>JANRMJ010000088.1:7360087-7398586 GCA_025584955.1 Alethe diademata
GGAAAAAAAAAAAAAACAAAAACAGAAAACAATTGCTATTTGCCATTGATGAAAAAAAAGAACAGAAATTCATCCTCATTTCTAGGATAAATTCACCTCTATTTAGTGACTATATTTATTTGAAGTAGGGATGAACAAACATACCCATGGAAAACCACTGAAAAATGTAGATTCAAACTCTAAATCCACTGCCAAAATGATAAACCTTCCAAATAAAAAAAGTCCTACATTATGGTATTTGCAGATATCTGCATTTTGTTTTCATGGTCTTTGTGTCAACCTCAGCTTTCATAAACTCTGCAAATTAATTCTGAATTATTGTTGAAACAACTCCACCACAATTTAGAGCTTAGCAAGTCTCTTAAACAGCTTTCAGATATGCATAACTAATCTGTAATTTTATATTCTGAATCTGTGATCTTGTTATGAGGACACACAACTGCACTGCAGAGAAATCACGATTCAAATGATCACAACTCCTCCCACCTCACTCCCACTATGTGAAGGATAAAAGACTATTTCACCTGCAAACCTTTCTTGAAATATTTGGGTCTATTTTTTTTCTACTTTTTGTTTTTAAAAATTCAAACTCAGCCTTTTAAGGCATGTTATCTGAAAAAAAAATGTTCTTGTGAAATTTCAAATGAGTTTCTAGTCTTCTTTGTACAGGAATATACTCTATGATATCAGACATAGATCAAAAAGAAAAATACAGAGATTATTCTATTTTTTGAAAGCTGTGCTTTTAACTTTCTCCCCCTCTTTACCACTTTTCATAGAGTAGTTTCATCTCATTACATGCCTAATAAGGAAGGACTAATGCGATGCCTTTCAGTATTTCCTGCTCTTCCTTTTATTTTTTCAAGAGAATTTGACAGCACATGTTCCTTCCTTATTTGACCTAATGACAGACTAGTCTAATGAAGTGGGAATGAAGATCCTGTCGTTTTTGCCAAGACCAAACTCAAGGCCTTGTGTGAAGAAACTTGTTCATACAACGCTTCCTGGTGAGCTAGTAGGGACTGAAAGATTTTAGGCCCAGAGAGCCTTGCAGAGAAAATGCTCTTTGCAAATTAATTCTCGTTCCCTTATAGATTGAAAGGACTGAAAATACAAGGAAAGTAGTTTGAATTTTACTCCTGAAAAAATACATTTGCTCCTTCTACATTATATGACAACACAGTAGTTACACATCTAATTTAGGGACATAACTGGTCATCACCCAGCCATGAAATGAGTTCTGAGAATTAAGAACTGTTTCAAAGGACAACTTTTTTTTGTTGGAAGATGCTAACAAGTTGCTCATCTGAAAGGCATTACTAAGAATGCAACTGACTTTGAGAGACTGAATGCAGGAGTGCAAGTACCTCCAGAAGAAAAATAATATAATGGCCTGATTAATCACATCTGGGTCTTAGTGTCATTAGCACCTGGGTCTTAATGTCATTCGAGGCGAGTCTTCCTCATTAGGAATTGCATCTCTACTCCTTCTAAACTTAGTCCAAACCCCCCTAAAAAGAGATAACCTAATGAAGACTTGATTAGTAACTTGCTGATCTCTCAAGTGGGGGGAATTTCAGTCATAGCCAGTGGCAAAACACCAGAACATAATAAAAACTATGATAGGACTTAAAAAAAAAAAGCAAAATCCACAGCCAAAGCCCAAACACTCCAACATACTTATATGAACCTTAAGCCAACAATTAGTGGAAGACACAAGCAAAATCTACTACAAATATACCCCCTTGCAAGAATAGCTGGACCAGAAAGCTAAAACATAAGGTGCATAGCAGCAACTCAGCAACAGAAATACTCAGTGTTAGATGCTTGCAGGGAGTACCTTCACCACATTAAACTGAGCACATCAGACAGGTTGTATATTGGGATTCTGGAGAAAAACACAGCTTTGAAGCTCCTTAAATCCATGTTTTCTACTTCTTAAAAAATTATATCAAATTTAACATATTAAGTATCTTCTTCCTTTAGTAAAGCCTCACAAAACATTTTCAATATCTAGTTCTCAAATAATCACATCAGTGTACACAAAGAATGCTGCGAACTGTTCTGCATAATTCAAACTATTTTTGTGCAACAGTAAAATATGTGAGCGAGCAAGGTGCTCAAAGGGTTAAGTAAAACAAATTTAAAATGAATAAGTTGAGCTTTAAAGCTCACATCAGAAAAAAATGGGCTCAACAATATTTAAACACATCAGGTTTAGGGTCTGTGCAGCAGAGCGTTTTTAAGTTGCAGTTATTTCCAAGTCAAAATCACCTCCATCTACATTTATTTCAGAAAAAAGGAAATATGTTTTGATTATTTGTTTTAACTCCAGCTGTAATCCTAAGCAACACATTTTCTGACTTCTTGAGAGGGCAGCTATTTACAGGAAAGCAAGAGATTTTGCTTCTGTAATACACATTTTCAGTTTGTGTACATTCACGACCTGCTTTTTATGCCCATTTGAAACACTACAAACTGCTTCAAAAGTATTACAGATTTGTGTAAAAAACCAAGCATTAATACAAGATGATTTCTCCTAAGAGAAATCTGTAAAAGCAGGCCATTTGCTTAAAACCAAAACCTGTAAATTGTAAATCTGTCTGCTCCTTTCTTATGGAGTTAATAATAGAGTATGGATACAGAAAGCATGAGCACAGTTTAATACACAAAAAATATATTTTTTTAAATGATAAATTTTAGTAGCTCCTTGTTTCAGCCCCATGAACATTCTACTTGCTCATCTGATTCTGTAGTGATTATTTTCTGAGATTTTACTGCCTCTGAAGAAGCAGAATCATTTCAAAACCTAGGAGGCAAGAATATTGCACAACTTGCCACAAAGTTTGAAATTTGTGAGTAAATCAGCTCTACATCTGCAGTAGCACTATATAATGGATTAGAGAAGAAAGGTTCATTAGATCTCTGTATGTGAAGACCTAATATTGAATCAGTAAGCACCTAGCTGGGAAGCAAAAACTATACAGTAATTAATGTACTATAGTATGCATGCATTGATTTTTACATGGACTATATTTTAGCAGCAAAAACGTCTGGCACCAGACTACAAATCAATAGGAGCCACTATTGTGCTGTTGGTTAAAAAAAAAAAATTAGGTAACGGTCTTTTGTTTAACTGGCATAATCAAAGTTCCACACCTGAATTTTGCTACTGTAGTACCTGGCATTATTTAAAATAATATTTTCACTCCAAACTTGTTTGAAATACATATAAATACCCAGTCTTTGTACTCACGTGGATCTTTTCATAAGCAACATACTGTCAAATTAAGAAAAAAGCAAAACATAAACATCAAATGGAAAAGAGACTAAGTCTCCTTCACGTGAATATTCATGGAGATTTGTGTTTGCCATCACAGTTCAAACACCATGTCGTGCTTTGCTTCCCTTCACTGTTTTCTTTTAGAATTGTAAAGCAAGCTTCAGACTAATATGCGAACACAAGGTGGGAAAAGAAACTGCATGGGTTTCCTGAAAAGGTGATATTAAGAGTATATTAAGAATCAAAGAAAAATAAAAATTAACTCTGAAAGCTCAGTATCTAGCTTAACTCTTGGAAGATCTCAAGGGAACAGGGAGTGCAGCATCAGAGCCCAAATTCCATCTTCACCAGCTGTTTGGTGTAAACCCCTAACATTGCACAAGAGATTTTCCATTTCACCCACAATATAGAGGGATAAGTTAAGGACCAGCTCCAAAAAAAGCTTTATTAGAGAAAGTGGCAGGCAAGTGATTCAGGATGGAGGCTACAGGGTCCAGACAAGAAAGGCTGTGTGTCTGAACCTGTGCAGTCATTTCAGGAGCTTTCTTTCACAGACTTAAAAAAAAAAAAAGTTTGTAATTGTAACTTCACAAAACCCCATGAAAATGAGAGATAGAAAGAAAATCTTACTCTGGTGAGAGTTGTAAGGTGTATAGAAATCCAAGGACAATTATAGTACATGTGAAGGTTATCTTGCCCTCTGAAAGAAATTATTTTGCTTAAGACTTGAAGTCAGAACAACCTTCAGAACAGTATAGCCAATATTATGGCATGCTAAAAATTATCATGGCAGACAAAAGAATACTCAATTAAGATTCACATTACAGATAACACAGTCCATTTTTAAAAGGAAAGCCTAATAAAAGAAAAATAATATTAATTAATTTAAGGAGAGAAAAAAAAAAATCAGACTGTGTAGTGCTTCTTTCTCCCTAGCACCCACAGCTCTTTAACTTCCAAGGCAATACCAATTCTGCTTCCACTACCTTTTCCTATACAGTATACAAGAAAAGTTGGCATGAGTAACTTAAAATTCATTGCCATTAGCACATAGAATGAAGCTGATGGAAGGAACGTATTTTCCACCTTTTATACTGTGGTTAGCATTTCAGCATTTTTAGAATAAACCAAATAAATGGGACTACTATGTGTATTTATAGCATGAGAAAAACAATGCAAAACTTAAATTAGCATAATAACCTTTAAGAGAACGTATGCATGCAACCTCTCTAAAGGTTGCTGCTAATACACGGGAGGAAAAGCATTATTTATTCTAAAATGTCTTTAGATTAGGCAGCTGGTTCTCTTACATAGCAAAAGGTTAGAGTTTAGAGGCTAAGATGGACCTAGAGATCCTGTTTCACTCAGCAGGTGTTACAAACAAGCAGTTCTGGAGGAAAGAAAAAATCAGAAAGGACAAGAGCTCCTGTGATCATACCTTATAATTCTTTTCTAAAATACACTGCCGATTTCAGAAATATTCAGCCAATATTTCCACAGTGTTGTGATTTAACTATTTTACCATATAAAAAAAGACTTAAGCCCAGAAAGCAGTAGCTTCTTAAATCTAAATTAGGAAATACTCCTAATTTGAAATTTTACCTTAGAGTTAGGATTGAAAGCATTCAGCAACTCCTAGCATTTGATTTGCTATTTTTAGTCAGTAAAGTGTGTGATCTAGTGCAGCACCATTTGCTTTTTAAAATTGATTGCGCTGTCTTTTCACTGGAAATAAATATACTATCCTAACACCATTTACATAAAAAACCTGGAACCCACACAGTGTCAAGCTGAAATGCAGAAGAGCAAATCTGTGTTTGAGTGACCTTTATGTATAGTGTGCCCACAAAAACCTACTAACAAAATAAAGCTTTTTCAGGGCTGTCAAGTTTCACCAGCACAAGGTTGGAAAGGATAAATCAAGATACAGCAGAACGAGTAGTATATGGTGAGGAAAATAAAACAAAACAGCACTCTTCAGAAGACAGGTTAGTTCAAGAGAATCCAGCATTACACTCAACTAATCTGCTGGGTTTGGTATTCAAGTGGTTGAGACACTGATGATTTACATTTCAAAGAAAAAAATGAAGCTAGGTGATGATCATCCACAGAGTGTGGGTGAGGCTGCCTAATTCTGCATGACCCATATCCATGGAGGCAACGCAAGCACCTTCAGAGCCCACACTTCCCAGCACTGTTCATGAAATTTGAGCCTTGTCTCTCTCACCCCAAACACCCACATTTACTAATATAAAACTTGACTCAAGCATAAAGGTAAACTGTTACAAGATTACAAGGTTTCTGGTATACTACTTTGTAAGAGTATCAATGAATCCAGGGGAACTGCATCTAGGAAATAGATACAAACAACGGCAGGTTGTTCACCTGCACATGAATAAACAAAGAAGTGAAGTGCTTCAACTACACCCATTCAGATTTAACTGATTTTCTTTTTCCTGCAGGTGCTATTAACACAACGAAACCAACAGTCTCATTGTTGATTTTTGTCCATGTTCATTTGAATTTGAATATATCTACAGCACCAGAATGTCAATCCATCCCCTAACACTGTGTATCACTAAATTTCTCAGAGGAAGATTTTGGTGCCTAACTGCCAAATTTCACTATCTTGAAACCTCTTCAGGGACAACGCCCCTCCCCCCTCAGATAAGCTTAAGAAGATTTTTCTAAAGGGCTCAAATTGTTGTGTAGAGAAGTGATATACGCAAGAACAGCATTAGGCCATTCTCTCGTTAAATTGGAAGTTCATTGAAAAGTTGAGGAAATTTGCTTTGGTTGAGTTTCCTGACAGGTTTCTCCCCTGTTCACTGATCAAAAGCAGATTACAAGAAATTAGGTCTGAAAGGGTTTTTTAGGAGAACAAACATATGTGAGATATTCTTTTTAGAACCATGGTTGCTTCTGTCAGATATCATTGAACAGTTTGGGTTGGAAGGGACCCTAAAGACCATCTTGTCCCAAATCCCCTGCCATGGGCAGGCACATCTCATACACCTATACAGGGAAAAAGGAGAGCATTAATTTATTTTCCCTCCTTGAAAGGCATCTATTTATAATCAACAATTCTTATCTGAAAAACTTTTCCTATACTCTTAGAAATAAAGTATAAATAGATATGAAAAAATAAGTAGACCAAAAGGACAACCAAGCTTTATTTCCTCCTTGGAAACTTAATGCTTTCATAAGAACATCTTTGGGATATTTCCTGCCACTGACAGCAAACGACCAGACTTCTGTAAGTTCACAGTCCATTAAAGTAAATTGGGCACAGCAGTTATATCTGCTTTCTTCACTGCAATTTTAAGTTCTAGTCCTAAAACAGAGTGCAAGTGGGGTGTCTTATCTTCTTCAATTCAAGAAGTCCCTCACAGACAAAAATAGCCTTAGTGAACTTCATATCAACTTGATAGATAAAACAAGAGCATTTACATTCACCCTGCCTCTTTCTCCAACTTCACTGCAGCTAAAAAAATCCCACTTGTGTCTATCTGAAGAATTAGACTTGTGCCTGTAAACATTTTGATTCTTTGCAAGGACATCAGAAAGAATGTTCACTTCCCCACACACACACCTCTCCTCTTTCTTTCACAAGAATATCCTATTTTCTTCCACAGTCTGAAAATGACCTTTCATTTCAACAGCTCTGTGGACTCCACTATTTGCCGAAACAAACAATTTCTTCCTGGCACAATAGCAGCTATTTTAATATTCTCTTCAGACTTTCTCTTCGTTGCAATCCTAATAAATGCACTCAGGTTTACAATGAAGAGAGATCCTACCAGACAAATGGCAGCAAGGTTACAAGCACAAGCTGATGACCTTCTGAAAGCTTGTTTTCCAGAGCTGCCTGATGGGGTGAACATTCCAGTGATGTTATTCATTGAAATAGGAACTCCGAATATTCCCCATTTCTGAGCAAAGTCATTTTACCTTGACAACATATCATCACTGGCTCTCTTCTGTACATCTCCTAGGACAAGAAAGAAAGGTGAACAATTTATCATTCATGAATCCCCAATTTTAACGCAGATATTAACAGAAATTCAATTTTTATTGAACATGTATTTTGAATATTATATACACATTCATATCCAGTAGCATTAAGGTGCAAAGGCTAAATGTATCTGTCATCTGATCTGAACTGGGATAGAGACATAGCATTTTTTAACTACAGTATAAAACACTGGTGACTTGTACTTCACAAATCCTTGATTTTTCTAAAACCTTCAAGTCGTTTAACCATTAGAAAGCAAGCAGCTTAACAGGATTTCCACTTTTATAATTCATTTGACTTCAGCTTACAAGAGTTAAAAAAGTGTTAGGTCACCCAGGTTCAGTTGTTCTGAATACCAAACCTGTAGTGATTTGTCTGCTTTCTTTCCAGGAGGAACATTTATAGGTTGGATTACACCCCACAGAGCTGTACACAAAGGTGTGCTTCCATGTCCTAATCTTCCTGTAGCAGAGAGATTTCACCTTTAAGATACTCCCTGTGAGACAGGGAGAGGCCCACCACTGTTATGCCCCACACTGAGAAAGCTGAGCCTGTCACTTCAGATGAATATGGGGTTTTCATTTGGGTAATACTGCAACCCAAATTCAAAAACTAGCTCATGAAACTTATTGTCTTTCTCTTTTCTGCCTGAAAAGCAGTCAGGGTCAGTCCTTACCTTACTTCCTGAAAGGGCACTTTCAATTTGCTGGGAAAGAGTCAGAAATTCAGCTTGCTTCAGCAGAGAGAATTACAGGGTACAATCCCAAGCAAATTAATAACACACCAGGGCTACGGAAATAAGGTCACAGTGTCTTTGGCAGGTTTTTGAATAGGACACTCAGAGTCAGTCTAGATTCTTGTGCTAATACCCTCTTTGAAGGTACACTTTTTTCCACTGCAGTTAAAGTGGGTAAGAGAGGTGTGGAGAGCAAGCCTCACGTTTCTTTACTCACTTTAAGCTCGAGGAGTTTGGTTTTATAGAGTTCTTTTGATACAGTTCCTTCCAAATCCTTGAAGGAAGCTCGACCTTGAGGTGGGTCAGAGTTTGGCCCCTTGCTGAGGGGAACTGCTCTGGGGCAGCCTGTCCCACAGTAGGGCAGGGATGGGGGCACACAGGGGCTTCCCTGAGCAGGGGAACACCAATTCCAGACCAGCCCATGCAGAGTGGCTGAAGCAGCGGGGAAATCTGCACCATGTACCCTTCCTGTGGTCAGTGCCTGCACCCAGAGAGAGCTGCAGAGGAGAGAGGTACAGAGCAGACCTCACTGAGACCCTTTTCCTGGGGCAGGGACAGGCAGCAAACCTGCCTGCAAAGTTGGTGGAGAACCTGCAGGTGGCTAAGCTGCATGACAAGGTAGTGGAACACCAGGGAGGCTGAGAAAGAATTAGATGGCTCAAAGCACAGTCTGCAGATGGACCTAAAGCCAAACAGCCTCAAACTCCTCCCAAGCACATAGAGAAGGGGATAGGCAATAATTCAGGATGGAAGTTTGCAGCAGCAAGATGCTCACAAGGCCAGAGAACCTCTCTGATGAAGTCAGAGTTGTGGGTTTTCAGCCTGGAGAAGGGAAGGGTCTGGGGAGATATTAGAGCACCTTCCAGAGCCCAGAGGGGCTATGAGAGCTGGAGGGACTTTTTGCAAGGGTGTGTAGTGGCAGGACAAGGGGAAATGGCTTTAAACTGGAAGGAGTAGATTAAAATTAATGATTAGGATGAAATTCTTCACCGTGAGGGTGGCGAGGCTCCTAACAGGTTGCCCAGAAAAGCTGTGGATGCCCAATCGCTGGAAGGGTTCAAGGACATGTTGGATTTCTGGTCTTGTGCAAGGTGTCCCTGTCCATGGCAGGGGGTTGGAACTATGAGACATTTAAGGCCCCTTCCAACCCGACTCATTCTACAATATGATTTTATGATTACAGCAGCAGTATCTCTATCTATATAGATATGCATGGTTTTCTATAGCTCTTCACTAGGCACATTAGCTATCACGCAAATGAGCTGCTAAGCTTATCCTGCAGTGTAGGGGACTATAAAATAACAGAACAGGACACTGACTTACTTTGTCCTTCTCAAAATTATCCCAAAGATTTTACAGATCGTTCCATATTCAGGTCTGTACTTGTGTATCTCCTTCTGTTATATTCTGGTAAGTAATGGTACTCATTCTAAACACTGTCTTACAATACCATGCATTCATACTGTTAGTATTTTTGTCACAAAAAAAAAATTAAAAAAAAAAATAAAAAATCCCCCTGCAGTGTTAAAATAATCTTTTGTTGCCATATTTTAAACTAACCAGCTGCTTCCTGCCAAGATCTACAGCTCAGCAGTTACCACTATAAAGGTATTTCTTCAAAACATTAAAATTTATTGTACCTTTATTTGTTGACCCAGCTGTAATGTTAAAACTACCTTTGTCAGTGTGCATTGCTCCTACCAACGTGCTGTTCCCACTGCATCAGTTCTAAACAATGCAGTACCTTTGCCTGCAGTTACACTTTGTATAAAAGAGCCTGTAACTGGGAAACTGGAATAAATTATATCCCAGCCATTCCAACAATGCAGAGAAACTCCTGAGATCATAAATGCCAGAAAGTTCAGCGTCAGTTTTTCAGAGGGTAAAACTGAACAGGAAGTTAGCAAAAAAAGGTCCTGCAAAGTATGCAATAGGGCATACATGCACAGATGTTTGTCAAGCGAACAGGATTAGGTGAGGTGCCTTAGAGCTGAACTCTTCCCATCCAGATATATTCTCCAAATCACAATCATTAAAAGATGCTTGGATTTGTAAGTCCACTAACATTTTTAAAAGGTAGTTTTCTTCCTCTGTTAAAGTGAAGAGGATTTATTTGTCCAAAACAAAACCATTTAAGACACTTATCTGCATAGGACTGAGGATCATCCTTTATAAAACAAACCTTTAACTTCAAAATAAACTAGAGGAATGTAGTTTAGTTCCAAGCAAGCAACTCTTACCAAGTGGGTTCAGATCAGAATGCTGTGCAATGAATTTGAAAAGCTACCGTAGTAACAAGAAACAAACCCAAGATTTAGTAGTGGAAGAATTTAAACACTGCCAAAAGACTCGCACAGCAAGTGCTCTCTGTAACAGAGCTTTTGGGATTCTTGCTAATGCATACCTGCACTCTTACATTTATGATCAGGCACCTGATTGTTTCAGGGGCTCCTCAAATTTAGATTTAAGATATATTCTTAGGCTACTCTTAATAAAAAACAAACATGTATTTTTAAGGAGTAGAGAAATAACTAAAGATATGAGAAAAAACCCCATCACTCTCAGATTCTTGGTCCAATAGGGCTGCAATCATACAGCACAACTATTCTAATCTGCATGATTAGGACATTTTTACAGATCCAAGTGGTCTTCCCATTTATAACTCAAGTTCTGTCTACATCACACTTAATGCCCTTTTCCACTTGGCCCCACCCACCAAACTTCTGAACTAAAATACAGACACACCTTACTGGTGTGAACCCATCTAAGTTACCAGGATTAGTCATTCTGATGCATATTCTGTTTTGCAGTGCATCTGTATTAGGCAAAAGCATTTATATTAATGCAAATGTCTTAGTTGAGGCATAATACCAACTGAAAGGAAGAGACAAACTTTGCAATGAGTAGAACAACAAAACATCTAAAAGTGAGGCATTAAATATGAGAGGACTGAAGCTAGAAGTCAAATTAGCTCAAGGGCTTAACTACACCCCTAGAATTAAGTGGTAGTCATTGTAAGAAACACAAAGCAGACTCTGACAAGCCTAATTAACGAATTAACAAATGGAATTCCACTAGAATTCTTTTACAATAGACCTTCAAACCGTTCCTACTCATCAGGCTCAAAATTGTTTCACTGTGGGGCACAGGGGCTATTGAGCTTAAATAGCAGCTGATTTGTTCAGTTCATCTCACATCATATCAGAATCCCTGGAAGTTTTGCACTGCATGCAAGCATCCCCCCCGCCCCACCCCACCAAAAAGTAAACCAAACTATAATATCCAAGTGAAAAAAAATCAAGAAACAGTTCACATTGCTGTTTAACAAACTTTTCAACCTAATAAAACAGGTTTCAGGCTTTACCTTTCCCTCCCTTATCTGGCCCAGGCATGCACCAGGGAAGTAAAACCTTTGCACATTCACAAATTCCCACATCTGTAACTCCCAAAACAGAGGTCTGTAAGGAAAGCGGTTTCATTTTTAGGTTTCCATGCACCTATCAAATTTTTTCTGAGCCCTGTAAGGAGTGCTAAAGTAAGACAGGTCATCCAAAGTTTATTAAAGCATCTGTGCCTTGCAGCATGGAGTTCACATATTGTGAATGCAACATTACTCAGCCAATTTAACAAGATTAGCCAGCCTGCTTTTTCCACTTTCTGTCGTTTCTTCATCCATAACAAGCCAGCTTGTAGCTAAGGGCAGCCAAGCTCTTTTATAGCTTTATTCTCTCACAGCTAGAAAAGTACAGCATTTACAATTGGGAGCTATCATGTCAGAAGCACAGTAGCAGCAGCTTCTCACGGGTCATTCAAAGTGCGCTATACAAACCCAAACCAGGAAAATAGAAAGGAGACTAGAAAGAAAGCAGACTAATTAACAGTTCTAAATTTTAGTTAAACTCTGCTCAACCTTCTGCTTCTGAGATCCTGCTAGACAGCTAATAAGCCTTGTGGAATCCCAGCTCTTAATTAACACACAATTATTTCCCCAGAAGGATTAGAAGTTTCACCAAATGTTCAAGAAGTCAGTTTTTACAGCTCCGGTTAGATTACTGACTATGTTTAGGAGCAAGGGTTACGGCTCCATATTCTGTTGGTAATGGACTACTTTTTTTAAATGCAATCACATCTTGAAAGAATGCCTGCCTTTTCATTGCACAAGGCTTGTCTATGTGAGCACGTAACATTCTCAGGCAATAATTCACTTGACATGAAAAGACAATAGCCAAAATGTAAGAGTGTCAATGATACATTAGCTGTTTGAAGGCACAATAACATGTGAGCACACACCTTTCTGAAAGGCCAGTCCAACATTTTATAGGCCGAGGTGTGAGACTCTGTGCTCCCTAGCAAGGAGCTGATCATCAGAAACAAAATGCTCATCAGAGCAAAACCAGTTTCACCAGCAGCTTGCTCCACTAACTTCCACCAATGTGAGCAAGGTACCTTCCCTAGGCATCCTAGCTAGCTATTAATCCTTCCTGGGCTTCTGGCTAAACACACAGCTCATTTAAGAGCCCTGCCTCAGTTTTGTGGGAGCAAGTGTCAGTTTTAAACCACAATGCTAAAGCACTTGCCCTTAATAGGACAGTCAGTCATCAGACCTTTATCTTACTTTAAATCATCCACAGCATCTTCAAGCAAAAGCTGGCTATGATACTCTTCTGGTCCAACAGATTTCTTTCTCAAGGTACAAGAGTGAAAACATCTCTATATATACACTAGCTTTCTTCTGCTCCTTCCGGCTGCACCTCTGTGCTGAAAATTAATACATATTTTCAACATATCACTTGAGGAATTTGGGTGCACTGTGCTAAAAAGGCCTAGAAAACTGACAAATCTAGCTGTCTTTACACTTTAAAACTCTACAAAGTACACTTACCGGCAGCAGCAGCCAAATGGCCAGCCCTTACACCTCGTCCATCGTTTTAGCTGAACACAAACCTGTTAGTCTTTCACTAATGGAAACCAGCTGTGACTGGCACACAAGCCCACACAGCTGATGAAGGTTTATGAATGGGATCTGGCCTGACTGAAGTTCTCCTCAGCTAGGAAAGGTGGGTCTGAGCAGCTGCTGCTGCTAGTACTCTTTTACAGGTTCATGGCTTTCTTCTTCCCACCCTGGTGGTCTCACTCCCAGGGGACAGGGAAGGGCAGGGAAGGGCCTCCGCCCAATGCCTCCTGGTCGCCTCAGCCTCTCAACAGAAAGAAAAAAAAAATTATATATATATATATATAAATATATATAAAAATCACACATATAACAAATTAATCACCTAGTTTGCAACCAAAATGCAACGTGACTTCAAATACTTAAGCCTGCCTTCACAACCCTGTGTCACCTCTGTCCCTGTCAAACCAGCTGCTAACACCACCAGAGACTGCTGGCTACAGACCAGCCACTGTGGATATGCTGCCAGACAGCAGCAGAGTCAGGAAATTATCTGTTGGGAGGCCTGGGAACCTGGAGAGGAAGTCAAAAAGGTTCTCTGTCTGCTCAGTGCCTGGAAAAGTCCTGTAATAAAGTCGACAGAGTGAAGATCTACCTCCAAACCTGTCAGGCTGGCTCCTGCTCCCAAGAGACCTGCAAATGCACTGAGGCTGCCCTCTATTTCACTAGCTATGGCATTAAGGAAGATGATACTTAGCAGCAGCAGTCCCAGTGGAGACCCTAGGGTCTGACAGGGTCTGGCACAGTTGCACATGCTGCTGCTAGTGCTCTTTTGACTTTCCAGGTCATGGCTTTCTTCTCCATACTATAGTTTACCTTGCCAGAAAAAGAAGTTTCGCACTTTCAAAAGTTTCTCTCTTCCTGAAATGAAGAACTCTCCCAAAAAGGCCACTGAATGGTTCCTGAGGATCAGTCACAGACTAAACTAAGGAGGGTCTTCAATGAAGCATATTTCTCTGTGCAAATGTACCTCTTCAAGTAGCATCAAGCCCACTGTTTGCTTTTGCCAGATCGAATCTGCCCTGACAGTCCCATGACCAGCCACAGATATAACTTCTGGTTATCCCTACAGAACGGTGTTTGGATGCAGGGAAGCATCCATGCCCTTTTCCCTGGAAACATCACTTTCTCAGTCCCATGGCCTGTCAGGAGTGCTTGGCAGGGCCAGGTACCTGCAGCCCATTTGCTCTTTGACAATGGTCTGTGGGGGGCTCTCCCAGCCCCTTGGATGCAAAGAAAGGCAATGAACGCATCAACATGGCCACTCCAGTGAAGCTCAGCAACCTTTATTTGGCACATTCTCCTCAGCTAAGGCAGTCCTTGCCACCCATTCCTGTCAGCTGTCCTGTTGGGAAGGATGAATGCTGTGACAATCTGCAGGGCTGCTTGCAGCTTCTTGGCAGGGCTGGCAGTCCCTGGGCCTTCTCCTCCGCAGGTCGGCCTGCACGCTCTTGCTGCAGGAAACAGGACAAAGTGCCTCAGTTCTGTGGCTGGCCCCTAAGCCTGGCCGTGGGCTGAGGCCATCCCGCCGCTCTAGGGGTCCTGTTGTGGGCCCTCCTTCCACCCCACTTACTCTTCCAGTATTTTCCTCAAGAGCTGGAACTCTGCCGGCTGCTCCGACCGCTCCCTCTCCTTCAGCTGCTCGGCGTAGGCCCTCCTCAAGAGGTGGGGAGGGCGGTAGGGATCCTCAAACACGTAGGGGCACGAGGTCTGCAAGGGCACAGGAGGCTGCCCTGAAGCAGGGAGACAGGACACCTGCAGGACACCTTCCCTGCTCCCCTGGCGGCGAGCAGAAAGGCCAGAGCTCCTTTTCCTGGGGGCTGCATACCCGTCCGTGCTCCGTGGCCGCCCGGTTGCCGAAGTATTTGCGCCACACTTCTGCCTCCACCTCACGGCGCTTGGATGCCAGCAGCAGCTGGAGCTCTCTCTCCTCCTTCTCGGTGTAGAGGGGCTGTGTTCTCTGGAGGCCATGCACAGACCAGCATTAGCCACCTTGAGCTGGGGCAGGGCAGCAGCACTGGCACCACGGGCAGCTCTTGCTGCCTCTCCTGCCCTCAGAGCCCAAGCCGTGACACAGGGCTGGCAAAACCCTAGGAGGCACCTACCAATTCTGAGGGTCGGGCAGCACTTGCAGAGACCTTCAACCCCTGCTGAGCTGGAGATGTGGGGCGCTTCAGCATCAGCTGGGTCTTCTCCTGGATTACGGGCAGATGCCTACAAAGGACAGCCAGCAGTCTGAGCTTGTGGGAGCTGAGTGTGAGCCTGCATCTCTGGGATGGCAGCCTGTCCTCTGGTACCATCCATCAGTCCAGTGGGAGGACCATGTGTCCAGCAGGACAGTGTCTCCGGGGCACCCCAGACAAGGGAAGCATCAACCATCACCACAAGGGATAATGAGGGTGATACTGAGGGCATGCCATCAGGCACACCACTCCTCTACAAGGCTCACCCAACTTGGCCAGCTTCCTTGTCTCTAGCCTGATCGACTTCCATCGACTGCTGACTGGCCTGAGAAACCCTCCGCCGAGCCAGGAACACCGGATCCAGCACACTGACTGCAAGCAGGAGGCAAGAGAAGAGCACACAGCCTTTGGGATCGTGTGGGACAGCATGGGTGGCAGAGCTGTGCAGTCAGGCTACACGAGGCTCACTGACAATCCTTCCCACTCCGAGGAGTCACAGTTCCAGCCAGGCCCCTTTCTTTTGTCCACACAAAAGAGCTGAAAGCCCACCAAGCCACCCATCACCTCAGGACACGCTTTTTCTCATCTCCCTCTTATACCTTGCCAGCAGAAGGGGTTCACCAGTGGGGAGAACTGGGAGCTACTGAGGAATCTCAGGGTCCCGTTGGGGAAATTGGGCTGTAGGGGCTCCCCACAGCTCAAAGCCTCTTGCAGAACAGGTTCCCCCACAATGACCTCAGAGGGCAAGAGCACACACAGTCCCTGGCAGCACTTGGCTGGGACATACCTCTGCGGGACCCCCCGCCCCACGGCGCCGACTCTCTTCTGGGCTTCAGGGAAACCAGCGGGACCAATGGCTGGTGCGGGGTCTCAACCACAAGGCTGGAAACAAGAAGGGGCCAGCTGGGTAAAGCTGGAGTAACAGGATCGCTTGGAGGCTGGCACTTACAAGCTGCTGGCACACATATTTTGGGGGCACTGCCTAGTCCTTGGAGAACAGATGCACATGCTGTCCTTGCTGCCTGCACAGACCATCTCACCTCTCTCAGGGCACACTGAAAGCAGAATGGCCACTTCATCTGCAATCTCCAAAGTCCGGGAGGAGTGAGCAGTGGAGAGGGAAGCTCTCCTGTGAAGTGGCTGCCCTTGCCCAAGTTTGGCTGGAAAGGAGCCATGGCAGGAGGGTACCCCCAAAACAGTGGCTGAGCAGGTGCTCAGTGAGCTGAGGGCTGTAGCAGCCATCCTGCTCACCTTGGCAGTATGAGAACCTCATCTTGATTGATCCGACTAAAATCGTTTTGGCCCGAAAAGGCAACAAGGCTCATCATGTTGCGGTCCTGGAAGGGAACAGCAGTACATCAGCAGAAATCTAGAACATGTGCTGGCTGCCCAGAATGGCTGCAAACCGCCTTGGTGCTCAAAGACACAAAGGCGGCTTCTCAGAAAGTCTCACACACCTTCTCCCTTGATGTCATGAGCCCCTCCTTCAAAGGGACTCCCAAGATTTGGACTAGCTCATTGGGAGTGTACCCAGGCTGGGTGGTGACAACACCCAGACGAGGCAGCTGGAAAGTTTTGACAGCACGTTGCCACAAAGCCATGAAGAGGAACCCCACAGAAGTGACAAGCTCACCTCAAGAAGGGCTTTCAGCATGTTTCCTGTTGTATCCAGCTCCAGCAGGCAGCCATCCAAGAAGGTCATGTTGACCACTTTATTCCGCACAGCAAGGATACCGATGCCCTTAAATGAGAATTCCACCTCCTTGTTGTCTCGGAGGGCCCCAGCAAAGCAAAGCAGGGTCTCCTGTACACACTGCTCCACGATTTCATGGCGAAAGTGGGTGCTTGCAGCGATCTCTTCAAAGTCTGGCTGAACAATAGGTGTCTCATCTAGCAAACAAGAACAAAGTCACAGTGTCTCTCTCAGCTCAGTTCAGCCAACTCAAAAACTGGGTCATCAGCACCCAGCTCTCAGGCAACACCGCCAGACTTTCAGCATCCTCCTTTCAGCCTCATCCACATCTCCAGAATGGACACAGAGGATGGGAAAAGTCAAGCAAAGCTTTGTCTCCTGCTGTGACAGCCAGCTGGAGCACAGGGGAGCTGAGTAGATGAGGCTGGCTCCTCAGGGAGGGTGCTGAGCTACCACATCTGTGGTGCCACATCTGTGCCCACACTCAGCACTTTGCACATTGGTAGAGTCTTTGTTATATTAGAGATGTTGGCACGAATTGCAAGGCCTGTGCAAGGAAAGGATCCCATCTTCTTACCAGGAATTTTGGTCTCGTCACTCTCAAGGTTGTAAAACATCTTCAGAGTCTTGCTCAGAATAAGCATAGGTCTCTCAACAGGCAAAACCTTGCCCTCTGCCACACTGGCCTGTGCTGGGACAACTGCGAAACTCCCAACTCCAATATCCACTGCCTGAAAACACAAGCAAGAGGAAGTGCTGACAGGGCTGCCCAAAGGGAAGGAGGCTGCCAGATGACTTGCATGGCCCTGGGGATGGCACTTTGGGCCCTGCTCTGGAGTCCCAGAGGGGCAGGATGAGGCTCATGCAGGAGGCAAGACTCACCCTCTTCTTCAAGAGCTGTCTGTAGATGTGCCGAGACATTCCAGACCAGACTTTGCAGATTTCTGGAAAGCAAATGAAAGCCATACCGTGCTCTGAAGCCAGGACAGGCCACCATTCCCCATGCCCCTAGCCATGCAGGTGACAGTGGAGTGCTCCCAAGCTCCCCCTTGCCATGAATAAGCACCCTCACTGACTGGGCCTGTGTTCTTGACTGCCCCCAGGCTCAAAGTCTGCCTATGTCCAAGACAGGCCTGGAGAGGAAAGGCAGGTTGCAGTTTTGCAAAGGTGATTTCCACTTTTAGACACTGCCAGTGCCTGGAGGCCTGGGCTACTGCAGATTCCCAGATGGATGTAATGTGTGTGTCTAAAATACCCTTAGCTGGATGGCTGTGGAGCTAACCAAGAGTTGTTGGTATTAACACACTGCAGGAAAGGACAAAAGGGGGCTGGAGAAAGGGGTCATGTGGAATTAGAGCAGCACTTTTCTGGGACAAACATCCTTGTTCTAGATCCTGGAGATAAGCACAATGCAGTACAGCATAAGGGCAGGAATGAGGCCAAGAAGTGGGTATGGACTGTAGGGGGGATCAAGACCACCAACATCCCCCAAAGCCCTCTGACCCTTTTTCTGAAAGGTGTGAAAGAACAGACTGCACATGACAACTAATTTGTGTAGAAAGCAATTAACCTATCTATAAAAAGGTACCCCTACCAAACCTGGTCAGAGCCCCCAGGACTTATATCCATGTTCTTATATAGCAGTAAGTCAGGGACTAACATATAAATTTCCATGCCAACTGTGTAATTTTTTAAACAAAACTTGGTGAGTTTTCGTGGACCCTCTGATTTTTGTTGTTCCCTGCTGTTGCCTGATATCGTAAAAGAAAAACCCTTGCAACACTATTAAAATAGTAAAATAAAGAGTAGGCCTTTATTTGGAAGTTTCCAGCTGTCCTGGTGGTCATGGGCACACCTGGTATCAGATTTCTACAATTTTATAAGTTTAACAAATCATCATATCTAACAAACTTTGTCCAATTAGAAGAGCAGCTGGTTAGATAATTTTCCTTCAGATACTGCCCCATTGGAGTTGGTCCAGGGCTTCTTTGCTCCACTTCTTGTTGTGTCTTCTCAGATTCTGATTGGAAAACAAAATATACTTCTAGATTCTCTTTTTGAAAAAAGCAGTAAACAGTATTTCAGGAATCTGTTATATGGTTAATTCATTACTCTAGAATCTAAGAGAAAACGTAGGAAAAATACTGGGAGCTATATAAATAAGTAATAGTAATCTATAAACCTATGAATATATAAAAAATATATAAAAAGCAAGTGACCTTTAGACATCACTTCTACCACAAGCATCTATGAATCCTGGGGGCTCCCCTCTCCTTAAGGATGGGACATCACAGCTACCAAAGGCACCCTCAAGCTCCAAGGCACAACACAGCAGGGCTCTCCTTGCAGCAGTCTGTACCCTCCAGAAGGCTCCCACCTATGGCCCCAGCCTCGTGCTTTCCACAGCTCATCTCCATGTAATCCTGGCACTGCCATGCTCCTGCAAAGGGCCCCTGGAGCCTTACCCACGGTGCTGAGCTCCTTGAGGGTTGGGAGCTCCTCTGGCTCCACACTGTTATAGAGCAGGTACTTCTGCATCTTTGCCCCCCTGCACTGCAACAGTTGGGCAAAGGTTGCTTTTCCTGCTATGAAAACACTCTGCTCCTCTCCTCCTCCTCAACACTTCTCAAGAGGTGTCTCCAGTGCTCTGCCACAGCCTCCTTTCACCTGCTGGCAGCAGGAGAGTGTGGTGACAGCAGTGCTGGTGTCACCCAGGCCTCTCCAGAGACAGTGGTGCAGGGACAGTGTGCGGAACAGGAGCTGTTGCTGCGGGTGTCCCTCTGTGACACAGGCTGCATGGAACCTGCCACCACACAGCCTCACCCACATTTGGCTTCAGCATTAGCAGGGCAGCCCCACTGGGCACCCCAGGCTGCTGCACTGATGATCCTGCCTGCACATCTCAAATCTTCCTCCCTGGCTGGCCACACAGAAACTCCTGGAACCTGGGGTGCAGAGTGCATTAGTGCTGAAAGGCTTTGAGCACACAGAATAGGGCTGGAGAGGTCCACCTCAGGTCACAAGAGAAATTAACCAGCTCAAAGGACAACATTCATCCCCCTTCTATTCCTTAGGGCCACTGGGATGCATTTGTTTCCCTACACCAGGATCCACAGAGGACTGCAACTGCACAAAAGACACCGTGTGCCTTGCAGCTGCATCCTCCAATGCACAGCCACCCTCCTGGAAGACTCCCTTGGGCATGAACATTGACTTCCCAAACTTCCCACTGAGTTTGCAGAGATTCTTTGCACCTGGCTATATGCACCCCAATTAACCATCCCAGACAGGGACTGGTAACCCTATGTGGGTGACATTGGAAATCACCTTTTCTGAGACAGGAATTTTGTTTGGCCATCAGCTTGTCATTTTCTCCTCCTCACTCCAGTGACATTATCCCAACTCACTGTTCAGGTCAACAAGGCACAGCTGGAACCCTGGTGGACCATTTCCACTTAGCCATAAGGCAGGCCCATGAACATTTGTCCCTGTATTGCTTCCCATGTGAAAGCTGACTGCTAGCCTCCTTCATGGCTCAGGTGATTGCATACCAACACTGACTGTTGTTGTCAGGTATAATATAAACAGCTACCATGAGCTGATGGCTGCTCCAGATTTATTTTTTTAATATAGGCAAACTAAGCTTAACTTTCGGTTCTTTATTTTTAAACTCTGTCCAGTTCCTTTATTTAATTATTTATGACTTTAAAATACCATTAATGAAAACTTCTCAAGTTTCCATAATACCTTTAGGGTGCCTTCTCATTAACATTCTTAAACTTTCCATAAAGGTGTGATTTATGGCCTTATTTGACAACTACTCATTGGACAGATTTTGAATTTACCAAGACAATATCTGTGAATAAATGTTATTCATGTACATTAGTTGTTTCCAAGTCAGGCAATTAACTTACAATATTTGCAGGCTCCTTCTTCATTTTTTTCCACAACATAGTCAGGCACAGTATTAATATCCAGTACTGAGTCTAATAAAATTTCCATTGCTTTCTGGGTTTGATAATGAACACAGCAGGGACAAAATCAATATCATTGTATTAACTATCATTAAATAAGGTGTCTAAGCATTAGCATCATAGCAAGTGAAAAGTTTGGTGTCTATAAAAAATGTATTTGTCTATTTATGTCATTCAAATCCTAACTTTAACATTAAGCCTTGGATTTTGAAATTAGCAACGTGCAAACACATTGTGCATGGTCAATTAAACTGAACTCCACTATTTCACGTAACTGCAGAAACTATGAAAAACAGAACTTAGCTTAGTTTCAGCTGGTTTCAAACAGGTATTTTAGATTTTTTTTATTAATGAACATAATTATCAGAATCAATTGATTTTAAGTATGAAATTCTCTGAAGAATTTGATCCTACAGCACATATCCATGTAATTAAAATACTTAGAATCATCAAATCTTAGGCATGTATTTTGTCCGGTCTAGCACCTGGAAGTCTGTGGTGGAGGACTCAAGGCCTATTCCCCACTGGCTAACCTAGGGCACTTGATTTAAGTGTTTGTGGGGACAAGTAGGTTCCATAAAACCTGTCAAGCCAGCAAAGAGAACAGAAACCACTTAAATCTGAAGTCACCTCTGTACATAATAAAATGATGGTACAATCACATTTGGAAAGCTGGAAGAAAAAGAAATTGCCTTAGAAGGACATCAGTATAACAGAAGGGGAGAGAAGACACAAGGAATCACAGCTCCCCATATGCTCAGAGCAGTGAACTCACCTGAGCACTCCCATAATCCTACCTGAATGATTCTGGGAAAAAGGAAAAAGGGCATTTGTTAATGCCTCTTGCAGTCCTCTCCCACTATGGACTCTGGACATAAATAAAAGCATGAGTCCATAGGTGGCACAGGGTAAACACAACCCAAACCTAGATGATGCCTGTGCATGGGTTTTCCCTGCACTCTTTTCTGTTAAAAGATTGATGATGGGAGGAGAGTCTCCACGTGAGCACTGATTAACTTCAAGATGCACAAGTTTGCATGGTTCTGGTCTGAGAAATTTTATTTATAGATGACCCCTGCTTGGGAAGACCTGGCCTTACTGCTGCAACAGCCTGCAGCCACTCTGGTGCTAAGAGTAATCCTACTGTTCCTAATGTGAACCACACACCCACACCATAATTAATATTAGTTGGCATTTATTAGCAGTTTGGGCTAATAGATGAAAGTGAAAAGTGTGGCCTCCTAAGGAAGGCCTCTTCAGAAAAAACAGAGGTAACACAGCAGAGAAATACAATGAGACTTTGCTTGCAGCTTCATAATATGTGTGTTTTACAGATTGGAAACACAGGTGAAATACACAGAGCAATAAAATAAAACTTCCAAGGACTAAATCGAGACCATCCTGTATGCTAAACATATTTGAACATACACAATTAAAATGAAATAGTTGCATAAACATCACAATTTATCTTCTCACACAAATGAGAACAAAATTAGTTTAAATGCCTCAGAAGCCAATTTTTTCCTCCTTCAGACTCAAACAGGGCTGGGGACTTTTTGAACAAAGGCACTTACAGTGAATACCTGCAAGTATCTGTAAGCACTTGCATTTCTCATTTCCATCTTTATTTTTCTCCTTCTTCCTCAAAGCAATTAAAATCTTCTTTTTGCTGGAAGGGCTGTGGGGAATAGTCACAGGTGAGTTCTGAGAGACAATGAGGTCCCGAGGTGAACCAGCTTCCTCCAGACCCTTGGTCAGCATCTTCTCCACGGTAGTCCTGGTGGTGCTGTGCTGCTGGCACACCTTTCTTGGTTTCAGCAAGCTCTGCTGGCACATGGAAATGCTGTTTCCATTGCTCAAAAGGCTGAATCCAGGTTTATGGCTCTGTCCAAGGGCTGACTCACTCCTCTCACTTCCACCCTGACTGACCTAGCCCCATTTCGTCTGGAAGAGTCGAGCTGCACTTTAGGTAAGTGCAGCTAAATTGGGGAGATGATAACTCTATTTCTGCACGTCCACTCAATCTGTTCCTGGACTGTCAGTGATAATAATTCTCCAAGAATTACCGATTAAGTCATACATTTAAAATTATTTTCTAAAGCCTCCTATTGTCATCTGAGAACTTTGATGTTGACTCTTGCCATTACAGATCATTACTGTTCAGCATCATCATATCCAAAATATGGATTTTGGTTTTGCTTGTTCATTCACAGCACTATAAATGTAGCGAAGGAATTACTACTTCATATTCTACTTCTTTTCTGCTAGAACTTTCCTTGCCTAATTTATCCACTGAGGCTTTTGCAAACTTCTATTTCTTTATTCTTTTATGGTATTTTCTGCAATTTTCCCTCATTGTCATTATTACTACTGAAATTTCATTGTCTTTCCCTT
This sequence comes from Alethe diademata, assembly GCA_025584955.1. Classification (NCBI taxonomy): domain Eukaryota; kingdom Metazoa; phylum Chordata; class Aves; order Passeriformes; family Muscicapidae; genus Alethe; species Alethe diademata. Next base: position 7,383,317 of record JANRMJ010000088.1, read on the forward strand.
TCCATTTAAAAAAAAAAAAACACAAAAAAACCCCAACAACTTTAAATTCCCTTCCTCCCCCAAACTCTTTAAGGGCTTTCACTTCTGGTTTGTATCAGCTGGGCTAAAGCTCTATTTTTCTGTTTTGCTAAATCCTAATTAAACTTCTGGCCCACATACAAATGATGCCTATTACCTCTGTGGCAGCTTTTTCTTTTGACTAATCTAGAAATATTAATTTCCCTACATATTTTGTACTAAAGGAAATTGTCTTTAGAGATGAGAAACTTTGTTCTTCAAACACTTAATCAGTGAATAAATACGATGCAGATATGTAATCTGGTTTCATACAGCCCTCCCAGCATCAATCCCAGATAAGGAGTTTTCTGCTGTCTACCAATCAGAAGACTATTTAAGAAGTTTTGACCAAGATAGGACATATATATTCAGACTAAAAAATAAATAAGTGAATAGACAAAATTGAAAAACAAAATGGAAGAAAACAAACAATACAAAACAAAACCAAAAAAACAACAAAAAAGCAAGACAAGGGGAAAATTAATCCTGATGTAAAGCCAGCTAGTTAAACTCTATTTTTGCTATATAGCCACCATAGGCCAACCCCTGTAGTTTGCAGATGTTTATTACAGGATAGGCCTGGACAAATCTTCCTCCATAAAAGCTCTTTGTACAGAGACATTAAACTTTAAGTACCTTAAAACAATAGTGAACCTTTAAAAAGGGATTTATTTTAACTTTTTGTATGCAAAAACAGCTGGAAAGGGAACAGAATGACAATGAAGTAAAACAATACTTAATGACAAACACTTACTAAACATCCACCTTCTCCTTTAGGCACAAAAGAGAATTCCATTAGCATCATTTACACAATAGTCCTATTAAGCTTAACATTTTCTAAAAGATTAAGGGCCTGATCAAAAGAACACTGAAATCACTGGAAATCTTGCTATTTTACTTGAACAACTTTGGATGTGGTCCATACTGACTCCATAAGAGTAACTGCTTATAAGAAGTCAGATTAAATCTGGAGGAAAATAACTCTGGTTATAACTTCCATAAAAATCCAATAAAAAAGAACACATGCTTGCTTTCTATTTACTTTACTTTCCATATATTTTTAAAAAAGGCATTTCCAGCATTTTCCTCCACAATAGAATCAAATGAATTTGGTTCAAGGAAGTGAAAGGAAGATTAAAAAAAAAGGTATAGAAGTTGTTTCCAATTCTGAGATTCATCATTATTCACAATGAAAATAAATAGTATTTTATCCCTCAGTTTCATGCTGAAACAAAAAATTATTTGCCAAAAATTGGGGTGAGAATGGGACATACTTTTTCTTTCCAGAAAATGCTCTTTGTGTTGCCAGTTCCAGAGTCCCGGTTCTGCATTTTGTCCACATCCCAATTACCTACGGGCTTTTCATCATTTCACATGTTCACAAAATACAAGATCAGAATTCTGTAACTGAGAGTTTGACTCCCTCTTGTACACACCTGTGTGTGCTCATGTACCTATACTGTAGACCAAGGCCAAAAAATGAATAGAGCATCAAACATTAAAAACAAGAAACATGATTCAAGCACATTTTAACTAAAATGTATGCTGGTTGGATACTGATAATTCCTAATTTCAAGCAAGGCTTCTATTATTTTGCTGTAACAGAGAAAATACATTTTTTTTTGGTCCGTGTATGAGAAAAACGAAAAACAAAACTCTAAAAATCATGATCAAAGAATGGTTGTCAACTGGCTGACAAATACACACAGATTTGTAGGACAAATGAAGCCATGGCTACAAGGAGGAGTTCATCATACCCATCTCCTCCTCCCCCCCTAAAAAAACCAACCAAACAAACCTATGTCAAAAACCCCGGTGATTTAAGTGGGACTAGAACAAAGTCACAATGTTTTTATAGCCAAAAAGGTTAAACTACTTCATAATTATTTTTTTTTTACCACCCTCACAGACGGAAAGCTATTATTGCCTAATGCTACACTTGGCAACTAAATGGTCAAAAGGAAACTTCTGTCCTAATTTCATGAGTATTTCAATAAATTTATGCTAGGCTCTTTATATTGCTAAAATATGACTAGCATCTTCTATATATGGATAGTTAGATCATAGGCATGCTATTTCACTACCCAGCAATAACAACCTGGACAAGCTGCATCAGGTTCCAGCTTATCAGACAGTCCTAGTCCTAGCAGATTAGACAAATCAAGCAAAATGGAACATCTACTGGTTTCTTCCACCTCAAGACAGATAGCAGTTACCATCCAGCATGGAGGGGACAAGCAGTGCAACTGCCACTACAAAATTAACTTCTCTCTGTATTCTGAAGACATTTGGAAAAGCCAAATGTGTTTATACCAGGCTCTATTTTGGCATGGCCACATCATTTTTGATGCAGCACTGGGAGCTCTAACACTGCATTTTTCATACTGCCAAATCACACCAAGTTACTACAAAAATCTCCCAAACTTCTTCTGTTAGGATGCCCAAAGCACACATTTCTGCTTCTATCTCATTTCAGTAGGGAGGTTTAAAGAGAAACCTTCTCAGAGTAGGCTCTTGTGCAACAATGGAGTCCAATTTCTGTATGGAATTTTTTTCTTCTGGCCCTAATTAATAGGGGAGAAATATTGTGCCTGTTAAACACATATACACTGAGGTAGTTCTTCCAAGTCATCACCACTAGCAAAGCAAGAGCACAATCCTGCCTTCTAACATTGGTACTACATCAAATGACAATTTCTGCCATTCCCTAGAAGCACATAAACTCTGGAAACCATTTTATTACAGCAATCACCTCTAGAAATCTGCAGTATCATTTTATTACCCAGAAAGCTCATTTTGGCAGGAAAAAAAATATCGTTATATACATTTCTTTTCCCAGCCCCAATTTTTTTGTGATTTCTCAGATTAGAGTGCCAATCAAGTATTATTCTCTTTCTTCCCACCAAGACCACAACACAAGGTGATTATTTATTACATGCTGAAAATTCTAAAAAGGGGCATTAAAATTTACAGTTTTATATATTACAGCTCTGTAGATAAAGGACTTCTGATGATGCTATACTTTTCTAAATTCTGGTCAAGGATTTTCAGTTAATATTCTTCAGTACTATCCTGTAAACCCATATAGCTACACTGTTAAATCAATGTATACAATTATTATTTGGATTTTCTATCTTGGCTTGCAATAGAACTGCATTTCTGAAGCTATTTATCAGCACCTTGGTCATGCCATAAAGGCTATTTCTTCCTTCCTAATCGTGCTTTTGTTCCTTTCTGTGCTGAGCAAAATCCAGCAAAGGGTCAAATGTCTATATCCTTTCTTTCCAGCAAATTGTATGTTACAACCTGGGCAGCTCCAGATTCTTGGAAACTACACAATGGTGGAAACTGGGGCACACAAATGCTCCCCAGATCCCTACTGCCCAGCATTACAGCAGTGAGGGAGAGCTGCAGACAACTTCTAACACATCCTTCCAAGGGAGGCTTTTCCAATTAAAGCCAGCAGTTGAGCATAAAAGCAGTACGTTCTTCCAAAATATTCCCACTCTGCTCTTGACACTGCCTTTTACAGGAAGCAATGATCCTCTTTCACCAAGTTTCCTCCAATTACAGGAATATCTGTGAGAGGCACAGAAAGCCAGCAAACTCTCGAATGCTTTTCAGAGCTAAGAAAATCCAAGCCTTCCTACAACATTTCTGACATCTTCCCACTCTACCCTAAATCACATTTACATGGCTCATTCTTCTATTTAACACTTCCCACAACTTGAGTCCTTCCTGCCTTCACTTCCTTTTCCCTCCCTTTCCTGCAAATCTCGTTACTTTCGTGCTTAGCTCACGTAGAGTTTTCACAGCACCCATGTGATATTTTCCCCCAGTGATCACTTCTTTAAGTCAGCTCTCTGCCTTCTGGAGACGGACGCTCCCCTCCTGAGCGCGCAGCAGCGCAGATTCCTGCACCGCTCCTTTTATTTGCAATAAGCACAGCTCCTCTTCTTTCGTGGACATCACAGGGCTTGCTGGCAATCCAGCTGCTGCCTCCCACAGCTGCAGGATTTGCCGGCGCCTTTCTTAAGCAGCAGCTGCTGCAGCTCGCAGTTTTCAGAGGCTGCTCTTGGGGAAATGATGCTCTGTGTCCCCGCGGCAGCCGGGACGAGCAGCCACGGTGCTGAGCAGGGTGACCCTGCCAGTCGTGGGGGTAACATTTTGCTGTCTCGAGTGGCTGAGCTGATCAGCCTCTCCCGAGACCTTAAAAGCGCACTGAATTAAAAGACTCTCGCTAGAGGGAGGATCGGGTTTGTGTTGGCCATTGCTCCTGCTGAACTCGGTTGCAGCTGTATTCCTCCCTCCCCACACTTGAACATCTTGCAGAACTGTCATTTCTCTCCAAGCCCAACATCAAGGTTCATGTATTTACATGTAAGCGTATGCATATGGTTGTATATGCTTGTGTTACTTCAAACAGATTTGCATAGTAAAGCCTGCAAAATGAGAAAATACCAGTATTAAAGGAAGCAGGTGTGATTCAGCAGCTTGTTGTGGGCATGTGAGGAGACAGTCACATGTGGCTGCAGACTTCTTCAGAGCTTATTGTGCCAACCCTCCACTTTCTCTAAAATCATAATCACCTCCGGAGCTCTTCTCACCCTACCCAAGCGCTTCCCAAGTATTCATCCATTCACGACAAACTACATTTGGCAACACTGTTATAGCCTTTCTTAAAACCAAGGAACCGGGGCTTGTGTTACACGTGTTGACACACAATGGCACGGGCTATTCAGCATCCTTAGCTGCAGGATCTTCCCTTTCCTTCCTTCTGCACTGGAGCTGTAACAGAAGCCAAAGTGCTGCAGGTATGAACCAGCTCTGATTTAGCATCAGCATCACTGCTCATGCTGTGCACTGATCAAACAACAAAGGTCTTGGGAAAGATCTTGTGCCAGAATAAAAACCGGGTACCTTTGGAGTGCCTCATTCCAATGCACAAACTGCAGGACTGACAGGAAGCAGGGAGGGATCTTTTAGTAACAGATTACCGTGATTTACAGGCTCACTAGAAGCAACAACATCAGGAACTTTGAAATCCAACATTTCCTAAGTCTGGTTATGCAACTTGCATACTTTGCTAATCATGTTTCCAAAGTTTTGCTGAGTGAGGTGTATTGTCCCTGTGCCCTGTAGCTGTGAGATCCTGCTGATCAGAGCAACCTTGCAGCTCCGTGAGGCAGCAGCAGCCAGGCTGGCTCAGCCTCTGGAGATCCCACTGCTGCACCGACTTCTGGTGAGGGAGAGAACCTTCTGGTTTGATTTTTACCTGAAAAACTATAATTGTAGCAACACCAGGTCACAAGTTGCATAATAAACAGAGTGTGGACTGCTGGAATCTATAGCACGGACTACTCATAGTTCACCTAATTAAGTAACAGCTCACAGAAAGGAGTTTTTCCATATGCATATGTAAAGCCTGCTAATGAAAAGGGAAAGGAAACTAACTTTTGTTGTTGTTAGGCTGCAGGAACTTAGGAAGCTGCTGGCAAGTCTGGTAGGGTATTTAGCTTTGGGGTTATAGCCTGATAGGTTTTGCTTTTAAGTCTAAATGTTGGATTTTTTAAAATTTTTCTTTCTTACCATTTGTTTTGCTGCAGTTATACTTTTATAGCAGTTTCCCTATTCTTTAGTAAATGTGATCATCTTTTTCTGCTATTCTATGTTGTTCTGTAGAGATGGTTTTCCTTTTCCACTTTCTCCTGCTTCCTTACCGTCATTGAGAGTAGTAAGTGTATGGATAAGTGTGCACTTGCTTCAGATCTACATCCAGCTCTGCAAAATCCTGGAAATAATATTCTGAGAAAAACCGTGTTCATCCTCCACAGCAATTGTGTGGAACATATGAACTTGTCCAGTTTTTGTCATGCAGTCCAGCCCAGTTCTAAGAGGAGGTGTCTAGCACAGATTTTTCAAAGACCAACTTATAAATTTCTGAGACTGTGAAAGTGTTTCAAGGAACAGCTTATGTGGAAGAAGTTTTGAGGACTTATCCCTTTGCCATTCTCAGGAAGATCCCTTGATATTTGCCTGAGAATGGCAACGAGTACTCCTGAGACCTCCATCTGCTAAAGTCACTATTCCAAAATGTGGAGGTGGTAAGATTTTGAATTGAATATTGCAAGTTTTTTAGCATAGACAAAAAAGAAAAAAAAAAAATCATTGCCTGATAAGTGACTAAACTACTTTCCAACTGGAACTTCCTCAATACTGAAATTGAGGTGGGTAAGAGTATGGAAAAATTTCCCCTAGACAGATGCAATTTTAGGAGAAAAAGCAAGCACCTGAGCATATGATCTTACCAAGGGAAGACTCAAAAAATGCAGTCTTGAATACTGTTAGTGCAAGTAGCTCCACCTAGAATAGGTACAAAAATATAGATGTGCACACTTTTCCTAAGTGACTACATAATTATAACATCTCTTTTGCCATCTTTTTCCTTTTCCTTCCTAGTTGGTGCTATTGTTATCTGCTGCATAGTTGTCACGATGACTCAGATGATAGAATTATGCTGGAAATTATATATACATGGAACACTGAGGCCCAAGAATGCAAATTCTCCTGGGCAAACCATCTAGAGTTTAGGGCTTTTTTTATATTTATTCTGTCAAGCATTAGAGTATTATATCTAAGAATAGATGTTTTGTATTTGAAGTACTGCTTTCAAGCTGAACCTCAAAACAAATGGTGTTTTAGTTCAAGGTTTGAACTTGCAGTTGAAAAGAAAATCAACAGTGTAATTTTCTTTATCATAAGCAACTGCATCTACCTATGGCTTTGAGTGTACTATTAGAAGCTTAACAGAGTCTCGAACAACTGGAGTTTTCCACTGCAGTTTTTGTCCTCATTTGCTCTGGTAATCATTCAAGCTTAGCAGCATTGGTTGAATTCAGATACAGGTCAACTGTATTTTGATGAAGTTGAAGGAAATGGGTGCAGCTGATTGAGCAATACCATAAAAAAAGAAATTTATAGAGAAAAAAAATATGATGCCTCTCCTGATCAATGGGATCATATTTTGCTTTTCATCTGATTCAGTACCAGGTTTCTATTCTATGCAGTAAACTATCATTCTGAAAATTCTAGCTAGATGGTAAGTAATTGAAGAAGCCTTGAATTGAAGCCTTATTGAAGAGTCTTTTGTCAAGAAATATCTTCTGTGATGTTGGATACATATGTCACCTCTTTTCTGCAAGTAAACAGATAAAATTAGTATTTTTGACTCACCACCTTGTATAAAGTCATTTTTATTTGTTTATAACGTATCTGCAGCACAACAATAAAAGCAGAGTTAAAAATTGCCAGATTTGTGACTAATTATTAAATTGATAGTAATGGGACATGACACAAGCTTATAGGAATCAGGCCAAATGTTAGTGTAAAGCCATGCATACAGAAACAACAGTTTTGAAGTGACCAGGACCTTAGCTGCTCTGATCTGGACACTGCAAAAGGCCTGACTGATAGAAAATGCTCAGAGCTTAACTGTGGAAAAAACAGTTTTCTTCTATTTATTTCAATGCAGACTTGAATCAGCTAAAATCACAAGTCATTGAAACAGGCTGGGATATTTTTTTCTTTTTGTGATAAACATTATGATAGACTCTGAAAGCTGGAGAAGGCAGGATAATAGCAGTAGACTGTACCAATCTGCCGTTTCACACTGAACAGCTTCTTGCTGCTTGAGTAGTCCCCCTGAAATGTGTATTGAATGCTTGGGGGTGAGCAAAGAAAAGGAGGCAGAAGTTGGCCTTAAGAAATTCCTGTAGGATGCATTCACTGTAATTCTGTTCTAGACTCCTGGCACCTTCTGTTCATCATATCTGATCACTCGTGGAGTACAGAGCATACAATGAAGTCATACTTGATTATCACTTATTAAAACAGCTGTCTAAGGTCGTAAATGAGTTGTTTTCATCACCAGGAGCACTCCTCTAAGTGTGAAAGTGATGATTAACATCGTGCCTCTAGTCCTGCTTACATCTTCAGCCTTGTGACAGATGCTTGTCTCTGGGGTTGTCTAAAAGCCATCAGAAAATGTCTTAATCACTGGTGACCCCTGCAAGAACTTTGGTGGCTTCTGCATCGATCTGACATTCGGAGTGCTCCTGAGGCAAACATGAAGACAGGCTTTTTTTATTGATTAGCCAAATTGTCTAGCCTTCCTGTTTTGTCTCCTCATTGGCAATTAAGAGAGAAATCCATTGAGGGAGTGGTGGCACTGAACCTTCCCCTCTGATAGAAATAACCTTAACTGAGCCCCTTAGTTAATTTGCAAAATTGTTCTGTATCGACCTCGCTTTGAAGCAGGATTTCATCCTATGGCCCCATCAGTAACACATATACATCTTCCTTTAGCAAGCAGGCTCTTTCTAACCATAGTATCTTTTGTTTCCTATTTACAATCCTAATCCTATCACCCACTCCAGTAATCCTTCCTGCACCATAAGCTATAATTTTCTTGAGGGAGAACCCAGGTGGGTTCTGTTATTTATTTTTTTTAAACAAGATAATAATATTAAATCAATGAATAACAATCTAACAATCTAACCTTCGAGGGACAGAGGAGACCAATTCTTGATGTGTTTTTAACACCCAGACAGTAAAGAGGCCACAATGCTCCCCAGCCTGAAACTAAGACTGAACCTAAAATAGAACCTGTAGATCATTTTGGTGACTCGATTAAACTATGGGGATTAGATTTCTACAACCTAAAATATGATTCTGCAGGTTAGGATAGTGATTGTTTCCTTCAGAACACAGCATTTGGATGTTTTCTTACACATATGACTCTTTTTGTGTCTGAGCAACGGAAAAACTGCACTTGGCTAATGAGAAATGAAGCATTTCCTCACCTCTTCCTCAGTAATCACTTATCTAACTCCTAACCCCAAATGAATGCATTAATCCTTTACATTCATCTTCCCCATCTCTGTTTTATATTGTCTCATGGAAGGCCAGGACTTGCTCGTCCTTATTAATGTGAAAGAGATATTTTAGACTTGGAACCATTTAGATAAATAATTGGAATTGTTCATAGCTTATGTCACTATGACTTCACTGCAACTGCGTGATGAAGGGCAAAAGAACTTGGTTGGGGCAGAGGGGATGCCCTGGCCTTGGGGCACTAGTCTTGGCCTTAGAGCATCCTCCAGATCTGGCAGCTCTTCCCCCTCTTATGCACATGCATTCAGTTCTGTGTGTTGATGATTCACTCTCCTACCGTGTATGAGTTAAGTGCAAAAATTTTGCCTTTAAAATAATCCTTGAGATTTGGTAAATGGAGGTGCCAGGGAAGCTCTATGTGAGCAGAAGTATGATTTAGCATCTGTTCTCCTTGTTAGAAAGTGCCCTGTTGCACTTGGGGTGCCAAGGAGGATTTTGGCAGGGGGGAAAGGTTTGACTCACCCAGGTGTCATCCCCATCAGCACGGAGGATTTACAAACCTGGCATCTTCTCTTTCCATCTCCAAATTACAGCACAGAGTGAAAAGCAGCGATACGAAAGATCAGTCTTCATTCGGCAAAAGAATTGCCAAATTAAATGATGACAGATGGAAAAACTAAAGGCCACAGTGTCAGGGGTCTGCCCATAGCCCTGGGCTTTAGGAAGAGGTAAACACACAGATCTCAGCTGGTGCTGCAGGAGGTACGTGTCCGGCGGAAAGCCGGCGCTCGGACTGTGCCGAATCGATACCTGCTATCGAAGGGAGCAGCGCACGGCGTTAGGGCCAACCCAGTGTTATTAGAAAATGATATATTGCACATTAGGATGGATAATTCATGTCGCCTTCATCGGCTCAGACCGTCGCGAAAATCCATAAATCATTTTCTCGTTCACGTATCGCCTAAGTGCGATTTGTCACTCGGCATTAGCGGGAGGGCGGCCGCGGATCCCTGCCGCTTCCCAGGCGCTGCTCGGAGACCCAAAATGGAGACCCGGCAGCGTTCGGAACCGCGGGGGCAGCACGGATCCCCGGCGGGAGGCGGCTCCCCCCGCGCCCGCACACGTGCGTGGATATAAATGTGTGCGTGTTCCCGCGGGGCTGCTGCCCCCGCATCACGCCGTCTCTGCAGGAGTGTCGCCCCCCGAGGTGTGTCCCCCCCATCCCACCACCATCGCCACCTCCGGGGCTTCCTCCGGCCCGCAGAGGCGGGCACGGACACGGACACGGGCACGGGCACGGGCACGGACACGGACACGGGGGGCTCGATCTCCCGGGTTTCGCCCCCGTTCCTCGAAGGCAGGAGAAGCGGCCGCTCCGGAGGCTCCGGGGAGAGAATCCGGGCTGGAGCCGGGCTGTCCCGGGTCGCGCTCAGTGCCGGGCAGCGGCCGCTTCCCACGGGCATCCAGCGCTCCCCCAGGCAGGAGAGGCGCGATCTCCGCTGTCCGCGCCTGGAGCAGGCGGCAGCGGGCGGGCAGGTGAGCGGCGGCGCTTCTGCACGGAAAGGGAAGGCAGCGAGCTCCCCGTCCGCATCCAACGGGCAGCGGGAGCAGCCGGGGGATTCCGACGAAATTTTTCAATTTTTTTCTGGAAAACACGCACCGGAACCGCCCCGCCGACTGCGCCCCGCGCTGCCACGGAGCGCAGGGGTGGGTAGGGAGCCACCCTGAAGCGGAGAGAACAGGATGCAGTTTGGGGGCGAGGGAGCTCCCCGCCCGCCGCGCCGGCTGCCGCTTCCCTGTGCGCCCCTCTCGGGGCGAGGCAGTGCCGCCTGCCGCAGGGCTGTGCGGAGCGGGCCCGGTACCGGTGCGGTGCTGGCCCGGTACCGGTACCGGTAGCGGTGCGGTGCTGGCCGCGGGGCGGCGGCGCTGCCGGGCGCAGTGCGGCGCTGCGGGCGCTGGGGGGCGCTCGCCGCCCGCACAGCGGCCGGGCCGGGGGAGGGGCGGGGCGGGGGCACCGGAGCGCCGGGGGGACCCGGCTTTGGACAGCGCGGGGTGGCCGGGATGGCAAGGGACCTCCGAGGGCAGCTGGCTCCAGCCCCTCCTGCCGTGGGCAGGGACATCTCCCGCTAGAGCGGCTCGCTGCAAGCCCCGTCCAGCCTGGCCTTGAATACTTCCAAGGATGGGGCATCAACAGCTTCTCGGGGTAACCTGTGCCATCCTAATGTGGATTCCTGCGTTTCCGCAGGAAAAACGCACCTGTAGCTCATTGAGATGTGTGGACGGAGCTGACTGACGGATTAGAGCAGGAGCTGCACGTCTCTTCTTTGTGCTGCTCTTCAAAAACATTAACTTTTTTTCTTTTGGTGGGGAGGGATAGCCCCCACAAGAATTAGAAGTATTTTATTCTTTTACTCTATTCACTTGGGAGCCTTATGGACGTGGATCTCTCAGCCAGCAGCGACAGCAGGTACTGGAGCTTTTCCCTTGGATTCCTGTTTTCCCCTGACAGACCCCCACTCCAGGGATATCCGCCCCACCACTCTGCGTACCCAATGACAGAGTATTCCTCGTTCTCCCTCTTCCACCGTGCCTGTTACACTAGTGAAAATTCCAGAATGGAAATAGGAAAATACTGGCGCAGGCTCGTGGTACTTTAAATTAGCAGGAGCTGGAAACACCGCACGGATGAATGATGGAAAGTTGCGCTCTCTCCACTGTGGAACACACCGAAGGGCGGGGAAGGGGGGAAAGGAACAACAGCCATCACCCCAAGTTTCCCTTTGTTTACGCGCCTTTCCCTACAAGCTTTCCAGTGAAGGAAAGTTGGCTGAGTGGAAACTCCCTCTCCAAGGAGCGAGGCTTGTTGACGTTCACTCGGGTGCGTGCGTGCGCGCCAGGGATGAGCGGCGATCTCCCTCCCGATCCGGCGGCGGCGGGGAGGGGAGCGAGGAAGGGAACGAGGCAGAGAACAAGGGAGCGAGGCAAGGATTGAGGGAACGAAGCCGGGAACAAGGCAGGGATTGAGGGAACGAAGCCGGGAGCGAGCGCGGGCTCCCCGGGCGCTCGGCGGGAGCGCAGCGCTCTGCCCGCCGCGCGCGGCCCGGCCCGGCTCGGCTGTGACGCAGCGCCCCCGACGCGCGACGCGGCCAATGGGACGCCGCCCCCGGGGGCGGCGCTGCGCGCTGATTGGTTGGCAGGAGCCGGGCGCTGCGCAAAAACAGCGCAGCCGAGCGCTGCGCGCTCAGAAACTGCTGGCGGAGATCGGAGCAGCCGGGCTGAGAGCGGAGCCGGGACGGGAGCCCAGCAGCAGCAGCAGCACACAGACACAGGGGCTAGACGCGAAAGCAGCAAGAGAGGGAAAAAAAAAAAATCCCCACCTCGATCGGCACCGCCGTAAAAGCAGAGTGATGATGATGATGAGCGTACTCATAGCAATAAGAGAAGAGAATGAAAGACCTTTAACAGAAGAGAGAAAAATCTAAAATCCTTATATATATACATATATATATAAAAGAGGAAATCCCAGGGACATCAGGGAATGAAAGTTTTGGGTAGCAAAACAGCTCTCTGCCTTTTTTTATTTTTTAATTTTTTAATGTGAAATCTTTTTGCGGGTGATTTTTTTTTTTTTTTTAATTTCGCGGTTTTCTGCCTTTTCCTTGCATCCAAAGAGGGCATGTCCACCGGCTGTACCAGCAGCATCTACCCTCCAACTCCCACCAGGAAGACAAACCGAGGACAATCTTGAAATACAAAAATTTCCTCCTTGGGATTTGCTGCTGCTGCTGTCTCCGCCGCCACTGCTGCTGCCGCGGTGCAGTGCCAAGACTCTCGGAATAAATAAAAGAGGGCTACTGTGTGTCTCTAGCTACAGCCGCCTAATAGCTATTTTAGTTGGCCGCCTATTCCGAAGATCACAGATGAAGTGGGGACGCCTGTCTTCTTCGCTTGGTCAGCGTGTGAAACAATAATACCCGTAACAAAAAGGAGGGAGATGGGGGAGAAAAAAAATCCTAACATGAATCAGAAGAAATAGTATCTAGCACCCCCCTCAGCCCCTCAAACCAACCTCTCCCCCTCTCCCTCCCCCGACCCCTCTCTCTCTCTCTCTCCACACGCTTGCAGGCGCGGACACGCGCGCGCGCGCACATAGACACACGGACGCGCGCACACACACATACATACACACACTGTAGTGTGTATTTTCGGAGGAGGAGGTGGCGGTGGCTTTTGGAAGAGGAGGCAGCGGTGGTGCCGGGGAGGGGGGAATCTCTTTCCCCGTCTGGAGATGGTTGTGCTATTCCTCTTTGCCTTGCTCTGGATGGTGGAGGGGGCTTTTTGCCAGCTCCATTACACGGTGCAGGAAGAGCAGGAGCATGGCACGTTCGTGGGGAATATCGCCGAGGACCTGGGCTTGGACATTACAAAACTTTCGGCTCGGCGCTTCCAGACGGCGCCCAACTCCCGCAGCCCTTACCTGGAGCTTAACCTAGAAACCGGGGTGCTCTACGTGAACGAGAAGATCGACCGGGAGCAGATCTGTAAGCAGAGCCCCTCCTGCCTGCTGCACCTGGAAGTCTTCCTGGAGAACCCCCTGGAGCTGTTCCGGGTGGAGATCGAGGTGCTGGACATCAACGACAACCCGCCCTCCTTCCCGGAGCCCGACCTGACGGTGGAGATCTCGGAGAGCGCCACGCCGGGCACCCGCTTCCCGCTGGAGAGCGCCTTCGACCCCGACGTGGGCACCAACTCGCTGCGCACCTACGAGATCACCCCCAACAGCTACTTCTCCCTCGACGTGCAGACGCAGGGCGACGGGAACCGCTTCGCCGAGCTGGTGCTGGACCAGCCGCTGGACCGGGAGCAGCAGGCGGTGCACCGCTACGTGCTGACGGCGGTGGACGGCGGGCAGCCCCAGCAGCGCACCGGCACCGCCCTGCTCACCGTCAGGGTGCTGGACTCCAACGACAACGTGCCCGCCTTCGAGCAGCCCGTCTACACCGTGTCGCTGCCGGAGAACTCGCCGCCGGGCACGCTGGTGCTGCAGCTCAACGCCACGGACCCCGACGAGGGGCAGAACGGCGAGATCATCTACTCCTTCAGCAGCCACATCTCGGCCCGCGCCCGGGAGCTCTTCGGCATCGCGCCGCGCACCGGGCGCCTGGAGGTGAGCGGCGAGCTGGACTACGAGGAGAGCAGCGTGTACCAGGTGTACGTCCAAGCCAAGGACCTGGGGCCCAACGCCGTGCCCGCCCACTGCAAGGTGCTGGTGCGGGTGCTGGACGCCAACGACAACGCGCCCGAGATCAGCTTCTCCACCGTCAAGGAGGCGGTGAGCGAGGCGGCGGCGCCGGGCACCGTGGTGGCCCTTTTCAGCGTCTCGGACCGCGACTCGGAGGAGAACGGGCAGGTGCAGTGCGAGCTGCTGCAGGGCGACGCGCCCTTCCGCCTCAAGAGCTCCTTCAAGAACTACTACACCATCGTCACCGAGGGGCCGCTGGACCGCGAGCAGCCGGGCGGCGACGCCTACACGCTCACCGTGGTGGCCCGGGACCACGGCGAGCCGCCGCTCAGCACCAGCAAGTCCATCCAGGTGCGGGTGAGCGACGTGAACGACAACGCGCCGCGCTTCAGCCAGCCCGTGTACCAGGTGTACGTGAGCGAGAACAACGTGCCCGGCGCCTACATCTACGCCGTCAGCGCCACCGACCGCGACCAGGGCGCCAACGCCCGCCTCGCCTACTCCATCCTGGAGAGCCAGATCCAGGGCATGTCCGTCTTCACCTACGTCTCCATCAACTCCGAGAACGGGTTTCTCTACGCCCTGCGCTCCTTCGACTACGAGCAGCTCAAAGAGTTCAGCTTCCAGGTGGAGGCCCGCGACGCGGGCGAGGAGCCGCAGCCGCTGGCCGGCAACGCCACGGTGCACATCATCGTGGTGGACCAGAACGACAACGCGCCCGCCATCGTCAGCCCCGTGCCCGGCCGGAACGGCACCCCGGCGCGGGAGGCGCTGCCCCGCGGCGCCGAGCCGGGCTACCTGGTCAGCCGGGTGGCCGCGGTGGACGCCGACGACGGCGAGAACGCCCGCCTCACCTACAGCATCGCGCGGGGCAACGAGGCCGGGCTGTTCCGCATGGACTGGCGCTCCGGGGAGCTGCGGACGGCGCGCAGGGTGCCGGCCAAGCGCGACCCGCAGCGCCCCTACGAGCTGGTGATCGAGGTGCGCGACCACGGGCAGCCGCCGCTCTCCTCCACCGCCGCCGTGCAGGTGGTGCTGGTGGACGGCGCGGGCGAGCGGGCCGGCGGCGGCGGTGGCCC
>JANRMJ010000088.1:7398678-7425196 GCA_025584955.1 Alethe diademata
TCATCATCGCCCTGGGCTCCGTCTCCTTCATCTTTCTGCTGGCCATGATCGTCCTGGCGGTGCGCTGCCAGAAGGAGAAGAAGCTCAATATCTACACCTGCCTGGCCAGCGACTGCTGCCTGGGCTGCTGCTGCTGCTGCCCCTGCTGCAGCCGGCAGGCGCGGGCCCGCAAGAAGAAGCTCAGCAAGTCGGACATCATGCTGGTGCAGAGCTCCAACGTGCCGAGCAACCCTGCGCAGGTGCCGGTGGAGGAGTCGGGCAGCTTCGGCTCCCACCACCACAACCAGAACTACTGCTACCAAGTCTGCCTCACCCCCGAGTCCGCCAAGACCGACCTGATGTTCCTCAAGCCCTGTAGCCCCTCTCGCAGCACCGACGCTGAGCACAACCCCTGCGGGGCCATCGTCACCGGCTACGCCGACCAGCAGCCCGACATCATCTCCAATGGCAGCATTTTGTCCAGCGAGGTAAGGACCGGCACCCCTCCAGCCCCCGCAGCCTGCATCCCCAAGTCATCCCTAAACATCCTTCGAGAAGCTCCCGCTGCTCCTCTCCTCCCGTAGGGAAAGGCGTTCTGCATCCCCAATCCCGCTTCTTTCCCCTTTAATCCGCCCGCTGTCTCTCCCCTCTTTGCTGTCTCCTGTTTGGGAGGCTTTAGCGACAGGCGGGGGTCTCAGAGGCGATTGCGGGTAGACACACACACACAAACACATACACCGCTGGCTCCCTCCCACTCGGGCTTAGCAGCTGTTGCAGCCAAGCGTGTCCGCTCTGAGCCCTCCCGGTGCCTCTGGAGGAATCTGACCCCGGCTGGTCAGTATCGGGGTGCAGAGATGCCCCCGAGGCACCAGGATCTGTGGGTGGATCGCCTGCGGGTTGAGAGATGGGGAGGTTACAGCTCCGTGCGGAATCTCTCCGCTTGACAAGGCTGAAGTGACGTGGGGTGTAATCACAGGATGCTCTGAAGCAACGCTCTAAACCCGTGTCACTTTCCTTCCTGAAATCTTTACATGTGCAAGTAAGGCTTTGGGGGAAAACCCCCTTTGGGATTGTGACTATCACTGTAGTTAGGAGGAGCTTTAATTAATTTGTGAATTAGGGTTTAATAATTGACTTTTCTTTACTCTGTCTGCACAGCTCTTCATAACCCCAAAGTTTGCAAAGGAAAGCAGCAAGAAAGAGTTTCTGTAAAGTTTTACGCTGATATTTAATGTCCTCTGCAATCTTGCCTGTGTTGTGTTACCTGGTTGTAGAGAATTTTTATCACAGCCTATGCTATGCCATATTACTCTCCCATTAATCATTTTGTGCTGGGTTAGCTCATGTATATTATCAGCACCTCTCTGCCTGTGCACTAGTGTAAACCTCACATTCTCTCTTATCATACTGAAACCTGAATGTTGGCCAGTCTGACAAGGGTAGCTTGAGTGTTGTGTTCTAAGGCATTAAGTTTTACAGTGAAATTTTTAATACTGATTTGTAATACTGACCTTGCCTCAAAATGTCTATAAAACTCCTGGGTTCTGCTGCGTTTTTGATGACTTGAGAGTATCTCAATGTATTTTTTTCCTTATGGTGCAATACCAGTACCATCTAAGTAGTGCACACTCTAGAAATAGTTATGCTAATTTTTTGTGGGAGTCCTTGTGATGCTCAACAGTGTGCACTGTGAGAAAACGTCAGAGTCTTGTCTCAAAAAACTCCAGAAAAAAACCCTCGTGCCTTCCCATCTGTGTGTGACTAAGAGCTGTTTTTTCCCCCCTTACATTCTAGAAACAGATTTTGCAGGCCTGCTTGCAGCTAAACATTTCCATTTATAGTGAATATGGTGAGCTGCTCCCTTGTATATTTTCTGCTGCTGGTTACAGAAATACCAAGAGTTAAAATATCTCCCATTATTCTTTTCTTCTAGACAAAACATCAGCGTGCTGAGCTCAGTTACCTAGTTGACAGACCCCGACGAGTTAACAGGTAGGAGCTCTGCAGCCTTGGTTTCCTCATGCATGCTTTAGCAAGTCTGAATGGAGTGCAGAAATGTGTTTACTGCAGATGGAACAGGGCAGAAAAGCAGTGGGAAGTCGGATGTATGTAGATGCACTGAAGAAGTTTGTATTACAGCTTTTTTAAACTGGTTTCAGAACTGACTGAAAAAAAGAACAAAATCTCGGTTTGTATTAGTGTAAAATGTGTTTCAAATACTTAAGAACATGCTTCTATAGGGTCTCCCAGAAAACATTGTATCACTGAGTCAAAAGTTTAGCTAACCAGCTTAAGTAAATGCTACCAAATTGCATTTACCGACTAGCTGAAACCCAGGAGGAATAATAACCCTGGCTGCCCCTTCCAGCCAGGCTCCCAAGGTCTGAAAATTCCTGGTTTTGTTTAAGGTGGCCAGGGCACCTCCGTGGAAGGCATGCAGCAGGCAGAAGTGGGAGGTGGGGAATGCAGCGCCGTGTTTGGCCATGTGATGGCAGAAGAATGTTTTATGAGTTCCTCTTTCATGTTTATTCTAATGTAAAGATGTTTGTGTGTCCAGTTCTGCATTCCAGGAAGCAGACATAGTAAGCTCTAAGGACAGTGGTCATGGAGACAGTGAGCAAGGAGACAGTGATCATGATGCCACTAATCGAGGTCAATCCTCTGGTAAGTCTGATAAGAGAATGGGAATATTGGATCTTTAAGTAGGGAGACTAGAAGGAACAGTCACTTGTAGGAATATAATACAGGAGAGGCATAAATAAGGTGAGCATATTTGTTGTATGGGAGGCTGGGTTTGCATCAGCTTGCTGTTACAGTTGCCTGGACAAGGAGGCAATTTTGAACCTCTTTTGGTCATGGGACAGAGTTTATTTTATTCATTTGGTTGGGGGTGGGAATTGGTGTGTTGTACTGCATCATTCACTGTAGCAAAACTTCCTGCTCATTAAAACAAAGTTATTGGTACGTTTTATAGTGTGTTTTCTCCTATGGCAGATTTAGAGAGTTTCAAAGCATTAAGCAATTCTGTTTAGTAGGCACTTCAGCTGGCACAGCAATGAGAAGTGAAGGAGGAGTTCCCAAGGGAAAGAATGAACCCAATGATTGAATGACAGCCAGATTGTGAGGCTTTTTTTTTTTTTTTTTTTTTTACCAGGGATCAGTGGAGACACATTGGGTGCTCTGAATGTGTAATACCTTAGAATTTTTGGAGGATTGTCTGTTAATTAATTTGAATTGAGGCACTATATAGTGTAAGTGGTCTCCATGTTAATAAGAAACTATTAAATACATTTTCTTGACAGAAGAAAGAAAGGCTCTAAAAGACTATGAATCACAGAGGAAATACACACATTGCAGTGTTATGCCCATATGTAGGGCTTGCTGTCTGAGTTCTCATACTGTCAGTTTCCTTCTGAAAGGAACATTTGTTCAGAGCCTGTGCATTAGAATTCACGCTCACCCTCGCACTGCATTTTAGCCACAAATGCTGTGCTTTCTTTCCTACCACAGCCTCCACAGGTCTGGTACATCTTTGTGCAGCACAGTGCTGTCTTTGCCCTTGTTGCCTTTGTGCTCTGTCACGTACAGAGATTTGCTACAGCAGTGTCATACAAAACACTGTCAGCTCTTCTTTTTGTTTTTTGCCCCGACCCCCACCTTAGAAGATACCGGGGCAGGGGACCCGATGCTGTCACAGCAGTGCTGCCTGCTCTGTTAATGTCCCCTCTTTTCTTGCTGCTGCAGTCACTGTGCCCTTAACGATGGGAAACCCAGGCACAAGGGGAAGAGGAGGCTGCCACAGGGCCTCTTTCTATTGCTGCAAGTCATTAATATGCAGACCTAATGAGACTTGAGAAGAGCCAAGAGTCTCTGGAGCTCCCTGCTTCTTGCAGGGCTTCATGCTAAGTGAACAGAGTGTCTATTTTGTGTCTGGGAACCTGACAACAAACCAGGTCTTGCCAGAAGTTTACATCTGAATACAGAGCCTCTTTCATTTTTGGCCTATATATGGCGTATGATTTATTATTGTTTGAAAAAGCCATGTATTTAGCCTCCCCCCACCCTTTCTTTTGCACTGTTTCTGATGCAGCAA
This sequence comes from Alethe diademata, assembly GCA_025584955.1. NCBI lineage: Eukaryota > Metazoa > Chordata > Aves > Passeriformes > Muscicapidae > Alethe > Alethe diademata. The sequence goes on from JANRMJ010000088.1 coordinate 7,402,751, forward strand.
TCAGGGCTACTGAGTTATAAAAAGCTCTCTCTCCTCCTGCCCCCCCTGCATTCCTGGTTTTTTTCCCTCTTTTACGCATTTTACTGCAGCAGTCATCTCCATGAACATTTCAATCAGCTTAGTCCCTCAACATAATGAACCATAATAACCAAACAGGAGAGAAAAGAATAAACATCTGCAGAAGGGGCTGGATTTGACTGATGGTGGGAATATAATCATATAGTTGCACATCAACTGAAAGCTATTTTCTTTTAGATGCATTCTGTGCTGTTATTGTTGTGCTTCTGTTCTTTATTCTTTCCCTCCATTTTAAAAGTAGACTATGAATACTTGTCATATTTGGCATTGATCCTTAGTGGGGCAAATTCTTAATTTCTATTTTATCAAATGGTGAAGAAAAACTATTCCCTCCTTTTAAATAATTTCAAATCATTTAAGAATGTGATGTGATTTGTGAACGTCTGTTTTCTCAGTGGTGATCACATAAGTAATGAAACCTGACAATTAGTCTTGGTCCACTCACAATTAGTAGTTTATACTGAAAACTCAGAATACACCAATTTCATGTATTGGTGCTGAGATTCTAGAATAATTTGCATGCACCATTTTCTTGATGCTAGTCCCAAATAAATATTTCATTACAAATCTCTGTATAAACTGCTTTAATCTTCTACACACATATTATTTACTTCTCATGTAAGTTTTGGGCTGAATCATGCTGTCTTGATGCAAAGAATGTGCCCTTTAAGCTCAGTGATGACAAGATATTTTGTCATAAAACATTCACTCTTCCTATTAGCTTTTAGTGATGAATTTTATGGGGGAAAAAAGGAGCATAAATCTTGTTTGACCTCGAATGGCTGGAGGAAATATAGAGGGAATGCCTTCTCAATTGTTTTGGTCATTCTGATGCTCTGTAATCAATTATTTCTAAATTACTGAAGGAAAACACACTGATTGATAACATGGCAGCAGTTTGGGTTGTTTTCTTTCCAAGTTACTGCCTGATACTATGCAGCATCATATTTGCTTTCAGAAGCATCTAAAATTATTTAGTAGGTAATTCACACTGGCACACTCATTCCCCATCAGTTTTAGTCAGCAGCATGTCTGCTGGCAAAACATCTTTTTACTGTTCAGCACAGGACTTCTGTCACTAGTGAACAATCCTGTGGCACACAAGTAGCTGTTCTGTAGTAGTCCATTGCCTTCCAAACTGGGTGTCATGGTCAGTTATTAACTGGGAATGAAAATCTATCACACTGCCACAGCTTTATCTTGCACAATTATTTAGTGAAAATTCTGAACTATGCTGTTGTGTTCTACATATAGTGTTTTCTTGGGCTTTGAAATTAGATCATAATTCACCTTTTCACAAAATTGATTTTCTTAAAAATAATTTAATAATATTTTAAATGTGCTGAAATGCATGTAAAGTTTTCTTATTTTTCCCATTATAGTACCACATTAATGCCTCATAATTATTTACATTCTCACCTTCCTTAAGACTGATGAAGTACTAAAGTACTGTCATCTGCTTTTGGCAAGGAATGATGAGGGAGATGCTCAAGATCCTAATTTTTTTGTGGACTGACTAGTTATTTCATTGACTGGGTTAGTAATCCAATCTTTTTGAAAAAAAATGACTTTACAAAGGTGAAGAAGCAGAGGAGGTTTTTGGCAAGCCGAGGAGGTATTTCTCAAACTCCAGGTTCTAATGACCTGTGCTCCTCTTTGACAACTGTTGAGAGAAAAGCAGCTACTTGTTATGGAACAAACACAACTCACACAAGCACTTGTACCTCTTACTAACACACTGTATTTCAGCTGTGTTCTGTAGGAGGGATTCTCAAGCATGAGGTTAGTTTATTTCCCATGGTTGATTAAATTCTTGGCCTCCCTTGTGAAACTGCCAGCTTGGGTGCCAATTAATACTCTGCATGTGTGTACATTTAAATTGTATGATTAGACACCTGTCCTGTAAGATTTGGACTCATGCCATCAACTTATTTCATATGGCTGTTCACTAGCTACTTGGCTTTCCCAAGCAGAGTCCTTCACAGCATTACATTTTTTTTTTTTTCATGGAATTGGCATGATGTCTCAGAGGCACTTCAGCTTTTTTGATCTGTTTTTGGACAGTTTACACTGGTGACTGGATGAAACCTGAAATTAGGCTTCTCCTGGTGGATTTTATGAAGGGAACTGGTAAGGGTCTAATGCAAAGGCACAGGGAGAAACACTGGCTCACACCTTTTCAGTATAGATTAGCTGAACACCAAGAGGGTTCATTATGGCAGAAAAGCTGCAATATTTCAGTGTCCATAAGGAGAAGAATAAGAGAAGTCAGAAGAAGAATTTTAGTGATAAATGGATGGAGAAAACCAGTATTTCCTCTGAGCCTCTACAAACTGACAGCTAAATCCTGTTTTGAAGATCACTTGGGCAAAACATCTATCTCAGATAAAGTGAGAGTGAACATGAAAATGACTTAGAAAAGTGCTTTGACTAAAGTTAAGAGTTATTTCTAATTTTCTTGTTGAATTTTTTCTCTTCTTCCTTGGCCTGCATGCTTAATACTATTCACATCTCAGTGGTCCAGATAGGCCTTTGAAGCTGAAATTGGGAAGAGCTGAATATTGAAGACATTTGAATCTTTCTCCATCTTCTGATGTAGATGAAGTCAATTTTATCCAGGGCAGCACACCAATTATATAGCAAGAAAGAGTGGTAATAACTGTTTCATAAAGTCCAATTTCAGTAGATAACTACAAAGTAGGTTAACACCATTATCCTTATTACAAAACATGAATCATGAGAAAATGAGCAACTTGCTCATTGATAATCTAACCAAATGGATATATTATGAATAGTTGTTCTGGGAAGGGAGCTCTGGAAAGGAGATCTGGTTCCCTGCATCACATCTATCTCTCATCTAACTAGCGCAGAAGAAACAAAAATGTCATTTATTTCCAAGTAAAAGGCAAGGTTCTGAAAAAATAAAAAAAATCCACATGTTGGGGAAAATCCCTTCCCAATAATGGTATTGCAAAAAATACTTTGTCAGATGTTCACTTGTTGCTCGTGGTGTATGGTTCTTCTCCCTTAATTAATTTGAGAAAGGTCATGTTATTTAAAAATGGGTTTAGGCCTAATTTTTTGCCTTGACAAAACAGTCTTTCAAACCAATTAAAACTCACAGAGAACTTTTGATTTTCTCCTTTTGAAATATGAAAAGGAAGCAAATTGGGGATGTGCTTCCAAAACACAGTGCTGCCAAGTATCTGATTCAAAGCATCTGAGTTGAGATAATTCAGATATCAAACTTAATACACCTTTCCTAGTTTTTGGCAGCTTTTGAGGGAGGGACAAGGGTTTATTTTCCTTCAAAATCTGCAAAGCCAAGGTTGTGGGAGAGCTCATATTGCCCACTGGCCCCTCTGGTAAATAAGACTTGAACAAATAGGAGTGAGCTAGTGGCCTTTGCCATGAGTTGTTATATGTATGCTGCTTTTGGAATAGTGCAGTGCTTATCACTGTCAGAACTTCAGTGCACTGTACTGTTTTTATCCACAAAGGGCATTTGAAATTTGTAATTCAGTCACCTTTAAAATCTCAGTTTATCTGTCTGCAAGGTCTGACAGCATAACTAAGGGAAAAATACAAAGCTTTTTTCTTTAATGTGGACTTGTAATTATGATAGATAGTCTAGTTCATAAGGATCATATTTTTATATATATATATAAAACCAGATTTATGAGGGAGATGAGATGGAAGTGTTAAACTGCTGAACATTTTGTTATAAATCATGAATATGATTCTTGAGGTATGGAGGAGTTCTGTGCTGAGTGTCTTACTTCTTTACCATGGTATGTCCTTCTTCCTTGGAAAACAGCAAATAGCCCTCACCCTTCCTCAACTCTGTGTTAAATGTTTTTCAATTAGAACCAGAAAATTCTATACTATGACCCACAGGAAAAAGGTGGTGGAAGAATAGCCAGCATTCATACCACAGGCAGTGTAAATTGCATGGCTGCCCAGGGATTTTGAAAATAAACTGCTAATTTGAATTTCTTTTCTGTCAGAATACTAAACCCAAGGGCTTGGTTCTGCACCTGTTAAACTCTTAGGGACTGTTGTGACTGATTCAAGCTGGAACAATTCCTAACCCTTGCCTCTCTGAACATTTTGTTCCCATTCTAAACAAGCATTTACATTTAGCTGTGTGTTCAGCAGTGTATATTAAAATTCCAATGTATATAATTTTTTTTTCTATTTGCAAGTTCTCCTCTCTAAAAGGGAAAAAGTTTGCAATACAAGCTCACATTTCATATTCCCTACATTCATTACTTTGTTTATTCAAAATCCTGATTTATGGTGGCTATAACATCCCTTTTATAATTAGCTGTTATATAATACTATTCAGTGCACTGCAGTAGACAAGCAGTATTCAAAAGGGAACAAAAAAAAATATTTGGATAGAGACATTTTGCAGTTTAGCAGCTGATGTGAGAACAAAATAGTAAAATGGAGGGTAATTTTCCAGCTGAAATAAAGACCCATGAAGGGAAAAAAAGAGGTATATATTTGAATGGATATACTTAAAAAAATATTTTTCTAATCTCTCTCCACAGCCTAAAGAATACAATTTAATATTTACCCTTCAGTTTTTCCTTCTAGTGCTGTCTTTCAGGAAAGGTTGAATGAATATGGTCATTGATACATTATCAGGAGAATGGAACTGTAATAATTTTCTTATTAAATGTAGGGCTCTTTGTTTTTTACAAGTTGCTTTGCCAAAAAGTCTGCAAATTGCAATAACCATTTTGTGTTTATTGTCCCTTAAATCTTTGGAAAGGCAAAAAATATTTTTCTTCAGACATTTTGATACACAAGGTACACACACACTCATGGTTTTATAGACACTGTTAGATACATATTTCTTTCTGGGAAGCCTGCATCTAAATTTTTTTTTTTTCAGTCTTTGATAGCTCCTACCACTACAGAATTTATTTTTGCACTATTTTTTTCCTTGCCTGATGCTCTTCATGTGATTCCTTAAGCATATCTGCAGTTCACATTTGCATTCTTCAACAGTTCACTGATCAGAAATTTATTTTCAGGCTTCTGCATGCCAATTATCAAGGCAAGCTTCTAATCGAAACTGGACCTGGCATTGTATATTGCTTAATTTAAAATTAAAAAGTCATTATAAAGTGAGATTACTCTGAGATAAAAAGCTTTTATTTCTCTTTTCCTCATTATTTTTTTTCTGTCTAAATGATTGCCTTTCTTACTCAAGAACTTGTTGATAGCTCATAAACATTGTTCCTTTCTGCAGAGATTGGTTTGGGTTTTTTTGTAGTGTGAAATATCACATAAAGATTATTAATATAATTCAAATTATAGTTCAAAACTGTGGTAGAATTCTTAATACTAATCCTCACACTGATGATCAAGCTAATCCAGTTCTTTACAGCGTTGGCTGGCAAATGAGCTATATTACATGAATCGTATTACAGAATCACAGAATCAGCTAGGTTGGAAAAGACCTTTGAAATCACTGAGTCCAACCTGTGCTCTAACACCACCTTGTCAACCGGAGCATGGCACTGAGTGCCACATCCTTAAAGTTCAAAAAGCTGAAACACCTCCAAGGGACTGTGACTCCACCACCTCCCTATTCTGATGCCCCATCAACCTTTCTGTGAGGAAATTCCTCCTAAGGTCCAACCCAAACCTCCCCTGGCACAGCTTAAGACTGCATCCTCTTGTCCTATATTATAGCTGTTCAAAGTTTTTTCATCTTTCTGTTACAAGTAGTGTCATTTTTTTGTAATTCTAATGAAATGCTTGTAAATGCAATGTTTATAACAGATTTAGTTCAGTTTTGACACACGTCTAAGATGCTCAGTTCTCTTTATAAGTACAAGAAAAGGAGTTTTCTTTACCATTCTGCTTTTCTGTATGATGTTGAAGATTGTGTTGGTTTAACCCAAACAGCAGCTAAGCACCACACAGTGGCTTGCTCATTTTCCTAGGCCCAGTGGGATGGGAAGGAGAACCAGAAAAAAGTAAAACTTGTTGGCTGAGATAAGAGTAGTTTAATAATTGAAATAAATACATTAATAACAAAACAGAGAAAGAGAGAGGACTGAAGTTGAAGACAGAGAAGTGATGCACACTACACTTGCTCAGCAGCCCCTGACTGATGCTCAGCCCTGCCCTGAGCAGTGACTGGCCCCTCCCTGCCAGCTCTCCCAGTTTATATAGTGGACATGAGGCTCTCTGGTATGGAACAACCCTTTGGCCAGCTCCCATCAGCTGTCCTGGCCATGCTCCCTCTCAGCTTCCTGTGCATTTCCTCACTGGCAGAGCACAGGACACTGAAATGTCCCTGATTTAGTGTAAGCACTGCTTACACTAAGCAACTACCAAAACATTAATGTGTTACCATCATTATTCTCATATTAAGTCTAAAACACAGCACTGTGCCAGCTGCTTGGAAGAAAACAAACTCTATCTCACCCAAAAGCAGGACAAACTGACTTGGAGATGCTGGTATTTATTTTTACTCTGTCCCTGTGATTTCATACACCATTCCTCTCAAAACAAGTATAATCCAACGATTTAGTGACTCATAGCCAGAAAATATTCCTTTGGAAGGCTAATCTGAAAGTAGTCAAAAGCAGCATAGCTTGTCATTTGAGATCTTAATAGCATTAAAGGATTTGTAAGCAAACAGTTTTGTGTTGGCATGGATAATTGTTTGCTTATATAGGGGAAGCATTAACAATTTTTTCGGTAGTCACATCGCACTGGACTGCATCTGCCTTTGTACTGCTAATTGCAGTATTTTATCATTGGGTTCTGTCCCACTTCTTGGAGGACTTGATGATAGCAAGGATTGCTGCAGCAGCAATGACAGCTGCCTCTGAAAGTGATATAATGATTGAATAAGCTCTCCTGATCACTTGAAAGCTCAATTCCTACTGTCTAACATCTGCTTTTAATATCAATACGCACCATCTCTATAGTGATGTATACAGATAGTTCCTTTACCAGAATCATAAATCTTTCATTTCATAAATGAAATCTCTGATTTCTAAATGCAGACTTTTAATTTCTTTGGGCAGAGACACATTTATGTAGAAACAATTCCTTCACGTTCTTGAGCAGGTATTTTCAACCTGTGAGCAGAATGGAACTTTGTATGAATGGGTTCTAAATAGTGAGCTCCAGATCTGCAAGTGATTTTGTGAGACAGAATCACTGACACTCTTCTTGTGGTATCTTTGGTGTGTGTGGGGGGGGACAACATTCTGGCATTTAGTTTTGCTTGTTACAGGGTGTCTTTGACTTCTGAAGACTGGACAATTAGGTTTTTTTCATGTTGTTGTTGAGGAGATGAAACTAGTGGAAGAAGTCCTTACAGCGTTTCTATTTCCACTTCTCTTCCCTTGGCGTAATCTTTCTTATCTGTCAGCAGCCGTTCACGATGCTGAAGCTTATATCTGCAGTTTCTTTTTCTTTCATGCTTGCAGGCATGGATCTCTTCTCCAATTGCACAGAGGAATGTAAAGCACTGGGCCACTCAGATCGGTGCTGGATGCCTTCCTTCGTTCCATCGGACGGACGCCAAGCTGCGGATTACCGCAGCAACCTGCACGTACCTGGCATGGACTCCGTTCCAGACACTGAAGTGTTTGAAACACCAGAAGCCCAGCCCGGGGCAGAAAGGTCCTTCTCCACCTTTGGCAAAGAGAAGGCCCTGCACAACAGTCTGGAGAGGAAGGAGTTCGATGGACTGCTGTCTAATACACGAGCGCCTTACAAACCACCATATTTGAGTAAGTACCGCGCAAAAAGCTGTGTGCGAGCGCTCCCTTGGCAGGAACGAAAGTGAGCTCTTTCTGCTTTTCGTGCTAGGAATAATACAGGCACAATTTCAGGAATGGGGGGGGAAATGGTCTCTCTTGGATTCAGGCACCATTGTTCAGTGTTGTTTTTTTTTTAAAAAAAAAAACAAATCTTGATTGTTTTTAGTGTGACATCATTGTCAGCAACAAAAGTGTCAGCTAATATTTGTGGGGGAGTTGCTCAGTTTTGTTTTCTGATGCTGGATTATTTTCAAAATTTTCTTGGGTAGACGGTTTAAACATTGATGTTGCCAGGCAAATGTTTTCAAAGACTAGATTTAATTCAGAGAACAGTCCTAGGAGCTTCTTTCTATAATTGAGAAGTATCTTGTGAATAAACAGTATGTATATTATTTTGAAGTAGCTCTTTACATAGTTTGGAAGGAAGAAGAGCCCTCAGTCTGATCATCTTTCAGCCTACATAGTACTGACTCTTGTCAGTGCTCTTCTGTACCTTCTGTCTCATTTCAAAATCTTACCTCTCTAGTCACCTTTTGACTATGGTTTTGTGATACAAAAGAGTGTGATAGATCTCAAAAAGACCTTCATAATTCTTTTTGGAGCCTGAGCCAGCTGTAGAACCTTTGAATAGCACTTTGATCTAATATGTCTTTTCATTCTATTTGCTGCGTTCTGTGTTTTATTAGAGACTGTAATTTCCTTGGCTTCAAGAATTTATGATGTTTATCTCATCCAAATAAGCTAAAGACATTAACACTGCAATATCGACCCTTTTTTAAAGTAACAGAGGTCTTTTAGGAAAGTAGATTGAGGGTAAAAGAGTAAAGAATCTTTCTGAGTGGTATTAATTTATTTATTTTCCTAAAGCATTTAGTTGTTCTGAGCTTGGTGTGCTGGCAGTCCTGATATGTGAAGATTTTTGTCACAGATCATTCTCAGCACAGACAGCTCCGTTTTCCCTTCTTAATTGGCTGTCCTGGTATTTTCATTAATTTAGGAGGGGTCTTTTTATCACTTTACTCTTTAGATTCACTTTACTGACAACTTTAAATTTGACTACCAGTTCTGATATGTGAAAGCCGTTCCTAAAAACTTGTCCTGAGACAATCAGCTTATTTTGTGTCGGCTAAAATGTCACGTGTCCATCATCCAGTCATATTCTAAAGATCAGTGTGAAATTTCAATATGGCCCAACAACTTTTAGTCTTTCCTAAACTATCTTCCATCATTTATTTCTATGAAACATTCTTCAGCACTAAGGCACAATCTAGCAGTATTGATTTCATCACTGTCACCTCAGTTAAAAATTTAACTTTGGTTTGGTAGAATCTTTAGATGGTCTAACCACAGCTGGGTTCTGGATGTTGCAATGATGATTGTTATCTGGTGACACCACAATGGCAATTCTGTTCTGATTTGTTCTAGGCCTGGGAGCTTGATTTCAAATAGCAATCCCTGTTTTACTGATAGTTTAGGAATTTTAGATTTTATTACTCTAACATATGTAGTTTTGTTGAACAATGTCTTTAGAGACACTGATATACATTTTGCATTTTTCTGGTACAAGGGCACAAACAATTGGGAGTAAGATATCGGAAGTAACCAATATAAATGAGTGTTATTACATAATCCACACTTGAGAATCCAGATTTAAGTTTGCTTTTATTCCTTGAACCTCAAAGCTAAATTTCTATAAAACGAGAGTAATGCTCCTCTGGTTTATTTTCCCTTATTTGTTTGTTTGTTTCTTTTTGGAGCTTTTTTTTTTTGTATTTTAGATTATAATTGTATAGTGAAGAACAGGAACAACAAAGAGTGAGCACTAGCTGTAGAAATCAGTAAATAATTTACTAGTAATAATGTATTAAATAAATAAGGCAAGAAAAATATATAAGAGAAAGTTGATTTAGGAAGGAGCTTTAGTTGATTTACTGGGTAATTGGAATTAAAAATACAATTACATTCAACTTCTTAACACAGAAGACCATGTCAAAATCAGTTTGTCAGCAGAATGACTTCTCAAAAGAAATAATTAAAATGTGTGAACCAGAACTCTCATATTAAGCAAAACCCCCATATAAAAAGTTGAAGCATGTATGAAAATGGCCTCATGAATAATGACTAGCAAAGAATAAAAAGTGTATTGCAGAATGCAAAAGCTATTTGAATTTAATTGGTGTCTTAAAAAAATAAAGAAAGATTCTAAACCAAATGATCAGAAAAGAGCAGAAATTCTAGTTAGTGACTTTCAGGGTAGTAATTAGTGAACATAAAAGGGATACCTTAGAGCAAATAGCCAAAGGCATGCGAACAATATAGATAGCTTCAAGATATTGGGTGTAGTAAGCTGGGAGAGGACTGGTGAGTCCCTTGATTGCAGTTGGTGAGAACAAGGAGGTGGCAGAGATTCTAAACTTTTTTTTGGCATTTGTATTTACCCGAGGAGGGACAGAGAAAGGCAGGTGAATCTAGGAAGGCACCTGTCCCATGTAACCATTTTAAATAAATGTGTGGAAAATGGAAGAGGATGTTGTTGAACAATTGACAAAAACAAATAGAAAGGAGCCAGTGGATATGTGTTTCTCTAATTTTCGGCTTCTAACAAGAGCTAGTAACCAAAGAATGTCAGAAGTTGTGTTTATCACTTAAAAATGTACTAGAAAACATTGTTAATTAGGAACCGGTGAGAAGCCTCAGCATAGGACATACATTTGTAATTTAGGGATTTTAGGAACAAGGTAGGTGGGATCTGACCAGGAAAGTAATACAGAAATATTGTCAATCTATTAGAATTTTGATAGAGTGAGAATTAATCAATAGGGTGTATTTGAACTGTCAATAAAACCCTTTAGCACAGCTTCTGTGTAGTCGAAGAAGCTCCTAAAGTAATCAAGTTTTGTTATGGGGCAAAGCATTACCAGACTCTGTGCCAGAGGGGAAAAAGCCATGAGGATAAATGGAACATTTCAGCGGAGTCAGGGTTCCCCAAGCATTTATGCAGAAATCCATGGAGTTTAAGCATAATTGATTATCTAGAAACAGCGATCAGAAGAAGGGAGCAGTGTTTGCAGATGTCATGAAGGGGCTTGGGACCTCTGGGTCTCGAGTAGCACATAGCCCTGATGTGCAGTGAAACGTGGGCAGACCTCTTCTGCTGCCTCTGAGGTGCCTGGCTCTGGAATGGAAAGCTGCAGAGGTGTGCCAGCACACTGGGATAGCTGAGGAATTCACTCCCTGGAGCTGTGCCCTTAGCCAGTGGCTCCAAAGGTAACTGGTAGCTCCAGGTGGAGCTTTCATGGTGCCACAGGAGTGTGTCTGCATTCAGTGCAGAACCTCAGAAGAGATAAATGAAGAAGGTGATGCATGTTAGCATGAGAAATTCGAATTCATCCTGAGAAAAAAAGGCTGTGGAATAATTCCCTGAGAAGTTTCCCACAATGCACAAAGCCAGCAAGAAGGAAATAAAATACCAGGTTGTAAAAAGGAGTTGAATTGAAAATACACCAGAAAAAGTGCTACAAAACCCCTACACAGATCATGTCACTGTGTTCCTCTAGACAGTCTATTCATTCCATAGAAACACATGGCATAGCAGCAACAATACTGAAAATAACTCTGTGCAAAGTCATATCAAAAGCTTAGTGCTAATTAATGTAGACAAGCTGTGGTAGGGATGGGAAGTGAAGGAGGCTGGATGAGAAGTGAGGAAATAAACTGTGTGCTTTTGTTTGCTGGGCTCAGTAGCAAGGGAGCAGCAAAACAAGTGCAGGGCAACAGGGGCACAGACTGATCAGATCACACACATTTGATAAAATGATACCAATTTGACACAAATTGCAGTAACCTGTTGAACTTGTGCAGCATGGTTGAAGTGAAGGCTCACTACAGTGGGCATTTGGGTGTTTGGCTCTTTGTGGTTGGAGGCTTAGATCATTGCTTGGTTAAGTGAAAGCAGCAGCTATATTACAAATTGTTATGTAGAAAAGTATACAAATCAAATACCTGGCAGAGTTTCTTTTTGTTCCATCATCAAATTTTCACCTTGCTGGTCTAAGCCATTGGACTTACTCATACATCAATTTCCACATAAACATACTTATTCTATGTATTAGTCTGAAAAAAATGTAAGTAGATTTCTACATACTTAAATAATATCTTTTTCAGAATATATTTATTTAAATTTTACATAATTACTATCAGTACAAATTATAAAGTTGTGATGGGATCAGTAAATTGTAGGATTTTTGAAAACAGTTTTCTCATAGAGTGACTTCAGGATTCTCCCTAACTTACATATTCTTATTGTGCAACTAACACTTACTACTTGTTATTCAGCCACGTGATTTGAACACTGCATTTATGCAGACAGTTAAGAAATTTTCCTGATGACTTAAATGTTCATAAAACATGAAAGAAATTCTGAACCTGACTGGAGAAAATAAAATAAGTGAAACAACACTGGTGAGGAAAACAAAATGTAGCTTTTAAAGAATTCCTATGCTTTCAATTCTAACAATTTCTGGTTAATTTTTCTTTCAGTGGTGGTTATGTTAGCCATTATTTTTATAAATAATATTAGTATAGTTACCAAAATCAAGTATCCAAGATTCAAACTCTGTTGGACCAGATTCTGTGGGATATATAACAGAGACTATCTTCAGAGACTATTTTCACAATGAATACCTGATCAAACTGATTCTGCTCTATTTCTAATACTTTGAACCAAGTCCTGAGATTGTAGCAGTGGAAACAGCACCAGTAAATCTACGTCAGGAGTATTTTGGTCTATAATTAATAGCTTTCATTTTTGAAAAATATAATTTTAGTTTACTCTAGATGGGCAATAATTTTATAATGCTTTAGAGCTTTCCTGGTGTTTCATACTGACATTAGTGATAGAATAATTTTTCTTCCTATTAAAAGTTTAGGATTTTTTCAATATACAAAACTAGTCAAAAATTGCCATAACACCTGAACTTTCTATGTAGAAATGCTTTTTTTACTCTAAAAATTTTACTTTGGCAATGCTTAATCTACTTTGAAAGCAGGTTAAAATAAACTACATAAGGGCACAATTTCCTGCATGAGATAACAGTGTTTATACAGGGAGATATTCTGGAATAATAATAGTGTTCTAAAGAAGCTCCCTAGTTAGCTCTGCAACATTTTCTACATACACTCAAGCATATTCATCCTCACTGATTTAATGGCATAATTGTCATGGAAAGTACAGCCAGCACCATCAACATATTTTATGTATGAATCAGGATTTTATCATGTTAGGTAGGACACAGAGGATAAAAACGCTGGTTGCTTACCCAAAAAGCTGGTGTCTAAGCAGAGTGAATTGAAAAGGGAAAAAAAAATCCCTTTCTTTGGACATTTTGATTTGTGTGGCATGGTTTCTAAGCATCAGCACTCCCTTTGATAGGGGCACATAGTTCTGGGCTTGCAGAGTCAGAGGGTTTGGATGAGACTTGTTAGTGCCATCCAAAGAAATCAAATATAACTTTGGCCTCATCTCATGCCTTTGCTTCTTTGCCTGGCTTGCCACTGACTCCCTTTGCAGCAGAGATGTCAGGAAGGTCTGAGCATGATTTGGCCCCAGCACAAGTCCCTGTGTTTCTGTACATGTGAAATCTGATGGTTTCATTCTACAAAACATTTATCACCTGCTCAACTTGGTCTGCCCAAGTCAAGTTTGTTTACAAATTAAATTGAAAAGTTTTCAAAAGCCTTTTAGCAGTTCAATGTTTAAGAGTTGGACCATTAATTTATTTAAAATAATCTACCACAGAGCTGACACAAAGCAAAGTTGTAATAACTTAGAGTCATTATCCACATCCCGAATTAGATTAGAATAAATGACCTAGAGGAGAAAAATATTTGTGTATTTATACCAGGACAAGAAGTGCCTCACAATCCTTTGATTATTTTTCAAAGGAATAAAAAAAGTGCATGTAAATATTTATTGTGTATTTTGATCTAGTTAGGATCATAAAGGCCCAATTCTGTACGCCAGGATTTGTAACACAACATTTTCTGCTGATGTTTAACATAAATATTTGAAAAGATGTTTTAAGCAAGAAGTCTTCACTGTCTTGAAACAACTTTCAAAAAAAAAAAAAAGAGAAAGAAATTACACTCTGGTGCAGTCAATATGATGGAAGAAGAATTTTCTTTCATTTTTTTATTTGTTTAGTTACACCTCATTTCTGGAAATTATTTGAGTAGTTTTATCACAGCTGTGATGGACATAATAGTATTCCATTTACATAAACATCAATAACAGCTTTTTTGAATGGGACACTTGATTAATTTTTAAAAAATCAGGCCTGTCTGCATTTTTGCTTTTAAAATTAGCCTACATGATTTCTAATACAAATCAGGTATAAATTCGTGAGCTGTCTGATCCCTTCATTAATAGTTTTTACATTCAATTTATGATTTTCACACACACTTGAAGTAAAAAGGCACAGAAATAAAAACAAAGAAATCAGCACCAATAAATTGCATGTGCATGTTACAGTTCTTGGTCTAAGAAGAAAACATTATAATGCTGGATTAAATGAATTAACAAGTTATATGTGCACAGTCAAAGAGTTGTTCCTTGGTGAATAGAACAGTTTTGTGGTCAAAAAGAACATTAAAACCATGTGGATATCTTTCATATTCTGACACAATGAAACTCCTGACTAATATTCAGGGATTTATCCCTGGGACAGCCTACAGCTCTGATTTCTGCACAGATGAGAATGATTTTGCCTGTGCAAAATTTCTCAGCAGAAATGGAGGATGGGTTGAAAGGCCATCATCTAATAATGCTAAGAAACCTAATGGGAAACTTTATATTTTCTAAAAAGTCTAGTAGAGCATTCCCATATTTTCTATATCTGAAATGCTGAGATTTGTTTGCTCATACCTCAAGTTTGCTACTTCAGATGACACATTATCTCTGTTAGGTAAATAAATCTTACAAAAAAACCCCTACACTTGAAATAAAACTTAAACATATGTGCTAATTAAAACATAATTGAGGGAGAGCAAGACTGATGTACTCTTACTCATAATAGCAGGTTCTTTATGATCTTGGAGAAACCACTTCTGATGATTCAACTGTTCAGTGTTTATTGCATAACTTCTGAAAGGTATTTTTATCTTACATTCATAGTTTGCATTCTTCTTCAAATTCCTCTTGCAGCTCCTGCTCAAGGGAGGAAACACTTACAGAGCAGTATTGCAGCAATAGAAAGGAAATTGATAGTTCAGAAAGGCAAATTAGAAAGGAATATATAAATATGTGAAGATAACTTGGCTTAGCCCAAAAAAGCCTATAAATTACATTATTTTAATCAATTTTTATGGAAATAATTAATACAAGAAAGTGGAACAAGCATTCTTCTTTTAATTTTAAAGCACAGGTGATAGCTCTTAAATACTATTTGCTTCAATCTGTTTGTGTAACTATGGTCTTGGACAGAATTAACAGTACCAGCACTGTACAAAATACTGATTAAAAATCATGCCTGCCTTTAAGTTTACATCATATCTTTTATTTTAGATGACTGTAGAGCTATTTCCAGCTACAGTGTAGGAAAGTAATTTTAAAAGTTTTTAAAAATTAGCAAGTTTTATTTGAAAGAAAATTATACTTTTAGTTAGTTAATTATACTTTTAGTTAGCCTTAAAAATACAGAATTTCAACTGCTTCTTTTCCTCTGATGGCTGTAAAATCTGTATTTACCAGTTCTGACTGGAATGCATAGAAGTCTCGTGTATCTTAGCTATCTCAGACTGGTGCTATCTTTATTCATTAATGTCAATTTTGGCAGTGCTTATGTGTGCTGTGCATATGCCATCTGTGGAGATTTTTCTTTTTAAATTATGAGATATCATTTTCTCTGTTCCTACCAGTGGAGTATGAAGAAGACCGAAAACCCAGCAGAAAGATTGCTTCAAACTTTAGAGTAATTTTTAAGATTAGTTTTGCTATGCTGGTATAAAATTCCAAAATGCCTCTTGTCCCATAAATTTAAATCCTATGACAAAAGTGATTTAGCCACTTAGGGACATGAGTCTCTCTGGGAAGCATGGAGATGTTTGCAGTTAAAATTTTCAAAGGCACCGAAGTTATTTATTTTTGATAGGCAAAATTCTATTCATTATAAATACATGCTGTTCTGAGACCTCCTCACTGTGACAGTCAGGAGCTGGAGAATTGAATGTGTGCCTGATCCTGGGTCTGTGTGCAGCAAATCTTCTCCTCTCTGCATGCCCCTGCCCAAGGAACTCTTTGCCTGCAGAGCACAGGCAATTATACTTGCCTTGGCTCTTTTGCTGTACACAACAACTGTGATTTTCCACGGTCGTTTCCACTGCTTTCATTTCAGAGGGTTTGCTTTCCTTTTTCTTACTTTTTCTTGCCTTGACCCAAGCAGAAAAAAAAAAAAAAAGAAATGCAGCAAATAGCCAGTAGGATGGGGAAGTGCATCTGTTTATCACGTTTGGACAAGCACGCTGTGGGGATCGGTGCTGCTGTTTGTTTGGCAAGGCTGTAAACAGCTTTATTTGTGCATTAACCACTGAGAATCCACATTTCCATGCTAGTAGTCTGATGACTGCTGCTGGGAAGTAGCTGTGAATATATTTGTTTTAGAAACCTAGTATGGTGAAGTCAGAAAAGTGAAAAATTAGGTGTTGGGTACCTTTTTGGAGAGGAAGTAGGAGATGCAATTAGAATATAATTTTTAACTTCAATATCTAACTAAACATTGGAAGAACTAAATATGATGTGGATTCACTGAAAATCCAAACTCTTATGTGGTAATTTGATTTCTTTCTTTGTTAGGATAATGGTTTTATTGGTTGAAGAAAATACAGTGGGCATGGAGAAGCAAATTTTCAAAACTTGGTTCCTCAATTCTGTCTGAAAATCACATGCTTGTATGAGTTGCAGGAGTAAATCTGCGTTTTCTGCATACACATGAACCTATTCCATATGTGTAAAGGGCATTATTTTGCATGACATTTTTACAGATCATCAGAAGTAATGTGGATTAGAAAGGAAAAATAAAGGATGTGGAGTAGATCTCTCAAAGAAGTACAGGGATCACAGACTCCTGTTTTTGCAAGTGAACTGAGTCTTCTGACTTTATCTTTTTCACCTTCAGCATCACGACTGCATTCAGCCTTGGAAAAAGATCCATTATGAAACTGCTAGAATGCAACCTTTCTTTATTCATAAGGAATTTTATAGATGCTGATATTGTGAATTCATCTTTTGTCAGAGCCAAATTCTGTCACTTTGTGACTTTTTTAGTTGACTGTTTGGGCTTTAATTTAACATCCGTCTCTGCTCAATTGGGATTTAGATGACAATTGAATGGAGCTGCACGCAGCTGTGCGTATTGATAGGAACTGAGATCTAAAAAAGTTCCACCTTACAAATGAGATGCAGTAATAACATTTTTTCTGCTCCACTTGAGATAAAGGACTCTGTGCTTTGTACTTCCACGCTTCTTCATGGCTACTGTAATGAATTAAACAGGATCCTTTCCACCACTGGAATGTCATGGTCTGTACTCTCACACTCTCTGGCCTGTCTTTAGCCCATGTCAAACAGCTTTTTTCCCTAACAAATTTGGGACACGGAGCCAGGAACCACTCCTGGAAGCAGATTGAATATGTTCACATGCTGTGGCCCACATAGATTGCTTGATATGGATGAGAAATTTTAATAATGTTGGTATAAATCATTGCATTCTGCTAGTCTTCAGTGACAAAGAATGGTGATGGGCAAACTTCATTTATGGATAGAAACAAGCCAATATGTGATTTTGAAGAAGAGAAGTTTTGAAAGGCTTGTGAGAAGCCTTTGATACACTTAAGTGAGTTATCTTGGTAAACTGGGAAAGACTCCCTGAAATCAGTGTGTGCTGCTCATGACAAGCAGTGTGCTTTAGAAACAGAAAATGAAACATTCAGAAAAAAAGTGGGAACATACCTGTCAGTTCCTAATGCCAGCTAATCCCTGCTAGGAGAGGGGAGCATTGGAAAAAACATCATGGCAAAGATAAATTGGATAGGAATTCATGGTGTGATGCTGATGTGATGCTGTAATGCATGTTACCTCATGTAAGAACAAGTAAATTTAATTATTTCAGGCCAAATCCTGCATGAATAATTTAGGCACCTCTGAAGGCCACCAAATGGTGATCTACATGTCTGCTTCTCCCTTGAATCTATAGGGAACTGAGGCACTTATGAGCAATTTAGGAGGAATGGTTCATATCCCTCCTCTTCTCCCCAGGGCTCTGAAAATTTTAAGTCACGTTGTAGCTGGCCTTTAGTGTGTTCTGCATTGGTTAAGCCTCAAACTGAAATGTTAATTTTCAACTGAAAGAAATGTGTACTGCAGATTTTGTAAAAATATGATAAAAATGGTGAATTTTGAAAAACTAAATAGAGAAACATAGAGAAAAAAGAAGATTAAGGAGAAGAAATTACAGTTGCATACAAACACATAAGCAATTTTTATTAAAAAATAATTAAAGAAAGGAATTAAATGCAAGTTTTACTAAGGATGATACCAAAATTATTAGCTTATAGCGAATTGCAAAGAATGTGAATCTGGTACTACAACATGAATGCAATTAGAGTAAGTTGTTGACAGAGAATTTGGAAATATTCTTAGGGAATATACACTGTGCTGTAAGTTTCCCATACATCAGGAGTAACTTGGGAGTTATTTAATAGGCCTTAATACAGTACATAATTATAAGAACTCTTGCAAAATTAAATATTCCGTGGTTCTCTGACTAAAATGATGATGTCATGTATTATCTTTAGTGTTTTCAGGTAGATAATATGGTTATAATAGTACAGAAAGACAAAGAAGCTTTATTCCCACTGTATCTTGTGGAAAAATGGTCTTTTGTGTTTTAATGGTACCTTATTGAATATAGCTTAGTACTTTTCTCTGCTGAGTTGTAGTAACTAAAAAGCACTCTTTCTGTAGTAAATAATCAGAACCAGAGATAAATCAAATCTGACATCTCCTATGCCGCTGGGCTGTTGCTGGGGGTGGAAAAGAAATTTCTCTGCATTTAGAACAGAAAATCAACTGCACATAGAAGTATCTTGTGTGCAGCAGAACATTGATGACAAAATCCAGGGCTTGATTCAAAAGTCAATCCTTCTTAGTCATGTGCTTGATGTAAAGCACATGTTGATTAAGGTCACTGCTTAAATGAACTGGGAATTGGGTAGTTGTTCTTATTGAAAAGCTTTTTTTTTTCTTTTTTTTTTTCCTTTTTTTTTTTCTTTTCCTTTTTCCAGAGGATTAGTTAAGTCCAGGTAGCATATAAATCTCAGAGCACCCATTAGGACCAGAGAAACATTATTTCAGTGGCTGTCATGATGTGTCAGCATTTGTATCAGGCATCTCTCTTGCCATATGAGAATCATTGCATGTTCCAATCATCAAGAATACCTAAATACCTTTTAAGTATGTATTTTCCAATCTCAAAATAAAGCTAAAAGAAGTGGTAATGTGTGTAAGTCAGCAATTTTATCAATTTTTTTCTCAAAAATAATAATCTGTTGTTTGTCTTGAACATGATGTTCAGATTTGAAAAGTGGCAGTTTTGTACCAAAGTGCAAAGGACAAACCTCTCTCCCCCTTTGCCTGGAGTAGGTTTTGTCATGTATTTATATATAAAACCTATTTGTCAGGTTTGCTGCATTATGGTCAGTGCAGTATCCAGAACTGTCAAATCCTGGCATGGATGGGAATCCTACTTTCTTGAACTGATTTAAATGAATATAGACATGGAAATGTATGCACTGAATGAAAGGAGAAAGAAAAGCACAATATATGTGGTTGCATAGTTTTCTTTATACAAAAGACGGGGTTTTTTGCATAATCATATTTGTTCCAGAAGTAAAGATATACTTTCAAAGGAAGGAAAGATTTTAATGGCCTGTGGAGATAATTTATTTTGCTAAAATCAAGCCTGTTTCCTGAAAACTTTCAGTGCAGCAATAAAAACTTTTGCATTTTGGCCTACTCTAATTTATCCACAGCCTGAAGACTCAGTGCTCACAATTTTCTTGTTTCACATGAAATCTGGGTAGTTGTACCCATCACTCCAAATGCTGTTAGTTTATTTTAGAAACAACATTTATATCTTGGATTTTTGCAGATGTCAGAAGGAACACTTCAGCCACACTGAAAACCACATTGTTATTAGGGGCAAATTCTACCCTGGGGCAGCTGACAGGTTCCCATGCAGGAGCTTCTCCTGCCTTGCCTGCCTTGGGACATGCCAGGATTCAACAGGCAGAATGTGGTGTCATTCTCACCTGACACCTTTAGTGGCCTTCAGTACCCTTCAGACACACTCCTAAAGCACACAGACAGTGACCACCAAAGCCAACAGGCTCACTGACATTAGGGGAGATTCGATCTTGTTAAATTATTTATCTTTATTTTCATGTACAAAAGTAAGCATGTTCCATCTTCCTTTTTTTTTTCCCCCTTTCCCAACTATTTGATATAATGCAGAGTCAAAAACCCACATTAATTGTGTCAAACGTAGCGTGGGCATCTGGAATTCAAGGTGTTTTATCCAAGGATTCTCTACAGAATATATAAATTTGAAGAACAAAATGTCTTCACTAAAGCCTTGAAAAGAAAAGGAAAAAAGTTCCCCTTAAACTAATTCATAAGGAAAAGATATATGAGTAAAATGCTATTTTTATATTTGTGTACCAAAGTTTATTGGCCTGGATAAGGCACTCTCTTTTTATACTGCCACTAATGGAATATTCATAAAATATTATTAGCGATGTTTTAGCAAACTTCTTTAAGTAATAGATCATTTTTTAAAAGAAAAAAAAATACTTTATGGATTGCAACATATACTGAATTGCCTCTTGCAGTGACTGGAATGCTTTTTTATCCACAGAACATGGGTGGCAGCAGAGTAATCCCCATCCTACATCCCCCAGCCCCAGCCGTGTGTCTCACCCTTTACCTGGATGCACCACTACGAAGGGTGAGGGAGCTATGGTAGTTTACTCTGCATTCCCATTTCCTCTTTCCAAAAAAACACAGCTGCTGATATCTGAACTTGAGCTCCAGGCTCAGTGGAACAGCCAGGTTATTTCTGACACAATACATTCTACCACTGCTTAGGTCTTGTTCTCTGCTCACTTGGGCTGAGTTAGAGCAGGAATGCTGAACTTGCAGTCTGGCTGCTTGGTTGGTCACTAGAATTATCATTTTCTGGCTCTGGACTTAGTGAAGAGCCATGTTTCCTATGCTACAGTTAACATGTAGACTGTAAGGCAAACCATCAAAATATAAAGGACAGTTAAAATTAACAATGCAAATTTGAATCCAACCTTGCCGTAATGCGTATGAAGTAATTAACTCCTTTTAAAATTATTGCTCGCTGCAAGTGAAGCCAGAATAGTTGGGCTGTTTCTGAGTGAAATGCAGGAAGT
The DNA here is from genome assembly GCA_025584955.1 of Alethe diademata. NCBI lineage: Eukaryota > Metazoa > Chordata > Aves > Passeriformes > Muscicapidae > Alethe > Alethe diademata. The sequence goes on from JANRMJ010000088.1 coordinate 7,424,140, forward strand.
TACAGCATCCTGTGTTCCTTCATTGTCTGCTGTGCTCTGTGGGGAAGGCTTTTTGAGGCACACAGTTTGTACAGGGGACCCACAAGAGAAGACAGTGAGCTGAGTGCCTGCACTAAAGCCTGTGTGTGAAGACAAATACTGCTTGGATATTGTCTGGATTTAAATTAAAGAATGTAGATCCAAAACAAGACAAGAGTTTACATAGGGGCTTCATCTCTGTAATGATGTTACAGAGGTTTTTTGATTAAAAAGAAAGGGGTTTAGGTCACCTTTCTTCTGAGTGAAGGGGGATCAGGAGTATATCTGTAGCAGCAACAGCATGGCTGGTGTTTGATGTTCTTTGGAAATTTTTTTGTCTAGCAGTTCCTTTGGATCTTTGCTGGGGGTGCTCAGCAGTTGTTCTGTTAAGAGCAGAAGCAATGCTGCAGGAGCTTATGGAGCTCCTAAACATAGTCCAGAGGGAAAGTGACAAAAAATTATAAAGTTACAGGATGTATTTCCTTTAGCTGCTTGGTTTGCCAGCTGTGGAGGAAAGCACTGGGCCCTTCCTCTGTCCCTGTTAGATTAGCTACCACTGCTAAGCAGGTGCAAAATTTGATTTGGAGAGTTTGAAGGTGTTCCAAGCACAGGCAATCCCTTCTAGGCTTTTCCATAAGAGCAAATGCTCCTGCCTGTACTTGTAGTTATAAAGCAATGATCTGACATCAGGTTTGGATGCAATAGGATGAGTTGCAGCAGGATGAAAGGAAGATTTATTAAAGAGACAAGGGCTTTACATTATTTTCTATTCATTTCTCATCCATGAGCTAGGAATAATTACTGCATACTTTATTTTCTCTTTCCTGTTGACTTTGTTAGTGTTTTTCATTTCTTTTTTTGTTTGACTACCACTGATGTCTTTACATGTCTTCTCTTATCAGTCTACACAGAATTAGCTCACTGTGGATGGGAGGTTTATTAGGGTGTATTGAGCAACAAATGAATCTTAATATATTTTTGCCAGGTATTTTATTTTATTTTATTTTATTTTATTTTATTTTATTTTATTTTATTTTAT
>JANRMJ010000088.1:7425296-7489026 GCA_025584955.1 Alethe diademata
TTTTATTTTATTTTATTTTATTTTATTTTATTTTATTTTATTTTTTTATTTTATTATTTTGTTCCACATGAACTTTGTGCTTTAAGTACTCTTACTGTAATGCTCAAAATCTTTGTTGTTCCGGGAAGGATCAATACAGCACAAATCCTGTACCCTAAGAATTTTAATTGTAATGCTTGTGAATCTTTAATCATCTTGTTCACCTCAAATAATATTAGAATATATGTGCAATTAGTGTAATTACATTATCAGAATTATGAGACTGCTTATTATTAAAGCCTTTTTTCTGACTACCCATACTCACACAGACATGGAGCTTCCCTGTGTACCAGTCTGAGAGTTCAGAACAGGTGATAAAATAGAGATGAAAGAGAGAGCTGTGATCTCAGAGGAGATATTAGGCACCAGAAATTATGGTGTTCTTGTTCCAGCTCTTACACTGACTGTGATACTTCCATTTCTATAGCACTTGCCATCTCTGGATCTCAAAGTGGATTATAAAGAATAGTGATTTAAACCTTCCTGCACCTCTAGGAGATAGGTAAGCAATATTATTCCCATTTTACAGATGGAGAAATTGTGATACAGAGAGGCTTAGTGTTGGTTTTTTAAACGTTTATTTATGAACACACGTGCATGCACACACACAGAACCAGATGTCAGAACTTTCATTGCTCTCTTTTTTAAGTTGAGTCCATCCTCCTTTCCATTTAACCTCTCTGATTTATATTCCCCATCTGTAAAAAGACGGAAACTGGTATAGACATGGAGAGATTTGCTTGAACATAAATTTTTGTGCAGAACCAGAAAAAAAAGCCAAACAAACACAGAGCACAAAAGTTACCTTTAAAATACAATGCTTTTTGTGTGTTGTAAGAGGATATTTTAAGATTTGGTACAATTTTTGTAGCCGGGGAGAGTTGCAGTAGTTCTGCAATTTAATGCATAATATTTAGTTATCACTATAGAAGAGCTTTATTGTTTTGTAATATAAGCATGTTAACTGCAGATTAAAAATTTCAAAATGCATCGATTTACATGGCAAAAGGCCAGACACAGCCAGTAACTCAATCTCTGCATTGTCTGAAGGATGGTGCCACATCAGCACCACCAAGGCATCGTGTCAGACAGGAGTGGGGCAGGGGTGCTGCATAAAAGCAGCAATTGCCCCCAGCTGCACCTCTGTTTATCTTTCTCCCAGGAAAGTCCTGCTGTGTCTGTAGTGCAGCACGAGATCCTCAGTGGCAGACAGCAATCTAGACAGCTATGCCTAAATATTTACAAGAGAACTGAAATTATGACTGAACTTGGAAAAAAATGTTTTAAAGATCCAATATAAGTCTTGTCATTTTTACTACTATTATTGCAATGATTGTGTCTTGTAGTATTAAAAATCATACTTTAAAAGATGTCTAGATACTGGATTAATCTGATCATGTACTGCATCAAAACCTCATGAAGGTTCTGATCTTATTATTCTTAAAAATATTGTTTAAAAACATCTTGCAGAAGCTTTTAAAAATTCTTTCTAATTCTGCTACTAATTTGCTACAGAACTGAAACATTGAAAACCTCATCTATTAAATGTTTTATTTTAACAAAACATCTGGCAATTTTCTGTGTGTTGAACAGATAGCTTATACAGAAATGTTTTTCACATATTTCTGTGTGTATCCTGTATCATAGGCAGGCTAGATTAGACAAAATTACATCACCAACAGTAACACTTTGCTGTAAGTAATCCAACTTCTCTATGATAGAGTTCCCAGATTTCATTCCTTTACTGGTGAATATATATAGGAAATAAGTATGGCTAATGTATATATTTCTGTTAAATGGAACGGAGACTGGATGTGTTTATGTGTCACCATGCAAGCATCAACCTGTACATGACTCAAAGGTTCATTCAAAGTTAAGATTCCTTTTTGTTTCAGTTGTAAAACTTCACACAGAGAAGCAGACTGAATTTCAGGTAGGGATTTAGTTGATTTGGAGCTAAGGTAACACCTGATTTCATCACTGCAAACGTTACCAGATAATAATGGTGCTGATGCTAATTATAATACTTGAGCAAGTGAGTTAGTTCGTTGTTTAAATGTGGGACCGAGATCAGAATTTAACCTGGGGTCTTCCTGAATGCTAGTACAAATAATTTGTTACTTTTGCTCCCAATTACAGTTAAATTAGCAGGTGTCTTGAGGTAATATAGCTACTGCAGCTGGTGGTTTGGGATATGGCTTTGCTAATGCATTGACCTTCTTCATCTATGTAACATGAGTTAATTTTCAACCTGACAGTAAATGCTGAAATTTGAATTGTAGCACTAATGCACCATCTTTTCATCTGTCAAACCAGACTGAGGGGTCATTTAGTGATGAGGATAATGGTTCACTTTGAAAGAGAAGGAAAACCAGCTTCTGAATTCTAGGGGGAATTCTAGATCTTGCTGCAAAAAAGAAGCTGAATTAGGGAAAAATTAGCCTGTGAAATTCCAGTAATACTTCACCTGTAAGTCAGAATAATTGCCTTATCCTTATAGTGATTCTGTACAGGCACATTGGAATATTTACCATGACAAGTTAGACAGAATAATAAAACAGCCGATGAAATTTGGTATTCAGGCTATCAAGCCTCAAAAAGAGGTTTTCTCTGAAAAGTGAATCAACATTAAACTGTTTGCTATAATGGGAATTTCCAGCATCAGCTTGTGACAAGTTTTGATTGTTTCTCTACAACCTAAGAAATCCTAAACCTAAGAACTGTTGGAGACTGATTTTTTTTTATTTTTGTTCCTCTCAGAAGTGTCTTTCTTTCTTTCCTGCAGCACGGAAAAGGATATGCTAGTCACTTCTACAGGACTTACCTGAAGCAGCATGATTTGCACAAAAGAAAGTCGACCAACAAAAAGCATCAGCTTTCAACTTCATTATCTTGGCCATCCAGTTCTGTGTAACTGAAGGATTTGTGTGCTGTTGGAGACATCCTGGCCAACAATAGGACCTAATTGCTCTCAGCAGGCCTGAGAAATGAGTTGAAATGTGTAGAACTGTAGAAACTTCAGAGGCAACTGATCCTGCCTCTCTGATCAGTGTGTGCCTGTTTACAGCACTATATATCTTTCTCTCTCCAAAATGTCACTGAGCCCTTTAGATGTTTATATTCACCACAAAAAGCCAATCGTACAGATAAAAGAGATGTGCATTATAAATGCAATATCACTGTTTTAAACTTGACTGTTTTATATTATTTTTGTGTGATCAAGTGTTCCCCAAACTATTCCAACTTTACAAGAGAGATTGTGATCATGTTCTTTTCACCTGTGGGTCATAAAAATGTTGTTAATCTGAAGACCCACAAAATTATCAAAGACATTTCTGTAGTTTATACACCGTGTTGCAAAGTGTTTACTGTACTATTTCAAAGCTTCTAAATAAATATAAAATATATATATATTATATTATATATAATTTTCCGAAAAACGTGGTACAACTTAGTTGATTTTTAAATGGATTCATACAGTCTACACCATACACTAAAGTGAGAAGATAATTCAGGGTTCCTAAGCTATCCTTGCTAAAAAGAAAAATTAAATAAACCTTTAATAGTACTTCCCCAAAATTTGTATTTTGGTCGATCCTGTTTTTCTTGTTTAAAAAAAAAAAAAATAGAAGCTGTAAGCAGCAACATTTTGTCTAAAAAGTTGTAAGGAATTTTCAATGCCAAAGATGCAGCTGTCAATATTACCCGAACGAGCGCTATGTACTATCAGAGGTATAAATCACTCTCCATTATTTTGGTTATGTTTCTACGGTTTTTAATTTGGAATCACAAAATCTTTTATATGGCTCTATAAATTCACCTGTATATGTTGTTAAAAAGAACACTGGGTGTCTGTACATTTTGCAATGTAAGATATAATGTAAGTGAAGTTAAGTATTTTAAGAAAATCATCCCAAGTTCATAAATATGTATACATACATACATAAATACATACACACACACACACAAACACCCACACATCTCTCTTTAACATAGTTTTGTGAAACGATACAAATATATTGCCTAAAAATATTTCTCTTGTGGCTAGGAATAGTTGTTGATAGAATTCAAATTACAAAGGCAAAGTAAATGCCAGACTCTTTTATCACAAAAGAGATTTCCAATTAGGAACATGGCACATTCTCAGCAGACCCGTGTCCCATTGGAGTTAAAATGGTGTTGGCCACCATCTTTGTTGGGAAAAGGATTTAGCCCTTGCATATAATCTTTATGTTCTGTAATAATTCTGTGGTCTGAAGCAGTATCTTAGAGCGTTTCTTTTCTATGAAATATTGAAAAAAGTAAAATTTCAAAGGTAAAGTTTAAAACTACTTTCATGTCCATGGAGTTTAAGTACCATTTACTAAATGTAAAAATCTAGTAAAACTTTTTCTTTTTTTTTTTTTTGTGCTGTGATTTTTTTCCCCCCACTGTACCTTAATACATCAAATAACGAAAGCAAATGAGAGCACACCTTGTTGTCAGCCATTGGCTATCCAAATTCAAAACAATTCCTAATGAGTATTCAATATTAAGTAAAGAGAAAATGTTTCATTGGTTGCAATGGGATTTGGATCTTACCACTAAACAGGAATTCTGTTGTCCCCACCAATGCTGCCATGGGATGAATGTGTGAGAGGTCATAATAGAACTTGGGTTTATTATTTTTGTTGGTTGGTTCTGGGTTTTTTTGTTCTTTGTTTCTATTAGATAGGAGTATAAAAATCACCTATATGAAAACCATCCTGTTATGGATCCAAATATATACAGGGAATAAAACATTCCTGATCAAATTCCACGAGTTCTTTGCACACCAAGTGGACTAGGCCCTGAAGTTGCTAATTTAATATTCCAAACAAAAAAATATACTCATTAAGCACTTTAATGTGCACATCTAGCATGTTTGTGTAACGACAAATTGTTTCATGACATCCTTTTAAAAATGTGTGTTATATAAAACCCAACCCAAAAATCCCCCAAACAACTTCAATAGCAATTGATTTGAGCAAATACCACAGTGAAATGTTCCTCCTGCTGAAGGTACTTTCAGTTGCCTGCAGGCTTCATTTATTTTATTAACAGCAATGGAATTTGTGACAAAGATTTCATTTAAAGGAGATTGTTAAATTCTTGTTTCTGCTTTTAAAACAAGAAAGTCCTTCCATTCTTAAACCTGTTTCTAAGAAACTTTTTAATACAGACATATATTGTAATTTATGGTTGTTTTCAGGTCTTTGGGAGGAAAAGGGAATGGTTTTATTTTCTATTCCATGAACAACCAAAGTGTTTCTATTTAATGAAACCCTTTTCACATTTTACATGCCATTTTTTTTCTGAAAAAAACTATTAACCATATCATGTCCTGTTATTCATTCCCAAAACTGAACTCTTTCCATCAAGTGTGATATACATACAGATTTACTAATCTTCTTTATTTTTATTAAATGTTAAATACCATTGACATTAGTGCAAATATACACAGAAATCCTCCTGAGTTCACTGGGAGAGTCCTAGAGGGAGTTGTGGTAGGAATCAGAGCTGCCAAGGGAAAGGAAGAATTGAAGTACTACAGCCTGAGCTCTTGAGATAAAGCTGTAGCTTTTGCTGATTTCCCTTGCTCCCTGTGAATTTTGGTGCACTAACATTTGCTGGCACAAGCCTTGGGACACACTAGGACCCAGTACAGAGCTGCTGTCCCAAGAGAAGAGCAATTTGGGCAGTGCAAGGCTCAATTTGTCCTGTTTCTTTGTTCTGGTGGGCATCTGGCCACCTCCCATTGAAATTGCCTTGTTCAGCATCTCCCCTGTATTCCATCATGCTGCTGGGTGCCTGCCTGCAGGGACAGCTCTGGAAATGCCTTCAGGCACCAGCTCCTGTGTGTGCCTCCTCTGAGCACAGGTGATGAAGGTGTTGAAGGACTCTCATTTGCATTTTGGACCCAACAGCGAGCTGAAAGCCATCAGGAAATATGTAGGTTGGATATTAAGGGGAAGGATTGATACCCCTAAAAATGAGATAAGGGAGGTTTTGGAATATCCTTCGTTGTGGGTTTCCAAGGACAGTTCAAAAAGCACCTGTGAGGGATGATATAAGTGTACTTAAACTTGCCTCAGTGAAAAAGCTCAGAGAAGGTTCTCAGCCCTGTTGTTCTGTAATGTTCCTAGTGGGGCATGCTAAGCTTTGGAGGAGTTAATCTGTGCATAGCTGTAGAGTTAAGAATGCTCTATCCTTCAGTTAGTTCTTTGAAGCAATATTTAATGTTTAAACTTAAAACTTATGAGCATAATAGAACTAGCTGCCTGAGAGAATAAGTGTCTTTGGAGTAAGTTAGAGTTCAAGCAAAGAAGACAGGGTCTTATAAAATATAACAATACGGAATCAGGCCTGTGAATCTTTTTTTTTTTTCAATTCCTGATTTGGGTATGTAGCAATAGATTTCTAAGCAGCTTGCCTATTAAAATTCTTCAAAATCAGACTAATTTCTTCCAGATGGATTCTTCCAAAACTTAGAAATACTAAAACATTTCACTGCTTGAAATAAAATTCCATTTTTAGCAATTTTTTGCCTACATGCCTATTGAGGGAAGGTATTTCCATGAACATATTCTTAAATTACTGCTACAAGGTGTAGTAATTTTTCATTTGTGTTATTGCAAAATTAGGTGAGATGAAAATGCACAGATAAATACAATTTATAAAGATTCCTTCATTATAACCTCTATATAGTTGTGGGGGAGATACGTGTGTGTGTGTGTGTGTATGTGTGTGTGTGTGTGTGTGTGTGTAGCTATAGTTCAAATTCTGGGAAGTTGCCATGAGATTTTTTCTTACAGCTCCTATCAGTAAATGTAAACAAAAGAGTAGAAACACATTTTAGGGTACTACAAAACTAGACTTGTTCCTTAGTGTAGAATGGAGTTTTGCATTCAAGAATTAGATTCAGCCCCTTCTTCATGTGTTATATCCACAACCAAGCACACAACTCTTATTTTAAAATTTTTTTAAATTTTTTTTTTTTTAACTTCCAAAATGTTACCTGCATATAGAAAGGGTTCTTTTCATTCTTTTTTGAAGTTATATCATTCCTCAGGGTAAAGGGTGGGTAAATAGATAGTCTTCCTAGGCTGATAAATTGCAATTGCAATTTTGCAAGGCTGTTAAATATTTGTATGTCTTACCTGGAGAAAGATGATCACATCCTGCCACTGTTCCATGTTCTAATCTCAAGGTTTATGCCATTTGAACTTGTGAATTAAAATCTATACAAAGGTGTAGGGGCCAAAAAAAGCATCTTTGATATACATTTATTTACTGAAATTTGATTGCAAAAAATTGGCATCAGATATCTGTCTATAAAGGGCAAAAAGCTGTTTATTCTATTTGCAGTAATGTAAAAGACAGCTAGTAGGACTTTATTATAATATTGTGCTGTGACAAATTCTGAAACTGTGAGTCAAATCCTTTGCATTGATCCCTACAATAAGAGATCAAATTCTTCTTAAAGAGCCCCTTAATTTTATTTTGTCTCTAAGAAATGGATACATATATATATATATAAAAACAAATATACACAGCCATTACAACCCGTTGTTGAGCATCTGTGTTTTTGTAGACATCCTCATATGTAAGAAATAAGCGAGAACTAACTTGGACAGATTTCTTGAACTGAAATTGTTTTTGAATTTGAATTTGTTAATAAAGTTAATGATATTGACAGACATCAAGAAAAATGAAATCTCTGTGGGTGTAGCTCTACAGAAGGCAAACGCTTCACTTAAGAAGCATCCTGTCAAAAAACTGTGTAAATGCAACTGCTGGAAATCTTGCTGAGTCAAGATGAAAGATGCTGTGCTAAAGCTTTCTTGTTCACTGTGTCAGCACTGATTAAAGTGTGCTCTGGATGGTAACCACTTTAGGCAAACAGAAGATATCAAAAATTGCAAACAGGATTCTGATAATGTTTAGCATTCCTGCAGAAGAGAGACTTTGACAAATAGGTGAATATATACTGAAATACTGGTCTATGTCATACAAGGTGGAAAAAACAGTTAAGTCAAACATTTAAGAAAAGAGAATGCTTTCAAATAAATGCACTTCAAAGATTACAGTTCATCTGATGCTCAACTGAGAAGCATATTTTGGGTAATTCCTCTTAGATTTGCACTAACCCTGCAGAGCAATGTATTGTATGACAAAGCCTTAGCACTACATGATAAAGGGAACGTAATCAAACCAACTTTAAGTTTTAGAAGTCTTGGATCCAAACCTTCAGGTTGCAAAACTGAGCTGTATTTTATATGCATCAGAGCCTAATTCCATTAAAGGCAGTGGCCCAAGTTGCAGTGATCTGAAGGAGGGCAAAAGGTAGTTTTTGTTTTTTTCCTTATGCATTTTTAAGCAAGAGCAGCCTGCAATAAAATTATTTTCACAGAAAAAGTGAAACTTCACTGGCTTGGCTTTTAAAAAAGCTGCACAATCCAGTTTGGAAATTTGAAAGTTTGGACATGGCTATGTGTCAGTGTAAAACAGACATTTCTGATAATTTTATCTCAAAGCAAAACAACACAAGATATTAAGTGTTAAGATACTAACATATAAATGTTTAGGTTTTCTATTTAGATAGAAACAGAAATGCAGTCCTGAAAAGACAGGTTCATGTTTTTGTTATGCAGAAGTTCAGACAACTAAAAATCCATTGGAACAGAGTATTCTTACACTGTCCTAGCTGTTGGTTGAAAATGTGAGCAAAACAAACAAAGGAAATATCAACCTCAACCTCATGAATGTTTCAGAAAGTTTTGCTATGGAAGGTAACAAACAGATCTTAAGAATGTTATCTCCTTTCAGACTTGGCTGAAGGATGTTTTCTATCATCTTAGCTGGTCTAACACATTGAAGTGTTAAAGCAGTTCTCTGAATGGTTTGCACCTTCACCTCATTGGAGGGAGGGTATTCCCATTTGTTGGGATAATCTGAAAAAAAGACCTAGATGAAGCCTGATGTCAAAATCACCTAGTAATTCCATCCCCATTACTACAGCTTTTCTAAGCAGGTATCAGGATGATTTAGGGCTGAGACTGTTGTGGGATGCTGATGGAAAAGCAGTGGTGTGGCACTGTTCCTATGTGAAGAAGAAAAAAAAAAAAAGAGAGAACATTCTCTGCTCTTCCTAGTCTCAAAGACAACATTAATTCATATCTAAATAGTGTTTTGTTCAGGAACATAAATATCACAAAAGGAGAAAGATTTCACCATGAGAGCAATATATTTGTTGTGACTGGAGTTATATTAAAAAAAAAAAAAAAAACAACAACAAAAACAAGGATGCAAGCAAACATTCTCCTGCTCAGACCCCTGAAGATGAGACTAAATGATGCCCTTGGAGCTCACAGCCATTCAGTTTTTGAGACAGGCTCTGATTTATATTCTGGCTTTGAACAAAGAAAGAGAGAAGAGACAGTGTGCTGGAAGTTAAAGATAGGTAATTAGTATAATCTAGGGGGAAAATACAATATACCTTGTAATAATATCATTAAACCTCACTGAGCTGCCTGAAATAATCTGTTAAAAATTAAACAGACAAGCAAACAAAACCCCCAAAACAAGAAATAAATCTACTTCTTGGCACTCCAGGTGCACATTTACATTTAATCCATCACAGCAAAGTTGAAATAAAATGGCCAAGGTATATATGTGAGGTGTCATATTTTTCTTACACCTGTTTCCAGGGGATGGGAAGGAGAGCAGTCCTGGCATCCAGCACCTCCTCGGGGACAGGAAAATTCTGGAACATTCCTTCTGCTGTTGTGAAAATTTAAGAATCTAGAGAGAGACTTCCTTCCAGATGTATTATTATATATTCTGCTTCAAATACTACTTTTTAAAGGATGATACTTCACTGTGCTTTTGACCATTTATGTCAGCTGTTTTTAAGGGCTTCCTGTCATTATGAATAGCTAAGTAATAGACTTACCAGTCTAACTTAAATTTTCCTTTTATAATTATAGATGGAGTTCAAGTAGCCCTTATCATATGGAAACTGTGATCAAGGTTCCTGGGTTTAATTTTGTTACTTTGATTCCTGTTGTCACTTCTTGTGCTACAACACAGGGAATTAATTTAATTTTATTATTAAAGGAATAAAATTTTGTTCTATTTAGCAAGTCTGATCTAAGAAGTACCCTTTAATTAGGAAAAGATTGAGGCAAAATCAAGTAGCTTACTGTTTTTCTTTTGTATAGAAATAATTTCCAGACCTACCACTGCTTGGGAAGGACATGAAATGCTGTAACAGAAAATATTTGAAGTCTGCACACTTATTTATTGGACTGGGGAAATCGCTTTCCTGTTTCTTTTCTATCTGGAGTAAATTGGAAACCACTATTTACAAACTTTTTAGGTGTTGAATTCTTCATGCACAGATTTAAATCTACCGCTTTACTGGACATGTTGCTAATATTCACAGATCTAAAGCTTCAATGGAAAAAAAAAACAAACTCGAAAAAATCTTGTGTTCTTATCCCAAATATAACTGTCAGCAGTGGAAAATACATGGAAATTGAAAAAATATATTTATTTTAAAGATGGATATTTTTATTGATTTTTTGAGATGAGTTGTTAAAGATTGATCTATTGATGGTTATTCTGTGTGCTTTTATATCCTTTATTAGTAACCAAAATATACTCCAGTGTTATGACAGATTCCTGCATCACTGTCCTTATTTTCCTGAGGCATAACTCAGAAACCTTATACTGCAGAGGTGGGAACAGGACCTGGTTCCTAAATCAAAATAACAAGAGAAAAAAACACCGCAACAGTCATTATGCAATAAAATAATGTAAAATCACATGAGTGGTACCATACTGAGCTCTCCCCACATCCAGGTTAACAAGCTAACTAGCAGTCTAGAGAGCAATATGCAATTTGGTGCCCTTGGTCTCTCTGTCAAAGGAATATATAATTATTCTTTTCAAAATGGGACAGCTTCAAAGAGAAAAATGAAGAGCTCTTCATCTTTCCACTCAGAGCCTAAAACCTTTTGGATTTGATGATTAGGGAGGGTTGGCAAAAGGAAATTGAGTTTAGATCCCATCATATTAAAGAAGCATTTGTCCTCAGCAGCCAAGATTATGAGCAAATATTATGATCATATGGCATAAAAAGGGCCTCTATCAGCATTTATTTGTCTGGTTGTTTTGTGCTCATTATATGGTTTCTGCAAACACCTAGAAATAGGATCCTGTTTTGTTAAGAGATGTTTGTTAAGATGTTAAACACTGGACACCTAAGATTGCCTGGGCAGATGGTATGACTACTGGAATATTTTATCAGGATGTAAGAAGTCTGCATTCAGTTCTTTCCACCTCACTCAGTAATTTCTGCATCCACATCCAGCTGAGGAGAATTTCTAAACAGCTCCAAGAGCATTTAAACATCTCTTGGTTCAGGAACTCGGCACACTTTCCATCTCCCATGGCTTGCCACTGATTAAATACAGACTCATTTGCCTGCTCTCCAGGGAGTGTTTAGTACTGTGCAAAAAGTTTTGCTCAGTAGGCATTTGTAGATGACACAGAGAGTGGCAGTAGGTGCATAACAGAGAGCTTTCTCTTCTTCCAAAGGGACAGATCAAGAACAAACCACCCCTGACATGCTGGCCATGTAGATGAGTGTCTTACCAGAAAATATTTGGGCATAACCATGGCAAGGGCAGTCTAAAAATCCTACACTAAGAGAATGCACTGCTGGGAGGGACTTACCTGGTATTTACCCAGCAAATGTTGAGAAGTTCAGAGATTCTGGACAATTGAATAAATTTCCTGTAAGGTCTTTCCTGAGGCATCCTGTTGATGACAACAAAAGTGCCATACCACATACTGAAATGTGCCTGGACACCAGAATCACAAACTGCAGGGACACAGAGAAGACATAAAGTAAGAACCAATACAGAAGTATTGGTAGGAAAAGAGGGTTTCCCCATCCCCTCAGATTCCCAAGGACTACTTTGATGGCCTCAGACTCCCCAAAGCTGCCTCTCACCCTGGCTGCCCTCACCAGGACCTCTGCTGACCTCTGCTATGAGCCAGAGTTTCAGCTCTTCCTTGGCCCAGTCCTGTCCCCAGGGAGGTGCTCAATTCCCAGGGTTTTTCCACCATCAAACGTGGTGGAAAAAGAATGTTTCTTTTTGAGATGCAGCTTTGTTTTGATAATTTTGATATTATGTTGTTGTGAAATACTAGAGTATTTAGATTGCAAAGCACTATTTGCTTCAAATAAATCAAAAGAGAATGTTTCGTGTGCATATGTTGTCACTAATATTGTTTGAGGTCTTAATTTTATTTATTTGGTCCTGGCTTTCTCTTACAAAGGAAAAGCTTGCAGACATATAACAGAACTCTGTCTCCCTCTTTCCCCAATTTCACTCCCTTCTGAAACATTTAAATTGGCCTGACTTTGAACAAGTAAGATGATGAGAGACACATGAAAAGAAATTTCATTTGAAGAATTTTGTGCACTTGTTGGCGTGCAGGTAAAATCCTACTTCAATTCCAGTTTCATCTAAATAAACCAAGGATCATAAACATAGATTCTTAACCTACAGCAGGCCAACATTTTGTCCTGACAGAGGGCAAGCTGTCACATGAATCAAAATACCAAATATCTATGTAGAACTATAATTTTATAGTTGAATGAATAAACATAAATAACCAGTGAATGCAAACTGAATTAAAAAATGAGGTATGGAGGTGTCCCTCTGAAAAGTCATAGCACAGAGCTCACAACTTAGGGAAGAGGAAATGAGCTAATATAAAAAGGTATCTGTATTAATCACTCTGCATTCTTGAGATAGGCTGATTATACCAGAAGTTTGTCAATTTGTCATCAACTATCCAGACTACACCAGATTAAATTATTCCAGATTATATTGTTAAGGGTAGAGATCTTTCTCTGCTCCCATCCTATTCCCAGGATTTGTGTTCCCTTAGGGCTTTAAAAGAAGAAAGAAGAAAGCAACAGACACAGTTCTGTCTTGATGCTGGTGAGAATACCTCTCTGGAGTGATCTTGTATTTTAATACATTGTTGTATTCCCCCTGCACTTTTTCAACACACAGGAGCTAAATTGGGAGAAAATCTTTTTCTCAAAAGATCAAAACGTTAGTAGGCTTTGAAGCCTTAAATAATATAGAAGATCACAAGAAGCCCATTCAAGTCAGAAGAATCTGCTTATCACCTTGAGTTATATCAGTGCCATCCTTCTCTTTATGGCCCTGAGAATGGGCAGAATCAAAGATAAAATAGCATAAAAAATGACACCCTGTGGCCTGCTGATTTCTGGCTGCCATTTGTATGTGAAATCACCAGCAGCTGTCATGATCAGACGTCCGTGGTGGGGGAGGTAAACATACACAGACAAAAATTAGGGCTTGCTTCCTTAATGGAAGAAGGCAAAACAAAATAGAAATGGAGTGGTGTGGACAGTATTTTTATCTAAAAGTGTTTCATGGCTGTCGTGGTTTAAGGGTGGCATTCTCCAGTTCAGTGTTCCCACTGAAACCACTCCAAACCGTGTGCTGCTCACTCCCTCTCACTCTGCAGCAGGATGGACAGGAGAACTGGAGGCACAAAAGGAAAAGATGAGGGATTGAGATAAGGACAAGTTACTGGAACCAGCAGTGAAATAAGAAAATATACAGTGACAGCAACAATATTAATAACAAAAGTGTGCAGAGGAGGGGGGTTGAGAGAAAATCCCAAGAAAATGCTCACCACGATACCTCGTGGAGCCCGACAACACTCAACCACAGCCCTCTACCCCAAACTGTAAGGCAGCTCTTCCCCTGTTCCCAAAAAATGATGCCAGGTGGCACAGAATACCCTCTGGGGTATTGTACTGCAAAAATTAACCCTGTCCTGGCTGGAACCAGGGCATTGTCTCCAAGCAATTATTTGAAAAATTTCTGAGCAGCCACAGGTCAAGGTGCTGGGAATATACAGAGTTTCTGAAAAGCAAGTTACTACCTTAAGTAAGAGCCTGACTTCCTTTCTCCCACAATTATGGATGCAGCATTTCCATCACCTTTATTTCAACATGAAGCTTTCTTTGTTCAACAAACACAAGACACATTTACAGATGTCTGCTGGGAGGGTTCCATGAATTTTTCTGTCTCCCTTAGCTGCATATTTATGCAATCCATGCTGAGCACTGTTTTGCAGGTAGGAACTTATGCATGAAACAATGTTGAATTCCACTTGTTTTGTAGACTGTGTAACTTTCAACTGGTAAAGTCTCATCTGTTACATGTTAGCACTTCACTGGGAAGTATCTTTCCTTGATGGCCTGCCACTCTTCAAGAAGGATCCTTCCCTTTTGTTCCTAATCTCTGCACAGCATTGCTTTCTCTTTGTTAGATGGATTCACTTCTCCAGAATTCACAATCTTCAATAAACACATCAGCACACAAAATGCTTTCATCTATTCTTTAGGTTTTGTAGCATCTCTAGAAATTATTTTGTTCCTTCTGCGTGTTTTGCATAAAGTTGTCAGCAAATCTACTTACTTCATTCTCGGAGAACTAAAGTTTTTACTTTCCCTTTGTTCCTCTCCCAGTTCAGTAACTCTTCATCAGATGGCTTGCACTCTTTGGTGGTGGTTTTTTAACCACTCACCGTGACAGCTGAATCAATCATACACAAGCCCAGGGCTCAGATTTCCCACTGATGTCAATGTAAAAAAAAAAAGATCTAAGATGCAGATTTGTATTATATGCAAAATACTTGCAGCAGAGTCTTGAATTTTTGCATTTCAGAAAGTTGGAGCCCTTACCTGGGAAGTGACATGGCCATCTCTGTAAGCATTGCTCAGCAAGAACAAAAGCATCCCTGAATTATCCACACTTTTCACACCAGAAATCCAAAACCACACAGCCCCTTACCAGCTACTATGAAAAAAATTAACTCTACCCCAACCAAAAGCAGCAGAAAATTTAATTTATTTTTTTAACATTTTAGTTACTTCTAGCCATTCTTTTAAAACAGAAAATAGCGGCTAAAGTTTTAAATCAACAACAGAAACCCAAGTAGTTAGTGCAATTCATTATTAGCTTGGAAGAAAACAGAGCAGTGACTATTTCCCTAATTGTCCTTAAAGTCATTATTACATATGCAAGTACAATTTGGTACTCTCCAGAGTCTTTCCCTCATTACACTCTGTGATTCACTAAATTACACGATTGTGATTAGTGCTGCAATGGGTGTCCAAGTGGTATCAGGCAACTACAGGGCTCCTTTTGCGGAGGTCAATTTAATTACATTGTGCATGACAGAAACCAGGCCAGCTGAGTGCTGCCTTTGCCATCAGCAATTGACACCTGAGTGTTAATGAGCTGGTAATTAAGAATTGGCACAGACAGGCACATTTTAGTGTTTGGGACTGGGATTACCATATGCTTCAATGTCTCCATGCTAAAACCTGAAGTTAGTAATTTTATTTTTTTTTTTAAAGATACGGGATTCTAAAATAAAGGGAAATTATGGCATTTGCAAACAACAAGCAAGAAAACACTTTTAATCGGGGCTGAATGCTGCTGTGTCATAAACTTCTGAGAAATCCCCTCCTCTTACTTGTAATCATTTCACCAGCATTTTATTTTTTGTAGCACATGTTGTATTGGGTTAGTGTGGCCAGGTTTTCATAGTGGGGTGGGAAGAGGAGGGGAGGCTACAGGTGTGGCTTCTGACAGTGCTGGAAGCTCCCTCCATGACCAGCAGAGTCAATGCCAGCTGGGTCCAAAAGGATGTGCCACTGGCCAAGGCTGGGACAATTAGAAATGGTGGCAACATCTCTGTGACAGCAGATTTAAGAAGAAAGGAAAAAAAAAAAAGTTTTTGCACAGTGTGTGTCTCAAACTATGAACTTTTAATATATTTTTTCTCCCCTAACCAGTTGCAGAGAGGAGTGATGGAGTGGCTCTGGTGGGTGCCTGGCCCACTACACATATTTACCAATACATTCTCACACTGGACCTGCCTATAATCAGAGGAATGTTTTAAAGCTTGTTTGTAAGCAAAACAGTAGTGTTATTAATTGCACTACTCCTGTTTGGCCTAGAAAAAATTAATCAGAGCTGAACCTGTATTGAAAAATCTTTCTCACAATTTAGTAATCAATGCAATATCTTTCTCAAAGAAAAGAAAAATGAAAATTGAGAAATATTAATAGACATGCTTTTTATTTCTAAGAAGCTATAAATACAGAAATGTTAGTTGTACTGTTCCTGCTTGTTTTTTGTTGGTTTTTTTTTTAATTATTTCCCTAAGTTGTTATGGCATCTTTTCCATTTTTAAAATGAAATCTTGTGTTCCAGTCTCTTCCCAATATAGCTTTATAGAAAAGTCATAAATCTCCACACTGCTAAATATCCAGGATGCAAGTCCTTGAATCTTTGGTACATTTATGATATTGGTTTTAACTTGTGAAGCTTTTCTCAGCCAAACATTGATCACCAGGCTCTTCCTAGGAGAAGAGAAGGCATGGATTTGCCTGCAGTATGTCACTTAGGGAGGGTGGAACAGCTGGCTGCTTTTGCAGAAGGGAGAGGGAGAGGCAAAAGGCAGCTCTGCTGGAGCTGCTGTCCCAGCACTTTTACTCCAGGAAACCCCAGGAAAGTTAGAGAGTGGGAGAAGGACAAGCTGTGTGGTAGGTTAACCACATCTGGAAAATAATCCCAGAAAATTGGTACTACCAGTACTCATGACTATGTTGCAGATATTTCAATTTTAATCTATGGTCAATTTCCTCAAGCCCTGTGACCCTTAACAGCTCAACTTTAAACTTAAAATAATAATTTTACTTTCTGTGCCAAAGAAAGGGGAAAATTGTCCCTTTCCTAGTGCTCTCAGACTGAGGAAGGCTCTAGAGGGCAAAGTGAAGTGGCCAGCTAATAAGGAAGGCAGGAAGTGGAGATTCTGCTTTCAGCAGGGAGCTGCTGGCCAAGCCCAGCTGCAGGAGGGGATGCAGAATTTAAAGACCTAGGAGAGGTTTTTCTGATGGCTGCTTGACTTGAAACAGCTGAAAGCTGTTGGGCTGGCAATCAGGATCCTGAGGGACCCTCACCCTTGTTTCAGCAATGTGAGTAGAGGGAGAGAAATGTTTCTCCTACTTCAACATTTTCTTATTCTGATAACCCACTGGATTTATTTATTTATTTTTTCTGCTTATGTATTGCCTTGCAAAAAGAGATCTGGGTGCATTTTGATATGATACTGTTTGAGTCTGTGAGCCTGTTCTCTTGAAAGAGGCATGAAAGGATTAGGCAGTCACCCCTCCAAGTTTTGTTGAGCTTAAATCTTGGTATGATCATGGATTTTCTTTTCAACCTGGTCTTTTTCTTTTAACATGGAGAAGAAATTTGATTTGAGGGATGGCAAATTATCTCTGTCAATAGCAAAGATGTTTTCTTGGAAATTAAAGTTGCAGATACTTAACCATTTACTTTTTTTTATGTAGGCCTTTTTTGTCTTTAGATGCATAAAAATCTTGTTTTTCTTTGTTTAAGAAAAAGACTACTTTTAAATTGCTTACAGATTTCTTTTTTATTCATAGAGGGTAAGGTCTCTGAACTTTTCTGATGGAAGTAACCTCACTTAATTTGAAAGAAATTTCATTTCATACTGCTGTCTATAAAGCACCTTGTTATTGTTGTTGTATACAATAAAACTACTTCTTATGAGCCTTTTTCTGTGAAAATGCCTTCAATCTTGCTAGGAAGGAAATTATTTTCCCTAGTGCCCACTTCTTCTTGCTTAGTATCTGTCTTCCTCACTACATTTGTGAGCTCAGACATAGGGAAACAAGCATGCCATTGGAAGATTCAAGAAGTGATTTAATGATTGCAGGCCTTATCCACCCTTTTCATTGCTGAGACTAGTTAATATTTTTGGGGGTTCTGCACTGGTGGCTGTGTGCCCTGGTATGGTGCATCTCACTCATCAGGGATTTATTTCTTTGAAAAGTGCTTGAGAACTGACTGTGTGGATATGAAAGTAGATGTCAAAACTGAAGCTATTCATTCTTTGCCCTCTTACAACAAAATATGAGCAGATGGGCTGGTAGGTCCCACTTGCAGGATAATGTTTCCAATGGGCTCAGTCCCAGGTTTGCAGATAACTAATTCCATAATACATGACAAAGAACTTTTCTGACTGATTGACCTCAAATGCACCAGAGGTTTAAGATGCTGACCTGTAGCACGTGGTATGCTGTTCATCCCTTCAGCCTCTCCCCATTTCTTACATATGCTGCAGGATAAATGGGCAAAGGTTGGGTTTGGATGACTGAAGTGAAACCCTGGTAATTTTACTGTTAGACTGATTTTGTAGGCAGAAGAAGCAGATACAAAACTCTCAAGCTCTCCCTATCCATTCTGACCCTTCCTTGCTGCTTTTTAGCAGCATTAAACTTAGATCTGAGGTCTGGAATCCCTTTCATCTCTCCTATCCTCATTTGCTTTTGACAAACCATCCTTACTTTCCCTTTGACTCATAAAACTGGATTATCTTTGACATGAGAGCTGTCTCTAGTGAGAGGCAGGAGTGGTGAGGCAGGTTCATGCAGCCACTGCTTCACAAACCACCATTTCTCCTGGAATGCAGCTGCACAGACTAACCAGGTACCCTCTGCACACTTACCCAGAAGGGCACAAGGCTGTGGGATGCCTACAGCTTGCTTAACTACACCCTTTCCTATATTTGGATCAATCAGTTTTGTTGATTTTGCTGTCTCAGGTGGTACTTGGGATTCAGATCCTTTGCAATAATCATGTAAAAGAATTTACATCCCTTTGCATGTGAGAGCACCTGTGTTCCTGCTCCACCAACCAATTGACCCAGAGCATTTTAGGACTTTTTAATTACCCTAGTGCCCTTCTTATCAACATCAGCACTGCAATCTCGGAGTGAATAATAACAACAGGGCTGATTATTCTACTTACATTAATATATTAATATAATATCAATATATTAGTATTGATTGTAACAACAACGACATGATATGCTTGATATTATATTTGTTATATTATAGCTAGAAGAGAGCCAAATGAAAAAATTTAGTATAGATGGGAAAGTATATTCTGCTTCTCCCTGTATTGCTATCAGTGACGAGAATAAATAGTATTTGCCTGTGGGTCACTTACATTTTTTAATTCCAGGAGCAAGGAGGGCTGGAGAAGCCCATCCAGCAGCAGAATGTTTTTGAGTGACCTGATGCATTGCTTCTGCTTAGGTTAATGGTGGTAGTTTGAAGAGTTAATTTTTAAATTATTTGTTTGGTTTTTTATGCTAGATAATCTTGTAAAATTCTGTTTACAAAGATTATATATATATATAGATATATATATATATATAAAACAAAAGGTTCTTCACTGCGAATATTCCAGATTGACTTTAAAGTCTCCCTTAAGGGAGATGTACAGAAAACATGAAACCTTACCAGAGGCGTGCTAGAGTCTTTTTCATGGGTTTCATTACATACTTGATGAAAATTTAGAGGATAACACTACTTTTTCTGATATTTTATCAACTGGAATATGGTTAATGAAGAGTGGGAGTAACTAGACCTTCAGAATACTGCTGTTCTTGAAAGGATGCAAAAAGTGGCAAGCTTCATTCCCTGCAGTTTTGACCCCAGATTTTTAACTGGCAATACTTGCAAAATTGCAAATGGGAAAAAGAAAAAAGCAACAAGAATAACCTGTGCTATTCAATAAGATAATGTGAACTTTCTGTATATATTTGCACATATAAAAATACAATTTTTTAAAGAAAAAAGTCTTATTCACAGCTCATTCTGAATTCCCTAGACATCTGAAGAACCTGATCCTGTATAACAGTGCTTTGTATATTGAATTTGAAGTTCACTGTTTAATCTCTGGTATAACTTTGGATTATATAATTGCCTTGAAATAAGACTTAGCTGAACATGATTTGAGCTGCATCACTTATGAGGAGCTAAAGGGGTGACTATTATATCTCAAAAGTATAAAAGTTGTATAGTGGAGCAAAGAAGGCACTAATGTGCTCAGAACAAATATGTACATATCTGACATTACAGAATTTTATAGAAGGAGAACAGTTGGGAATTTATTTACATAACTATAAAACATTTCCTATCCCAGAAAATGTGTTGGACTAGAAAAAGTTGCAAGCTGTTTAATATGACAGCACAAAAATCTAGCTGCTGCTGAAAACACAGAATGGACGGGTGGTATTTAATGAACAGTAGCTGTGTACTATTGAGCATCAGAAAAGGATCTATATAGCCAGATTAAAGACAGATGACCTTTTTAGAGTTTAGTTAACCTTTTGGTCACTTTTGAGAGTTATCACTTAGGAAGATAAAGGTCAAGCTGGAGCTTGGTCTTCATATGTTATTTTTTTCTGTGATGAAAGGTATGCCTCTCTGTTCTGCTTTCTTAAGGAGCTGGAGGAGGAGTTCTGTTTAACAAGAATAGTGTGTGGAATTCTTTTTTTTAATTTTCTTAATCCTTGTCAAAATTATTTTGAAGAGGGAGTCCTTTTGTACTAAATGCATGGACCTCAATCTTTAATCTTTTCAGTATCTTCCTGTTAATGTAAAAAAAAAAAAAAACTGTGGCAGAGATCAATTTTTTATATAATTTGATGCATTACTTCAAAACAATTGCTCAAAGTTGCACCAACTAATCTTTGGTTTTGGATGGGAAGAAAGACAAACATCTGTGCCCACGAATTCCAGAATAAACCTCACCAATTCTATTACAGTAATCTATGGATTAATGGATGTATAGACTCCTGATTACCAAATTGTTTGTGAACATGACACACTGATTTATAGCTGCTCCAAAGAAGACCATGGCTGAACCTTTACTAAGAAAGAAAATTATTGCTGACTCCCTGACAGGTTATTGGTTTGGTGTCATGTGGGCTTTTCTGGTCTTTGTTTGTTTGCTTGTTTTGTTGTGTGGTTTGTTTTTTTGTTGATTTTTTGTTCGTTTGTTTGTTTATTTGTTTTTTGTCTTGGTTGCTCCTACTGTTTGGTTTTTTTTTTTTTAGGCTATAGTCTATAATTTATGTAAAAATGCAGTCTTACTCCAGACAGCTGTTTGACTAGTTTCAGCATTTAGGTTGCTGATAGAGATTTCTGAATTTTGTTAGGCTCTTTTCTTCTACCCTTTTTTAGCTGGCATAGGATCAAAAGGAGGTGAAATTTTGTATCACACAAGAAACAGATGCACATACATCTAGGTATCCAAGTATTTGTCTTGGTGCTTTCTCTGTAAGTGAGTAGTTCTCTGGAGAGTGGATTTGATACACAGGGAAAGGGGACTGTGGGTGAGAGATGCTGAAGTTGTAGCTTCTGCTTTTCCTTCTGCCTCTCATGAGAGCAGCAGACAGGGTATGACAGTAATTTTGAACACAAAGACTACAATGTGTAGAAAATAAAGAACAGTTCTCTATATACAATTAATGAAATATCTGACTATGACCAGACTTTGTTGGGTTTTTTTTGTTGTGGGATTTTTTTTTCCTGAAACTTTAACATTTGCAGTAATCAAATAAGACTTATGCTAACTAACATTAGGTTTAGTGAATGTTTAAAGGAAAACTTGAATTGAATAGGATAAATAAATCTTCTACTAACTCTCTTGGAGCACTATGCAGGCTGTGGAATTCTGTATTACACAAGAACTGGCCAAGTGAGGCCAGATTTTAGAACCATTAGGGTTGAAAAAGACCTCCAAGATCATTGAGCCCAACCTTTGATCAAACACCACCTTGTCAGCTAAAGCACAGCACTAAGCACAACATCCAGCTGTTTCTTGAGCACTCCCAGGGATGGTCACTTTACTTTCTGAGCAGCCCATTCCAGTGCCTAAACACTTTTTCCATGAAGAAATTCCTCCTGATGTCCAGCCTGAACCTCCCCTGGTGCAGCTTGAGGCTGTTTTCTCTTGTCCTGTTGCTTGTTACCAGGGAGAAGAGGCTGACCCCCAG
This sequence comes from Alethe diademata, assembly GCA_025584955.1. Lineage (NCBI taxonomy): Eukaryota > Metazoa > Chordata > Aves > Passeriformes > Muscicapidae > Alethe > Alethe diademata. The sequence goes on from JANRMJ010000088.1 coordinate 7,447,368, forward strand.
TTCATAACTACATCCTCTCAGGGAGTTGCAGAGAACAGAATAACTCTCCTCTTCAGCTTCTTTATGCTATGTGCAATTTTGTAGGTTGCTATTCTCTCTCCCCCCTAGTTTTCACATAGCAAACTAATCTACTTAATCCTCTTCTAAAGAAGATTTTCCCATATCTTTGATTATCCTCACAATATTCTGCATATTTTCTAATTTTTCCATCTTTCTGAAATGAGATTAAATGAATTGTATGCAGTATGGGTTCATAAATGTCTGTATGGTCTTTAGGAGGAATAGCTTGCTGCTTTTTGGTTTATTGTTCCTTTTCTAGTAATCTCAAACCTTCTATTTGTCTGCTTTTGAATAGTGATTTAATTCTAGTATTCTTCTTTAGTGCTGTCTCCTTAATTTGTTTTTGTGAGGCAGAAATAATTTTTTCCCCCTCAATGTATATATTTACATTCATCTTTGTCTTCACTCATCTGCTTAAGGTACTCTCCAACCTGTCACAGTGATCCTCTGCTCTTAAACTATAACTCTGTATCCTATTGTCCTTTCTCTTTGTGCATCATCTTCTCTCTGCCCCATCTTGATCACTTGAGTGCACTGAAAAGTGGAGAACCATATATATTTCAAGGACTAACTTAGCAACTGCTTTGAAAGGGCAATCTACTTTTTTCATTAATAAGTGATCAAAAGATAGGAAACGAAGGGTGGGATCTTCTATCATCTAATTACAGCTCAGTTTCTTTAGGAGCCTTTAATGAGGATTTGTGACAAAAGCTTCGAGGAAAAAGGAGTCTACTTTATTGACAAGATTATCCCTGTGTTCCATGACCCCTTTGAAGGGCTTCAGCTTGAACTGAGAAGTGATTTCTTATCCTAAACAAATCAGTCTTCTTTCCTTGGTTAGTGTTTATGTCTGCTAATATTCTTTTTTTTCTTTTTTATTTTTTTAATGGGTTTTCCTTTTTACTTTGCACACAAGGGATGGATTAAAATTTACTGTTCTCTTGAAACCAGTTTTAAAGATTGTTACATGGCAAACAGACACAACTCCTCTTCTGTGTGTGCTCTGCAGGTGACAAGTTACAGGATGCAGTTATTCAGCATCGCTGTACTCAGATTCCCCTAGGACCATTTGGATGAACAGCTGAGTGGCTGTCTCTCATTTGTCTTTTATGTACATTTGGTGAATTTGTTCTAAGATGTTTTCTGCTGATAACTGGGTCAGGTGTTCAGATTCAGCTGGGATGTAACAGGGCTGGCAGCGTGGTGAGGATGTGCGTGAATGGCTCTGGGGGCTGTGCTGCAAGAGCTTGGCTGCTGTGGTTCACAAAATCTCTTCCTGTGTGTGTATTAAAATACAGACAATCTTGTAGAGCTTTGGCTAGATTTAAATGGGGACTGCCAGGTCCAGAAAATGAGTGAGGTTTCCTGCACAGGGCAGGGTTTTCTCCTCTTGGCTGTTTAGCTGGGCTGTCTCTGGCTGCTCTGACCCTGTGAAGTGATGTGGACCAACAGGGATGGATGTGCAGAGAGAACTGGGAGGAGCTGAGGACTTCATGTGCATGCTTGAAGCACATCAATGCATCTTTTGTCCTTTTTGTTTATTTTGGGTTAATTTTAATCTGATTCCATGGGTTGGCTATCTGCTTGACAAGAGTATAACGGGTGCTTTGATTTTAGCTTACCCCAAAATGAGCCCAGTAAATATGTGTGTTTGAAAGCTTTATTTTTAAAGCATATTTCCAATCTGCTGATCCCTAAATGTTGAAGCACCTGGTGTTCTGATGGTTTCTGTTTAAGGTCTGCTTCAGTCTCTGGCAGGGCAGGACAGACTGACCCTGGGGTTACCTCAGCTGCCTAGTGAATGGTGCTAATAATGCCAAGATTGTGGGATTGATCCCTGTCTAGGACATTTACTTTAGAGTTAGAGGAGCCTGCTGGGTCCCTTCCCACTCAGTATTCTGTGACTGTGAAGGAGCTTTGAGAAACTTTTCAATAACTGTGCTTCTTCATGGACCTGTTCTTCTGGTGTGTGTAAAAGGACAACTCAGATTCTCTGCATTCCATGGTATGGGCACTCAAAGTGGGGTGAAGGTTTTTTTCACAAAGCTATGACTGAAGTCCTATTACAAACCTTACCTACAGACCAATAAAAACTGGCTTACTGTAAGGGGAATTGTCCCTTATAAAATTGTTATTAACATGGAGTGATCACAGACTTAATATTGAGACTGTCTAGGCTGAAATTCAAAGCAGATCTGCCCAAGTAAAAGATGCCATAGTGGACATTTATGCTTTTATATATAAATTATTTTAAATAGTGTGTCTTTTTGATTCTGCATATTTGATACCATAGTTTTGGAATATAGATTGTGTAGGCTTTTAAGAGGTTTTTATAATGTAGTTCTAAGAGATTCCTTTTACTCCTAGAAAAATAAAAAGTAAGAACAATTCAACCGGTTACATCAGCTCTTTGTAACTTGGCTTTTTTTCTTTGGTTAGAAAAGCAATAAAGTTATGAATTTCTCATAATAATGGAAAGGTCTGGAACAATTTCAATCAACTGTTCTTCAAAATTAGAAAACAGGAGATGCACATAAATTACGGACTGTTGTGCCAGACTTCATATTGATGGAAATTAACTTTGACAAGTCTTTAGTTGCACAAAGCGGGATTTACTATAGAAATTTGAACAGACATTTAAATCTATAGCACGTTTTTGAGGTGCCACTCATACATATTGTTTTATCTTTAAGTGTTTCTTGTTTGAAGAAGAATAGGATGTGAAAATATCTCTCACAGTTTTGTCCCAATTCCTGCCTTTAGAGGCCTTTATGCTTCCTTAATTCTCTGTTCTGCATTATCTGTATTTATTTGATGACAGAGTAAAAATAAAACATTGCTAAACATGTCTAGCCCTTAAAATGGGATTGACCTCTTCATAACTAGAAGTCCAGCACAAAAAGTTATGTGAGGAAGTTGATGGTGATTTTTTTTTTCTGTAATGGCAATAAAAATGAATGGGGTGCATTCTAAAGTGCTGATGTAGAAGATTACATGAAATAAACAGAACAGAAAGACTCCAAAGCAATGCATATGCTGATCATTGCATATTAAAACCCTGCATAAGTCAATATGTGGAAAGGTTTTATAAAATAGAATACTTTGTACTTCATGGCTTGTAGAGATACATGCAGCACTTTAAATAGCAGAAATGCAAGCAGAGTTTTTTGTGTAAGATTTAAAAAAAAAAGCCTTCTAATATCTAATGGCCACAAAGGCCTCCTGGCATAGCCAGGACACTGCTGGAACAAATGGTTCAGTTCCATGCATTGCTGTTTTCCAAACAAACTCAGGCTCAAAAGAGTACAAGCTATTGCTTGTGCTGGTGCTGCGTACTCACCGACCTTTAAGTGAATATGTGGATATGGATATTTACTAATTAGCTGATAGGTTATGTCAGGCAAAGAGATCTTCTTGGAAAAAAGCAATTTTAGCTACAGAGGCTTGACATAGTACTTGTGGTAGCATTCAGTGTTTTCCACTCTTCCTTACTATCTCAAAGTGGGATTTAAGCGCTTCATCAGAAAGGAAGTCTATCTAATTATCTAATGGCATTTTTGTGTCACTAACTTAAATCACATGCAAAGATTCAGAAATAACTTATTTTAGTAGATATCTGACAGGGCTGGTCTTAACAGATTTTTTCCTATTAGTGTTGGTCTGAATTAGGAGTGTCTTTAAATAAAACATCTGCATCTTAATGAATGTTGAGCAGATTTATGCCCTTTATCTATCCTTTGACCTTAATCCTTATAACTCATCTGCATGTCTAATCCAGAAATTCACATTAACTCACTTATTCTGTCTTTCCCTTTTCTTTAGAGTTTGAGTGAAATAGAGTAAATAATGTATGATACAATTTTTCCTGTGTAGACAGCTCCTCCCCTCTTCCCCTGACTTTTCACATCATCATTATCAGTTTAACACTGTTAATAGAAGACATTCTAGTCTTTCCAAAAGAGAAGATATTATGGAGAATAATAGAAAAGTAGGGTAATTGAAACAGTTCTTATTACATTTGTTGGAAATTACACTAATTATGTTGGTGTAAGGCCCTCAAAATCTCACTTGACAAGGCTCTTAAAAGGGCTTACAGCTTTTCATGTACTGTGTGTTAGACACACAAGAGAAATACTGACTAAAAAAGCAACAAAAAACTTTACTGGCAAAACTTGAGAAAATCAGAGAACTTGACAAAGGTTTAGAGCAGCATTCAATTAACAGAAAACACTTCATGAAGCATTAACTGTAGCCCACTCAATTTAGCAAACTCCAAGCCTATCCAATTTTGAGTTACTTAAAACTTTGGGAAGGGAGAATTAGAAGGAGAAAGAGAGAAAAGCAGAAAGGATATAGAAAAGATAGCTACCAACTCCTGTTTTACAGCAGTTTTCAGCTGATAGAAATTCCAAGAGGAGGTGAGGTCAAGACGTGTTCTTGCCTTGTGTCAGCCTTTAATACCCCTTGGCTTTCCTGGCCCCTTCCCCCAGGTGGGATTTTGGGTCATTTGGCCACTCAGGAGCTGGGTTGGGGCTCCAGAGGTGGGTGTGGAGCATTGCCTGTGCTGTGCCAGGGATGGGCAGCCCCTGCCAGGCTGGGATCAGGCTCTGGGGGTGGGGAGTGTGGCATTGCCTCACCAGGGCAAGACCTGACCTGCCCCTTTTCCCCACACGTGCACCCAAAATGTTTTGAGATGACAATCTCTAATCTCTCACAGCTTGGATTTGGCAGGAGCAAGGAATAGTTGCTTTCATGAAACCTAGTTTGAGTAAAATTATTTTTGAATCAAGGCCATCAAATCTATTACTAAACTTAATCTCTTTGTCGCTATTTGCAAAATAGCAGGTGGGATTTAGGTTAAACTGAAGTGTCACTGTTTATTAAAATTACTTGGAAAACAAGATTCCCTAAATGTTTTAATTTATTGCTACAAGGATAAGCTTGCCTCAAACATTTTTCTACATGCTGAGAGATACATGGAATACTGCAAAAGAAATCATCAGCTGCCTTATGACAGCAGTTGTTTCATTATCTGGCTCCTGATTCGAGCCTCCCCATGAAGTACTCACTCAATGCTATTACATCCTGCAGTGTTTGCTCAGTGTCAGATTCTGACTATGAAAGATGTGATTTGCATAAGCAAAACTCCATTTAAAATTCTCTCTTGCATAGGGTCTTGGTAAGAGACTTTGCACTCCAAATTCTGACTGCTGTTCCTACCTGAAGGTATTGGAGGGCTAAAGCCTGCCAAGTCCTGATGTGCACAGCTGTGACGGCTGGCACGGGCTCCATGGAAGAGTAAGTGCATAAATAAATTTGTCAGCCTCCATTGCTGGACCCCTGTGTCTGTGAGGATCTCTCTGGGAACCTGGAATGAGATTCTGACACTTGAAGTGAGGGGTGTCCAGTGGGACAGGGAGCTGATGCATTTAACAATAGGATACTACAGCTCAGCTGGCAGATTCCTCTTCTTGAGCTGACAGAAATTACAAGTCTGATTTGGTGGTTATTTCTAACAGTATTAGTCAAGACAATTTCTAAAGATGTAGACAGCCATTCAGGCTTTTCAAACATTATATATTTTTAGATAAAAATCTCAAACCCAAGTCCACCCACAAACCCAAAGGTGGACATACACTAAGGGCTGACTCCTGTACCTGGAGTTTTGTCAATGACTTCATAGTTTTCATCCTTGAACAAGAGCAGCAGCCAGCAACTTACTGCCACAGTTGTCATGCCTTCAAATGCTCCTTTACTTCCTATGAAATGTTGCAGATGCAACAAGGTAGACACGTAGCATGTTTTTGCAGGCATTAAAGTCTGAGTTGCAAAAAGTTAGTCCAAGGTCAAATACATTCCCTCCTAAATTGTACTTTACACATTGCTCATCTAAAGCCAATCCCAGCACTTCTGGAAGTATAATTCTTTGGTTTTGGAATGGGCAGTCCATGAAGGAGTTGGAAATACCTTTTGTTAAGATCTTGCTAGGTTTTTCTTGATTTCTAAGATCATCTTATAAGACAACAGCATATATCACTGCAGCATGACCCTGTACCTGAGTTCTCAGGGTCCATTTCTGGGCTATGTCTAGTGATTAAGCCTGAGATTGCACAGGTTTGGCTCTGTTGTGTCTTCTTTGTAGTGCTTATGGAGTGCTTATCTGCTTACCTATTAAAATCCCCATTAATCACAAGAATATTTTTATTTATGACTGCAGTAAGTAGTTCTGTCTGTGGTTGCTAACTGGCTAGCCCTGGAGAATCCTGCTTGAGTGGTTAGCATTTGTATTTCCACATCATTCCTGTTGTCAATCTACTCTCCAAGGCATAATGGAGAAATGTATGTACTTCTTTATAAAGTATGGAGTTTTTTTCAAACTGATTTTTTAAAATTATCAGTTAAGGTACGTTTATTGTATTTTTATCAATTTATTTTAAATTCTATTTAACAACAAATATGCTTTATTTAAATTATTAATTTTAAATTAAGTTTATTTTAAATTATCAATTAAGGTGGCTGCATGTGAGGAAGCTGCAATCTGGAGTGATGATTTTCATTTTTTCCCCTCTCTGGTAGATAGGCAGCAGGGGAGTGTTTGGGAATTCAGCTTTGGCAGCTGTGAGCTACAGGGGTAAGATTTACCAGAGTTGTCTCTGAGCATCCTGTTTTCTTATGGGGTGGCTGCTGGACATGTTGCTCACCTGAACTGCTGGGGCAACAACCAGCAAACTTGTGTGGCTGTGAGGACTTGTGTAAAAAAGATTAATTAACCTGAATTAATGGAGTTCAGGCTTGGCACCAACTCAGGACCTTGTAGGTTTTAAATAATTGTGTACTGCTGCATGTAAAATCATGATTATTTGCTGTAGCAACTTCAGTAAGGTGTCTGTAAGTGTGTTACATACAGGTGTTAAAAGTTGTTGCTACTTTAAAAGTTGTTTTAGGATTTATTGGAGCCTGAGTTAATTTTCCATAGCAAACACTTTTGCAGAATCCCAAACAAAACTCATACAAAGCAAGTGAAAACCCCATCTAGTGTGTGGGTTTTCCCCACACTCACAGCACAATTAGAGATGTGACCCCAAACACTCAGTGGTCAGAACTGGACAAGTGTGTGGGCAAAAAGCTTTTATCCCACCTGGCTTCTCTGTGTATTACCTATGACAGTGATTTATGTCCCCCCTTTCCATCTCTCAGGAAAAATGAGATGACTGCGGGTGAGTTTTTGTTTATGAGTAAATACAAGTTTACATTTCTGCCAAGATGTGAGGTGCAACAGTGCCCTCCTGGCTGGATCAGTTGCTGCACTGTTTTTATATCAGTTGTTACAATCTTTCAACATATTATCCATTACCAAAGCAATTTATCTGAAAATAAATAGCTGAGGCAGGGTTCTTATGGTTCATTAGCAGTTTAAATACATCTAAACTGTCATCTAATCCAAACTTGTATCTAAGCATGAATGAACTCTGGATACAGCCAGGATTTTGGGGACCTGATAACAGCTCCTGACATACACACCCCCACACCACTTGGCAAATCTTAGATCCTTTATTCTTCAACTACTGCTTTACCAAGGTAAGTGTCTGCACTGATTATATTTGCCGTTGGGATTTTAATAATTGAACAAGATTTTAAAGAGCAGCAACTCTTGAACAAAGAGAACATAACAGTGGAAAATACTTCTTTATGGAGCAGGACTGCAGTTTCATGTATGGCATGCTTCCCAGGGGAGTGAAAGTCATGTCAAGGCTTTGGGTAATTTTTTGGGGATGTTTTTATTTTTTCTCTTCTATTAAGAGAGCTAGGCTAAGGCATGCTGTAACCAAAGAGGTAGGTTGGGATGTGTTTTTCAGCTTGCTGAGAGGCAGGCCAAGTGCCATGGATTGCTGCAGCCTGCATTGCAAAATGCTGCAGTCATGTCAGGGGCCCTACATAGATCAGTGCTGTGTATAATTTTTGAGTGTGGTTGTGTGGAATAGGCTGAAAGAAGGGATCTGGGAGCAGGTTTTGGTCAGCTGTCCAGTGTATTTATGAGCTAGAGGGTTTTTAGTTACTCTGAGTTATTCATGCCAAGGAGTAGCAAAGCTGTTGTGTGTGCTGGATCACAGAGAGGGATTTGGGAACAGCAGGAATGATTAATCCTTGTGTGTTCTAAATTCTTTCCTGAAGAAGATGGGACTCAGTGTAAATGTCACAGACCAGATCTGGAGAGGGTGACACGGATATTGTGACATGGTATATTGCCTTTCTTTAAACACAGCCCTGTGTTTAAATAACAGATTTCTCAGTGCCTCTGAGTGAGGCACCTGCATGTTGCTGTGCTGGTGGAGAAGCCTGGTGAAGGCTTTTTTTACCCCAGCCAATGGTTTGCAGTGCAACCCAGCCCTCTAGACTGCAGGCAGTGAGTTATGCTGTGGGGAAATACTTCCATGCAAATAAACCCCAGAAAGGGAAGAACTGAAATTTTTAATGACTTTTTGCACATTATGAGATGCAGCTCTAGCAGCCTGGAGTCATAACTGCAGCAGTTCTTTTTTACTCAGAACTGGTTTGTTAAAGCACATAGTGGAGATCTAGCAGTGCTGGCTCAGCTCTCTTCACCTGAGGCTGCTCAAACCATCACCTCTCAGGAGAGTTTTGCCTGTGACTGCTGTGAGGTTCATGCTCTGGAGCTATTGTGCTCCAAATGAAATCTGGATTCCTTTGAGACAGCAGAGGTGAGAATGGTTTGAGGCTTCTCCTGGAATATTATTGGACACATCCTAAAGCACTTTTCAGTGTGAGATGGTTTTGTCTGTGGGCTTTGACTCTTAAACTAGGAAGCCCTTTCTTTTTTCCACATTATTCTTTGTTTCAATATTTAGAAAGGGAAGAAACTTCAAAAGGAAAGTTTGAGACTCAAATTTGGTGTTTTCTCTTTGGTGTGTGGCTTGGCTCTTAGCTCAATACATGTAGCAATCTTTTATTGTCAATAACAGTTACTGTTCTATGTAATGGTCCTATAATTAATTACACTACTTTAACAAATCTTTTTAATTAAGCTTGCTTTTCGCGTGGTGTAACAAAACAAAAAAAGGCCTCTTACTGTGTTACAGGCTTTCTACTGACTTGTTTGTGTGCTCTTTTGTGGGCAGATCAGAGGCAGCATGCAAAATAATATTGGAAAGACATGATCTTGAACAGATGTTTGGTTAATAGAAGTCCCTTGAGATGCACTTGGCAAGACTGTGTGACGTTTCTTATTGTCCAACAGGGTTCCTGAATGTGCCTCAATGGGCAAATGTGTGTTTATTACAGTTTTATGTTTGTCTGACATAGCAGTTCCAGCTACAAGGAGTAAGAGTGTGCCTCTGAGGCTATGGCATAGTGATGTCCTTCTGGCTTTTAGATATGAGCATTTTTTCTGTCCTGTTTCAAGGGAATATAGGGGCCCATGATGTGTGGGAGTTACTTTTTTTTTTTGTTTTGTTTTCTTTTCAGATTTAATTTAAAATTGGATTTCTGAAGTTAAAGGCACTTGAAATTGCTCCCTCAATTTAGCAGCAACTTTATTCAGTAATACTTCTGACCAGCATGCTTTGTTTACATCCTGCTAAAAGTTGGCCTTACTTGCTTTTTTTGAGGTAGAGTGCAATATAGAAATAACAAAACTGGTTTTAAACATGCAATATTTAAAATATCTTAGTATTGGAAAACAGCTCTGTGCAGACTGTTGTCATATTTTTGAGGTTAAAAAAAAAAACTGGTCCACTGCAACCACCTTTTTGTAGAAATATTATGGTAGCTTGGGAGACCTAAAAAAACTAAAATTATGCACTTATGATTTTTATCTTGGATTCAAAACAAAAATAGGTGTACATGCTTTACCTGTATGCCTTCAGCACAAACATAAATGAGCTTGACAGAGGTGAAATCCTGACTATGCAAAGAAGGATCTTGGCACTCCATGCAGGTTTCCCTCTGGTGCCAGATAAGGAGGAGAGAGGAAGGAATAATCACCAAAAAGAAGATGAGAGAGAACCAGCGGATGGAGGTTCAGCTGTTCCTGTCAGGTACAGGGCTGGCACATTTGTTCCTGTTGAGTATAAAGAAAATACAGGAGGAAGGAGGAAAGGAAGCTTTCTTTTACTCTACAGGGTATATTATGTGAAAGAAATTAAAAAAACCTCAAGGTGGCATGCAAATTTGCAATGTAGATGTTTAGAAACAATTTTCAGGAATTAGTACAGAAAAATCATCACTTAAACATATTGTGATATGACTGTTTATCTGGAAAATATTTTAATGCTCTTAAAGGATAATTTACCTGTCAATTTTGCTACACTTTGGTGTGTTAATTAGTGGCTGTAAGGAAAATACTAAACCATAGAAGGAACGGGGGGAGGAGGCATTAGAAAGTAGTTTGTAAGCTCCAGAAGTGTAGAAATAGGTTATATCTGACAAATTTTAATACTTCAGAATTAGCATATCTCTTACATGTTGGATTCAGTTTCTCAGAGAACTGAGTGCAGTCAATCCTGACAGTGTCTCTTGGGATTGAGTCAAAGTGTAATTCTTCTGTACTTGTTCAAGTAAGAAAGTTGCCTTAGTTCAGATGATGTTAGAACTTTTCACAGTAATGGGGGTTTGATATTTTTTTTCAAATAAATCACTGCTATAAGCCCCTGTGTTTGCATGTCTCATGTAAGACTCTCTTGAATGTTTCAATAGCATTTTAGTGTTCCCGTTGCACAAAACATTTTTCTGCCAGTCAAAAATGTTGTGAGTGAAGTGCTGGTTTGTTCTTCCAAGAGACTGAAGAGTGACCAAGCTCAGATGAATTCCTCTTGTGGTGATTCAGGTACTTGGAAGGTTGTCTTCTTGAATTAACATCTCAGTTTATTTTGAGATTGTTTTGTAGGAAGAGCTAGAAAACGTGTGATTTCTTTAATTTCTTGCTTCCTTCTTTGGTGTCTGAGCTTAAGAAAAATGGCTTCATAAAAGGAATTTTTTTTTTTTTGAGGTTTGGAAGCTTCTTCCTCAGAAATTCTGATTTTTTTTTTGTTCTTCAGAGCATGGTGTACACTTACAAGCCTTCCATGAGGAGTTCAGAAGAGAACTTGGATTTGTTTTCACTTTTTCTGTTTGCCCACCAATGTTGCATCCTTGTGCCTTCCTCTTGCTACATAAATAGCACACTGCTGACCTGATTCTAAGGCCCTTACTTCTTTAATTCATTATGAGATAGGAAGATTAATTATTGTGTTTTTCCTTTAATATCAGTTTTTCATATGTGCATTTTCATATTCAAGTTTATGCTTTGATTTATTTTGCTGATTAAAAATTTGGGATTTTTTGTTTCCAGAAAAGAAAATCAGGAAGTCACTTTCACTTCACATGCATATTTTTATTAAAGAATTGTTGGGAAAACCACAAAACTACCCCTTGGAAGAGGTTTGAGCCTCCGGTGACTTAGAGAATCCTGCTTCCTCTTGGCAAGGTTTCCTTCTGCTGCTGTTTGAATCTCTTGCAGCATGGTTTCTTTCTTTCAGCCTAGAACTTGCTGATACTGATGCTAGAAATGTTGCTGACTCTTACTTTCTGGGACTGAGCTTTGATTTTGTTACCTATCTGTAACAGATGTGATGTGGGCTAAAAGATGCCAAAATCCTTTTCTGAATCTATCCTAGTGCATCTTCTTTCTAGTACAGCTAGAATTTTTCCTTGTAAATAATGAAATTTATAAAATAACTTCCTCAGAATATTTTAAAATATAAAAATCATATATATAAATCATATATTCTACTTGAGATTTAGTCATCATTTCTCAAAACAAGCCACTAGATTTAAAATATCTTGATCTGTAGATTTTTTTATTTTATCTCCTTTTTGTGAGTGATCAGTGATCCAAAATCTAGTTCTGCTTTCTTTCAGGTTGGGCTTCACAATGCACCTATCCCACTCTTCATTTTCTTTTGTACCTTCAGTCCTTATCCAAATTAAATATTATCAAATGATTCAGTAGTGTTGTCATGTGATTTACCTCACCTACAGTCCCAATTATGTCAAACATATATTATTTCAAACTTGGACAGATGCAGTGACTTTTTTTTTTGTTACTTGGCATCTGGACATATTATGGAATGCTTTTAGGAAAGATTTATTTTCCTAATGAATTTAGATTTTTAAAAACTAAAGACTATATCCCTTCTTTACCTTTATACCCAGTGCTTGACTACTTGATTTCATCTTTTTCCTGGTCTGTTTCCCTCTTGGGATAAATCTTCTCAAAGAAGTTTTTTTCCTATTAAAAAAAAAAAAAAAGGTCAAAATAAGAGTCTCCAAATTCTTCTCTTGTTTGTGTGATACCTCCATATATCTAGATGAGATACTTACCAGCTCACTCTGCAACCTCACTTCTGTGTTTCATTATTGTGGCAGACTGGGCACCATTTTATTGCCTTTGGTTTTATGCTGGTATCTTTTAGTCTTCTAATTGAAGTGCACATAAAAGTTGCTCCTAAGGAGCTCTAGGATAATATCCCTTTTTGTCCAGCCAGGATGCCCTCCAGGTATGCCTTCTGTAGTTTTCAATTTCCTCCTGCAGACACATCATTTCCAAAATAGTTAAAACGATCGATGATTAAAATGTAATTCCAAATGTCTTTATATGCATCTTCATTTATGTCTTCATATTTAATTTAATTATAAATAATTTGTTTCTCAGTTTGTTTCCCTCATGTCACCTCTTTGTAACAGCTGCAGACAAGAAAAGGAACAATGCTAGATTAATTTCCTAATGCTTTTTATTTTCTTGGACACTACTTGATATTGACATGCTCCTTGGCAGTATTAATATTTTCCTTTTCAAGTCTGTATTTCATGCACCAAAAAACCCACCACACAATCCCCTGCTATTTGACTAGGAAAAAAAAAAATCCACTGCTTCCAGGGCAGAAATGGATGAGTAAATCTTTTCCAGGGAGGAATGGATAAGTAAATAATTTCCAAAGATAAAGCTGAAGGCTCCATGGTATGTGCTCAGCCTTACATCTGCTCCATGTGTTTGTCTCCTCAGCAACCTTCCTCCTCAAATGGCATTGAATAAGTAAAGTACTTGGCATGCTCAGAAAATAATAGATTAGCAAGTGAAAATCAAATTTCTGGGTCTGAACAGAGACTTAACTTCTTATGCTCAATTCTTTCGACATGAGCACATCCATCTCCCTCACCTGGGCTTTCAAGAAACTAAAATCCCTTCCACATATTTTTGATGGAAACTGACCTTGCTAAGTGTCCCTCTAATTCTAAACACAGTATTCTCATTTTGCCTTCTGTTGTCATCAGAGACTATTTCCTTTCTGTTCTGTTCTAGTTTTTGCAAACCTGGCGTATTTTTTGCCTCATCACAGAATTTATGCATGGATAGAAATTGGGACCATTTTTTCAGCTGCACTCAAAGTTGGAAAGAACACCTGCATTTGCTGAGGAAATTCAACTTACCTAAGGCTGTGAGAGTAATCTGTATTTTGCATGGTCTGTGTGCAGGCTGTTCCTTCACTGCCTGTTGCCTGGTGTTGGTAAGTGTCTGATAATTTGTCTTCCTTACTCTCTGATGCTTGGGAACTCTTTCTCCTCTAGAACAACTAATGTTTAGATAGTTTATCTGAAATGCATCTCCTTGTCAGCATTAAGGCATCACTGGTAAAATTATTATTTATTATTATTAGAATAGAGAAACACAGCAGAGATAATGAGACTATCAGGGTTATAATCTGTTCCCTGTGTTCATGGTTACAAGTCAGAGTTGAAGAGGGGAACATTAGGGCTCAGACATAGGGCACCTGCAGTTATAAACACACAAATGTATGGAAACACTTTAGCATCATTTAGAAAATGGAAAGTGCTGTTATTTCCTCTGGTTCATCTCTAATTGTTTTAGCCTTTGGCATGAATAGCTGTGCTGTTGAATCAGCAGTAACAGGGCTGGATCCAGACGGGCTGAGATTGTTTTAGGGGGGAAAAAACACACAAAAGGTGTGTGTACTTTTTAAATTAAAGACAAGTGAGTATACACAAAAAAACTCATTCTGCTAAAATATGGTAAACACACAGCAGAGAAGCCTCAAGAAACAATACAATTCTGTTCTGTTACCACTGCTTGAAGACATGGGAAAATATTTTAAAGGAGGGATATGCCTATTAGAAGTATTTTGAGAAATACATGTTTGTGTAGGGAAAGAAAAACAAGAAATTTCTTCTGTTTGTGGTTTGGCATTCTGATTTGATTTAGTGTGGAGCTGAGTTTTCAAAATCATGGTTCTTTAGAATCCTTCTAGGACTTACACAGCTGATATTTAGTTTCCACTGTGAAGGCATTTTTTTCACGTGTGTTCCAGCTCTTACAAACAAGACAGTTTCACTTCTAATGCAATTTCATGGTAGTTTTCATTGTTGCTGTGAATCAAAGACCAAGTTTACCTTTCACAGACAGTGAAGTATTTTTTTCATTTGGTAGGCATGTCCTGTATCTGTCCAGAGTGAATATATATTTGAAGTAAATTAAGAATTGAATAGATAGCACTAAAAACTCCACCCTGTCATCTCTGTACCCAAGAGATATTGCTATTAAAAAAGCAGGGGAGAAAACCAGCTCTTTCTCTTTCTGCAATTACTATCAGCTTTAGGGTCTTCTGTGTTTATGCAGGCAGTATAAATGCAGTCACACTGGAATTTTTGTTCTGTTTCATCAGGATTATGATCAGAAGCAGCATTTCTCAATAGCACAAAGGAAGTACCCTACTGTTTTCATTGCACAAATCAGAGGACAGGCCAATGTGCAGCCCATAGGAGAAATTAGTAACACTTGTCAGAAGCAGATAGAGTTTGATTTGTTTTTGCAGTACAATTGTAAATGAACTAAAAAGCATAGGTTTCATGGTTTAATTTTTTCAAGCCCATACATTCCAGTTGTAGAGAAAATGTTTGTGTAATGAAACAACAACTTTAATACCAAATTTACCTGGAAAAATGTGAATATTTTACTGCCCCCAGGCTCTTTTGGTTTTAATATATTTGAATGCAGGAATTTAAGAATGTTAGGATGTTACAGCGGATTGGTTTTGGAGGCTGGGAGACCACTTGGTGGTTGTATAGCATGAAAAAAAAAAAATTACTGAGTGAGACAGGGGTGGTGGATAGGTGATGATTTCTTTTCAGTCCAGTTCAGACTGGCACCACAGACCCAGGGGAACAGGATGCTCACCCTGACAGATGGATCAAGCTGATCCCTCTGACTCCTTCTGTGTGTAAGGCACTTAGTGACTGTCCTGGGGCTTAAATAATATTTAAATAATTGCAGCATTATATGATTAGCAACAGTCATCAAAACTAGAAGCAAATATTTATTCAGACAAATTTTTAGCCCTAAATTTGGTCCCTTATTAATTGCGCTGCTCATCTGGTTGAGATAAAAATGCCTGCCAATCTTAATTTACTAGTTTTAAATTAAACCTTCTATGTCCCTGTGTGTCAAAGAATATACCTAAAAAAGGAGTCATGCTGGTGGGCAGATAGCTAGGGAATAGAAATCTTGATATAAACAGAGTTTGGGTTTGGATATTTTCTTGCTGTTATTAGGAACTCAGTCTGTACTAAATGCTAGTGCTTTTCCTTGAGAAATATATATACCGAAAAGCAAACAAAATACTCTTCTGTATCAAAGTGTTAGTCAGCATGTAGCTCTGAAAAAGGCTGCCATGGAGAGTCATATTGGCTGAATTTTAATAGCCCATGCATTGTAAACACTGAAATTGGATATGTCACTGAAAGCTGCTCTTTGGCAGTTTCAGCTTGCATGACCTGCATTTACTCAGCAGATCACTATAGGTCCTGCTGATCTTCCCCTGACACCACTTGAACAAGATCTTTCTAATGGATATGGGTTTTTTCTTATTTTACTTACTGTTCCTCCCCCCAGCATGTATTAGGTATTAACATGCTTTCCTTGGAAACTGGAGCATGCATTTCATCTCCTGCTATTTCCTTCTTCAGCAAATTTATTTTAGTGCCACAGCAAGGGAATGCTATCTTGTGGTGTAATATTCAAATGGGTGATGTGCTTGAAGCTGCCATATTGTGCAATGGCAAAAAGAAAAAAAAAAAGAAAAAGAAGGGTAAAAAGAGTCTTACTTTTTTGCGAGAATTTAGCCCTGAAGGCACTCTGTATCCTGCAGCTGCCCTGGTCTATCAAGGGGAGCTTAGCAGCAAGATATAATCTTAAAATTCAGATGGCAGCAAGCTTCTGATTTTTCCAGCCGGCAGAATCTGGGGTGCAGCTCAGGCAGCCCATGCTGAGCAGCTTTTGGCTTGGCTCTAGCACACACTGCTCAGCTCAGGCTCTGCCATGCAGCTGGAAGTGTTCTAGAGTGAGGATGGCATGAAAAGTGTGTGTGTGGGGGGATGCTGTCTGAGTCAAAGCATGGACTTCTGAAGTGTACACTTGCATTTTGGGTTTGCATTGAAATCAGCCAGCCATGCTTTAAAAGATACACTCATGAAACAGTTTGGCCTAAGAGAGATGTTTTTTTATTACATACCCTGTGGTAAGAGCAGACTGACATTAGAAAAATGACATCGCAGCTAATATATGGAGTCAAAAAAAAAAAAGGAAGAAAACTGTGTGAGGAATCTCTTTTGCTATAGGTTCACTCAGCAATGTTGAGCACAGTGAATGCTGATGTAGGCTCTAGGGTCTATCAACAGGCCTCTGATGGCAGCAATCCTGCTATGATACACAGAGTAGCAGTAAAAAAGCCACAATACAGGCTTAGTTATTCTCCTGTGCACCTAAATATGAACATCACAAGTTTGTTTTGCTGCTACGTCAGACTATATGTGGTAGTTTATCTTACTCAATTATTAGTGAAACTATATTTGGAAGAGCTCTCTGAGAATAGCCAGAAATTTGAGTCAAAACCCAAGAAGAATGACAACTGATGAGTTCATATCTGATTTGGATCAGGATTTCCAAAGCAGGGTCTTCCCAGAAGGATCACAGCTTTGGGTTTTTGCCGTAGCTTTTAAGGAAATTGTCTTAAAAAGAAGATGGGGAGGTAATTCCTTTTGTGCTTATGCTTGTTCTTAACCAGTGTTCATTATACTGTGAAGTGCTCCCCATTAACAGGAGCCTTCTGTAACTTCAGTTTTTAGGATATGTAATTGCACTGCATGTAAAATTGCTCTTCCCAGACAGATCAGTGCCCTGTTTCTAAAAGAAAGGGCTAAATTATGACACTGGCTAGATAATTGCAGATTATGCCACCTGTATGTACCTCTGCTTTGTAGATTGACCTCTCTCTCAAGTGTCAGAATTTTAATTCAGCAATAACACTTTTGATATGAAGGAAGTTATGGGATGTTGAGCTCTGAGCTGGTAGGACAGCAGAGTTTTCAACAAGCATTGGCATGGATTGGCAGAGATTTTGTGATAGTCTTTGACAGCAATAGGGGATTTGTATCTCACTTCTAATAGTGAAATGTATCTTGCATATGAAATATTTTACTCAGCAATATTCCTTTTGAACTTTGGGTTCTTCAGTTTAGTTTTTTCCCAGGCTATGTTTGGACACATAGAACTTGGAAGGATGACAT
This sequence comes from Alethe diademata, assembly GCA_025584955.1. Taxonomy (NCBI): domain Eukaryota; kingdom Metazoa; phylum Chordata; class Aves; order Passeriformes; family Muscicapidae; genus Alethe; species Alethe diademata. The sequence goes on from JANRMJ010000088.1 coordinate 7,465,062, forward strand.
GATTTGGTACTATACATATTGCTGCTATGACAGGGGAGATGTCACACAGCTGTGCTCTCAAAAACCAGATCTTTGCTCCTGGTTAAATATTCAGAGATGTTTCAACAGTTCAGTTCATAAAGCCATAAAGACAATTATGTTGAAGAATGTTCATAACTAACACTTAAAAAGAGATCCAATATCTTGGACTCTTTAAGTAAATCATTAGGGTAAAGAAAATGCCACACTGGAAACTTCTTTAACCTTCTCACATTTTTAGTGCAAGTATGGTCCTACAAAGCTGCTTGATTTGGAAACAAAGTTACAGAAGTAATTGGCATATCTGTGCATATAAATAGGAATAAATACATTTAAATGGCTATCTTCCAGCCTATATTTAGCAGTAGATCAAATGTAGAATGCTCTTCCCATATCCTTTATTTCCTTTGAAACAGTACTTTGCATGACGAGTTCCTCTCTGTAGATTGTTCTGTTAATTTTCTTCCATCTGTATCTCCCTTTAGCCCCAGGCTGTTAAAAATGAGACAGTTTTTGAATGAATAATGCTTATGTGATTACTTTTTTATATGATTAAAGAAAGTGTGGGATGATATTTTGGTACCCTTTTTTCTTCTTCCACTTCACTAATGATGATATATAGACTGTGAGATTTTCTGAGGAAGAAAGAAGGAATAATACTCTTCCTGTTTGATCCTGTTCCTTGGCAGGAATCAGGTCCTGCTTTGCCTTTGTTCATTTGGGCTCAAGCTTTCTAAAGATGATAACTGATACCTGCCTTAATGTTGATGTAATTGGAGGAAAATATTATCTGTACTTCTACTAAATTAAAAGTATCCTATAACTCAAACATGTAGAAAGAAATATCACAAAAGTTATTGACATAAAAATCTTAAAATTTAAGAGCTTAGTCTCCCTTAATTCAGTATCAGGTTACAAGTAATAGCAGTGGTATTTTGCTACTGAACTCAAATCTATTATTAATATTGTATTTCAGTAATACAGGCTGTACAGATCTCTGTTGACAGAGTTTGTGAGTGTCAACATAAAGAAATGAACATTTTTTTTTAAAACTACCTGTAGCTCATATTACATTTGGCCTTTCAGTTATCCAAGCAACTAATGATATGAAAGTTAGTTGTTTAATGGAACAGGCTTTCAAGGGTTTTAATTATTCAAAGGATAATAAAGGCGAAAGTCAGAAAATTTAATGTTAAACAATGGATCCACTTCATATCCCTGACACCCTATGGAGCTATTTTGAAGTTAATGAATCTCTTTGTTTCACTCTTATCTGTCAAAAAGAAAAGTAAACAAAACAAAACTACCCTTTAAGAAATGCTTTCATTGACTCTAATGGAGCTATAGGCATTAGTAAATCTAACTGAGATTTAAAGAATTAGCAGTCTGTTCTCTTGGTTTGTGTGTTGTTCAATTAAATGTTGAGAAATGGATAGGCATACAGGCAGCCAAAGCTTTGGGTTAGTGAATGAGATATTTTAAAGTAATTGGAAGCTTTAGGGAGTTTAAACTTAAAAAAACTCAAAACAACAACAACAAAAAAACCACAATCAACCGAACAAAAACCATGACAAAAATAAAACCTCAAAAAAAACAAACAAAAAAAAACAAACCAAAAAAACCAGAACAACAAAAAAACCAAACAAAAACAAAAAAAAAAAAAAAAAAAAAAAAAAAAAACCCCAACCAAACAAAAACGCCAAAAGCCAAAACAAAGCAAAACAAAAAAACCTAAAAACCCACCAAACCACAGGTTTTTTCTCTTCCACTTGGAGAACTTCTGGGATGTTCAGTGACTGGGAAATAAAACCTCCTTGTTTGTCTAATGGAAGTCCTTAATTATTTTATATTCAATATTTATATTACAGAAAAGAATTTAAGGTATTGAACAAAGTTTAATAAAACAAATACTAAATGGGGAAAGCAAGGAAAGGCTTCAAAACCTTTCAGCTGTTGTGATGGAGTTTTATTGCCTTTTTCCCCCTTGTTCAAAGCTCTGGTTTGACTTAGAGAGTCCTCCAGCATTTTGGTGCTATGTTGGTTGGTGAAGCACTTGGCTCATGTGGGACAAATGGAGCTCAGTGTGAGCTTCACCTTCCCTTCAGCAAAGCAAACCAGGTAATTCCATCAGTTCAGCAGTAACTCACCTCAGGGACTGCTCTGGACTTGCTTGTGGTAGCAGCTGAAGGGTGTGCATGTCTTTATTTTTTTTATTTTTTGTTCTTTTCTTTTTGGGAGAGCAGCACAAAGTTTGTAGCCTGGATTGGCTGGAATTTACCTATTTATCAGGTGTGTTTGAGAGAAACTTGAAATTTATTTAGGGACTGAGAGGTAATCATGGAGAGTCATTAAATTTTTAATGAGCAGGAATGATCAGGCACATCACTTTGTTCATCACATTTGTGACTAGTCTTTTTTTATACCTATGTCTTTCCCACTCTCTGATTAAGATTTGTAGGCACACAAAGACCTTTAGAATTATGGCTCTGAAGTGAACTTATTTTCTTGTAGCTGTGCTGGGTAGCTGGTAAGGTCAGAGAACAATGAGTTATGGTGACTTCAGCCTTTCAAGGAAACTATTTGCAGTGATCTTTAAAAACAAACAGCTTTCTCTGTGTGAAATGAGTAGGTCTTGGTTCAGTTGCTGGTAAAGAAATGAAAACATTGCATATCAGATAACACAGTTGGGATTTTTCCCATATAGCTCACAATCTCTGTGCTAATCTCAGACATCTAAGAGAGTAATAAGAGGGATTAGTTTTATTCATTTATTCATTCTCTAAATGCATTTCATTCACAGTGGATACAGGTATACTGACATGAACAGGCTTTGGTGATATGTCAGCAGAGTTCAGGTGAGATTTGCTTTACATGTTGGACTACTTACACTAGAAAACTCCCAGAGCAAAGCCTGCATCTATATTTTTCTCCTGAGACCTATGGAATATGTTTGATGATTTTTTTTTAGAGGAACTGAAGTTTTTAACTCCTTCCCTAACATTTTGTGGTGAAACAATTCGGTATGAATCCTGGGGAGGAGGTTAATTATTGCAAATCAAAGTAACACGTGATGCTAGTTACAGAGGGATCAAAGGACAGCAGTAATAATAGCATTAATGCATCAATAATAAAGTGAATTGTTCCTGCCATGCTTATCAACTTTGATACAACCTCGTAGAAGGAAGCTGTTCATACATTCTGATTAAAAACCTCCCAAGTTTTGATCTTATGCTGTTATGCTGTTTGTTTTATGTTGGGTAGAGCCTTGTGCACTTGTACCTGAAATGTTTGCTTAGAAATAGCACAGAAGTGTAATGAATGCCCTTTTTCTGTAGTAGCTTTCTATTTTAAAACCAGCTAAGGAATGTCTGTCTTTGTACAAATGTGTATATTGTAATTTTGTCTCCTGCTATCTCCCAGTTGATGCTGTTGGACCTTCTTGCAGTATATCAAGCAAGATGTTAACATGAATTTCAGTTTATAAACATCCTGGTAATTATGTTACTGATTACCTACATCTGTGAAATACAATAGACTAAGACTTTTTGGTTTAGAAATTTAGCACCATGTCGGATTATTTGGCGATTAAAGTCACAATCGCAACTACATTCTCAACGTCTTTTAATCTGGAGTTTTTTACAACTCCCAACTTTCATCTAGCACTTAAATACTGAGCCCATTCTGGGCTCCTCCACACATTTCCCACTGGTCCTCCAGTGCACCTGCTGTGCTGCCATCAGCCATTAATGTTCAGACGAAGCCAACAGCTTGTTAGGACGTGTCTGAGACGTTCAGCAGTGCAGATGGCAGGTTCTGTCTGCCTCTACCTGGAACATCTGGCAGCAGTCAGGTTTGAGAAAACCCAAATGAGAAGGAGGGAGAGAGATAATGTTTTTAAGTTGAACTGAACAAATAATTTTTTCAGATAAATTATTGCAGTTTGCTTGAGGTCATAAAGAAAAAAAAAAACAGAAACAAACATGTGAATGGAAGGCAGAATTAACTTGCTTGGTTGAATTAATTGAATGTATTTATGTATTGTATGGACTTCCAATTCAATTTTTGAGAAATTCTGTAAGTTGGTTTAGAGCTTAACAGATCAATGCTGTAGTACCTAGGGAGTTTTCTCCTTAACTATCCCCAAGAATCTATCAAACTACTCAGTAGACAGATGGCTGGGAACAAGTTTTTCTATGCTGTTAGTAGCTTTGATGTTGGTCTTGAGGCAGTTTTAAAATGGTTTCTAATTGTATTTGGGATTGTTCAGATCAGATTCAAATGGCAATTTTTTCCTTCTAAATGACTTTGGTGTTGTTATGAAAAGCCTGACCATAGAATGAATGACTTTTCCATCTCATCACACGGACAAGAATATTAAAATTTGTTTATTTTGGAATCAAATGCTTTTTTTCCCCTCATACCTTATCCTATAAAAAGACTTAGTGTGGTAAGATGGAATGTAGTGTCCTAAGACACTACACATCATAAGATGCTTCCCCTCCTGCCAAGATTTGTTGTGTTCACTTCAATGCTCAGAAACAGCCCCAACAATGTTTGGTTATCTACACAGCTTTAGCCACAAGCTCAAAAAACAGCCACAACAATGTTCTGCTATCCACACAGTTTTAGCCACAAACTCAAAGCACAGCACCCTATGGGTTGTTGTGAAGAAAGTCAATTCTGTTCCAACCAGATCCAGTATGGATAGGAAACTCTGTCCAAGTCAATTAAAGATAAGCAAACCTTGTATAGATCTAACAAGATACTTTTTTCCTCCTATGTAGACAAAGCATGCTAGAAAGTGCTGAACTGTGAAGAAGTGAATAAGATTCCAGTGTAGTGGACACAATAAAGCTGTAAGGCCCCACTCCATCTCCACCAGTTTTACTAAGCACAAGAGAATTCACTAGATTTGAAAAATGGATCATGTCAGTAAATCTTAAGATTTGTTGGCCTGCCAAAGAAGGAGGAACAGAATAATATAGCTTTGCATCTACAACAAATTTTGACAGTGCTAATGACTGCAGAACAAGAAGTGAGGACTGTTTTCTGGTATCAAAACTAGCTCCTGGGCAAAGATCTCATCCTGTTACTTGCAAAGTCTCTTGGCTTTCAGAATAAATAATACAGACATTTTAGTTTTGCTTTTTTCAGAATCTGTACAGTAGAATCTAGACAACACTAACATAAAATGTGACACCATTAATCACCCTTAAGTTTTGAAGAGTTACTAGTAGAGAGGCATATTTTGTGTTAGCATTTATATTATGAAGTTAAGACAAAGATTGCTTGAAAGTCCAATGCCCACTTTGTTCATGTTTGCAGTTAAGCTTCTAAGACTGATTTTGAGAAAGTAAAGCCATCAGGTAGTTCTTCAGCCCCGTGGTGTGAGAATAGAGTTTGAATTAATGCTTCAGCAATAAAAATGCATCAGTATTCTGTGTCTTTTACATCCTTAAAATAGTCGTTTTCATTCTCATTTGAGTTGTGATTTTCTGCCTTTTACACATCCTGTTTCCTCCAGAGTAAGAACTAGACTACTTTAGAAACAATGGCAGTCTATCACCTAAAGCAAAACATGCAGATAATTTGTATTTTGAACTGCTGACCTGTTTGCAGGCCTCATTTTGTCTCATTGAAAAGCTCCAAAAATGCCTGCTATAACCTTAGAGCTGCTGAAAAGGGAAAAACAAAGTATGTAAAGCAGGGTACCAGACCTCCACCTGTCAATAGAGCTGAATAGATTCAGCTATTGTCAGTTAAGTAGGTGCTAGTGCTATTGCACTTACAAACCTGATGCTCCTAATCAAAGTCAAGTGTTTGCCATTTCTCTGAGTGTAGAAATTTGATTCACTTAAGCCTCACTTAAAAGTGATTGAAACAATAAGACAACAAGCAGGAAAAGAGAAATGAAAAAAAAAAAACCCACCAAAAAAACCCAAATAAATGCTCACAGTGGCAAAATTGGGGTGAGGGTTTTTTTTTTTTTCTGTTTGCTTCTATTTTGTAAGCCCTCTCAGACTTGCACAATGCAGCAACCAAGAAGTGATCCCACCTGTGTAACAAATCCTTTCCTTTTCTTCAGCATTCTCCTAGTGACCAGGATAGGGGGAAAGAGCACCTGCCCATGCTACTGACTGACCCATGGCATAAAGGTGAGTTGTAGCAAAAGGAATGAGGTCTTGTCATGAATACTTAGCAGAGAACAACCTGTGGCTGGTTTGTAAGAGCACAGGAGAGGAGTGAGGTTTGCCCAGTGGGGCAAACACTTCTCTAGTGGGTGTTACTGGTGCGTCGCTTTCCAGACACAGCTGGAGTAGTCACAGCTAAATGTAGTACCCACTTTTTAATGTCACAATGCTTAATGCATAATTTTTGAATGTCAAAATGTTATTTTGTAGGCTTGAAATGTGTTTCTTCAAAATGGCATCTGTAGCCCCTTCAAAGATGAGTCTGCCTATGTGAAATGGGCATACCCACCACATCCAGAGGGAATAACTAAAAATCTGCAGGCTGGGTACTGTTCACTTTTATATTAGATTTAAAAAGCAAAGATTTCCTCATATAGTTCCTTCTTTTTTTTTCTATCTGTGAACTGTAGTGATTTTTTAAAATGAGAAACAGAAATATAATTTGTTTGTGCAGAAAAATACAATATGTGCCAAATGATTGATCACTTTTGGCCTCAGAATCCTCAGGCAACTCTTTTGCAATGCATTTTAGTAGTGGTTTTGAAGATATAAATAGATCATCACAATCTGTGGCAATTAGAAGATAAGACGAAATACCAATCAGCTCTGTATACTGGATCTGCAGTAAAGCTGGGTTTTAAAACCAAAGGGAATGCAAAATTTCCCCTTGCAGCTCATGATTCTGTCCTTCTGTGTTGGAATGCAGCAGCAGAGAAGCTGGTTTGTGAGATACAGTTAATGATGTGTTGTCACTCTGCCCCACGACTGCCTGCCCCCTCTTCCCCAGTAGGAAAGAGTAAAAGTGAGGGAATTTGTGGATTGAGATGAAAACAGCTTAATAGGTAAAGCAAAAAAAAAAAAAAAAAAAAAAAAAAAAATTAATTCACCTCTTCTCAGGGGCAGGCAGGCGCTCAGCCATCCCATGAAAGCTGGGCTTCATCAGACGCCATGGTGACCTGACTTTCTGTTCTGAATGTGATGCCATATGGATCATCATATGGAACATTCCTTGGGTCACTTGGGATCAAGTGTCCCAGCTGTGTCCCCTACAAACTCCTTGAGCACCTCCAGTTTACTCACTGGTGAGATAAGGAGAGGAAAACGCCTTGGGTCTGTGTATGTATAATACAACATAACAGAATATTTAATAACAATAATAAATATCAATAACAGAAACACTGCTGCACCATTAATGCTGTGTTCAGCACAAACCCAAAACATAGCCCCATTCTAAGTGCTGTGATGAAAATTAGCTTTACCCCAGACTAAACCTGTACTTGATACCAGTAAATGTTGTGCCTTGCCCCTGGTTATTTATTTATGCCTCCCCTCCAAAGGGGAGACATAGCTTGCTAAGAAATGGTTGTCAGTGTGGTCCTCAGAAAGCCCATACTGTTTTTAATAGGGTACTGATTGTTGGTTTATGTTTGACCTTGTTTGGGTTACACCTGCCCAAGTGAAGATCTAGGGACATTTATTCACTTACTCTTTAAAGGACTGCTCTCAATGAGAGAAGTTTGGGGGTTATGTGCACCAGATCCGTGCAAGCTTTTCTTCAGGCCTTGAGCAGTAAGAATAGCACCAACCTCACATTCCTGGAGATGAGCTTGATTGCTTTTTCAGCAGGATCTTTCAGTTTCAGACCCAAGGAACAGATCCTATGCATGAAGGCTTGTTTATTGAGCTACACTAGCTGACTGCTCAGTTTTCTCTATACCCTGTCTCACTTGGACATTCATGACTCAGTGGGAGAAGCACATTTCTGTGCATGTCTGTCTCTTGCTTTAAAAACTTCATTGTATTACAGCTTTCTAAAATTTGTTTTAATCTAGAAAAGATACATTTTCATCAAATGTTTATAGGGTACAACAGAAGTCAGGTTTACATAAATACATGGTTCATATTCATACATAGGAGGTAAATGTTTTTGGTAAGGAGCCTTCCCTAAATGGCTGCCCTGAAGGTAATTTTAGTAGGATGTGGTAAGGCTGCCTTAACAGTTTCATCTGTTGTAATGTGCCCTTTGCCAAGTTTGCAAAATGAAACGTCATAAGTTATGAACTGATGATTTAATCATGTGTCACTTAGTAACAGCACCTTAAGGGCAGACACCCAGGGGGAAAAATAGCTCCCATTTAAGGAGCTTCTGGCAGAATGTGGTAAAATGCAACGCTGCTCCAGACAGAGGATTTATCCTTGGCAGCAGAGCCAGAGCACAGTGGGAACTCCAGACTCAGCTCTGTGCAGAATTCTGCCCAGAGGCTCTCTGAGTGGAAGGGTGGGGTGTGCATGAGTCCTCACCACTCTTCTCTGGAGGCATCACGAGTTCCAGTGTGTGGCTGATGAGGGATGCATGTCACCTCTGGCACTGGGGAGCTGTGGTATCATTTGCCAAGTGCATATCACTGACTTTGCTTCACGTAATTTTTAGCAAGAATCATATTTCCTAAATAGGGTAGTGCTCTCAAGAGGCATAAGCCAGTATGTTATTTTACCCCAAATTCATTGTTCCAGTGTGATCATGGAGTAAGAAGATGCAGCAGAATTCAAGCATTAAACTTACTGGTTTCTTTTTTCTTTTCCCCTTCAGTAATGAAATTTATAATTAGCGTGTTCAAGATGCTAAAGCAAATGTGAGCATTGTAACAACTCTCCAAATGTCAAAATGATTCTGTAGTTGTCATTGGTGGTGCACATTAGGGAAGATGCTTTTTACTACATGGTAAGTTTCTTACTGTCACAAAATAGAGCAGAGAAATATTGAAGGACATCATTCAACTCTGCAAACCAGCAGGGGTTGATGCTAAAGGCCACAGCTGTCCATAACTGTTAAAAGCATCAATTCATGACAATTGGTACAAATATTGCTTGCTCTGGTCAAGTTTATCTAAAAAAAATCTTGTGTATTAGAAGATGATAAAATAACCTTTAAAGAAAGCTCTTAATAGTGTTACCAGTCTTCTGAAACATAGAAAATCCCATAAATAATTTTACATAAGGAGTATGTATCTTTATTATATTAAGGGACTTCCTCTAGAGCAAGAAAAATATCCAGGGTGACCTCAAGGTAGTTAATTTGCTTGACCAAAATCTTATAAAGCTCTAAGTTGTGTTCTTGATCCAAAAAAATATAATCAAGAAAAACTAAATCTAAATAGTTTGCTTCATAGAGGTGAACTGCATTGCAAATATGTTGTTGCATAATAGTTGAACTATTATCTAAAACTATTATAGAGATCTATCACTCCAAAATGAAAGAAGAGGTCTGGTACATTTTTAGGATACAATCTTCTGATTATTAGAGTATTCTTAGACATTAGTCATGAGCAAAAATCTGTTTTGAATATAATTGCAACAGTATGAATGCTGATAAAACATTAAGATACTTTTGTGTAGCCAGAAGAATTACTGATTCATGTATTAACAGTGATTTCTTTGTAAGGCTGGAAGAACAGGAGCTCAGCTGGGTAGAGCATGGTGTTAATAAGGCAAAGGCTGTGGGTTTAATCCCATACAGGTCATTCACTTGAGCTGACTCGATGACCCTTGTGGTCCCTTCCAACTCAGAACATTCTGTGATTCTGTTTGCATGCTGCCAATCACAATCAGTTCCCTTGGAAGATATTAATGTTTTCTTGAATTCTGATGTAACTATATCCTCCTGTAATTTTCAGTGTGGTATTATTCATAGTAGCTTAACCAAGTATATTTGTGTTAAATGAGCTTGTTTAATCTATTTGCAAAAGACAGTTAACAGGTAGCTTACCGTAAAAAAAAAGCAAGTTTTTTTAACTATGGTGTTAGTTCCCAAATAGTACCAAAAATCCTATTACTTTAAGAGAATGTGCAGAAGAGCAAGGCAGAGCAGTTGAGTCTTCTATCAGATGGCATCTAATTTAATCCAGTTGAAGTTGATGCATGTTGCTCATGTACTTTTTTCTGAGGATCATCAGCATTGTAAAAAAAAAAAAAGAATAGAGCATGGTCTGTTGATCTGTTTTATATATCTGATGTTGACACACAAGACACAGTCTGTTTCTCATTTCAAAAATTTCTCAGTCATCTCTCAACCATGGCTGGACCTTGAAAAAAACATTTTATAAATGAAGGAAATTAAGCTTTCTGCTGCCCTAGAACAAGGTTATTCCTTCCCTCCTCTCTTTTTGGCTAAAGTATTTTCTAGGGAATAGAAGGGCATGTTTCTAATACTCTAAGCTGGATAATTATGAAGCCTGCTATACCAGTAGCTTCACTGACTGAAAAAATACTGACTAATGGTGACAGGAGCAGTCTTTGAACTAGGAAGTGGTTGCATATATATATATATATATGTATGTATATTTATATTGTTCCTGCTGTTTTAGCTAAAACTGTTAAAGAGCCTTGTCCCTCAGTGAGCAGGGTGGTGACTTCTGAGACAGTCAGAGAAACAAACCTTGTCTTCTGTATCTGTACTGGAGCCACTTACATAACCTTCAGTAAAATATTACCTTAAATCCAGTAAGGCATAAATTCATCAATTAAGTCCACAGTGAATAATCTCAAACATTCTCAATTCCTCTACAGATGCAGAATGTGTGTGGGTTGATCAGAGTAGCGTGTTTGACTCAATCAAAGTATATGCCTTGGTTACTGAATATGGATAACTCCTTGGTAGCTTTCAGTCAGTTCTGTTAATTAATCATTTTGCTAGTTGAAAATTGGTACCTTTTTAAAAATGAAAGCCCTTCATTTTAAAGTTACAGCTTGTTTACTGAAGTGTTGTCGTGAAAAAACGCATCTATTAAACTTCCAAATTCTCCTACTATTTTTGAGTGGTCCTTATTTCTAAGGACAAGAGTACTTTTCTACTATTGAACTTTTAATCAATTCCATAAAACATTAATAATTATGACAGTGCCTATAGGTAGATCAGGTAAGGATTTTGTGCAAGGGTTTTATCAATTTCAGTGGGGGCTGGAAGTAACCTCAATTTTTCACTTTTTTTTTTTTTTTTTTTTTTTTTTTTTTTAAATGGCGCCTTGAACCTCATTCAGGGGAGGAATCAAAGGGATGCCAGTGGCCTGTGTTGTGTGCTGCAGTGTGTGATGTTGGAAGTTTGCAGCTGCCCCTTGATAGACCCTAATACTTGGGCAGTGTGAGATTGATCCCAGGATTAGCTCTGTGCTGTCCATTTCCTTGAAGCCAATTTACATTCTCTTCTCAGAGGTTTGACTGGTTTCAGCCAGCATTTTGAAGGCAGAGACTGCTTTAAGTGCAACTAGATGAGCCCAGTAGTCTTTTCCTTAAAGGAAGTTGATATCAGCTCCTTTGGAAATAACCCAGTCAAAACTCCTGACAAGAGGGAAAGAGAGACTCTGGATTTCACTATTCTTGGAAGATGCTTCCTTCCCTTCAAAGTCTAGTCATGCTAATTCTCAGAGTTAAGCACTACTTTTGTTGGAGCACATCTTGCTATCCATTTATCTGCTGAAATGCTGCACATGGGATGTGCATCCATGTTATTTAATCCCTGATAGGAAGATATCTCATCCTTTGCTGAGCAATTCCATTTTCACCTGGAAATTATTTTTCTTCAAAATTAATTAGGTGAAAATACAAATGAAACTACTTGCAGTGTTCAAAATAGGTAACATGGGTACAAATGTTTTTAGAATTTAGTGGAGAAAAAGGAATTTCTACACAGAATTAAAATTGGAAAATTACTAATAATAATTGTTGATGTTGTTAATAGTAACAGAATGGGATTCTCTTGGCTGAGAAGAGGTGTAGCTGTGGTTTGTGAGCTTGATGATGCCAGGTTTGGAAGGAAAGAGTCAATCTCTAAGGGACAACATGTTTCCCCACAAAACAACAGTGGGAAGGCAATTTTGCCTGAAACCTCACTTAAAACAAGTAGATATTTGACACCGAGTAACAATGCTGAAGTGTTAACAACTTGGAAACATGGTAGAATAAATCTTACCTTGCAATATAATCTTAACTTGCTTGTCATTTAATTAGTGAGTTTTGATGAGACTTTTTTTTTTTTCCTCTAGTAGGTTAAGAATGTCTTCTAACAAGACTAAATATAAAAATTGCTAGTATCAACAAAGCTGTACTTTTCTATCATGTCAAAGATAAATTCCCAGTATTTCCTGGCAAGGACATGAAAGTAAGCAATCAAGCAATTATCTGTATATGAACCACATGTTTTGGAATGCAGGTGCTATACTGGAAACACTTGAAAAAAAAGATTATTTTCCGTTAAAACTGTTCCTATTTTAGCAACTTCTAGTCAACTTGAAGTATGTCCTTGTTCCTCTAGTCTTTAAACAAAACACTCTTCTATCTTAGCTAGAAGTGCATGTTGGAAAAGAATAGGGATGAAGAAGAATTTGCAGGAGAAATAATTTGACATTAGCACAGAGCCATGCTGGGGATTGGCACAGTAGCAATGCTTTCACTTGGCATTCTATTTTTACTATACATTTCCTTTAATGCAAAGAAGTCTGCAAATATAACTGTTTGAAAAATATTTTAAGATGGAGATATACATAATTTGAACTACTTGCAAATAAATATAAATATAAGTATAAATAATATACTGAAGAATAAATTAAACTTAACTTGGTTCTAATCACTGAATTCCACATGACTGAGTTCAAAGGAAGATCATGCACCCCTTCTTCTTCCCTAAATTTTAATTTCTTCTCAGCGAACTTCAAAACCTGAGCTGCATGGACACACCATACTTGACCTTTAAAACTACAGTGTTGGGAATGATAGCAACTGAATGAAGCCATAAAATTATTTATCTAAAATGTTTGTATAAACATTAGAAGCCACATTTGAGCAGTTTGTGAGAATGCTGTAGCTTCAAACGCGTGGGATGCTGCTGAAGCTGCATCTTCATGAATTATTAGTGCTACTGCTCAAGATGTTTAGATATCTTGTCTGTTCTTAATGAAAGTTGATTCCACTTTTTTTTGTTGAAGTCTGAAAATATTACTTTAAAACTTTGTTTGGCCTTGGGAACCAACATCTACCCAATAACATATTTGTTCCAAGTTTGTGTAGTCTGCTCTTATTTCCTCCTCATGACACCCACCACTCTGAGATCACAGCTTTCCTTTATGATGCTGCACTTCTCAAATAAGGACCAATGCTCATCACTTGCTGAGCAATGTGGTCTGAAAAGAGAAATGCATGATGTGTATAGCAGGAGAATTATACCCAGGGAACAATTTCAAATACAGCTACACTCTGAACTGCCAGTGGAAAACAGCATCCAACCAGCACACCCTGGTGAGATTTTGGAGCTGGCAGAAAAGTACCAGTGCAGGTTGGCATTGCTTACTGTGACAACATGGAGTAACCTCTGTAAAGAGCAAAGAGAGGTTTTCTTTTTGTCAGTACAGAGGTAAACCAATAGAGAGAAATTAGCATGCCCAGTGCATTAATGCCGTTTGCTAAGGGGTTTAGGCTTCTCTACACACTTGCTAAATCTGAAATGTGTAACTGGGGGGGCCTAGGAAGATGGCAGGAGCTAAAGGAAACATAGAAGACTAAGAAAGAAAGAGGCTTAAAAATGAAAATAATAACAAACCATAAACTATATGAATACCTTAGTTGTCAGCAGAGTAATTCAGTTTTGAATACATCAACAGTTTTGTGCATCTCTTCAGATTAAATGCAAAATGTGTTCCAGGAGGGACTGTCTCCTCCTCCAGTCTTAACTTAATGACTGCTGCTTTTTTGAAGAGGTTACCACAGAAGATAAAATACATTACTGGGCTGCAGTGATAATATTGATTTTGCTTTAAAGAATTTTAAGGTTGATAAACTGTACCCTGTGGAATAATTTAAACTGAGCAACAAAACAAAATATATTGTTTTATATTGTCAGAGTTGACCAGTAGTAAATTTATGTTTCAGTGTTTGGAGAGCTTCTTCAAATTACTGTCAAATAAATAATTCTTCTTTGGGTTAATTCATCCTAAATTGTCTCAGATTAGCTCAAAAAAGTAGAATCTCTGCAAGTCACTAGTCAGTATAAAAATGTGATATCTTCTGGCTACAGAGCTTCCTAATGAAGGACTAGGGAACAGTCAGTACTTATGGGGTTATTGTCAATTCTTGAAGTACAGGGAATCCTAATAAGGATGTGTAAGGTCTTTCTGTAGGCAGCTGTGTTTCTTACTTTGAACTTTTCTTAGCATGGATGGAAGAAGCATGGACACTTTTACCACAATGTGTGTTGTGAAGGTTGTGGAACAGTGACAAATACTTGTGCTAGAAAGACCCTGGCCTTTGAACAAAAATGTGAGTGTGAGGGATAAAATTGAGCCAAGAAAAGTTTCTGTAACCTTTTGATAGTTCACTGGCTACCCACCCTCATTAAAGCATTTAGGATATGGGTATGGACTCAGTTTTAATTCTGAGCGGAAACAAGAATGAAAGATGGAAGGGAAAAAATTGAATCCCTCTAGATATAGTCATCTGAATATGTAATTTAAGAGTAATGAGCTTTATTCACCCATTATACGCTACCCAATGAAAGACCTGCTCATTAACTAGTTCCATTTCTGAAGACAAAGCAGGGTCAAAAATCTGTGCTGTGGTCAAAATGAAGAGTAGACAGGGATATGGGAGAATGATTTATACTTAACCATGTGTGTCATGAGAGATGCTGTCACTTTTGTGTTCCCTTACAAAGGAGAAAAACAAACAAAACCCCACAACAATTCAAGCTAAGGAGTATCATGCACTAAATCTAGGAAAAAAAGGAAATCATTCCTTCTGTGTTAGTAAAGATGAATTAAGGAAATTAGTACTATAGTTCCATTGTTTCTGTGACTTTCTGAGCATTCCTTCATTCTAGGCAAGCTCTTAAAATACTTCGTCTTCCTGAATTTGAGTATTTTATAAGGTAGGACAGTTGAAATGGGGAAAGCCAAGCTGTGAGTTACACTAGCCATGATGTAAAGCCTTCTGCAGAAATCTAGCAAAATGAAAAAATGACATGGCTTTGTGTGGTTCAAAAATAACTTCTGTTCTCAGTCTACTCAGCTTTAGTTGCATTGCTGCACTGCAATTCTGCATTGCTGTTGCAGAACATAAACTCTTGGGGTGACTTGTGTTATAAAAGCTTTTCCCAGAAGGTAACAACCATGGCCATACTTTTGAGTTAATGAAAGTCATTAATGTTTTTTAAAATCAAATTGTTTAGAAAGAAAATTCTGGTTCCTTCCCTTGGTAGGGTGCCTTTCACATTTATGGAGTCTTTCCTTCTGATGAGCAGCGGGTGGCTTATCAAGCATATCCCCCCTTAAGTGTGAATTGTTCTTGGATCAGGATTCTAATGGATTGAGGAAGAAACCAGCCAAATACACTGACTTTTGGACTTCTGTGAAGTTTGGTTGAGCCTGCTTGCCCTTTTTGTTTGAATAGATGGAGAAGGCAAATAACCTCTCCTACGCCAAGGCATAGTCTGTGATTCTGTACAAAATTACTGTAAATTAAGTACAGAAAAAAAAATTGAGGAAAAAAAAACCCCACAAAACCAAAAAGGTACAGTTAAAGAATTATTTGGACTACAGCACAAGTTATCTTTGACTCATTGCACTGCAAGTGTGATATTGAGACTACTAAATTGTACAGAGGTTTTCCAAGACAGCGTTTAACATCAGTGAGCCAGACTGGAGGAGCAGAGTGAAATCATCTAATGATGCATGACATAAGATATTGTTTTTTAGGGTATGTAAGCACTGTGTTGATGAATGGCAGAAGTTCAAGTCTTGCATGAATCACACAAAAAGAAGTTTTGAGCCTTTATCCAAACAAAATTTTGACACAATAGTTGTTCATAGCTCTTTCACTGAGCAACTCAAAGGCTGAATTCTGAAGTCCTTTACTCAGGCAAACCACTTTCTGTTCAGTAGAATGTGAACCTGGCCTCTACAAAACCAAATCTCCCCTCTCATGTTCATTAATTTAGGTTTACTAAAATCTGAATAACAGACTCCATTTTTGCCAATTAGTTGAAAATTTTCTGATTACCAAAGACAGAGCAATTTTTATGGATATGAGCATTTGTCATCCGAATGAGTGAAGGGAAAAAATGTGTTAAATGCTGTAAATATGGAAAAAAATCTGGATTTAAATGTTTAGAAATTGAATATTAGCATGTATCATGGAGAGAAAAACGTGCTTATTAGGTTTGTGTTAACGAATCATCAAATAGCAAAATGTACTGGGTAGGGTGTATCATATATATATACACATATATATGCATATATATACACATATATACACATTTATATACATATACGTATACATATATATATGTGTGTGTATATATATATATTTACATACACTTTAGTGTGGATCTCTAGAACTATGCTGGTTTGCAGATCAGATTCTCCTCTAGATTGTTATGGTGATATTAAATTGATTGGGATTAAAGGTATCATGAATGTTTGAATTAGAGAATTTAGGTGACAAATTAGAAATATTTGTGTGTAAGAGTTATATAGTGATTTTAACCCTTAATACAGAAGGCTGAATATTGTCCTCTAAGCGTAGTTCCAGGGAAAAATGATTCAGACTTATTTCTGAATCATAGGTTTTCTTTTCCTCTTCTCTGTCTACTCTTGAAGGGCAACATAAAACTGTAGCACTTACAAAATGGGTCTTTGCAAGAACACTTTTTCCCCCCTTATTTTTAAATATCAGAACTGTTCCACTGAAAAACTTTCCATAGTCATACTTGGTTACAAAATTTTTTTCTAACTGATTAACTCCTTGAAGTTAACTCATTAGAGGTGTAGACACATTCTTGTTTATGCCTCTGTAGATGTGCTGCTGACCTGTACCACTGCTGCTCACCTTTTGCTCTCTTCCCTGATCAGATGCCAAAAAAGAACAAAGCACTGCAAAGCTCTTATCCCATCAGGCTGTTGGTAACACTGGGACTGCTCTTTTTACTCACATAATTTTGTCCTTCTTGAGAACTCTCTTTGCCACACTTAGTTTTTAACATCTATCTATGATTTGTATCTAGAATGACTCACTGAATATGCAAGGTGTTTTATTTTCTTTTCCTCCGCAGCATCATTTAAATCAGTCATATTTTGCATAATACTTTTAGATCACTGATGTTTCTCTTGTACATGTAAAAATAACACAAAGTGATCTTAGAAATGTGACTGTTTTCCCTCCCCTGTCAATTTGTCAGTGTCTGATAGAAAACACATCAGGTTGTTTCAGGTTAGGATTTTGGGTTTTTTAAATTTTTTTTGTTTGTTTGTTTGTTTTTGTTTGGTTGGGTTTTTTGTTTTTTTTTTTTAATATTTATTCTGCTTATAAAGTAAAGGGGAGGGAAGAAAGAAATGGAAATGCTTTTCACTAATTATGTTGACCTTCAAGCCATTCTGAGTAAAGGTGTTTTTTTATGCTGTAATTTCTTACCCCTGGGGTGTATAGGCTTCTATCTATGTTTACTAAATTTAAGTAGATAGTATTCAAATAATGAGATATCAGACTTGTTAATCCTGTAGTTCCTTTCAAAAGAGCTCTGTGCTGTTCAGGGAAATTGCTGCTACTGCTGGGTCCTGTGCTGGGGCCTTTCCAGCCACTGCTTCTAAGTGGTCCTCTTCCTTCCAGAGATGTTGAAAGTCTTTTTGCCATGAGCTCATCTCTCTGTTCAAAGGGCAAGGATGATACATTTTAGAAATTCATGGATTTCTTGAAGTGCTGAGTCCCTGAGTGTCTTTCAAATGAACATAGCACTGCATATGTTACCCTAAGCATGTATATTTATTTGACTTTTGTCATTTTGAGACTTTCCAAAATGCTTAAGACTTCCTGTGCTTTGTAAATGAAATGTGTGATTTTCCATATACAAGCTGTGCCAGCTGTGTCAGTGGTGTGCTTTTGGGAGGATAGCATGGTTTCTGCTTCTTCAATTCAAATTTCTCACAAGGGCAAAGGGATGGAGCAGGGAGAAGGGAAACAATACTGGCATTATCAGCCCTTCAGAAAAGGCTAGATCTGCCTCGTGTTTAGAATTGTGTATGAAGCAAATGTGTCTTACTTTGTAAGTTCTTTTTTTTCCTCTCTGATTCCACACTGTAGAATCTTGAGTGTGTATAAGGATCAGGACAATCAATATCCTAATACAACTAGCATACAGCTTTTATCAGTAGTAATCTCAAAAACTTACCTTTTCTTTGTGGTTTTCATTAATTTACTCTTGAGATTAATGCTTCTATTGTGATTTATTAATCAGAAATGCATTTTTTTAGACATTTTGTTAATAAGTTCATGCTTCCTGCCCCTTATGGACAGGGTTCATGTTTCAGGAGGATGCAGTGCAGCAGAAAAGTTTTAAAGCAAGTGTTTAATGTCTTAGTGTTTTTTGTAATAGAACCCTGAAGCTTGGTAGCTGAAAGTTGTACAGAAGGGATCAAATTCCCATTGAGGATTGCAAAACCTGTTAGACCTGCTGCAGAGAAAAAGCCTGAGGTAGCCTGCCCCTTGCTTATACAGAATCACTTTTTCCTACAGGCTAGCAAGGCAAAAGAGTGGCAGTCCATCTAGTTTCAGTATTAAACATCTAAATGACAATGCTTAAGTCATTTTATATCTCTGGTCGTGGTGTTTTGATCTTAATTTTTCCAGGCTAGATGCAGCAGCCACGAAGCTGCTGAAGCAGCAGCACTGGCTGCCCAGTCCAGATGTGGCACTGAGAGACTCCCCTGCAGGCACTCCAGCCAGGACAGCTGAGTGCTGGGAGAGAGGCATGTCCAGATGTTCAGAGAAAGTGGGAGTGAAGGGGGACATCAACACTTCTGCCTGCCAGTCCCTAAAAATAAGAGATACAATTGTGGTTTTTTTTTTGGGGTGGGTAAATTGATTTTTGTTATGGCCCTGATTAGCATAATTGTGTAACCACCCTAGGGCACTCCTGTTCACCATACAAAGCTTGTTCAAGGGCTTGAGCAAGTACATCTCAAAGTGCACTGCCAAGTGGCTTCTCTAGAACAAAAATCTCTGAAATCTTTGCTTAACTTTGACTGCGGTTGTGCAGCTGATTCTGTGGATTTAGTTGCATGAACTATTCATCCATAATCTCAGAAATGTGCATTTTGATGAATAATTTCTAACAGAAGGCAAAAGACAGGAAGCAGGAGCGATATACTTGTCATGTGGAGTGTTTAAAACACCCAGGGAGACAAAAGAGCTGTCTTGCATTTATTTCACTGCACAGGTTTGCATTAGCAGGGACTTGGGAAAGTAGCTCAAGAAACATGTTTGTGCAATGCAGCCTGTTACCATAGCTGTTCTGGGGGGACCAAGCTATTGCTGACTTGTTAAGCAGCTTTTACTCTTCAAAAGACAAAGCTGTGTGGAGTCTTTGAGAGCAGAATCCTAATGAGGCTGCTGCACTTGCTCCTTTTTTTTTTCCCCTCCTGTCAATCCCGAACCTTTGTAACATGTAATCTGCTGAGAGCTTCATTTAAAATGTGGGAGATGGATGGGTCAAAGGCAGGGTTCTGGGTGCTCTCCCCAGCTCCTTTGTGGCCCTGTTGCACCAGAAGGTCAAGCAGAGGCATTGCCTGGCCCTCAGCTCGTGTCTGTTCCCAGGATTTTGTTTCAGAGAGGATGTCTAGATAGTATTGCATGTGTGAGGGATGATGCTGATGATTTGTCAATGCAGGAATTCTGATACTGTATGAAGTTAGCAGTAGAAATTAATCTGCGAAATGCATCAAATTAGTCTAGAAAACATTGAGTATGTGCATTTATTGCCTGGAGAAATGAGAAATCTGTCATCTCTTTGGCAATGTCAATTTATCACCCTGATCATAGAGTTGTTGTGATTTTGGTTCAAATATGACAGTTTTTCAAAAGACATTTAAATATCCTGCAAATTTAAAATATGAACAGTGGCTGGTATGGGTCTGTGTTTTGGATTTGTGCTGAGCACAGGGCTGATAGCACAGAGATGTTTTTGTTATTGCTGAGCAGACCTTACACAGAGCCAAGGCTTTTTCTGCTTTTTGTGCTGCCACACTGGTGAGGATTTTGGGGGTTCCTGGGAGGGTGGGAGAGAACACAGCCAGGGCAGATGACCCCAGCTGATCAAATGGATATTCCAGACATGTGACATTATGGTATAGAAAGAGAAGGGAAGGAGGAGGAAGGCAGGGATGTTTGAAGTGATGGTTTTTGTCTTCCCAAGTCGCTGTTACCTGTGATGGAGCCCTGCTCTCCTGGCATGGCTGAACACCTGCCTGCCCACAGGAAGGGGAGAATTAATGGCCTATTTTGCTTTGCTTGTGTGTGTGACATTTCCCTGTTGACTGACTTTATCTCAACCCACAAGTTTTCTCTCTTTTACCCTTCCCATTCTCTCCCCAGGATCCAGCTGGTGGGAGAGTAAGAACACGGCTATGTTGGGCTGGGATGAAATCACAATAGCTTACATGCACTTAGATGTGTTGCTTCTCTTTGAAGACTTATGTGAGAAAACTTATCAATTCTTTCATTTTTCTATGCAATAACTAAGGAAATGCTGGTTTTGTTTTGGAAGTTCATCTGGTAAAGCAACACAGTTACAATCCAGCCAACACACAGAAATCATACTGAGGAAAACAGACTGAACTGCTATCTTAAGAGCATTATGTAGACAATATGTTTTAGGTTTCTAGCTAGAGCCTCACATAACCCTACCTTTTATTAAAAAAAAAATCGATTTAAGAGGATTCCACTATATATCTGAAAAGTAGCCTGCATTGCGGAATTTAATAGGATTATGTTATTGATTCCATCTTTACAATGCTAGCTAGTATTTGGTACTTGTGAACTGCAGACTATTATGTGACTGAACACAAGGGAAGAGGGATTAGTTTGTAAAAGAATAAGCAGCTTTCCCTTAAACTGCCCTGAACCAAACATACACCTGTTTTGGTCTGTTTAGTAAATGCCAACTAGCAAAACATCAGTGGCAGCACTCCCTAAAAACATAAATCTTCTTACAATCACTTACTCAGACTCCAAGTAGAAGGTAACCAACCTCCTTGTGAAGTCACATCTGCTGCTATAATGCAGCTTTTTACTGTTTCTTCAGAACATTCTACCTGCATGTCTGTAATCAAAGAAAAGCTACTAAAAAGTTCTCTGGAAACCCACATCATGTATTGACACTAATGTATCTCCTAGCAGTAGAAAGTGCTTTTGGCTATTTTTGAGCTTAATGGAATAAATGCCCAATTGAAATATGGTTTCCATAAAAGTGTATTTTCTGGAATGTAACTCTTTTTAACTGAGAAAATAGTTTTATGCACGAAGTCACTTTCTGACATACCATCAGTATCTGCTTATTGTTGTTGTATTTAGTAACCATGTCAATCCTTCATGTTTGCAAAACCTGTTGACCTCTGACGTCTGATACCCTTTGTGATAGCAAGTATTTCTACAGAATGCATTGTGCAAAACTTTGAGAAAATAAATTATTTTTTCAATGTATTTTATAAGATAGTAATTTTCTCTTTCTCCAGTTCCTCTTCCCTCTTCTCTGTACTGAATTTTTTTTCTCTGTCTTTGATACTCAAATCTTTTTCTCCAATCTTTAGCACTGAAATATTTTTCTCTGTCTTTAGTAGTAAGGGTCTACTAAGCTGTTGCTTTCCTTTAGTTTGAAATGGCTCTGCTTCTAGAAGGCAGATGGCCAGCTATGAAAACACCAGAGCTACAAAGAACTTGCTAAGGATGAACACCAGCAAAATGCTGAGATCCCAGAAAACAAATTATACATCTCTCAGATAAAATTTGAATTTGCAGGCTTCCCTCACCCAACAGCCTATGCTGAGCTGTATCAGAGAAATGGCTATAATGTCATCTTTACCTTTGAGGTAAACAAGTTAGTTATCTGTGGAACTGCTCTCTCCTTCCTTTTCAGTTTTGGTTGATAAATGAGGATGTGGAGACAAAGAAACCTTCTGTAATTTACACATTAGCCCATCAGCTTTAAATTTCTGAAGGCTGCAGAGGATGGTGGGTTTAAAATCTTCAAGAAATGAAGAAGCAGAGAAAAAGACACCCAGGAGTAGAGTAGAACACGTGGAACACAGCTGGCTGACAAGCCATGCACCTTCAACCTCCCCCAGCCTGAATTTAAACCAGCTTAACATCAGCAGAGATTTTCAGACCTCAGGTATAAGGATGGTGATCTGTTTAATTTGGCTTTTCTGTTGATGCCAAGAAATTTCAGTTCCTCTCTTTCTCTCTCTTTGGCTCCATCATGCCCTCATTCAGAACAAAGTGAGGTAATAGGAGGTGAAAGGAAAAACAAACCAGCAACATTTGTAGTTAGTAGGGATTAAAGCTATGTGTGATGCTTCCATAAATCTTACTTGTAGGAATAATTTATATTTTTAGTTTTTAATATATAATGTTATTGAGAAGTGTCTAGTTTTTGTGCTACTTTATTGAATTAGCATTTAAAGCACTTTGAAAATATGAGGCTTTACTGAGCATCCTTCTCTGTGGCTGGCCTGTCAGTCCTACATATTGAATATATGTATTAAAAGCAGGCCAGGAAACTCACTTTTGCACAGTAGCAGGAGCAGCACTTAAATTACTTCATGGGGAATTTCTTAAGAAGTCTGTTTGCCAAATGATACATGTGCAATTAATGCACCTGATGATTGCTGCTAAATCTATCACAGATTGTAAGCACAAAGCCTCCCCTTTCTGTTGAGCAAGAGGGAGGCAGTGCCAGGTAATGGCATTCAGTCAATGTTCTCTGTCTCATCAGTCAAGGGAAAGGGTAGAGGGGACAGTGTATCACTGCTAGCTATAAAATATATCTGCAAACAATATGCCTGAGTGCATGGGCTCCGGGAGGACACTGAGAAAACATCATGAAGTGTATCCTGTCCTTTATATGTTTCTGGCAATGAAAGTTGGATTTATTAGCAGTTTGTTGCTACAGTAAAAAGCATTCTCAAGATTTACAGCTGAAACAATAGCTGCAGATGTTCAGTTCTCTTGTATTTATTGAAGGTTTTGTTGAGCTCATGGCATCCTTTGAGTAATTGCCATCTGAGGCATGTTTTGTAACAAGGACTGTGTCAGAGTTCTGTGTCACTGTATTTCATAAAGTTCCACTAGGTCTTTAGGAAAAGAGAGTTCAAAAACATTAACAAAAACAAATGTGTGGGCAAGTGGTAAAGGTGATGCCTAACAGGCTGCCAGTCAGGATTTATACATTTAGAGATCATCTCCTCAAGTAAAGATGGGTTTTACATTTTACTTTAACACAGAATAGCCATTATCTTACGGCTGGAATGAGTTTTCAGAGTGGGCATTGAAAACAGCCCAGAACATTCTCAACCATTTAAAAAGAAGTCAGAGAATTACATTGTAGTCTAAAGTTTTTTCCTTTGTAATAGAGTGAAAATGTAAAAATATGTATAAGTCATGGTAATAGAATATTAGCTATTTAGCTAGCAAGAACTCTTGCAGTATTTAAGACACACATTTGTAAAACTGAGGATCTTAGTGTTTAGATGAACTTTGCAGAAGTTAGAGAATTAAAGGTAACTTCTTTTGAGTGTATCAAATGTGATCTATTCATTAGGATCTTCTCCCTCCTTTCTTATGTTTTTCAAAACATAATTTAACCCAGAATGTGAAGATTAAGCCAAGTCCATGCTTTGTACAAGTTTTTTCCATAAATACCCTGTGTGAGACCACAAAGTCTGGCA
>JANRMJ010000088.1:7489126-7511731 GCA_025584955.1 Alethe diademata
TGCTTTGTACAAGTTTTTTCCATAAATACCCTGTGTGAGACCACAAAGTCTGGCAGAAGACCTGTTTTACTGTTATTGCACAAGTGTCATTGATTTGCATTTAGTAGGGAATAAAAAGTAGAAAAATTATGTAATTTTGAAACAAAATACTCATATAACATGTATTATAGGGAATATACTTTCTGTATAGCTAATTTCAAAACTCTTACTGCTTCATGTGCACTGGACTTCTATCTTTTTTGTAAAAAAATGCCAAATTCAAATTGGTTTGGTTTGATTTTTTTCAGTGTATCCATTTCAAAATGCAAACCTTCTGACTTTTCTGATTTTTCCTGTGAAGTGAACCTGACCCTTAGTGACTCATATCTTACTAAGTCACTTGAATTGTGTGCTTAGATCCAAGCCTCCTTCCTTCAGCATCTCTAATGGTGTTTGCCTTTATATTCTCTTGATCTGAAAAGGTGCATGCTAAGGAATTGTCACTCTAATATTTCAAAGCCTAAAAAACATTATTATATTGTTGACTGATTCCCTAGTATTCCAGACAGTTTTTTTATTATTTTGTTTTATTTGGTTTTGTTTTTGTTTTTTTTTTTTCCCTGTCATTCTCACATAAGAAAATAAGCCCAAAACTTAGTGAAATTGAGCCTGGGAAGAAGGCAGGAAGATGGTTTTAGTTTTTTTGGGGTTTTGCTACCTAGTGAGGGAGCTCCCAGTTCTTACCCTCACCCTTGAGATTTTTTTCATCTTACCCTGTTCCCCTGTCCTGCTGAGAAGGGCAGTGATGGTGGCTGACTGAGCCAGGGCTAACCCACCACAAATCCATCTATAACCCTATTTCTAAAAAAACAGCAGCAAACAAGCAACAAACCCCCACAACTCCAAACAAACAAAAAAAACCTGCTACTGAAAATGTAAAAAAAAATGTAACAAGAATTATGGCAATCACTTTTCTTTTCAGATGGAAATTAAAATGGTGTTGTTTAGAAATGCCAAATAAAATGCCTCCAGCATTTTAAATAAGACTTTAAAATATTACATTAAAATTATCATTTTTCACCAGATTCTTTTTTAAAAAAAGAAAAACACAGAGACTCAAAATAATTACTATAAATAAAATATTAAAGAGCAGTCATTTTTATTGCATTGCCTGCATTAGCAATGTAATAATTTCCTTTGAAGAATGCTATTACCTCTAGTAAATATTTAGTCCCTGTGCTTACACAAATCCAAACTGACTTTATCTGAAATCAGTTGGGCAGCCAAAGGCAGTAAACTGTTGATGCACGTGATAAATGGTATGTAATTATTTAGGCATCTTAGTGCAAATCCATTTCCAAATAAAGCAAAGAACACTCAGTTGTGGAGATGCTACAAGTCATTATTTTGTGGCTTGGCACAGGAATAACTAACTTCCATCTTGGGCACCAGATGGAATGTCTGAATGCAGAGATTTGGTGTTCTTGCAGCTGCTGTTGGGACAGGGAGGACATGAGTAAAACCTCCTTGCACTAGTCCATTGTGCAAATGAGTTAAAAACCATGGAAGACCAATTTTGGAAAGCAGCCAGGTAACCACAGCCCTGCTGATGCTGGTGTATCCTGCTCTTGGGTTAATATAAATGAAAGTCCTTCCCTGGAGACTGAAAATCCTGGGAGCCATTTTTCTGGCTATAGATTTATTTAACGTAGATTTATTTATTTGCAACTTAAAGGGAAAAGGCAGAAGGGAAGAGAGTTTTCTAGTGCAAAGTGATGAGAGGGTAAGAAAGGACTCCTTCACCCATGGAAAAGTGCAGGCTGACAGTGGTGCCAGAGCATGAGCAGGCAGATGTGTCTGTTTAGGGGACAGGAATGTAGTCCCATGAGTGCAGGACCACTTTAAATCTAATGACTCAGTTTTAACTTGTGCCTCCATCTAGCTTTGCTGTTTTTCCCCTTTAAAGGGTCAGCTGAACAGTCCCATTAGTGTGTTGCTTTTGAAAATGGGCGGAGAAAAATGGTCTGTAACTATCATAACTGTCTAAAATTACTCATCTTGAGGATTTCTTCCAGTCCTTTATTCATGATCAAAGCATTTTTCAAGACAGTTACAAGTCACTGTTAGCCACATGGGCCAGATCTGGTTTTGCTTTGCTGGTTTGGACAAGATTATGCTCAGAGTAGCTTTGGTGTTTCTTTCACTCTGCCATTTATGAGTGAATATTCACAGATCATTTCCTTTCAAATATTTACTGGATTGTCTGTTTTCACATTTTAAGTCTTCATTTGAAATAAGCAAGATAATTTTGAGAAAACATTTTGATTAGAGCCAGAAGCTGTAAGTATTTCTTTATTTAATAAAATAGTACTGCAAGATGTAAATGATTAAATGGAACATGTTTTAAATATTTTAAATTGCATCATTTAAAATTACATATTCTTTTACAATCCCAGATGGAACAAAACCTTGATATATTGAAACTCATGTTTTTTGTCTCTCAGCCACTAAAATGATTTCTTTTTTCCTACTTTTTTTCTCTAGTGGGATGCAGTAGGAAATGGTCCTCCTTCATTGAGAGCTGAAGTACAAGGATTAAGCCATTAGGAAAAGAGGTAGGTAACTTGGTTTGCAGTTTTATCTTCAGCCTATGGACTATTTGTTTAAAGAATGATGCAGTCTCTTTAATTTCCTTGAAAGATCATAAAGAAATCGTAAGTAATAAAGCTGAAAATAGGAGGCATCAGGGTCAGGTAATACGATTTAGGAGTATTGTGAATACAAGTCAAGTTCTCATTGTACTTCCTCTTACTGAAAAGGTCAAGAGTGATTTTTGTTTAAAATTCTGAATGTTTTCTGTTCGAATAATAAAAGAGGAAATGAAAGGTATAAAAAGAATTCTGGTTAATGCAAAACAGTTAACATGTATGTTTTCCTTCATTGTTGTAAAAAGGTTTGTGTTGCAAGAACAATATTATTTTCAGAGTTTATTGCATCTGTATTCAATTTTGGCTGCTTTCCTTTCTGAAGCACAAAGCTCAAGCTGCATTACTGTGCTGTGAGAATTTCATCAAAATTGAATGCAGCTCTATATTTGCATCTTGGCTGTCTGGGAAGGAGGGTCACACGTTTACAATAAGTACAAAGCACTTTGATGTTCTCTTTTGTCCCTGAGAGGAGGGCAGACCGTGTGAATGGCTTTGATAGCTTTTTCATGGCAAGCTTATGCAAAACTAAACTGCAGACCCTGCTTTGAAGCAAAGTCAACAATGAGGGAACATAGATTTCCAGTTAAAAATAAGATGAAATAAGTAAAAGTAGAAATAAGGGTAGAAAAAGGAAAAAAACAAAAAAGTAGATTAAGCAAAGCAGATAAATACATAAGTAAGATTAATTTGTGATTTGGGATCCTGGGAATTGATTATAGCTTTCTTATGTTCCTGGGAATTTTTTCAGTGCTACTGAATGCACTCTTTCTCTGTTGGAGTTGCTTTATTTTTTCTTTTCGAATCTGGTGGACCATTTGCTTTCAAAGCCCTGATATTATGTTCCCAGCTGGAGGCTCTGTAACAACCTGAGACTATTTCCTCTTGGAATAGAAGTACACGTTGTGGTTATGTTTTGATAATACATCTCTACAACTAATGTTCACATGTTATTTGCTGCCCTTACTGTCATCTTGTTTGCAAGATGACAAAGGGATAAATTAAATGATATGGATTCTTTGACATCATACATGATTTTTCAAGTGGTATTTTGACAATAAGTTGTAAAAATACTAGTGGAAATTAATGACAACATTACTTTACCACCAGGAATTTTGAAAGAGATAGTTTTGTCCACTAACTGGGAGAAAACTAGGGAAAAAAAGTTTTGTTTTTAAAAGAAAAACAACTATTTACTTAAGTCATCTAGTTAATATCTATTAAATACTGTACAAGTATGAGGTTTAAAAAATTGTGATTATAGATAAGAATAGTGTACATTCCTTGCTGAAAATGATATTGGCAGCTGAATAGTTGAACAGCAAAAAATAAACTGCTCTGTCCTCGTCTGCTACATTGGAGTCTGGAGGAAGCAAAAAAAAAGAAAAAGGTAGAGGTAGATTTAGTATTATAAAGAACAGCTGCTAAATACCTGCACTGCACCTCTCAGGACTTTGAGGGATGGGCAGACTGAACCACACACAGAAGTATAAGGTGGTCTTAAGGACAATACAAAGAGCATCATAAGACAGATGGCAGCACTTCCCTGCACCTGCCTTAGACACATAAGCAGCCTTTCTTTGGATTTTTTTGTATTTCTTTAGAGTAAGGTGTCTGGAAATTCAGTTATCTTTGACTTGGGCTTTTTAATGCTAGTAGTTGCAAGAAATAGACATTTTGGTAATTCCACTGAGGTTCTCAGAACTATGTCCTTGCATCAGCAGAATATGATTTAAATATTTGAACTCCAGAAAATCTTGTTAATCTCTTTTGTGGGTTGTTATTTGCTCAACACATTGTAGTAATTACACAAATTTTGTATACTGCTGTAGGTTTTTATTGACTTGGAAGAATTATTAATTCATATTTCATAACCTTAGCTCTGTTAAGATGAATGGACCCTAGCAGAAGGAGGAAAAGCACAGATCAGAAAATCTTTGCTGCAACAGTAGTATAGGTACAAACGAATAAATAGAATAGAAAGGCAAATATAGGACTGAAGGCATGAGTCAGAATCACACAAGTGAACAGATGCCTTGCAATCAATACGTGAAGAGATGGGTATTTAATTAAACAAACAAACAAAAAAAGTAGATTCAGCTAAAAATAACACCTGCAAAATTAATTTTATGGTACCAGAGCAGCAGGTGCTGTTATGTGGCAGTAGCTTAACTCTACTTTGGAAGTATTTTGCAAAAGCCAGATTGTGACAGCACTACTTCAGCTGTCAAGTATCCTGCTCCAAAAGTGTTCCCATTAGCTTCACTTGAACTCATGACATGTTTCTGGTGATTTCAAAGGGAATAGTTGTTGCTGTGCAAACCTGAGAACTCCATTTGAGTGTCAGACATGCCAGCTAGAATGGACAAGACTGAGAGCTTGCAGGTCCTCATGTATTTTTACTTTAAACATGGTTGTTGCTGCTCTACAGAGTGGGAAAACTAATCTTGAACCTCAAAAGATATGTATCTAAACTCTTTACAGTTTTAGAAAAATAAAGCCAGCCAGACTTTCTTCTTAACTATAGTTCCTGCCACTTCATATTATTTAGGTGAAAATTCTAAGATGTGCATTTTTTGTCTCCTGACTAGAAGCTTCAGCCCTTTGCTTGTAAGAATAGAATATATCCAAATGAAAATGAAGAACCTGAACTTCCACATTGCTGATGCTGGATTTGCTTCCCTGAAATCAGCATCAAGACCACAGGAAGCTGTAGAAACTCTTAATTCTGTGGGTTGTTTGTCTAAAGAATCCTGATGATGAAGAATTTTGTCCTTGATTCTGAAAGGAGGAGGATAGTGAAGGAGAAGTTTAGTGAAGTAATTTCTTCTCTTAATGAGGTATATGTGATTTCCTTTTGAGCTCTGCAGCAGCATTAGAAGGGACCAGTGGTGGAACTGGATTTCAGATGATGTGTGGTAGATCATAAGCCTCTAATAAATTTTGGGATGGTGAAGCATGCTGGTGAACTGGTGGGACTGACTAGCACAAGAGGAGTAGAGAAGTGAGGGGAAAGAAGCAGCTGGGAGGACTTGTGGCAGTACCAAACAGGTAAAGCCAGTGTTTGCTGCACCCCTTGCTCCAGAGGATTTTAGAAACACACTAAAGCAAGATTTCACCTTGTTATCTGAGAAGCCCTTGGAACAGTCTCGAACTGCAGTACCAATGCAAGAGTTTGAGGATAAAACAAGAAAATGAACTGTAGCAAATCTAAGGTTAGCATGGCATTACCTTAGAGTCCTTGGGAAACAAAGAAATTAAATGACTGAGTGAATGGTTGTGTAGCATGACCTTGCACTAAATCAGCCCTCATTCCAAGGGAATAAAAGGTGATGACTGCAAACTTTGCTTTTATTTGACTTAGTGAAGAACGCTCATATGATGCAACTAAAAGTCATGCAGAACAACACTGTTCATAAATGCAAAGCAATGCACTTAAGGACAAGTTAAAACAGCTGAACTAATATATATGTTCTAATTCAGTTCTCAGCAGTTAGGAAAGACAGCTTGAAATTATATTCAAAAACCAGATAAGGCCCAAAGCAGGAAAGAACACATGTGTGGAAAGGGGAAGTTCTTAAAAGAAAGATGAAACTGGCTCTTCAAATGGCAAAAAGCTGGTGAGGTGAAATATGATGGAGATTTAAGAAATCATGAGAGTATAGAAAAGGTGAATGGGGAGTGATTGCTCACTGTTTCTGACAATGCTGGTTCTAAAAGGTGTCCAATGCCATTATTCAAGCAGCAGATCTAAAGTGGAAAAATAATATCCCTCTTCCCCCTTGGGGAGAGGTTAGTCATTTAAACTTATGCTTTCTAGAGGTAGGGAGTCCATGAGAATAAGAAAAAAGGTTGGAAAATCCAGTGTCCATTAGCAACTATAAAATCTTCCCTAAAACTGATTGTCAGATGCTTGTATGGTATTGGAGGGAGGGGTCTTTCTCCAGGCACATATTGCCCATCACAGTTTCACTTTTTTACTGAGCACCTGTGAGTAACTTGTTGGAGGCCCGTTAACAGGTAAGTAAGCCTTTGTTCTGACAATGCAGAAGGGTTTCTCCATTCATATATTGTAACTCCACTTAAAAATTTATGTATCCTGAAGAAAAAAAGATGTGACAAATTTCTCACTTAATCAGGGCAGCTTTCAGAGTTACTGCTGATGGGAAGAAGTTGTTCAAGTCCACTTTGAAGAAAAGCAAGGCCTGGCTTTCTACAATAGGCATGGATCTAATAGTTTTGGCTCTCTGCTTAAATTTTGCTCTATAAGTGCCTGAATTGCTTTGGTAACTGCATATGCTGTGAAACTCTGTGACAAAATGGAGCAAAAGCTGAAATTAAAGCTCTGCAAATTGCCTGGCAAAGGCAGGGACCTTGTTTACTGAGTTTGAATGCTTAGACCTGGCAGCTCTGAGCATCTCTGATCCAGATGAAATTGATTCACAGTGAGCCTGAACCATGCTGGTTATGACAGAACAAGTCACTGGGATCAGTGTGCAAGTGCATCAGCTTTTAAAAGGCACTGCAGCAATAGGAATAGGCACCAGCTGATCAAAAGTTTCCAGACTCATGGGAGTGCTCTATCTAAATGGTAGCTCAGTGCCAAATGTAATTTGTGGCTTAATCCCTGTATTCTAAATAACTGTGTCTCTAATTCTCTCACTTTAACCCTGTCTCAGCATATATTGAAAGAAAAATCTCTAAATGCTGCTACTTTCTTTTCTTGTCTTCAATGGTGGCTCAGAATACCTGAAAAATAATCAAGTCCTTAAATTTAGTAAAAGTTTAAGTTCTGGTAAAGCTGGTAGCTGGAAAAAATTTTTAAAAATTAGCTCTCTGCCACTTCTGTCTTCAATAGAATGGCTTGTCAGTGAAGTTCAAAATAAGAAACTCTCTTAAACACTCAGTGTTCTCTGCTTGCCAGAGACCTGTTTGCATCTGTGGCTATGTGCCTGCTGTCACTGTACCCAGCTATATTTGAGGAATGATTTTTTCCTGTAGCCTTCCATGCAGCTCTTCTCAATTATCTGTAACAATCCTACAAGTTCATGTGATGACTCTATTATTAGGGTAGGGATTATACTATTATTAGGCTTGGGATAGCCAAAGATAACTATTAGCATGAAAAGACGTTCTCAGCATTAAACCAGCAGAAAATTGTAGTGACATCAGGTATGTCAAGACTACTACTGTCACCTGGATCTACACTGGCATAAGAAAAAGCTTCTCTTTGTTGTTCTAAAATTTGTTAACAGACTGTAAACACAGGAACTCTAAACTATTCTATTAATTTTTTGTAGATAATTCTCTCTGTGTATATAATTTGAATGTGTTTAGCTATTACATACTAATTTTTAAAAACATGTTTATATTAGTGATCTCAACTTAGATAAAGTTTTTCACTTTCACCAAAATTATGTAATATTCTTCTGAATTCTATGGTTTGTTGTTATGATGTTTACAAAGTCTATTTTCCTGAGCTTATGTGCTAAGTCAGGCTTTTGCATAGAGGCCGACAGAATAAAAGTTAAGTACAGGTTTATGCTTACATGCAAATAGTTTGGAAGTTAAATGTTGAGTTAATATTTCAAAATGAAAAAGTAGAATCAAAGGAAATACCATAATGATGGAAAAACTGAACAGAGTTTAATGCATTTTGTTTTGTCTAATGCTACTAAAGATATGTAACCTTTCATATATTGATTCTACTGCTCTCTGGCTTCTACAAGGATGTAACTTTGTAGTAATTTTTAATTTCTTTAATTTGCCTTCTGATAATTATATTAGGATGCCTATGTTGCCTTATTCTCTGAACTAAATAACTGAAAAATATTTTTTAATTGATGGAAGGTATACTGGAAAAATTATTTAAGCCATTATTATCTATTAATGAAAAGCAGGTAAAACACTTAAAATACATGCCTTTTTTAAGATCTGCTTTTATATAATGATATTTTTGAAACACATTTCAAATATGTTTTGAAACACATTTCAAACAAAAAACAAATTTTTTCCTTGATGCCTATCTTGTATTTTTCAAAAGTGGTTTTTAAAATAAATGACCACTGAATAGTACTTTCAGAAAAACACACTTTATTCATATTAGAAATGTCTACATTAAAATAATGTAAATGTCATCCTCAGGATAGCCAGTCTCATTAATTCAATAATAACAGATGACATAAACTCTTATTCATCAGACGGATTTAGACATTTGTCTGTATTCACCAATTCTTCTACTTAATATCCTTTTTTATTCAGTTGAGAAACTTAGACCATCTGAAGCAATCTATATTAGTATATAGTAAGCAGTACTAATTTTTAAGTTTGGTTTTGGTTTCTTGTTTATTAGTTGTTTATTTGTTTGGTGGGGGTTTTTTTGTGGGTTTTTTTTGTTTGTTTGTTTGTTGGTTTGTTTTTTTTTTTCAGATGTACCCAACAGACCAACAAGTATAAAGCTGATGTAAAATTGTCTTTGTCCTCCCATAGCTTATTCCTTAGGAAAGAACTGTGGAGCTCTACAAATTAAACAAGAGAGCAGAAGTCATGGAAAGCAGGTTTTGATTTCCTAGGAGGATGTGAGTTACTAGTACTGTGGTAGTATATAAACCTGTACCTTCTTTATAAAGAATGATTTTTTTTCTGTCTGAAGAATTTTTAGAAGCCATGAGTTGATCAGAGAAGCAGCTGGTGCCCCTCACAGCTCAGTGTCACTGCTAGGGTGTGTTTGGAGCTTCCTGCTGTGCTGTATGAAAGTTGTGCTCACCTCTGAAGGCAGGAACTTGTTAACACCTGGCCCTGCTGAATGCTCCCTCACACAGCAAAAGGACAAAGGTTTGTGCACCCCTTCACTGAGGCCGGTGAAAAATCAATTTCCCACTTGTCACACAGTGGTCTGTACCTATGATATACAGCTGAAAACCTCAGCACAATATCCAGAAGGGGATATTTGTGTCCCCTGTTGTCATTCTGGCCATTAGGAGCAGATGCCGATGTGTGCAATTGTCCCCATGTCCCTCTTCATCCTTAGCTTGTCCTTTATCTTGGCTGGTGAGAGATTCTCAGAGCCAGGAATACATCCAGCATCCCTGATTCCCAGGGAGAGTTCTGCCCAGAAGAATTTCACACACACTCTGCAAAGCCTCTGCCAAATGGGGCATCCCAATATTTCCTGCTTCCATGTTCTGCTGCTGTGCTGGTCCAGCTCAGGAGGTACCCAGTAGCTCTCAGGGAAGTGAAGAGACACAACCTGCTGCCTCTGGTAGAAACACTGCCATGTCCTTCTCTGCTCCATATCCTGACGTGCCTAATCCATGGAGTAATACCAAAAAATAACATGGAATCTTGCTGCCTTTCCCCATGTTTGTCATTTGGACACACAGGTATATAATCTACACACAATCTTGTGCCCAGGGAGAAGATAAGGAGAAGGAAGATTCCATATCTGACCAAATTATATTCACATTGAGGATTGCTCTGTTTTAAATAAAATACTTCTCACATTTGAGGTTGACCCCTGGTTTTAATCTAGAGTTACTTGTTCATATGCTTGTGTGATCTTTCAAGAACTTCTTGTACGTTGCTTTCCCTTTAGCTAAGAATAAAAATTTGTTCTCTTTTAGTAATGGTATAAGAAAAAAGTATAGCAATATTATATATTTATTAATTTATGATAAATCCTGGATTTATTTGAGGCCTAAGCCATCAAAATGAATCATGCAGCAGATGTTGTTTTTCTGTTACCTACAGTAGGAGTCAGGCTGAATGACTACAAGAGGTGAAGAGGTAGAATTAACTGTGGATTGTATCCATCTTTCATCCTACCCCTCAAGCTATTTTTGTCAGTATGGTCATAGGCCTAAAAATGTGTAATGGAATACTGCCCTAAGCTGTAGCATTTAATAGAATATGATTGCACTACAAGCTAAGAAGAAATTTTAAAGACTAAAAGATTTAATCTCATGTTGCTGAAAGGTAGGGTTTAAAACACAGTTGGATCTGTTTGTATTCTGTATTTTTTAACAAGCTGACTTGTTTATACTATGAGGAATCTTTAAATTAATCTAAGTGAGTATTCACTGGAAATATATTAAAAATGTCAGTATGTTCAGTAATTTATCAACTATACCTACCTCTAAATTCTTATCAATTCTGCAGAATGCTTTTATTATAGAAAAGCTACTAAACACACTTTATCAAATGAATTAATAGCTTTTTTCTAATATTTTTATTTTTTTGTATATGTTGAACAATGATTACAGTGCAGTCAACATAAAAAATATATTAGCAACCATTATACAGTAAAATATGCAGGTTACAGAATTAGAACTCTTCAGGCAGTGAATTTAAAAAAAAAAAAAACAACTTCTTAAGCAGGTATTCATTCACCTTTTAAGATTGCATTTAGTCATGGATTATTACTAGCTGAAGCTTTCCTGCATTCTGTTCTTAAAGCCTATAATTTCCTGCTGATGAAGTTAGCAATTAAAATAAAATTCTAAGGTGTTCACAGAGACAGACTGAAGTCCATGAGAAGAGTATTTGGTTTCTAAGAATAAATTGCCTTCTTTTTTGGGTTGTCTACCTAGTAGCTTGGAGATAGTGGGGTGATTTACATCTGTGATTCAGCTTCTGTAATGTAGGAGCTAATGTATAACTTGTATTTTATGTATAACACTTCTCTCTCTATATAGGGACTGTACCCTATACAAAGACATGGGGTAAAGGCAAAGGCTGCATAAGAAATGAGCACCTGCTGCTTCATACAGCAAATGAGATTTTTCACAAAGTTTATGAAAAAACATGCTAGACATCAAGCCTTGCTCCTCCACAGTCATTGAATGTAAAAGTTAACAAAACCAGAGGTTTAATTATCACTATCTCAACCATTTTAAATGCAAGTAGTATTTTCCTACTTAATCTTGTTTGTCTTTAAAGCTTCTTCACAGCCATGGGACTGGACACCTTGCTGATTCACATGAGAATCTTGTTTTACTTTTCATTTTAATACTCTGACTCTTGGGTGCAGTCAGCTGTTATCCCAGGATGTTCTGACTTGCATCTAATCTGTCAAAGTCCCTACAAATATGTGAAACCAGTGGAGGCTCACCTCTGTACTGAGAGAACTTGCTGAAAGAAGGAAGGAGAACCAAACCCTCTGTGTGTCGATGCTGTGTGCCATTTAGCTAATATAAATGAGCCAGGAGCAGAATTTATTCCTTGGCAAAAAGGAAGGGTAAAAACGTGAAAATAACACTTGCCTTGGACTTCAGGTCCATGTTCTCCTGTATGGCAAACTAAATTGCACGTGCATGACAATTCTAAAGTAAGAAAGGAAATGTTTTGTTATCTATGTTGAAACAAGGTTTAGTTCTTTGGTATATTACCATTTTTCAATTACGTTTATAAATTTAATTATGGAATTCAACTTTATTAAATTTTACCAATGCATTTTTTTACTGGCTAAACTTTTCACTTATTAATGTCAGCATGACTGACGATTGTTCAGTGTGACTTGTTAATTTTAGGAACTTGTTTTCTGCTGATACATTTTATCATAATGAGTCTATGCTTTGTCTTGAAACCATATCAATTAAGAGTTTTGGTGAGGTCATCCTTGCTTTCTTTAATGACTATTTATACAACAGTTCTCTTCAAGCTTCTGCAGCTTTGGTCCTAGAACACACAACCTTCTCTGCTCTACATTGTTTATTTTTGTATTTTCCCTATCTGCTCTTCCTTTACAGCTTCCTCACTCCTTTCTTGAGTGGAATATTTAGAAACTGCTGGCACTGGAGTCTCATCCCAGGCTGTTCTGGCTGATGACTTTCTTTCCTGTAAACCTTGATCTGGCCACATTTTATTCAGGTTTTCTTGTTGTTTATTTTTCTCCCCCATCCTTGATTCCACCAAGAGCTTCAGAAGTTGCTTTCCTTGTTTCCTCATGCTAGCAGAGAATGCATCCTGCATTAGGCTTTTCCCACTTTCTGGTCCTTAACTGTGAGCATCTTCCTCATGACTGAGGCTGACAATAATAAAGCTGTTTAGATGGAGTCCCAGTGAAATTAAAAGGAGGAAGGTCATAGACTTAACCAGATCAGTGAAATGTTTATAATTCTACCTATTCTAAAAAATAACATGAAAAGAGCTTTCTTTCAGAGAGTTTGTTGGTGATTTGAAATTGTATGTCTGTGTAGGGCTTCTAAAAGTTTCTTAGGTTTTTTAAAATTTTAACATCAAAGAAGGATGAAAAAGTCCAATTTTTATAGTTATAATAGAGACCCCATGATAAAATTAACTGGAATTTAGGAAAAGTGTGGAGGACTTTTTAGTTGTGCACCTGTAGAAAATGTTCTGTTTTATATAGTATGTTTGCATTTAGAATGATCCCATAGTAATCCTATGTAAGAATCACTCCTTTGCTTGATTTGTGTAGGAATATTGAGGTTTTTCTGCAGTGAGACTTTCTGTACTTGGTAGTTAAAATGTGCCAAATTGTTATTTCAGAACTGACTCAACATATGAAGTAGCATTGTAATTTCTAGTTTGGTTTTTTCCTTAGAAACCTCTGAATATTCTGCTCTTTTATGATGGAAAATGTATAGCTCTTTAGGATTGCTTTAGCTGAAAGATGCAACTTTTCCAAGAGTTTCAATTATCAAATAAGTGGGTTTTTAAAAATTCTGTTGATTCTGAAATGATTATTTTTTTCCTTGAATACATTAATATTCTGAAGAAGATTTACACTTGTGGCAAATGCTGAGATTGCACACTCTGTAATAGGGTTACAAAACTATTTTCTTATGAGCCAAATGCAATTCTATTCATTTGCAAAAATTAAAGCCATTAAAGATTTACAAGCAGAAAATTGAGATTGAAGAACAGCAAGGCAAGTTTTTAAAAGATTTTGGTGTCTGATTCCAATTACAGCTTTCAGAAAAAAATCATATTTTGTGTTGTCAATATATGCAAATTAATCAGGATAATTATATTATGAAGATTTACATGCCCTTTTTATTTTATTGTCAATTGTTTTGGCTCCCTGAAAATAAACTTGGAGTGTGTTTCTACAAAACAGAGACATGTTAAACCAAAACTGTCTTATTTAGATCCATAAATTGCTCTCCTGACTGCTACCAAACATACTAGAAAAACAGTCAATTTCATTCACAAACAGATCATTAGGAAGACCTGGTTTGCCTGATTTAGATTTAAGGAATATCCTGTTTTATGTGCTGCATGAGAATGACTTCTATTATATAAGCAACCCTCCTGTGGTGAATCTGGAGAGTTAAAAAAAATCAAGTTACTTTTTGTTGAAATAATCAAAGATTGAGAAGTGCAGAAATAAGCTAACTGCATTGCTGCAACATTGGAGTGTTGCTGCTCAGATTGGCGTGTTTGTTTTTTATCATCTAAAACAACATTGTTTTCTTCTATTGAAAAGATTAGGAAAAATACCTCAGATTGATGGAATTGCCTGTATTTTACATGTTATTGAAGGCAGTTATTGTTCAGGCAACTTATATTACTCTGAATCAAAGGAGTTCCACAAAGAGCTTTGAGAGAAAATGTAGAAAATCATGATTTGTGCAATTAAGGAAAACTTTTGTGAAATGCAGTGAGAAGATAAGCTTTCTTCCTTGAGGATGTTTCAGGGTAAAGAGAAATTAGAGGTTTCCTAGAAGCCCCTAAGTACCCCACCCCACCTCCCCAGTACTTATGTGCAGGATATTTATTATATCCACTATTTCTGGATCCTTTAAGTACGGTGAAACAAGGTAGATTTTGTGGAGAGAAATGAAAGAAGCGAGATACATCCAGATTCTGTCACCTTTATTGGTTTTGAGTATCAGGGGAATGAGGGCAGCAGACCTTAGCATCGTGGTTAATGAAATACATAAAATGGAGTGTTAAAAGAGTAATGCTTTAAAAAAACCCAACCAATTAACAAAAACAAAAAAAGTGTGATTCTCTAGCTTCTTTCATTTTAAAAGCCAAGTGGAAAAAAATAAACTCTTCAAAATGCTCAGGCTGGGGCTGACAGAGGAAGGAGGTTTGGGGTGAGGTTTTCAGGTGACTCAGGAGGCAGCAGGTGGATTTGCAGAAGTGCTGTGTTATCTAGCCCTGCACTTGGATGCTCTGGGAACCTCCTGCTCCTCACTCCAGAGGAATGGTTTGGTTTGATGAATGCAAAAATAACTGAGTATGTGTTTAAATTTCAATTTATTAAAGGGTTCACAACGTGTTTGAAATTATCACAGGAGTGTGATAATATTTACTAATATTTTTGTGTTAAATATTCCACCATTCTTGTTTTTCCTTGGCATTGAGCATATTGAAGTTACTTTCCTTTCATTGCTTCTTTCTTCACCTGAGTGGATTAATTGTTATATATTATTTTCCATCTGAAGTTGGTTGTCTAGTCACATTTGAAGATTCTTAGGGTCTTTGTGGCTTAGCAGAGTTGGTATATTACAGTAATGATAGTTCAGTCTGGGTTTTGCTGGGAAAAGAAATTGTAAATAATTAATACTAAGTATATCTTCAACTTCATAAAAAGTGTAGCATTTTCCAGTATTAGCACTTGCAGATAAAGGAATTCTTATGTGCATAGGATATTGGTTTACACAGAAGCTTGTTACTATCACAGATGGTTACAATATTGCTGAATTTTTTCTGATAATTATTCATGCATAAATTTATTAAGCATATGTCAGGGAGGATAGTTGTTTTTTTGTTCTGTGTATTTGTCCTCCATTCTTAAGGAGAACAGAGGAGATATGCCTATGATAGGGAGCCATTTTGCAGTGGAAAAATTCAATTTGCTTGGTATATACATTATGTGATTTATAACAAGTTTCATGACAAGTATAGCTACTGGCTCGACTGCTGTTAAAAAAAAATCAGTTCATTAATCAATATTCATTTTTCATACAAAAACATTATTATTTTTAGGCATCTAAAGGCCATGGATACCCAAGAGTCAACACATTATTAAAACTGTTGAGTGTCACAGTCATCCATTTGTTTCAGTTTAAAGGCTGACAAAAAATTTCTTCTGGAGTAACTGGATCAGAATCCAATGTGCTTGTTTGTAACAACAGAACACCATAATGATAAAGTGCAAGACTATGTAATAGAAACAAATGAAGTGTAAAATAAAATAATAGAATAACATGACAAGCTAAATGCTTTCTGCAATGCAGTATTCTTGAAAGTAAGTGCATCATAAAAAGAAAAAAGTTACTTTCATGTTTCCTAATTTCACATAGGAGATATCTCTGATTTATCATCTACCTCTTTGAACAATATTTTGTTGTTTATCTGGTTTAGCAGATCTCTGGGTCTCGAGTTCAGGATTTAGTAGCCATGCTAGCTCCCATGAAATAAATCTTAACTCAAATATGCAGCAGTTCAGGACTAAATATTTTGTGTTCTCTCTTTTAATATATTCACTATATAATTTGCAGTGCATTTGCACAGTTTTAAAAAAGAGGCTTAAAATCACTCTGAAATTTCAACTTGCCAGCTTATTTCAAGTACTCAGAAGTGCAACATGTATTTTCTGTACCATGCCAGGTTGAGGGACAAGCTTAAGTCTGCAAAGGTGAGACCAAAAAACCACAGTAAGAGAAAGAATAATGGAGGAAATGCTGTGCAAGTTGGAAAATATCTACAACCCCAGCTTTACTTTACTGGTTTGGAGGTCACCAGTCTCTCTTTACACCCAGTTAAATTGTGGTCAGCCTGCACAATTAGCCTACAATTAAGGAAATGAGGCGATCTTAACAAGTGAACAGACCACTTGCCTTGAAGCTCTTCCCCCCTCATTTGTGGAACACAGCAGTCAGCAGTGGCACTGCCTCTTGCAGCTGGAAATTTTGTACTCCCAAACACTTGCAGTTCCACAGCAGGGCAGACTGAAGCACAGGTGACAGTCAGGGGGTGAGGATTGCCTGTTTTGCCAGCACTGTGCATCTCTCACAGACAGGTTTGGGACATGCCAAAGCAGTAAATGGGCAATCTGGAGGGTGCAGGGGGCAACAAGGAGACTTCAGAAGTCTCCTATACTTCATGTTTAAGATTCTCTGTGAATGAGCAATGAGGAATTCTGGTGAAAACTAAATTTGTTTGCTACCCAGGGCGATTTTCTCATCCCTTTTCCCTCTCTGAAATGGCAAACCATTGGTTATGTGGCATTGTGGCTGGGCCTAAGACAGTGGGGATTCCTTCCCTAACAGCCACAGGTGGTCATCCTGTAAGTCAGAGATTTGATTACCCATATCATTGGCTTAGCTTGCATAGCTGCAAGTGCTATTAAATGTAATAAAATTATCCAACCTTTACATCACTGTGCTGTGGGCAAAGGATATTGTTCTCAGCAATCAGCATTTATGTCCAACCATTTAACACTGGTGAAGCTGTGCTAATGGCTTTCTGTGACATTTTTGAAAGGACAGCCATTAGATCAAATGAGCAGATATGTACCTAGAAAAATGTAACATTCAAATATTTGGGAAGAAATGGAATTACCAACTTTGTTACCAAATTAAATTAGTAAACAAGGCTGTGCAGGTCTTGGGTGCAGGAACAGATCTCTGCCTCTGTCTTTTCACAGCTCAGTAATTCGTTGCTGTGGACTGAAATTGGAGCTGACTGTGTGATTGGATTTGCAGAATGATATAGTTTGTAGGGCTTCAAATTAATACAAGAGTGAAATGAAATTGCAAACAGGTAGACAAAATAGGCAAGAAAAGCAATTCATTCCTTTAATTACAAGCAGTATGAAGGAAGAAGAGGGTTTTATGGATGGTATTATGGACCACTCATATTGCCCCTGGCATATGTGATAATTCTACCAGGGGTGGACATCAGCTCCAGGGGAAGCAATGATCCTCTCATCTTATTGCCTGGAATCATGCATTACCTGTACCCAGGTTCTGCTCACTCCCTTTGAATAAAAATTGCTTTCTACAATTATTTTTAATACCTGAAGGACATAATGTCCAAGCCATGGCCTCCTCCTCCCTAAATAAACACGGTAAACACAGTGTGTTGCATCAGAATGCTTGTGTGATGCTGGATGTTCATTCTGGTTATTCCATGTTCCCTGAAAAACCTAATATCCAGTGTATGCCTGCCAAATCCTAAATAATTCTTGTATGTTATAGAATAATGTTTTAGATCACTTAAGGTTTTCTCTTTTCTATTAGTGCAGATAATTGAAATATTTTAGAGTACAGGAGTGACATAAATAGCGTTCATTACAGAAAAATCTAATTTTACCTATATGAGGCAGTCAGGATTATGGTTTGATTTGGAGCCTTGTCCTACTTTTATTCATTTGACTTTAAGAGAAATCACCTTCTAGTCATTATTTAATCCTGAACACTAGTAGTACTGCTAAGGTCAGCATGTATTCCATAGAAACCGAAGTTAATGCTAGGAGTGAAAGTTCTCAGAAATTACTTTTCAAGTGTTAGCGAAATAAGTGAGGAAAATGATTACCACCATATCAATTTGTAACTTTTAAAGCACT
The DNA here is from genome assembly GCA_025584955.1 of Alethe diademata. Taxonomy (NCBI): domain Eukaryota; kingdom Metazoa; phylum Chordata; class Aves; order Passeriformes; family Muscicapidae; genus Alethe; species Alethe diademata. The sequence continues at coordinate 7,507,352 of JANRMJ010000088.1, forward strand.
TAGAATATGTAAATATAAAGCCATAAAATATGGCTGTTAATACCATGACTACTAAGTATATATGATAATGTAATTGAAAGGTCAAAGAGAAGACCTCTCCTTGCAAATACTTAAATGAGAAATCTTTGCTCATGAATTATTCTTTTTAGGTGAGCAGGAATGGGCATTTCATTAAGTAATGCTCATGGGAATAAGCACTGCAGGATCAGACCTTCAGTTCTTCAGTGTACTAAGCAGGAACTCTATAATGTCACTCTGACAAATTTTTTAATCAGTTTTTCGTGATGATCTGGTTAGTTCCCAAAGCAACTGGAATAGAAATCAGTCCAATTCCAAAAGGCAGTGTAGATCTGCTTCAATTACTGGGCCATAGCATTAGTCTTGGTTGTAGTACCAAGTTGAACACTCCACACAGCTGAAAAGCAGCTGATTCATGATCCATGGGAAATGATTCCACCCCACAGGCTGTTTTAACATGGAACTATGCTAGTGATAAAATATAAATCTGGTGTCTTCACTGCTGCTTAGATTTCCATCTATTTTTCTAATGACTCAAGCCTTCCTGCTGGGTATTTCATCCATTTCTAATGTTCTAATGTTGAAATCTTGGCATTTGAATTTGAGCCTTCTGTACACCCAAATGACTGGAAGAGTATTCTGTCTTCAGCCATTTTCCATCTGTGAATCTCTCTTGTCCAGCCACTTTGGTCACATTTGAAGGCAACAAGAGTAAGGAAAGTGTGAAGGGTTTGGAGTTTTTTCTCCTCCTGAATCCTTGGGATTAAGAAAAAAAGCAGAATTCTTTGTTCAGTATCCAGATAGTAGCTTTGTGTTTGCTAAATTCTAATGAAAGGTATCAAAATTCATATATTGCTCCAGCTGTATAATGCAAAAATAATTTGAAGATTTTCCTAGCTTTATCCTGAGGTAAGCTATGAAGTCAGATTTTGCTTTCACTTGTGTAGATACAATATTTCAGAAACTCAGTCTAAATCTCCAATTAAAAAATGGACAATGGTCAGACTTATATTTCAGATTTGTGGAGCAATTAACAGTGGGTCTCTTAGGAAAATAAATAATTAACCCTTCTCTCCTCAGTATGGTCCCATCATCTTTAAAAAAAGCATTGTTAAAATAAAAGCATTGTGGTCTGCCATACTATTCTTGATGGCCATCCTTCAGGACAACTCTAGGGAAAAGTAGATGTGATTTGTGCATGTCAGTCTCCTCCAGAAATACTAGAAGGTTTTGTCTTCAAATCAAAGAATTGCCCTCAAATCTAGAAAGATATCAAGACAATACAGAGAGGAAAAAAGAAGACACAAATGAAAAAATGGCCCAAACTAGGTATTTATAACTTTGGGTTGTGCTTTTCTAGCAATTCTTGGCTTTCCTTTGGGAGTAAAAACTTGCATGTAAAAGGTCAGGTTTTTCATCTGTTGAGATCAATGGTGGGCTGTCCACTTACTTCAGTAAACAGTGAATCATGTCTCAGATTTCCACAGCTGATAATGGCATAAAAATAGGCTTGCTCTCTCAGACTGCAGGAAATAGGAAATACCTCGGTCAAAGCATCACCCTGTCAAAAAAACAACAACAACAAAATAAAATCAAAGAAAACCCCCCCTAAAAAATTCAGCAACAAAAAAAGAACCCTAATTGCAGAAAAGCAGACCAGAAAAGAGGATGAGATTTCTTGGGAAATAGTTGCTACTTATCTTAACGCAGAGGTGAGGGAATCTGAAGTTAATTCTGGCTGGTCAATACTGGGGAAGAGCAGCTTGTGCTCCACATGTGATGAGCATGGCTCTCACAAGTCAGCTTGCTCGTTGTGCTGCTGCTGCTAATGAAACCAGGAGTGCTCTGTGACAGCAATATGCCACAATTCTTATTCTTTCTGGTTGCAGAAGAGAGGGTAACATTTCACACTGGGTGCCAACCCTTAGTCTGGGATGATGTGGAGAGCTGCAGGGATGTGCAGAAGAGCTCTGAGGCAGGAAAGCATCGAGGACAATTTAAAGCAAAAAGGTAGGTGCACATGCACAGGCTTCCACCAAACACTGGCATTTATATTCTTTAATATTGGGGTTTATTTTCAACTCATAAATTTGGCCTATAGCTGAGCTGCTGTCAATATTCATATCTTGAATCAAGAATTTGTGATGATCAAAAAATAAACTGATAATACCTCTTAAATCACTGTTCAGGGCTGTATATGAAAATAATGTTGCACTGGTACTTGCCAGGCTGTAATTTCCATTTAAAGTGCATTTGATACAGGACTACACATATGCCAAGTAACCAAATCATTGTTTTATTCTTATGTTGAGGCATTTAGGCTTTGCCTATGATGGATGTGGATACTGTAGGAAGGACCCCTTTACAGGCAGTAAAGTGTGGTTTCAATTTTTATTTTGGTTTTGTGGTTTCCTTAGCCTAGAAAGAATGCAGAATGAAAATACACAGTTCCTCTTCATAAATGCAAAAACATAACAATTACATAGCCAATTATTTAGTAAAGATTAAGCTTTAAAAAAAAATCTTTTGTCATATAGTTTGTCAAAGGAGCTGTAAGATGAAATATGATCAAGAGCATTCATAATTTGAAACCTACTGAATGTTGAATGCTTTGATTTATAATTGATGCTTTAGATACATAATAAGTGTGAAAACTTCAGATAACTATGGTAGTTTACACACAGACATAAAGGACTGTGCACTAAAAGCTCTATTTTAATGGACCTGATCCTGTCAAAATATCAGCAAGGAAGAAATAATGCTGCTAAATACTGAATTCTATTTCACTCTACTGATGAAATACTCTGAGGACAACAGAGCTTCTTCACAAAGAAGCAGCTTCACACTCTTTTTTAAAGAAGTCTAGTTGTGTTTCATTATTAAACAATCAATACCATGCCTTAGAGGTCTGTGATAAAGCAGATCCCATTTTATCACTCAAGATACCCCAACTTGCTGACAAAAACTCTTTAGTGGGCATATGACAGAAATTTGGGGGTGAGTAAGAGTTTTGGTGTTTGTGCCTGTATTTCACTTTTTCTTATATTTAGGGCAATACAGCTGAAATTTGTGTATCCTCAAATGGAACATGAGCAGTTCTGTCAGAGAGGCAGGCTAATAACTGAGAACAAAGGGTACCAAGAGAGATTTGAGACCTTGATGGAGTGGGGAAATGGGGCCACTGGTGCACCTATCACGGGTCAGCTGGGAAGTGAGACCTCCCAGTAGCAAAGGCAGGGAAAAGATCTGAGGAGCTGTGCATGAAAATGCAGCAGATTCATCAGAACAATGTGAGTTTCAGAGGGAGAACTGCAGGCACAACTAAGGCAGTTCAAGAGGCCAGGCTGGTCCTCATTGCTGGAAACTCCAAACCTAGTGCAGAGCACTAATTAGCAGTAGGCTTGGCATGGCGTTCTGCAGTCTGTGTTTTTGAAGGTTTCCTCAAAAGTTGTTATATTCAAAGGATGGAAAAGCTTCAGTAAAAAAAAAAAAAACAACAAAAAAAACCCAAAAAAACCCCCTCAGCTTTTGATTTTTAGCTTAGTTTAAAACTCAGCCCTTTATAATGTTACTGAAAATGAAGAGCATATTTCTAATAGAAGAGCTAATTTTTATTAAAATTCTGGTGTCAGCAGAACACTTCATCCTCACAGACAGAAATGAATTAGTAGTTCACAGATATTTATTCTAAGTTTCCAATAAATACTTGGCAAAAATTCAATAATGTTCATTAAATACATAAATGGAAAAATTAAAAATAAAGATTTTTCCCTTGTGATTTATTATATAGTGTTTTTGAAAAACAAAGTTGAAGAAAGAAGTCGCTATCTGGCAGAAAAAGTACTACAGAAATGTTAATTAAATTGTATAATCATAAGCAAGCTAGTGAGCAGGAAAAAAGCTCCCCTGCTTAGAACTGGAAGCCATATTTATTCTGGCTGGATGCTTAAAGATGTGAAAAGATTCTTTTGGATATTAAAGTGAAATTTAAATAAAACACATGGAGCCGTATTGCTAGGCACTTCTCTTTTTGAATTGACCAAGTGAGGAAAACCAATTAGGAGGTCTTTCATAATTAAGAAGCTGGAAACAAGCATGGGGAGGCTTTTGCAGACACATCTGTGGCACAATTACATTATGGAGTGATTACAGAAAAGGTGAGGTGGTGCACAAGGAGCTGTTGTTGCTGTGACTCGTAGGAGCAAATTGGGAAACTCCTTGGAAGAGTGCAGGTAATGAGTTATAGGATAGCTCAACACCTGTGGCTGGGGTTAAAGCCAGAAGATTTTTGCTTTTTGTGCTAGAAAAATAGTTTGCCTATTTCATTTTGTTCTACACAGTGCTGGGTTATGGATGCTGTGT
>JANRMJ010000088.1:7511831-7526651 GCA_025584955.1 Alethe diademata
AAACTTTGATTTCTGTACCTTTATATCTTTTAAAAGTGCATTCCCATCAGTGCAATGAGAATCTATTTCTCTGCAACAACTGCAACACCCCTCAGCCCCAATTTGCTTAATTTAATGTAGCTCTTAAGTAGCGCTGAGCTTTACTTTAGGGGGAAAAAAAACACAAACAAAAAACAAACCAAACTAAACCAAACCTTCTCTTTATATTGTACTTCAAGATGGTTATTTACTTTAAACTGTTATATTAAAAGGACTCCTCAGAAGGGTATTCATCTGCTTCTGGACACCTGGTTAACATTAAGAACAGTTTAGCAGAGTTTTGTGGGGGGATACAGAGCTTACTCTGAGAATTTAATCAAACATTAGGCCAGCCTTAGATGAGTAGTTCAGCTGCACACACAAATGTTCCTCAGCAGGATTATGGTAGTTCTCTCTAAGAAGGTACACAGCTTTCTTTTTTACATCACAGGGTTTTGTAGCACTTTTTAATAATAAATATTCCTCCCCTCTGAAGGTGTTGCTTTATGCAGCAAGAGCTTTCAGATCAGCATCATTTCTTGGCAGTGATTGCTAGTGCTATGGTTTTAATAAAAGCAGTATCAGAGGAACATGTTCTGAAGCACATTTTGTAAAGTGAAATGGCATAGGCACATTCTGCACAGGCTCTTGTTTTCTAAAACTTGACATTTGTAGAAGTTATTTGAATAGTTTGAATGAGCTTACTGATCCATTCACAGGACTTTTTGTCTCATCTAATGTGAGAGATATGTTTGACAAATCTGGTGGGAAATGAGTCTCAACCTAAAGAAACTCATGGGTTTCTGATGGGTTTTTTGAATTATTTTTTTTCCCATGATGAACTGAGGGACTGAGTGACATTGTTGTTGCTCATTCTTGAACACCTGTTAGATTAGAAATGAAGAGGGCAAATTTTTCTTTTACTTGTCTCTGTGAAACAGCATTAATTTTTTATTCACAGAATTGGTGCCAATTTCAGCCACAGTATTCCCAAAATTTCAGCCATGGACAAAGCTGGTAACTGGTGACAGAGTATGTAGTGGCAGACTTCTCTTGTGATAGAGATTGCTTGTAAAATTAAGGTTTGGGGGATATTTTGTTTGGCAGAACAAATATGGTTGGTTTGTTTGTTTGTCTGGGGAGGTTTTTGTTTTATTTCTTTTTTTGTTGCTTTTACTTCTTTGTTTGGGGTTTTTGTTTGTTTGTTTGTTTTCTTTGTTTTGTTTTTCTTGTGTTTTAAGGGGTTGTTTTGGTTTATTTTTTTTTAATCATAAAAGAACTTAGCTCCCTAACAACTTCCAAATTATTTTAATGCAGGTGATAGCAAATGTCCAATTAACTGGCTCATGCATTTCATGCAGTTGCTAGAGCTTGTTTTCTCCTTTCTTCCTATCACCCAGGTACACATTGCAGAATGTTTTGTATAAATAACAAATAACAATTTTCAATGAAGGATGGGGAGGAAGAGAGGAGAGAGAGACCACATGCTTTATAGGCTTTCTGAATGTCTTGTAAAATTGTCTGGTTGGGATTGAACTGTATTATTGCTGTGAAAACTGAAAGACACAGGGTCATAGGTGTTGAGCTGAATTGCATGCAAGAAAACAGATATAGATGTATCCAACATTGTGACACAAAGCTGACACTTTATTTATTATTTTTTTAATAAATACAAAGCAAGTATCACAAGAGACCCATAAAATGAAATAAGAGTATAAAGGCATCTAAAAACATCTGTAGAAGTCTTTGGAAATTTTCTGTGATTATTTCAAACTCTATTTGTTTTTGGTTTCTTGTGATTTTATTTGTTTCTGCAAAGAGAATAAAATTATATGTGTTTTTAATCATCTCAATTTGAATAAACAGGCAAAATCCAGATTAGAGCTGATTTTGGTGTGGATAGCCGTAATCAAAAGGTAAATTTTAAATAATGTGAGCTCACTGTTGTTTATTTTCATTTTCTAATGTTGCTTTTTTGTTTCATTGTGCTACTTAAATTGTTCTCTTTTTTTTTCTTTTTTTTTTTTTTTTAAACTGGCGTCATTCCTCCAAACTTGCTTTAGGCTTGGCTTTTTCTGATTATTCATTGCTTCCTCAAATATTCTCCATTTTTAAGAGATGCCACTACTGTTTGTTCCTTTACTTTCCAGGGAGTTGAAGGTATTTTCAGAAATTGTCTAGATAAAATCTAAATGTCAGCTTCTCTAGGGCAGTTAAGTACGAAGTTCAGTGGGAGTTAAATGACTTACAGAAGACAGAAATACCTTTGGAAATAGGGGCTTAAGTGCCTTTTCCTATCTTAAGGAAAAAGAGAGACAAAGGCTTCTATTATTTATGCTTCATAAACACAGATGTACCTTCAGTATAGTAATTTCAAGTCTATAGAGCCTGTCAGAATTTTGTTTACATTTGTAGCACCAAACCCTAATATATCTCTTTCACAAATAATCTCAGTCAGTAAACCCCTGAATCATGTGCTGTGCTCCAGGTGATTTCCACTGGGATTATGCATGCTTTGCCTGTGGGTGTAAATGTGGTTTGGGGCAGAAGAAACCTTTTCCCCTCCCTACCCTGCTGCATTGGGTAGTTGTGATAGAGCAGATCTTCAGGGGAATTGCAGGGTAACCACAGCAAGGAAGGCTTGGGTCACTAGCATTTAGCCATTTGCTTTTTTTTCTTCCCCTGGTCCTTTTTTGAGATCTTGTGGCAAAAGGACCACAGATCCTTTATTTAGAGTGAAAGTTCTGGCTCGAGTTGACCCTTGGTTGTCACAGTGTCTTAACCCAGCAGCACCTTGATCCCAAGTGTGACATTAAGCTTTCTCTTCCCCCAAAAATTGCAAAGGTCTAATGTGGCACAATCCTGCACTGTTTGTGCTTAGGGAGCCCTTGCAGTTGCAGAGCAAATGGAAGAAATAGCACTGAGCATGGCTCCAGGCTGTCCTGCAGATTCCAGCAATACAGCATTTGGCTTTGACACCATTCCTCTCTAAATGGATGAAGTGACAACAAACACCTTCAAAGCACTTTGCTTTAAGTTCACTCCTTTCTGTTGAGTTTTAGGAGAGTGCCAAGAGGGGATATAGCAACCTACCTCTTGGGATTAATATGTTATATCACATCTGTCTGCCTAATGCAGAGGAATCTCTGGTAATGTCAAGTGCCTGACACTTCAAAGGCAGCTAGAAATCACCCGTCGAGATATTTATAGAGTCCTTCTATGGGGAAATGTCTTAAAGTCTCCAGATCAGTAACTGCCTTAGATCTGAAGCAGGACAAGTAATTCTGTTTTTATCATCCATTCCAGTGCCTCGTTAGTATTTTTTTCTTTTTTTTTATGGGGCACACACTGCAGTGTGAGTTACCTCCCCTTTTAGCTTTAACCACTACCCTTCACCAATAAGGAGAGATGTACATGAGAAGATGTGAGAAAAAAAGCACTTGCAGGCTCATGTTATTGCTCTTCTCATTTTCTTTTGGACTAGCACCAGAAGCTAGTACTGTGGTAGTAGTAGTGATATCACCTGTAAGAATACCTTGGGCTGCATATTTTTTTAACTGAATCATGCTACTTTCACAGTCTATAATTTGCCCTTCTTTTTCTCTTGTTTTTTTGAACCAAGAAAAGGCCGACTTAATGATTTTTTTTCTCTTCTGTAAGTGAATATAATTTTATAGATATATATATGTATACACATATATACATATATATACATATATATAGACATATATATAGACATATTTTTTTTTCTAACAAAAAGAAAACTTTTTATTTTGTTCTAATAGTTCCCCAAAATTTCACTTTCAAATTCTTTTTTTTTTTAATCTAGTTTAGCTGATGCTTTTTTTTTCCTTAATGTTTGTGTGTGTTCAAGACAACACAAATAATTACAACTTAGGCAAATTTAGAACATAACCAAGTCTTCCCACCACTGAACTCCCAACTTGGTGCTTGGACTGCAGCTCATATGAAGGAGAAGCAGTTTTGTTTTTCCCCCTCTTAGGCCAGTGCATTGCATAACATTCAGACAAAATCTCTCTCTGTGAGAGGAGAACTGAACCTTTATTTTGATGTTTAGGTGTCGTGGATTACATTGTCTTCTTTAAGGAGAAAGGCTTGTAAGCTTTATTCTCATCTCTGCCTGCTGAACTTTTAGCTTTCAGGTCTCAATTATTTGCTACTCTCTAAGCTTGCATCAATTCTGTAAGCTTAGATCATTGATGCCATTCGTTAATTTGTCTTTCAATGAATTTAGCTGCCCTGTTGTCTCATCTCAGGCCTTTTACCATGTTTTATGGCTGAGATGAAAGCATCAGACTAAAGCTAACCCTTATTTTAGGAGTGTCATCATTAATCCATTTTTCCTTTTTAACTTTCTTTGCCTAAAACCTGCAATTAGACATCCTTGCTAGGGAAGAAAAAAAAGTATTAATTTCTAAAAAGAGAGCTCCAAAATTCAATTTATCTTTTTGAAATCCACTTTGTCACTTTGAAATAATTTTTTTTTTGCTTTTTCAATACAGACTTTTCCTGATGAATTAGTAGCTGTCATCTTTGCTTTCTTGGAAAGAACCTGGGTTTCCAGTGTGTTGGCTCATGGATGTCTGAGTGAGCAGTGGTGTTGGGCAGGATCTTACAGACCATAATTTCTGGCAGACTTGGACACTAATGTCTTGCCATTTTAAATTGTGGGTTACATTCAGTTAATGCAATCAGTTGGGAAAAGCATGGTTGAAACCTGCTTCCCTTGGAGAAAATAATCTACATCCTGTTCAGGCTTATCAAAATACACTTAGATAAATTAATATTTGTATGCACTGGAAGTGGTTCATTCAAACTAAACAATAATATTGCATTTTAACCTTCTTTAATGCCTTAGCTATCTGTGGTTAATTTATAACCCATTTATAAGTAGTTCATTGAGACAGAGGTTGTATGCTGAGATGACTAGACAAGACACTGACACTTCTGAAGACACCTTTCAAGGGAAAGTGTGGGTGTTTCTCTTGTCCTATGAGACTGTTTCCTCCTTTTTTAAGACTAAAAATCTCACTTGAGATGAAGGACAAGGATACGTTCTGGTTAAATCACTGTAATGCCACTGAAAAAAATTACTCACTTTAGGGTATTCCTGAATACATAAATACAAATAAGGCAGGCCTAAGCAACAATTTTAATGCCAGCATGATTTTTTTGAGCTGAACAAAGCAAGAGCATATGTGGCTTGTAGTGGTGATACACAGAAATGGGTTAATAATGAGACTTTTCTAAAGGAAGCACTAATGTTCATGTTTTCCTGAACCAGAGTCAACAAAGATGTAAACATTAGTGTCTACACACAGCTCCATTACAAAATATGCTGATTTTCCCTGTCTGATATCCCTCCTGCTGAGTTAAAGAGGCAGCTTTAAGGTCAGCATTCAAAAATCCTCATGCATGATACATTTACTTAATGTCTTTACTGCTAAAATCTACCTACATTTCTTAATTTTTTTGGTTGGCAGAGAGTATCCTGAATAAAATCCTTCCCTCTTTCTGTCTAATAGAAACAAATTCTGAGGTTCTCTTGTTTAACAACTGTGCAACCTCTTGCATCAAGATTAAACACTTTGTTTTGTCCCCAGGCAGTTGTATATTTATTACTCTTGAGGCAGTGCTATTTGAAATAAATGGAATTGAAAGATTCTGAGAAATGGTTTCTGAAACACATATATTGAGTTATTCTCTCCTATGTGAGCAGAAAATGCTTCTGATGTTTCTCCCTGCACCCTTGCAAAGGAAAATAGCTGATATAAAAATATCACATGATGGGGTGGTGAAAAGGTAAGCATTTTTATCCTCAGTCACTGAGGCTTTTTGCAGCTTATTGTCCTGACAATAATTAGGTTATCTTTATGAAATGTATTGCTATTCACTAAAGAAAACATAGGTAGGGGCATAATAAAGGACGAAATAAAAGGAAAAAGTCTCTCCTTTTCTGCCTCCAAAGGTACAATATGAAAACAACAAAAAAATAATCCATGGCTTGGAAATAGTCTTAAAAACTTCTCAAGATGAAGATATATATTTTGGGCTGGTGACAGGGCTTCTCTCTTCTCCCTGATCAAAATAATAAATGCTCACCAAGAGAAAAAGTTCTTTTATGTTATAAGGAAAACAATTTCCATGTAGCTTTTGTGTGTGTGTACGCATATTCATAAAATATGGATTAGCAGCACTAGATATTCAGCTAAGTAAATATTCATAAAATAAAGGTGAAATGGATATGCATTTCCCAATAGAGAGTAATAAGCATATTTTGATTTCCTAGTAAAACATCAAACTAAGGGGAGAGAAAGCATTTTCTTTTGCCTGGACATGTTTTATTCCTCATTCTCATTGTGTTGATCCTGCTGGCAAAGATTTCCTGACATTTTGAATATATAGTATTGCTAACATTGTTAAATGCAGAAGAATCAGGTCTATTGCTTAAAACATAAAGTAAAAAGACATTTTGGCTTCTTTATTGGTTTTTTTTTTTGTTTTTGCTTTTGTTTTTGTTTTTTTTTTATTCTAGCTTTTTTAGGGTACATCAAAGTTGCATATTTATGTCCTTTTTTATGTATCTAAGAGATAGATATGCCTTTTTTACTAAAATCTTATATTCTCAGAAGTGTAAGTTCTGGAGCCTTGTTAGCAATATGTGCTAACAGCTATTGGGAGACTCAATAAATAAGATATGTGCTGCAGTCACGAACTGTGTACTTGTAGGTATTCCTGACAGATTTCTTTGCAGTACACATGATCTTTTAGAGTAATAGAATGGAACTGTTTTTGAATAAGCTGAAAATTAAGTGGGGGTTCTAAAGCTCTACCAGAGATATCTCAAGAAGAGCTCTATTTCAAGCAACCTGTTGAATCAGGGAAAAATTACATGTTGGTATGCAATCAGGCAAAAGTTTAAAAAAAACAAATCCTTGAAGTAAAACAGAATGCAAATAGGGTTTTTTTGCTGTTGGTTTTATTTGCTGTCTAAAGAGTTAATTTAGGCTCCTGTTTTTCAGAAACAAAACATTTTAAATCCAGAATGGAAGAATGCCTTCCTAGAATTAGTATTTGATATAAAATAGTTTTGGAATGTTTTTTGTTCTTTATCTGAGTTTCTGTTGATATTGATTCTTTGTTTCAGTTGGGCCTGTTTTGTAAAAAACTATTTCACCCCCTTCTTCTGTGTTACCCTCTTGCTTGGGTCAGTTGGGTCAATTCTCTTTCCCAGCTGGGGAGATTTGAGCATGAAGGGAGCAGAGGGTTCACATCCTCATCCCTCTCTGCTGCTGTGGTGTTTTGTTCCTTGAGCACAAACAGTATTTCCCAATAGCAGCCATATTTTGGGCAGTCAGGAAATATGAGGTCTTTGTTCTACTCATTTTGCTGATTTATGCATTTATTAATGCATGGGCTATGTTGTTGTTCAGTAGTGTAATTTCAGTGTGTTCATTGCCAATAAGAAAAATAAAAACAAAACTGTCTTTGGCAACTGGTATGGAGCTGGGGTGAGCCAGTAAATAAATGTTATGCATTTAAAAGAGATTTTTTATTTTTATTTTAGAGCTGTTAGAGGAAAGATGAACATTGTAGTGTAGTTTGAATTTTTTTTTCTAAATTAAACCATCATCTGCATGCCACTGACCATTTTCACGCGCTGAATAAATCAGAACCATCATAAATGATGGCAGCAATCTCCACTAACAGAGCTTGTTGATACCTGCTTGTTGAAGTCTATTATTTAAAATAATTCCCTTGGCTTTGTCAATGTTTACACTGGCCAGCATCCTTAATGTTGATTTAAGGTTATCTCTATGTTCCATAACTAGAATACAGAACATTTTTATTGATTTCTTAGCCACACTCTTCTACTTTACTATCCATAAATGAATTTTGATTCATAAAAGAAAAACCCTGGGAGTCAAATGTCAGCTATCATCCAATATATTGCTCTCTGCTGCAAGTAAAATAGTCTGCATCTCATCTTCAAAATATAATGCATGTAAGTCTTCTCTGAAAGAATTTCAATAAAATATTGATGTAAGCACCTTTTTTTTTCACTTTGTTTGATAAGGTATTTTGAAGATATGGACAACAGCACAAAACAAAGCCTGGAGTCAAACCATTTTGTATTTTGTAATTTTTTGAGCTTTTCCACAAAATGTGAATGCCTTATTTGTCGTAAAGAAAATACTCTGTGGTGGAAAATACTCTGTGGTATTGTCTTGAGTGATCTGTCTTAGTAGATTATGTGCTGGGGGTTATGATCAAGCCTAGCAAAACCTAATAACAAATGAAACAAGCACTGTGCACACTCCTCTGGATATCACTTTTGTTACTTATATCACATTCAGTTGCCCTGCTTTTAAAGAATGTGTTTCTACTCAATGCTTTTAATTTTTTACTCCTAAGTATGTGGCTTAGTAATATGTGTTATTGGAATGTTTTCTTTTTTTGCTTAAAAGCAAGTTTGTAATTCCATGAACAATCTGGCCTGATTTTCTCTTCATACTTCACAGCCTGAAAACAGACAAAGAAAGACAGCTCATAATAAAAAATCTGATGCCACCTTAAAAATTTGGACGCCATAGAAGCTAGAAAAATACCCCCTTCTAGGGCCTTCCACACTTGGAAAAGGATTGCATTGCATTTGATGTGGGCTTTTTGTGGTTGCTTTCAAGATGTTTTTTTTACAGAAATCCAGATAATTGACATCTGTAGCCCTCTCCTTGTCCACTGATGGAGTCACTCCATCACAGGCAGGACTTGCCCTTGGTGAAGCCGTGCTGGATGTCCTGAATCACCTCCCTGCCCTCCCTGTGCCTTATTAGAGCTTCTGGGAGGATCTGTTCCATGATATCCCCAGGCCCACAGGTGAGGCTGTGACAGGTCACTAGTTCCCAGCATCCTTCTTTTTACCCTTTTTTTAAAGATGAGTACAGTGCTTCCCCTTTTCCAGTCAGCTGGGACCTCACCTGACAGAAATCAGCTGACTGCACTTCATTCTTTTCATTCTTTTGCAGAAAGAAAAGGGAAATGGTGTGATTTTTGTGGAAAAAAAATTAAAAAGTGGTGATCACCAGCATTGCAGTGAATATCAAATGAATATATAATAACAGAACATTAGGAAACAATTAGAAAAAGTGCCTAGACATTATTAATTCATGCACTATTCATTGCACCAACATTGATCATGCGAAAGAAGTGTGGTGTTAGTTACATTTTAATCATTCAGTGTTGCAAGAAGGACTAATTATTTTCAGATAGCGATGGGAAGGATCCAGTTTTATAAAAAAATCATGGAATGTCTAATTTACTCCCACAGCGTTTCAATAGGGAATCACATGGTTGCCATGATTTGTAGGACAATGGAGGATATCATAGCAACTGTTTGTGTTTCAGCTCTTAAAGAGAAGGTAGAGAGGTCCTGCTGCCCCCAGAGGAGGCTCTGTTAACTATGGGGAAAGCTTTCAGGGGCTTTCAGTCCCCTCTGAAGAAAGAGGGGACGTATCCACTTGGAAAATCATCTCTGGTCCTGCACCTGAGAGGAAAACTGAAAGTTTGGTGCCTCCTTCATAAGGAACTTTCTGGGGTTGAGGCTGTGTGCAGATGATCAAGGATTTAGAGCCTGGTGTAACAGTTGAGAATTAGAGAAGCAGATACTGACATGCTTCATGGTCAAGATGCCAAACTCCAAACCCATCCGTATGTTTTGTGTGAGATAGCTCCTTGGTTTTTGTTCTCCCTTTCTCCCTTCTCTAGGTAATGCACCTCATAAATTCTTCCAAATGGAGAGGTGGATCTCTGGGGACTTCTCTGCTACCCAAATGCAGTTCTGTGAACTTTTCTTCCTGGAGTGACATCCTTGTGGCTGGGGGCTTGCTTTGAAAATAGCATGTACTTTGCTCCTATTTCTGTATCTTGCCATAGCTTGTGGCTTAGGAGACCTCAGGTCAGTTGTAATGATAAAGTCAAAACAGAATTATAACTGGGTGATGAGAATCAGTGAGCAAAATCTGGAATGATTTCAGCAGTAGTTTCACTTTAAATGAATAGTCCTTGGGAAATGCTCAATAATATGGGTTTAGATCAGGGTCAACAAAGCCAACTGTAGCTTTTTGGCTTTATATTTTGTCTATTTTACATGTTAGAGGAAGGTAAAGATCAACCTGTAAATCATAGTAACATACAGTTAATATTGGATCGGGTTTACTCTGGTGTATTGTCTTTTTTTGTAACCTCTGAGTTTGGTGTATTTATGCTATTTGGGGACAAAAATAACATATCTTTTCTGTGTGTGGACTGGTTTAAATTCACAGAAAAAGCAATGTGTGCTCGCTTTGGTGTTGGACTCCAAGTGGATGCTTTTTATTATATTATCTTCTTTAGTTTTATATAGTATTGATGAAATTGAAAATCAGTGACCTGACAAAAACAAAATAATACAGCATGAAAATTGCTACCATGATTTCATGCTGTGTTAATGCAAGGATGTCATTCCTGCTTCAGAATAATAACAGTGTTTTGCTTCTGAACCTACAGCATCTCTCTCTCCCTCTCTTCCTATGCCTACCCCTCCTTTTCCTTTCAAAGAAAGTTGGTGCCACAATGAAATTCTTTCTAATCACATCTCTTGCTTGTTTGTTAGTAAGTAACCACTACTAACAGGTAATGTTTTTTGAAGCAGGGAGTGGAATCTCTGTATTGCATAAGCATATGCAGAAATGCAGAAAGAATCAGGCTTAACAGGCACTACAACATGGCTAATTGCAGAATCTGGGGACTTTTTTAGTCATTCTTTCTCAAAGAACCATCACTCATGCTGCGTGACAGCACTCTTTGAATTCCCAAAGGGCACTGCTTGTCTTGGAATATGCAGAAGTGATACTCACTCTCTGTTCTCAACAATTCCTATCCTCCTACAGGTGCCAGAAAAGATTTGAGGCAAGACACAAAATTCTGATTAACGTACTGAACTTGTGACAGTGTGTTTTTGTTGAACCTTCCTATCTTGCAAATAATAGCAGAACCTACAAATTAAATGGAAACATCCTAACTTTTACTAAATTCTAAATTCTTCCATATGAGAAGTGTGTCTTTCAGGTCCCAGATACCTGTTCAGGCTGTGCCATCATGCAGACTTTTCTGTCCAGAGGGGGAGGGAGCAAATGCCAAGCCTCAAGTCAGAGGAGAGCACCAGCTCCACTTTCTTTTGGCTGTCCCTCTGTTTCTTGCAGAAGAGGGTGGGCCTGGCCGTTTAGGTGTGTACAGGATGAAACAACTTTCTCTCCTGTACTTCTTGAAGGAGATGGAAAGGGAACAGGAAGAAACAGAGCACCATGCCCTCTCCTCATGCTCTACCTGACTTGTCTCAATAGAGGTTTAAAAAAACCAAACAGACCTCTCCCCCTTTCCCAAACCTGGAAATAGTTTATTGCATGCACAGCACGGAGCTGAAGGTATGCTGATACAAAAGTCTCTCTGTCTGTTTTCTTGCTTTACAGTCAAAGCATTCACCCACAATACCTGAGGTCTGGACTAGTTCAGAATCTCTTCTCACGTACAAGGAGTTTTCTTGACCTTGGTTATCTTAGGCAGAACATACTTTGTGATTCAGTGAGCCAGAGAGAAAATACATGTGGGCATGAGGCTTAGTGGTTTGTATTCACCTGAGGGCTCCAGTTTCCATGCTAAGGACAGACTCAGCTCTAATGTCAGCTTTTGACACAGGGATTTGAAGGTCTCTTCCCAGCTAAGGTGGTTCATATGCTGCAGAATTCTCCAGTTTAGAATTGTCCTCTATAACTTCATAGCCTCCATGAGGAGAATGGGGAAAGCCCTGATGGGTATGGTAAGCCACCTCTTTAACAGGAATACAGGGTTGAGTTCCCTGACCATAGGAAATAATTCAATCAGCCTGGAAGAGTGGTCTGACTGTTTATGAGCTGTTTTGTAGGGTCAAATAAAAGGTACCTCATCCTGTAGCTCAATTAAGAAAAACAAGGACAGCCTCTCCTTTATATTGAAGGAGGTAATATTGGTAATTTCTTGCTTAAGACAAAGGTTTTTGTGAAGTCACTCTTCTATTCTGGATGCTTCTTACTAAGAAACTCAAATGGTTCTATGCTGAGCAGGCTAGTTTGGCTCACCAGCTGAGTCATCATTGTGTCATGTTCTCTTCTGAGAATGATTTTCAGAATTTTCAATGTCTATCAGACAGTACTAGGAAAAATACAAAATAAGTGATAAAGAAAAAAAAGCCTCCTTCCAAAAGATGATTTCTATTTGCTGAATTAATTTTATTTTGAAACTGAGTGTTTGAAATCCATCAGTAACTCCTGCTTGCCTTCAGCCTGCCTGAAGCTCTCCGTGCTTTGTCTCGCTAATAAACTGTTGTGTGGTTCAGTTTTCTGTTTGTTTCTTAAACTGCTCTTCCCTGTTGCCGCTGTTGTTTTCTGGTTGTTTGTGGTTTCAGCATCTCTTGTTTGTTCTCCTCCCCTGCTGCCTTTCCATTCTTGCAGCCCTCTGGGGTTTTGCCGTGGACTGCCCTTCTGATGGGATTCCTGCTGGCTTTGCTTGATTGCTGGAGCTCTAGCACTAGCAACACTGAAACTGGAGCATCATTCCTGGTTTCCACGCTGCCAGGTGCTCCAGCCACTCAGCCCCAGCACCTGATCCAGCTCTGGTATCAGCCAGATTGGATTAAAGGAATTTTTTAGTCCCTTCTTTCATTTTTATGTATGTACACCAAAGGATTCTCCAAGTGTGGGTATTAGGATTTGCTGCGACAGCAGCATAGTAGATTGCTGTAACTTAATGAAACTCTAACCTAAGTATAGGAATGTCATGTGAGGGCCTTGATTGCTTTGGTTTATTTTTACTAAATGTGATGAGGGTCTGTTTGTGAGTGAACATTTGTTTTCCACCATAGATAGAATCTTTTCAATGCCTATGATCTGTTCATAATTACTTGTTATGAAAACCAGATTTTTATTGCTGATAGAAGCATAAGGCAAAAAAGGGAGAGGTATAGAGTTTAACACTCTTTATGATGGAATCTAAATTTACCATAAAATTAAACCCTGAATTTGAATTACATAAATTGATTTAAAACAATTGTTTCGTTATTCATTCAGTTTTGCATCTTCTTGAATCATTCAGGGTATCTTTTTTAGCATTAGGATATGTACAGGATGGTGGTTAACACCAGGATGGGGGTAAAAGTTAAAAGATATGTATTATATAATATCCTTGCTAATACATTTAATAAGCACAGTTATTAATATTGAAAATTTTGTTCTATGGGTTTGTAGAACAGCCCACATGTTGTACGAGGACAAATTAATTGTATCCAACCAAACAGTGAAAAAAGAGTGTGAAGAAAGGGATAGAATGCAAAAGGGTGATAAACAGAGTGACTCCAGTTGTCATTGTAGCAGTGCCAGGTTCACTTTGGGATTCCTCTTCCTGGGGAGAGTTCCTCTGTTTGCAGAGACCAGATGGGACTCTCCCAATGATGTTTTATTAGCCAAACACAGGACAAATGACTTTGTGGCAGTGTAAAGGACTGTTATAGTGGGAGGGGATAATGAGACATGATTTTTCATGCTGGAGCTGCTGAATGCACCCTCACCCACCCCTCTCCCCTCCCAAGTCATGTTCACACCTCCCCAGTTTCTGAGAAATCAAACCTAGACCCAGGTGCAGATTTCAGACTCTGTGGCTGGATCATTTTTGATTTCTTGCTGAGAACAATTTTCTTCCTGATCTTTTAAAATTCTTCCACAGTTAGAAGAGAATACCTTTTCTAATGCCAGATTAAATGCTAATAAAATGCCACATTTAATACCAGGTGGTTTTAAAACCCAGTAGTTTCACAGGAACTGTAAGTATACAGCTGGTTCTAAAGAGAAGTGATGATATTCTGATTTATTTTGTTTCTATCTATGTAATTTGTCTTTCAGTTGAAACACAAGAATGGACAGTATTCAACTACATTGTGAATGCAATGGGCCAATTTCACATTTGGGAGAACAAGTTCAGATAAAAACAAGATATGTATTATTAATGGGCTTAATTCATCATTGAAACAGTGCTTCTTCAAATGTGATGGTTATTTGTTGTTGGAACCCTAAATTGCACCTGTATATCGTCCTAAAACAAACAGCAATTGAAACAGCAGAAAGAGGAATGCCAGTTTTGGCCAGTTACTGATACAGGATTTAAATGGCAAGCAGAAAATTCTTCTTACTTTTGATCCGGAAGGTACCTAGCAATAATTTTTTGTAGGTGCAGGCTGGTCACAGCAAATGGCAAAGTACTAAATCTGCTCCAGGTGTTTATGTTTTGCTTTAGGTTGCAGAAAATTCTGTAATTCTACTCCTTTATTGCATTGCTTGCTCCTGCTAGCTGCTGTACAATTGTACAATTGTACAGCAATTCTGTACAATTACTGAATTAGAAAGTCAGGTGAAATCATAAAATAGTGCGAAGTAGATGTTTCTTCACAGATCCATTTGCTTTGTTTGTTGGAATACATGTGTAGTGATACAATGCTTTGTGACACTTGTGAATACTTTTATGAAAATAAAAACTGAAGATATTTTTTCTCCAATTTATTCAATTTTAGGAATTAGAGAAATTCAGCTTCTTTTTATTTTAAGTATATTTTACGGAGAAGCTGTAATCTCTTAATCTCTGTGAGGCTTCTCCCTATCAGCCATTGGCACTGGCTGACATGGAGCCTGTGGAGCCTGCAGTTGGTGCTCTGCAGCTCAG
>JANRMJ010000088.1:7526751-7555050 GCA_025584955.1 Alethe diademata
TGGCACTGGCTGACATGGAGCCTGTGGAGCCTGCAGTTGGTGCTCTGCAGCTCAGTAAGCAAAGGCCAAATTTTGCCTACATATGTGCAACTCCCTTTGGCTCCAGGGCAGGCGATTTGCACTTGGGCTACACAATAAATTGATTTGTCAGTTCAGTGACTGACTTAAAAATAAATAAATTAAAATGGTTCCAGCTGTCAAGAAACGGATCTTTCTTTACTCCTCCCCACTTTTTTTTTCCCCAGCTAATCAAATCAAGATGCTTTTTTCAAATGAAAAAAAAAAAATAATTCCCATACATTTGAGATAAAAACAAAAGCTAGATTTTCAGGACGATATAGACACTCTCACAAAACAGATGCTGCAGTTTTCTTACTTATATTGGGTCAGAAACAGGCCAAATCTCTACTTATTTTAAGGAGATGCACTCTCTTCCCCCCACTTAACTTAAAATGTCCTAACTGTGGAGTTATATGCTATTACAGAATGTTGTGCCTTTCTGTTGGAACATCTCCACTCTATATTAAAGGCTTAAGCATCTCTTCTGGTCAGCAGCACAAAAAGTATCTCTACAAAAAGTGCTGCTAAGAACATTCTGGTGATTCCCAGGTTACTGTATTAATGAATCCAAGTGCTCAGTAGAAAATAAATGATAGACTGAAGGGGTATTAGCCCACATTTCTTCATTATTTAGTGTCTAAGTTACTTCTTGATTTGGTTTAGAGAGAGATTAGATTTGAATCTGAGCTTTTGACAGCATGTTGTAATTGTTCGACTGCAAAGCCAGAAAGCTCCTTTTTTGGGAAAAATATTGTGAAACTAAAAATAGTTAAAATATTGTGGGAAAATAGGAAGTAGCCACTTTGACACAGCTACCTGCAAGGAGATTGTGGTGAGGTGGAAGTTGGTCTCTTCTCTCAGGTGACAAGTGATACAATGAGGTGAAACAGCCTTGTGATGCACTGGAGAGATTTAGATTGGATGATAATAAAAATGTCTTCACTGAAAGGCTTGTCACACATCAGAACAAGCTGCCAAAAGAAGTGGTTGAGTCACCATCCCTGCAGACTTTCAAAAGACATGTAGATGTGGCACTTGGGGACATGGTTCAGTGGCAGTGCTGGGCTAACAGTTGGTCTCAATCAAGTCTTTTCAAACCAAAAATTTCACTGATTGCATGAACCCATCTTTGGGACTCTTGTTTCTTTTGCATTCTTTGGTGGGAGTTACTCAGTGTGAGTTTGCCTTGATTCTACATTTCCTTGAGTTTGGAAGGAAGACATGCAGCTTCCATTCTGAGAGTTTAATATACCTGAAATGTGTGGTGAAACTTTCCTTGGTCATGAGAATGGCATTATCTTACACTTATAAGTTTAGCATGGTGATATAATAATTTTTGCAGAATTCTCTACTACACTTATGCATCCAGAAGATATTTTCCCTTTTAAATTAAGTAAGAGGACACAGTATGTCTCTGAAGGTAATACTCTCATTAAAAAAAAAAAAAGTGAGAATTAGCTCCAGAAAATATTATTGAATCTAAGCTTCATAAGTAAAGACAATAGGTTGTACAGAGTAATTATTCTTTTTATCCAGTCCTTTGTAGAGAACCTTGTGGTTTTGTTCTAGCATAATTTTCCCATCCTCTTCAGGTGGGCAGCCCCTTACCTGAAGCCACAACCCACTTGCTGAAGAAATCTGTTTATAAGACCTTGAATAATTTATCTGATGCATTTTTCCAGAATTTGCATAACCAATGGCCGTGAAAGGCAGTGGTGTAGGGAAAAGCACCACTGGGAATGTTCAGCCTCTCATGATGGAGGTAGTGCTTCATTGTGTGAGCCTGTGGTGCCAGGCACTGGATTTTTGCAGTGTCCTGAGATGGCTCTGTCTGCTTGCAGAGTGTGAAAACCAGCTCAAGGCAGCTTGTAGGGGTTTCCTCTTTGGGCTGGCTTGGCTCTGTGGGTCCCAGCTCCTTTTCCTCCCTGCCATGAGGTTCAGGTGACAAAAAAAGGAGGGATTCATTTCAGAGCAGAGGTCCAAGCACCTTGTGACTGCAATCCAAAATTGCGTGTTTATGGGCACACAGGTTAAATTTTTCTCATTCTTTGAGCAGGAAAGTGGAAGAAAGCTGGTTGGCTTTTGAAAAATATAATCATTTTTTAAGTCTGAGTCTTGCAAAATCTCAGTGATTCCCCACTGTGAATAGTGTTACCCTAAAATTACCTTAAATATTCCATTATTACGTATTGTTTCCAAATCTGTCTCAAATTTTTGAGAAATATACTTTATTCTGCTCACTATATTCCCTCATATACTTGGTAGGCGTTTTTTTTTTTTTCTCTTTGTCTATGTACCTATTTGCAAATGCTCAGTAGACTAATTAAGGTTTCTGAAGGTTTAACCTTGTCTTATACATTAGATCCTGATAACTGCCATGGTGTTAGCTCAGTAGGCTGCAGGGAAGGGTTCCAGAAAATATTGTGTAATATTGCCAAACAGGGCTTTGCTGTTGAAATTACTCATCCTACAGAGCTTAGGTCAATGTTAATGTGACAGGGGAGATTTAATCCTGTGGGAAGGTATTTTCATCACGTGGTTTTAAAAGAAATTTTATCACCTGAGTCTAAAAGAAGCTGTGCTGTTTGCATTTTAATTAATTGTTCTTTAATTTGTGAAGGGAAAGTGTATTTTTAATTAATTGCCAAACAAAAGCAAGTTATACACTTTGCTTATAACTGAGCACACTGGAATGGTTGTGCATCAGCAGAGAATATTCCTCTGTTTTTGTGTAAAGGAAACATTTCTGAAATAATTGCAAAATTACTAGGGGACCCCTCCCACCCTAGTTATTTCAAATGAAATGCAAGCAGCTTAGGTCAGCCACATCCTGCTCTCCTTGATGTCATAGTGTGATGCCATCAAACACTGCTAGCTTCTGGTGCTGTACCATTGATAAAATGAAAAACATTTAAAATGCCACTGATCTTACCTCATGGAACTATTGCTATTCTTTTCCTTTTGCACCCTAGCTCTGGAATACTTATTATTTTCTTGTAAGAGCTTCTAATTCCCATTTATTTGTGTATTTTTTGCCAAAGTCACCAGCTGGCCTGGACCTGGCTCACAGCAGAGCTCACACTGGCCACATTGGCTGGCAATGGGCAGAGAGAGACAGAGATCTTACTGGATTTGCAGCACTCAAAAATTATAAAGGGCAGCATAATTTATATTTTTAGTTTTTTTTAAATTGTCCAGTTAGTGGATGATGTCATTACCCTGTGTTTGGACCAAATGCACAATGTATGCACATCCAAGAGCAGAGATTTGTGCCAAAATTACACCCTTGCCTATGGCATTGACAAGCCTCAAAAAGTATACAGTTACATCAAAATGAAAAACCTGATAAATATAAAAAGGAATAAAGAAATCCTCTTTTGTTGTATAATAGTGAAGAGATGTATCAAAATCTGTAAATTAGGCACAACTTTAAATCCACACATAATTTCAATTACATACATCTGTTTCTCCTCAAGAAGAATGAAGTGAGGTCAACAACTAAACATTTTAGAGCCATCAAGATTCTGGGATGCTTTTTAAGCTATATACATATGTGATTTGTAAGAAACCTATTTATATGTAAAATTTCTCATTTGAGCATTCAATCCTTTTATTATGCAAACACAAAAATTTTTGGAAGCTACAGACTGCAAAGTGAAGTGAATGCACGTTATTTCAGTCCAACGTTATTGCTCTAATTTTTTTTTTTTTCATTTTAACCCCCTGATGTTTCTGTTATCATGAAGAAAAATATCTGTCAAACTTTCAATCTGCAGATAGTAGGGGATAGATGGGGCACAGACTTTCCTTCAGAAAAGTAGGTAAAAGTTTTCTGAGTTCTTTGCCAATAATAAAAATTAAAGCCTTAATGGAAGTTTTTGAGAGAAGATGGGCAAGGGAGAAACATTATATGCTGGGACTCAAGGGAGAAGATTTTTAAATCTTTGAATTATATGTAATTTCATGTATTTGAGTGGCACTTCCTTTCCTTCTCTCACCCAATGCCACCCACAGCCTTGAACAGAGCCCATTCAGCTGTGATGGTCTCATTGTGACCCTAGTGATGTGTCGTGTCATATCCTTTTACCAGTAATGTCAATAAAGTTGATGACTTTGCTGATAAGGTTTTTAATAACAAAATAAAATGGAAATACGTTTTACATTCATCATAAATGTACAATATAATGTATTGACCCTCCTTGAGCCTGCAGCCTTTTTGGATTCCTCAAATATTAAAAAGTGAGCAAAGACTTAAGTAAGCTTGCTCAACAATAAATCAAACAAGAAAGCAGAATCGCTTGGAATACATAATCAAAAAACATTCATGCATAAAATAAAAAGCAAAATACTGACCTAAATTGTTAATAACAGGAAAAGTCTGTTAATACCTGTTGTATAAACCCCTAATCTTTGCAGTTGTTAGCAGAAACTGGAGTGCATGCATAAAAAAACCTCTCTTCACAGCAATGCTGTTATCCACATCAATCAAGATAATCCCACAGTAAAACCTTGCTAAAGAGGAAATGTGTCATGTTTGGATAATGTCAATGATTAGAAAACATGTCCCAGAAAATACCATGCAAAACAAGTTTAAATATTAATGCACACCTTCCTAGACCTTTTCAAACTGAGTCTCAAATTATTTACATGGACCTCAAGGGCTGAACTCTGATTTCAGTTCCAGATGTGAAACAAACAGAAGTTTCTGTGTATTTGAAAGCAGCGTGTAATTCTGTGCCATAAAACTTCACAGCTGTTTGTCTTTTTTTCACAAAATATGAATTCTCTCTCTGCACAAGGGTAAATTGAGTCATAGAGCAGGGGCATGATTGATTGAATGTGAACACAGCACATAACAAACCTTGGTATCTCTTACTCCTTCATGGCTAAAGGAAACATGCTGGTGGTTCAAATTCATTCAGTCTTAGGCTGAAATGCATTTGATCATAGCTCAGCAAAGAGGACAATTTTTTTCTTCGGACCACACTACAAATTAAGCATCTGGAAGATTTTCATAGGGTGTATAGTATGTTCTGGAGAAATCATTGAAAAAGCCAGAATTACACACTAAGCCTATGTGAACAATCAATCATGTCCTTATTTTCTGCTCTAGATTGATGGTAATTGAATATGATTTGCACTTGCAGGTTGGCACTCATGGGCTGCTAATCACTTGGGAAAATATAACACATTGCGCTCTCGAGTGTTGTTCAGATATTGTTTTCAAGGGCAATCAGAAAATCAGCTCTCCTCGTGTGCTTATGAGGAAGGTGGTACTAAAAAAATATGTAAGTGAAACAGAATTAGTTCAGCTAATTTTAGACAGCTAAAGTTTAAGAGTCTGGATCTTAGCTGGTTCTTGTGATTTCTTAAGATTGGGGTACACTGTCTTATAAAATGCCTTTTTCTCTCCCCAAACTTAGCAGGGACCTTCTAATGCAGACTCGGATGAATATCTCAGTTGTAGCTGTCCAAAGTTAGTGAGATGGATTCACCTAAAGTTAAATTGAACAAGTCACCTTTCTGCAGAGCTTAGCAAAATTTTTGAGCTTTCTGGAGCAGTGCAGCAGCCAAACCCTACAGAAAACAACAGGCATGGGAGAAACACAAAGGAAAGCGTGATCATATAGTAGAAATAATGTTCACACTAATACATAAAAATTGTATAAAAGTCCGTGTTTCAATGAAAAAGTGGTTAGGTTTGTAAATGGAACCCATCAATATTATAATTATTAGATGAGATGGCTCACAAAATCAGAGCAGAATTCATTATTCAACAAGCCCTCAGTTCAATTCAGCTGCATGAAATTCAGCTGAATGATCAGCTGAGTAGCCTTTCAACTAAGCAAGAATGTGTGAGGAAGTACACCATGCTAAAGCACATCTTTAATAAAGGGCTGCCTGGAAGGACCATGTGTAGGAAAGGACTTGGTTTGGGGATTTTTTAGGTTTTAATTTTTAAAATAGAAGAAATATGTTATCTCTGACCTCCTTTCTGAGGAGGAAAAAAAAAAGACATCAATAAATTATTTTATAATAATTTAAAATAAGAAAGTAAGATATTATTTGGTTCAGGAATAAACATCCCACTTGTAGAGCTTTTAAACTGTGATTAAATGGTTTAATTTTTTTAATTCTAAAAACCCCAAAAAACTGTGACCAAAAATTTGAAGGGCACCTTAAGCACAAAACAGAGGAAAATATGATTCTGGCAGTGGGCTGAGCTGTAGGAATACTGCTCTCAGTTTGTGTTTGACTCTCTTTACGTCAAATGTTTATGAACAGCATGTGCTTGGCCTAGATGGCTGCAGAAGGATGTAGAGCCCTTTATCTTCAAGAACATCCAAAATCTGGAGGTTTGCTTGTGTGGGGCTTATGCTGATCAAATATAACCTCTTCTAATAAGTGGGAGTGGGCATGGAAGGTAAATCTTGCCTCGTGCTGTGCATTGCATGGCCTTGTTGTTTTGGGCTTTTTAAAAACCCACGTTGGCAACGAGCAGTGCCAGGGCATGTTCACTGGCCCTGGGGCCACCAGCCAGCATCTGGGCATGCTACAGAACACTCCCAACATCCAGAGGTGGAGGGACTGCATCCAAAATGCCCATGGGGAGCACACCAGATCACTGAACCAAAGATGTAACAAGGGCGATTTTAGAAGTTTAATACCTGCAGAGAGAGAAATTCTTGTGAGTAGGAATGTTTGTGGCTCCCAAGTTTACTGGAATAGCTGTAGTGGTGGTGAACTAGGATTTCTGACAGTATACACAGGAAGTTCCTTTAGGAAACTAAGCACTTATGATGTGAGAAAAAATGTTTTTACTTGAGTGTCACTGTTTCTTAATCATAGTAACTATCAGTTGTGATGATTAATGCCTGGTGTAAAGGTGAGATAGAGGATTATGAGTAATAGAAGTATTTACTAGGGATGGATGTTACCAAATATATGAGGATTTATTTATTCTGAGGAAATAGAAGACACAAAATGTACAAGAAGGAAGGTCACAGGGAGATCAATAAAAACGTCATTACAAAGGTGACTGTGAACAATTTACTCAAGAAAGAATAGAATCCCCTTCTCTGCTTTTAAAGAATATGTCTAAAATAAGCAGGAGGGAATATTTTTTTTTCATAAAGTTGTAATTAAATCTTAAAACTTGGTTCCAGATAAATAGTGGATAGGTAGTTCAGGAAATCCTCAACCTTCTGACTGCCAAAAGCAGTGATGTTTGCTAAGCAGGACCAGTCTGTCTTTGCTTTGGTTCTTCCTAAGCATCAGCCACAGGCTGCAGTTGGAGGCAGGATTTAGCCATTTCATTCTAACCCAGCATGACTGTTTCTACTTTTCTGTAGCCTAGATCATGTGTGTGGAGAGCATAAAAAAGAATGGGCAGCATTTTTTGACAGCATTTCATTCTTTTCGTTTATCACTTGCTTGTCAGCAGCCCTGAGATGGTTTTAGAACCCATCAGAGCAAAGGAAGCGTTGCAAGAGGCATTGGAGGGGAAGTTATGACTCTAAAGCATTTGTTTGCCTCATTATGCTAATTTGTCCATTATCTCTGGGGTAGTGCAGCATCTTGATCCAGGTGAATTTACATTCAGCTCTTAATTCCATTGTTTGTGGGCTCTCACTCTGTAAAACTGGGATGCTGTCAGGAGAAGTGATGGCAAATACACCACCTGTGAGATCCTCAGCTTGCATTACAGTAAATTCTCCATCACATGGGGTTTAGGATGCAGTGCCATAATAAGTTATCAGGGAATAAATCATGCAGTCCAGCCAGGGACTAAACCATGCAATTCTCAGGCAGCAAAAGCAAAGGTCTCCAGGTTCATACCTGAGTGAGTGCAGCAGGACTGCTGCTGCTGACACAGAGAGCCTCTGGAACTCCTACATACATCACTGCAAACCATGGATATTTGTCACCTATGGGCTTTTGGGCACTCCAGTTTTCACTCAAGAACACGTGAAATGTCTGAAGGTAGGAATCTCATCCTTCAGTTTCCCCCGTTAGAAAGTAAAAAATAATTTTCATCTTACCAAATGCTGTGATTGTTTAAGTTACCTCGAGATTTATAGATCAAATGCATCAAAGAAGCACAAAATATTTCTGTGCTTAAAGGAGCTGTACACTGGTGCACAGATAGTTAAAAGAAAAACTGTAGTTTTGAGCAAGTGCATATGCAATTTCTACAGACAACTGCCATTATCCTGTGAGGCACAGGCATTGCCAAATTATTAAACTAATTACAGATATTAAACTAAATATCAGTCTTCAAACCCTCTGTTGTCTTTTTTTCTTCCTTTGAAGCCTTTTTATTATTTTTTTATTACTGTGGATACCTATAAAACTTTTAATTTGAATAATTTAGAAATTTGCATTTAATTTTATTATATTTCTTTTCATGTTACTGCAGTGTTGTCTTTGGGCTTTTAATTGATTTTTTTTGTTATTGTCAAACACTTTGAAACTTCTGAAATGAACTGCATGAAAAGAATAAGTAATGGCCCAGTCTTAAGAGAAAACCAACAGTATTTTATTAAAGAGAATCTTTCACAGAATTAAATACTGTGACTTTAGTATTTTTTGAGCAATTACAATAGCGTTTGTAGCAGGTTTTATGGAAGTAACGTATCTGCATTTATAGAGCAGGCATAGAAAATGCTGCAAATACATGCCTTTGATCTAAATGACAGAAATAAATTTGCTAGGGACACGGTAGCATTAAGCATGTTTAAACTGACCCGTATTTCTTGAAGTACAGGTAGAGTATTTCTCCTTTTGATCAGGCCATTTGATTTACTGTATAAATAAAATTAAGTTATATGCATAATACATGTAATATAATTTGGCACGTTAACTCTTACAGATGGAGGTTAATATTTTATCTATCCCGTTTTTTTTCCCCCCTGTTCTGCAGTTAAATTTATCACGAGTTTGCAGGCATGACTTGCTGCTACCCATGGACATGAACAATTAAGTTTTCAGTCAGAACTACACTGAGAGACTCTGATCCAGCTGCACTCACTAAGCCTTTTGGTAGCTGCATTGATAAGGCAGGAAGAAGTTCATGTGCAAGAAATCTGAAGTGAAGGTGCAAATCTCATGCTTGGCTGGTATTTTGTTATCTAGGAATAAGTTGATCCTGAGTGGCATCAGAACAGCTTTACTCTCAGTGTTTCTGGTTCTTTTAAAACTATCCTAAATCCTTTGGACTCTTATCATTACAGGGAACTCAAATTTGTTAATGTTGTGATTCAGTTACCATTTAATAAGGTTTTAAGCAATTTTTCAGAAACTGTTCATTAACATTCAAAGCTTTTTTTAAAAGTCATAGACTTGTGCCTAACACTCAATAAGACACATTTTTGTTGCTTTTTATAGATCAGGAAGTTGGAGATGTGCTTTCTATAAAGCAGTCATTAATGCCTTAAATCATTATGATAAAATTAGAATATTGAAAACACCATCAAACTGGTGTTCGGTTCTTTTTTTCCACATATCCAAAGGCTCTATGATTCTAAAATAAATTGCATATAAAATAATGAAATAATCAGTCATTTCTTTCAGTTAATCATTAAGCTACTGTAATTGATTTTGAGCACAGCATACTGCTATGTGCACTCCTTATTTGAATAGTACAAGGGTTGGCCATCTAGGTTCTACAGAGCTAAAGTATTTTAAACTCCTTGGAGGAAGGAGACAAACTAAATCTGACTGTTGTCAGAGAGTTGAGTGAAATCTGACATGTTTAAAGAACATGCTTCCATTGTCTGACCTTTCAGCTGGAAACTTCTTACCTGCTACTTCTTACCTACTGAGACACCCAGCCTGCAGAGCTCCCACTCAGCACTGTCAGATTATGGGGCTTTCCTTTTGCTCATTTTATCAGAGCGCTCACGCTGCTTTGGATTAGAGCTTAAACACGTGTGTTAGAATTATTCAGGCTTTTTCTGTAGCCTGCAAGACCTGGAGGCTGTCCCAGGGGATAATCCAGAACAGGAATTTCTAGTGACCAACTGCCTAAAGAGCCTTCTGAGTCCAACTTCATGCTTGACTAAATGGCTGTGTTGGGTTGCATTCAGAAAATTATTCCTCCAGCATTTCCAGTGCTAATCAGGCTGTAGGGCTGCAGGACTGTTCCTGTTCTCCACCTCCCTGCCACCTTTTGCTTGTGGGAATAGGGTGTGCCTGTGCATATGTCTAGGCACAGCATTAAATTTTGTAGACTTGTAGAAATTTGTGCAAGCACTCAAAGTGAACAGGAAAGAACTTTTTTTGAAGCATTTGTGAGTACATTCCTTAATTTAGTGAAGTCATGGAAGCGTGCTTATGGGGACAGGGACTGCACCAGTGTCAATGTGAGTGTGTTGCGAGTATATTTTAATTTGTTTTTTTTTTTACTAAAAATATACAGACCCCAAAGAAATAAAAAAAAAAAAATAATACTGGAGATACAAAACTGTTGCTGAAAGAATTACCAGTGTGAAACAGGAAGAGATTCTTGTATAAGACTTGATTTGTAATTATGGATCATAAGATCCTGTCTGTACTCAGTTCTTAAATACATAATTCATGAGTAAAGCCTGAGTAAGTTTTTCAGCCAATAAAAACAACAGTGAAATTGGAATTTACGGGATTACGAGCACAATAAATTTGATGAACAGTTATAGCTTTTCAGTCTTTTTCTCCTTTAATAAAAGAGAGAGAAGAGAGAAAGAAGTTCTTATAACCTAAAGAGTCAAGTAGTTGTATTTCCACTTGAGAGCTTTTATGGGAAGATGCAGTTAGACATAAAGTGTACAATAAGCAAAATTTAGGTGAGATTTAGTTTAATAGACATGATAATCTGAAATCTCATTGTGTTTAAACAGCAGAAGCCAATGAAGTAAAGCTCACGAAAATTCGAGGCAAAATTTCCAATGCTTTTTCACAATGAAGAATTTGCTTGATGCTTTTCCACAGGCTGAAAGAACTTCCATACTGGTTTTTCAGTTTTCAGTACACATTGATGTTCAGAACACCTCAGTTCTTGCTCAGAGTTGGTTGTATGTTGCATGAATGCTACAGAGAGATAAAATTCTAACAATAAATATGCTCAGCTATTGATTACATTTTAAAAATAATGGATATAAAGTGTATTGCTTGTTCAGAAAAGCTTTTGTTATGAGATTACTCAGAGATATCAAGTGCAGTGATAATGATCAAGAAACTTTTTAGTGAGCTGGGATGAAGGATGTGGGATTGTGAAACACAGATGAGTGAAAAACTTTGAAAAAAATTGTTGAAATCACAACCATTTTGCTTAATCTTTTTCTACAAGAATAGAATGTTAAAAAAAAAATCATTTCACAAGCTAAAATGCTGATTACACTTGCCAAAAGTTAAGTGATTAAAATTGTGCTTTACAATCTCAAATCAATAATTCACTTGTCAAAAAGAATTTGGAAAATGCAAATCGCACTCAAAATTTTTTTGAAAGAATCAAAGGAAGAGAGGAAAGATCAGGAGAATGGAAAGCAGTAGGTGAGTCTCTCTTCATATTTGAGTCTGGATGGTTTGAATATCTCTTGAAAGTCTTCAGAAGTCTTTTGAAAAGCTTCAGATGTCAAAATGGAAACACCTGAAGGCCTATTATCAAAATAATAGCCTCTACAGTCTGTGAACTTGGATAAAGAGAAATGACTCATCTCCAGTGATAGGGGACTGATGGGTTCCACTGGCAGAGAGTGACTTTCATGACATGACTAGATAATAAGGGTTTTTATAAACCCCTTTGCCTATTTAAGGGCCTAAAAATGGATTTTGAATCACAGGCCAAGATCAGGCACCCAGAGATGGATTCCTTGCTATTTTTAAGAACTCTTGAGACTGCAGTTACGGCTGGTATCTATGAACACTCTTTGCTTAAGTGGTAAAATATTCTGTCTTCTTTAGTGAACAAGGGAATAGCTATTCCTGTAATTTTTAATATAAGCTTAGAAAATGTAACTGACAGTGATAACCTCAGTGAACCATCCTGGAGACTACAGGTATTCATTAAATAATAATCATTCTTTGTAGTGCATTAGCACAAGGAGCCTTAGCAATGGACAATGAAGCTGTTCTGCCAGCCAGTAGAAAAACCTCCCCTAGCAGAAAGACCTTCCAATTTAAATTCTCAACGTGACACAACAGTTGGATGCAGAAGATGATAGAGCAGGTAAAATGCTATAGGGGGTTTTTTGGTAGTGTTTCATATTTAACTCATAACATGGAGATCTTCAAGAGTATTCTTTAGATTTTGAAGTATGAGAATGTGATTAAAAGAAAGGTACGTGCTCATGGATTTCAAAGAGAAATTCAGCCTGTTGGATTCATTGTATTCATGTGAGACCAAGTAAAATATCAAGCTCTTGTGTAATAACTGAGTAAATATTTTATTCATAATAATTAGAGTATTGTTTTACAAACATTAAAAGACTTGCTAAAAGCTATGTCATTCATTATTATCGTTAAAAATATTGGTATTAGGTCTTTGGAATAATTACAAACAGGAATTCTTCATAAGATAAATGGGTAGGATTAAAAATAAGCACATACAAAGCTATTCATCAATTAAATAAATCAGCCTATGCTATGAAAACTCCATGAAAAGATACCTTAGGGATTTAGTTAATATCAAGGCATTAGTTATTACAGGAATGTTGGTAGTTTGGACACGAAGAGAAGGAAATCTTAGAAGTATTGTCTAGATAAAATTAGAGGCTTATTTTCTTTTTAAAATACAGGGGAAGTAGTATGGACACCAAGACATTGTGATCATTTTTTAGAGCAACTCTAATATGTGCAAACAACCACATTATCCTGTATAATAGCACACAGACATAGGATGGAATTGTGTCTATTATGTGTTGTATTCTCCTGACACCACACTCACCCCAAAAAACTTTTCAAACCCATCACCCTCTTGTCTTCAAATGTTTCATTTTGTGGCTCTGTTTAGGCTATTTTTTACCCAAAAATCTAGTGCCTTTGGAAAGCAGAGATGCAGGTCTTTTTCACCAAGTGTTGGAGATCAGCAGGTCTGGCTGTAGGCACTGGGGTGATGTCCTACAGTCTCCAAGGCATCTGAGACCAAGCCAGTTTTAAGAAAAGCATGAAACATGTCTGAGTTTGTGCATTGCTGAGCTTGAGAAGGCAAACAAATATTATTAGCCTGGTTGGTGGGGCAATGCCAGACTGACCAGACAGCATTTATCACCTTCAGTGGCACTTGCCAATGTATTAGCCCTCTGTGAAGAGAGTTTCACATTCATTCCTGAGATGGAAACCAGCTCTCTTACCTGAGCAAATGGAACACTAAGCTGGAATGTCAGAGAGCTTACTTTGCTGTGGCAGGTTACCCTAATTTTCACTGCAGGGTTAGTAAATTATAAATATCTACCCGTTAGGAGAGGAAAACTCACACTTAAACACAAGCTCTGTTACTTCTGCTGAGCTTGCTATTATTTTATTATTTCTAACCCTGTAAACAATAATATTTCAAAAGTAAAATATGTTCATAGTGCATGTAACTTCACAAAGCAGCATCTTCTGCTACATATAAACAGCAGCACACAAGCAATTCCAGCCTGTCAGGTCTGAGTATGTGCTCACTGCACACAGCCTCTAAACTGAAAGACACTAAAATTTAAGTTGGAAATGCGTCACTTCCCTGTATCCATTCTCCAGCTCATTTCTAATGGGACTCAAAGACAGCTGGATAACGTGGAAGGCTGTGGTATGTGTGTTGCAGGGAGCAGGGCTGTGGGGACTGCTGATGGAGCTCTGCCAGTGTGTGCCCTGGCAAAGTGTCTGCCATGAAATATGTGTTTGCTGGAAGGTCTGCAGAGTCACCTATATATGTCTAAATAGGGATATAAATAGAAAAGCAGGTTGAGTACTGTGTGCAGGCTTTATTTGGGAAAAAAAACCCCAAACAGACTGAGAACAAAAAGAGCTTTTCACTGTCTTGAGCCTGATGCTGGCCAAGATCCAGAGAGATCCCCGCTGCTGGCTGGAACTGGAGCTGTGTCAGTCTACACTGAATTGTGTCTGGTTGCTTTTCTGAGAGCTACAGGTCATCCAGATTTGGGAGTGTCCACCTTCTTCTGCTTGGCCTCATTCCCTACATGGATGGCTAAGAGGCAGAATGATGTAAGAGTCATTTTGAGATACTAGAATCTGAAAAACTGCCTGACACTTTCCCTTTTTCCCTTTTCCAGTGAGAAAGCCCTTTGTCTGGCAATGGTACACTTGGACTTTCTTTTGCATTTCAAGATTAATGATATTGACTTGAAACATGCAGTGAGGAGAAGTTAACTCTTGCTTTTCATAAATATATAATTAATTTTAATTTACACATTTAGAAAATATATATAGCATTTTTAATGTACACATTTACATAAATATGAAAAAAACTTCTTTGTTGTTTTTTTTTTAATACAAAAGACCTTTGTTGATGCCTGATAATGTAGACAACCAGAAAAAAACTCATTAAAATTCCCTTATGTGATAAAAATGTATAAAAAAAGAATATTCCAGGAAAATATATCTTGTTTCTTTGTGAATCTAGACCTACAAAATCTACCTTAAGAATATACAACTTTGAGAATAAATTGAAGTCTGAGGGGCAAATCAAAGCCCTACCTTCTTCAAAGATAGATTTTAGGCTGCACTTGTCTTCATGTCTTCTGTAATATACCTAAATTCACTGCTATATAATCAGGGTGATTTGAGTTTTGAGTGCTGCAAAAATTGAGCAAAACCTCTGAATCTTTGCTTACTTTACATTTTCAGTTCTTTTCTTGTGACAAGAAGACATAACTATATAAAATGTCATGCTGGCAGAACACAAGCGTACTGTTTCGTGATGGGATCACAGTCAGCAGTCTTGGCTTTACATTTTTGAATCTCAATGTGCACAGCTCAAAATACAGGTTTATTAGGAATCATCAATCCCAGTTTATGCAAAGAGCAGACAGTTCCTTTATGGTGGAGTCTGCTTGCTAGTCTGTTACACAGCCAGGAATAGCTGAAGAACAAGTAGGAGACAAATTAGGAAGTTTGATTCTTCAAGTAAGTGGGAACAGCCAAAAATATTCTCCATATCTCAAGCAGTTAACAAGAGCAAAGGCAGTACAGAGCACATCCTTATGAGGAGCCTGGCTCCTGAAGATAGCTCCCAGCTCTTCTGGAAGGAGTGTTCTGCTCTCTGAACTTCTCCTCACACAATGGCATGTGTTTGTGTGAAGGCAGAAGGGTCCTGCCAGCCCTCAGCTCAGGACAGCTGGCCTCTGCATTCTGCTTCACCCACTCACCCTACCCAAAAAACCTCACACCACCCTGCCCCACACTGCAGGAACTTGGTGCTTCATGTTCGTTTAATTTTGTTACATCCTAATGTCTAATTCCCTCCTAATAACCCTACCATTTGTACTCTAGCTTTGTGATTTTTCCCTCTGGCTGGGAGTTGTTCTCTTGATATAGCTCATAAATAAAGTGTTGGCAATATGAACTTATGTAGACACTAGAAGTGTTTATCTCTACAGTGTATAAAGGAATTCTGTAGAAATAACTCTTATGTATATGTTAAACTAAATGCTGATATCTCTCACCTTTTATTTTTAATATCTGGTAGCTCACTGCAAGATGTTCCTGTAGAAATTGTGAGTTCCTTCACATAAAATGTTGAATTTAATTTTTCCTACTATAGAAATGGCATCAAAAATATTAGAAATACTTCATGCTGTCAATAATAAGAGCAAAGAATTAGGAAAGAAGAGGAAAAATACTAAAAAGTTCCTCCAGCTCCAGTTCCACCAATCCATCAGCATATTCTTTATTACATTTACAGTGCTTTGTCCAAATTCCCCAAATTCCAGGAGGTATCATTTCCATTAAAGATTTTTCCATAATCCAGAACTTATTATCAGAGAAAATTCCTTCTGTATGTTTTCACATTCTTTTCACTATACTACTAACTGTACTTCTAGAGTATCACCCACAATGAAATTTCCTTAGGTGTTTACTTCTCTGTGGTTTAGATGTGAAGACAAATTTTCCAGCTGCATTAAGGTATTCTGTGATGTTTTGCCACCAAAAAAAAAAAAAAAATTAAAAAAAAAATCTATATATATATCCATAAGGTTTACCATGAGGATGTTCCCAAGATAAAGGAACATCCTTATGTAATTCTTGAACAGCAGATTATGTATAGTTGATATGCATCTTCATTTTTTTCTAGATCAGAACTTTTTATCAGTTTCTGAATGAACCTTGATCAGCTGTAAAACTATTCTGAGTTTCTCACTGTGTTCCCAGGCAACCAGACTGTTTTTTGACATCTGTATATTTTCACATTCTTTGGAACAGGTCTCTTTCCTGTCTTGTGCTCACAGAACATACAGAGTTCATGTCTACTGAGTATTTCATGTGCACACAGTTCCTTTTTCCAAGTATGTTTTTTAATGAAACAAGACAAAATACTGAAATTAGTGCTGTGAGAGTTTTTGTTATATGAACATCCACTTCATTAAAGATAATATTTAATTTTTATAGCAAACTTTTGCTTGCAAAGAATTTTTTACCTGTTTCTTCTCAGAGTACTCTGTGTGTTATAGGTTGCAAATTGATTGACTCCTAGGTAGTTTATTTTTCATTTGTGCAGAATTAGTACTATTGATGTCAGCTCTGGAAATCCATTAATAGTCTGATGATAATGCTACACCATACTACTATATTTTCTGTCAAACAAAACAGTATTCACATCATGAGGCCAGAGAGAAGGCCAGTCTTAAAACAATACAGATTTTTCTCTTCAAATAGATTGTATCTTCTGTGCAGTATTTCACTTGCATTTCTGAGGATGGAGGAGGTAACATATTCACACATATAGGTGTGTTTGTCCAAAAGAGTAAACTTGTTCCATCAGAAAAGTCATGTATAATGTCTAGGGCAGAAGTTAAAATGAGTATATGTGATAAAACTAAGACACTTGACCAAAAGTCTACCCCTAAACAGACTCTTGAATAATCCCTGAATAAGCAGTGACTCTGCAAATTATTCTGTATAAAAGTATAAACAGGTAAGATATAATATGGCTACTTTACCTGCGCAGTCCAGTGTCTTGTGGACATTTTGTTGTTGCTGTGTCTGGAAACCTTGAAAGAAAGAAAGAAAAAAAATTCAATCTACTTCTGAATATAGGGATCCTAATATATTAATAAGGCTGTGAAATAACCTGCAATCAAACAACAAACCCTTCAAAAAGTTATTTGTTGTTCTTGGACACAATAAATGATTTTTTCAGAACCATAAAGTTTTCAAGTGAATTAAGACAAAGGGTTAAGTGAGCAAAATGAGAGCTGCTTACACTGGTGTTTTATGGGATAATGATCTTTCTTCAAGTCTGGTAAAACATTTATGGAGCTACTATGAGCTCACCATAATGTTCCTAATGTAGTTGATAGTTAAAGAAGAAGCCGACTATCAAGGAAAATAACCACTGTCCTAGAGCAACTATGTTTTGCTCTCTGAATTCCAGACACTTGGTAAATGATCTATGAAGCTGTTGCTAATTATTTTATGGAATTATCTATAGCTTTAATCTGGAAATTAATTAGTGCTATAGCTGCTTGTTTGTGTAATGTAAGATATCCTTTTCCCTATTCCCATATAGAGGGGAGCGATTACAATTTAATACATGTCTACATGTTTTCAAATTATATTACAATGCTGTAATGCTTCACAGTTTATATCAGATTCCAAGCCATGCTTCAGTGCCTTCACCTGCCTCAAGTGAAGGGCAGCCAGTGCCTGTGGAAGATGGGTGGAAGGAGATATCACCTCCTCCTCCAGAGACCGTGCCACGGGTCCTGAGGGGAAGGACTCAGTGCAGCTTTAATTGGTGAAAGGATGGTAAAACTGAAATGAAGTACTAGAAATCTCTGTTTAATTCCATTACTTTTACTAGAGAAACTCTCTCCCTGGTTCGGCTGCTCTTATTGAGACGGACTTGTCATTGAAGAAATTTATCTCATTTTTGTCAGGTCTGCATTTTTCCATTTGCAATCTTCTTGCTAATATATTCCTTACCAGTCCTACAGCATTTGCCTACACAACCATATCAGTGAGAAGGGTTTTCTCTACATTTTATTATGTAACATTGTCCTGTATATTTTCCCTTAATATCCCCCCTGCACTTCTGATAAAGTAAAAATACCACCAAAAGCAACGAACAAAACCTCAGTTATATAAGACCACTCCAAACATCTGGAAGCAGAACATCCAGTAGCAGAACACAAAGAGCAGAACATTGATTTTCTGTAATTCACCAGTTGGCATATCAGCAGGAAACAGAAACTTACTTTCTGAACAAATTGTCAAATTTTCTTTCCCTCATCCCTACCCTATTTCAGAATAGGTGTTTCAAAACTATTGATTTGCATTTGCTTGAAGCACAATATTGCCTGAAGAACTTGTTCATTAGGACAAAGCAAAACCACTTTTCCAGTAAACACTGTCTGGGCTATTTAGAACAGACACTGAGCAAGTGAAAGAAGTCCTGTATAAAAATTTAACTTAGGTATTTTCTCCTAAACTGTGTAATCTTTAGTGATTGAAGTTTACTGATTCAGTAAGATGCTTTTTTTCCTGCCCAAAGGCTTTTTGAGACTACTGCCTAACAATCAGTTCCCAAACAGCCAATTGCTTTTTGAGGTTTTATTTGCACATTAGAAAGTAGCCAATTAAAATCTGATTCCTTGAGAAAAAAAAAAAAAAAAAAAGACAAAATATAACACCTGCTTAGTAAATGGCATTAAATAGCACTAAAGTAAGGATGTATTTAAAGTGAGAACATATGAACACAGATGTGCTTTTCTTTATGTGAATTGCTATTAATGTTTCTAAGACTTTGGGAAACTTGCCTTTGTTGATCAGTTCATCAAAGAGTTAAAAGAACAAAATTGTGAGAGAGTTTTGCTTCACATCAGTCATTTGCTTCAGAATTTGAAGATCACTCTTCCCTTTTAATCAGCACATGGAATATATTCTCTTTTCTTGGAGAGGGCAATTTGTTCATTACTAATTGAAGTAGACTAATTATAAATGATTAGCATTTGAAGAAGGCTTTTAACTGCTATATAAGACCAGTTCAGTGTGCATTTCTCTGCACTTCTCATAAGTGTAACTTAAAATACATGATTCAATAAAGGCCTCAGTATAAAATAGGATTAAATGTACTTATAAGTCTTTAGCAGTCATTTCTTCTGGTCTTTAATCCTAAACCAAATGATGCTAAATATGCAGAATCACAAAGAACAGAAATCAGGTAATTCAATATAAACATGCTTGCCTTCTGTGACATATTCCTACTACTTTTCCAAGTAGCATTTTGCTGCAAATACTGTTTCACAAAGAGTATTAAAAATACCTTAAGCTTTTAGTTTAAAATAGAGAGCAACTCAAGAGGTAATATTGATTCTGTAAATTCAGATGAAAAGAGAGAAATTTATACTGGAAAAGTTGGGCAGATTTTGTAGTTAGAGTAGCAGTGACAGTATTGATAAGCGCATCAGTTTAGAATAAAACCATCAAAATAAATTATTTACACACCTGCCTATGTCTAGAACAGAAACAAGTTTGTCAGGTCCTCATCCCTCTCCTTGCTCTCTGGTTATGACAATAGATTCTGCATTACTCTTCATAGTTTTCAGCCTGTGAACATGGATGTGACTGCTGCCTTTAGAACTCATGTTAGCAAGGCTAGGACAGGGAGAGGAGCAAAAGGAAGAAGTGAAGTGATTTTTTACTAAAGCCCTTCTGGGAGACCAGTTTTTCTCTTGGTGAAAAAATTCTTCACGTGACTTTTCTATTTTGTGTCAGTTCTTCAGACTTGATCTTCTTTATAAAAGCCTCTATCACATAAAATTCCTTATAATTCCCCTTCTCCTTCACATGAGACATTTCAGGACCAGCTTTGAACATGGTCTCAAGCATGGACAAGGTGTCCCAACCATGAGAACATCCCTACACAGCATCATAAATGTGGGAGTTGTGCATTTGGCCATGCCCTGTATGAACCCCTGCCCAGCTGATCCAAGAGTAAAATGAGATACCAAGTGCTAAAAGGTGCAGTGCACAAGAAAAGTATAGTCAAGGTATCCTGTAGTCATAGATCTTAACAAGACACACTATCAGGTTTTCCGAGGCTTCATAATACGGGAATTTTTTTATGAATGTGACGAAGAATGATGGGGATATTTTTTACTTGGTCACCTGAGAGGTGAGAAGTTAAAATACGAAGACTGAGACAAGAAGTCATTTGGAGTTCCTGGAAATTGTTGAATGGGGAATTGGATGGGTCCATGATGTTCTTGGCATGAGGAATAAACACAAGTAGATTGTGTTTTATACAAAAAAGTGACCTAGTAGTAGAAAAATGAAAAGAGAGGGGTGACATGGATACAACTTTGTAGTAGAAGACCAGTCTTTGAATTAGCATTTTAATAAGTGGAAGGAGACCAAATATGTCTTGTATTTATAAACACACAGAAGTGAAATGCTGGTCAGATTAAAAAATGGTGCAAGTGAATATTAAGATGCCTGTTTTAATTTTGTAGAATTTGAAATGTTGATATCTGGTCACTCATAAAAAGATGTCAGAAAGACAAGGAGGCAATGGGTCTGGGATGCTGAGGTAGGGCTGTTAGATGCTTTAAAGAAGTAGTTTAATTTAAATTTACAGGTAAAGGTAGTCTGAGATAATTTAAAGGCAAGGATGAAGGAGACAAAATAAGAAGTATTTTGGGTTTTCCACCAAGAACCACAATAAAATCTAGAGGGATCTGTAGAAGAAAGACAGCGGGAGAAAATTATCATAGTGCAGAGTCAGAGAAGCCAAATGGGGACTGATTTCAAGAGTAACTTATCTTTATTGAAGGGAGCTGGCAGTTCAAGGCAGGACACAGAGTGCTATTTCTGAGCCTAAAGAGATGAAATAGAGATGAGAAATGGTAGTTAAAGGGACTGGGGGTGGGACAAGCATGTTTGTGCTGTGACGTGAGAGGATGGGAAAGTAAGGCGAAGATTAAACGAGGGAATAAAAACAGAGACTACCAAAATCTGAAGTTACTGCTCCTGTTTGTGACAGGTAAAATGCAAGTAAACAGGAGGGAGTAAAGACAAAAGATTGTGATGAAAGAAAAAGGAGAGGACTGAAATGTGTTCTAGAAATATGTCACAGATGTTTCTTGAATCACCAGACGGTGATCATTCTGCCCACTGAGGATGATGAAAGCAGGCAGGTCCAGACATTACAGGACAGACTGAATCATTCTGTACTGCTCTGATCCAGGCTGCCTTGTTTTCTGGCTAAGGCATTGTGGAGGGAAGCTGGGGGTTGAATTCCTTGCAGCTAGGCTGAGGTGGGTCTGGACACACATATTCCTGGATGAGGCTATTACCCAAGGTGAGTGTCAGCTAAACCACTGTGTGACTTCTGAAGAGGCAGTGGGTTAAACCTGTGGGTCAAGTATGCCATGAATGGGTGTGTGAACATGCTCTGAGCTCTAAAATGAGAGTCTAAAAACCTAAACATTATCCTGTCAATTTTTCTTACTC
Organism: Alethe diademata; assembly: GCA_025584955.1. Classification (NCBI taxonomy): domain Eukaryota; kingdom Metazoa; phylum Chordata; class Aves; order Passeriformes; family Muscicapidae; genus Alethe; species Alethe diademata. Next base: position 7,548,460 of record JANRMJ010000088.1, read on the forward strand.
TGCTGGCATTGAAACAGAGTGAAATTGAGACAAGTAAATGAAGAAATAAAGTTTCAAGTCAGAATCAGAGAGTCAGTGTCTGCAAAGCTTTATTATCAAAGGAGAAAATGAGCAGAAACTTCTTGGATCACAGAGTTGAAGTCACATACACAAAGTTACAACTATTTCAGAAGTATTTCCCTTTAAAAATTGTTTTTAGGCTTTTCTTTTCATCCCTTACTTCAGAACTGATCTGCCATTTCTGTGTGTTCTTCTTAATGTTAGTAACTGCAGGGGTGTTGATTTTCCAAACAAGAAGTCTGGGGATGCCCTTCTTTTCCTGTCTCCCTTGTAGAAAAGTATAGCATATAAAGAGTAATGAGATTTTTGCATCACTATATAGATAGAAGTATGTTTATCTCTGTTATCTACCAATGTTGCCATCTTTTGGACAGGTGCTTTCTGCACAAACTAAAACCAACTGTAGGAAAATGTTTTATAAACTTCTCCTTTAAATACAACACAGAAAATGACTGAAGGGTGGCATTTCAAAGTGAACTACAAGTAGCTTGCACAGCTCATACTGCAATATTCTAACAAACTCATCAAACCAAAATATAACCACTAAGTATTTAAATATCCTTGCTATCATATAAAACTAAATAGCCTTTAATTTCTTTTTTTTTTTTAATATGCCAGGGGATTCTTTCAAATGTATTTACCATAGTTATTCTTTCCCATTGTCCCCTAATTTTTTGCAAATTTGAGCTCAGAAATACCTACCTATATGAAAAAAATCCTGATATTCCTCCTCCTCTCTTAGTTATCAGAAGCAAAGTGTATTTGCAGATTTCTTTTTTTTTCTCCAGCTTTTCTACACCAGCAGGCCTTTGATTTGAAATTGTAAGGCACTTAAATCTTCTGCCAGCATTCTTATAAACAGATTCAACTTGTCCTTTTGTCGATGTTTCAGCATGTAGCCAATTTCCTCTCTTTTCTTGCAGTTTAGAAGACCTCAGATAATTCTGCCTCTGTTCTCTCACATATATATGAAATTCTAAGTAGTCATCTAACTTCACATTCATGAGGCAATTTCATCACCACCAAATTGCAGACTTGGCAAAACACTGTCCATCTGCCTTTGAAATTATTTAAGAAAGGATTGAATTTCAGAGATGCTGGTACAGACAATCTAATCTACTACATGTCTGCTTGTACTTTTACAGAATAGCCTTGTTCTTTAGCATATCCCAGCATGGAATGCTTAAACTCGTGTTGAGCTTAGTTAAAGTTTCCATTCAATTCACCAGGGCTTCACATTTTATTTGATAAAAGACAAGGTCACTGGGATTCATAGAATTTGGCCTAAAACTGCTGATTGTAGGAAACAATGCAGTTCTGTATGGATCTTTAGAAAGGACTGATCTGGTGTCAGCATGCACTCTCACATGGCTTGGCTGTAGTTTTGGGCTGCTGAAGTAGAAGTGGTGAAGGTTTTTACTTTTGTTCCAAACTCTTAGTCAATGCCTTTGCAGATAGGTTATCTAGGAATGGTGTAATATATTAATCCCTCAGGTTTTGTTTGATAACCTCTTCCAAAGCTTCAAGCAACTGCTGCCTCAGATTCTTCAGTCTGAAGCTGGTCAGATCATCTGGAATCCAGCTTTTCCCCCTTTCCTCTTCCTTTCAGGACTTTCAGTCTGCACACTGTAAGCATACACAAAGGAATGTGAGCAGCTGTGGTTACAGAGACGTGTCTGGTGAGCAGCAATTTGTGTGCACAGCGTCCTGATGCTTGGAATTATTTTTTTTTTTTAAAGTATTTATCCTATCTCTTTAACAATGTAGAACAAGCAGAAATTGTGACTCACTGTCCTGTCTCAGTGGTCACTGTCCCCCAAGCAGTGGTAGTCCAAATATTTCACTGTTAACCTCCAAGCACACTAAATCTGCTGCAGCCAGGAAAGATATTAAATACTAAAAAAAGAAACATACTAAGTTGCTGGCTCTCTCAGTCTGAACAGGCTCATACATCTTTTACCCTCGATAGCTTGCAGACTCTGACGTGAGGGAGGAAGAGTGGCCATGTACTCGCAGAGAAGGCATTTTCATTATGTCAAAAATAAATGGCTGAAAACTGAAGTGTGGCTAGTGCTGAGTGTACCTGCTTGGCAGGAGCTGATGGTATTCTGAATAGCAAAGCCTTTGAGATGTTTCAGTAGTCCTGTATTATTTATTTTGATCACATAAATGTTTATTATCTGTCTCTAAAAATAGATAAAGTGAATTTGAGAATGTTGCAATGTGAATAAACGGCGAGTCGATGAAAACTCATTTGGCAATATATCTAAGCCACAATCAACCACACACAATTTTTGTTATATAGAAACTTTGGGGAGCAGGGGGGAGTTAATTTCTCTGGGCTTATTGGCTCTGAGTACATTTGCTATGACCCTTTTGTTAGTGAAATAACCCAGGAAAGAGATAGGAATCAATGCAGCACTGCAGGCACTGTAAGCGAACTTGTGCATGTTTTGAATATAGTTGCTAAGATCTTATCTTGTCCTGCTTGCCCAAATGATAACAAATCCCAAGTACATTCCTACCATGGAGCTGCTGTAAACCAGACTGTAGACATGGGTATTTTTGAGCAATAATCCAGGAATTTGTAGCAACAAACTTTGCTTTCTCTTTTTGCCGACAGTACCTAACTCTTTGCTGCTGCAAGCTGAACTCAAAGATGCTGATGTGTATAACTGCAGTGATGGGTTTATAATAAGTATTTGAAGCTAAATTTTTCTTTTATTTTTTTTTTTTTTTTTGAGACTTATGACCTATATTTCAGTTAGCTGTGGAAAAGCCTTGGAATGGTTATGAGCAATTGAGCAATTCTTGTGATTTTTCATCTATTCTGAAATCTTATTCCTCAGTTTTTGTCCTATTCTGTAGCATAGCACTTACAGAAACATATTTTAGTGGGTTTTTAAATGGTGTAGTCTTCTAAATGTTTCTGAATATTTGAATTGTGATCCCTTATTGAATTGTGCCCTTTATTTGATATGTTGTCAAATGCCATTTCAAATTTCTTTCTAATACTTCATCAAACAGATGCTTCTTTTGTCTCTTCCATCATCTTTTGTCTCTTCCATCATCTCTTCCACCATTACAACATAGCAGAATAACAAAGTCTGACTTAAAAAACCTGTTTACAACATTTCATAGGTTAAATAACATCTTTTACCCAAGACAGAATCAGTTTTCTGAGATTAATTTAGACACTTAGCACGATTAAAATAATATTTAAAAAAATCTTTAACATTTTGGTTTTCCCAGAAAAATTAAAAAATCGGTGTGATTAGGAGAATAGTAGCCCTGAGGTTATCCTCTCCTATCTGTTAAAATCCATTCCTCCCAGACATAACAAGAGCTCAGCTTCATGGCAAAATTGATTTGAAGTGCATCTTCACTCTTGCCTTTCTCTGTGGTGGCTCATTTCCCTTTTCTCTGCTTCTTTGCAATGGCATTCTTCCAAGCTGAGAGACTGAGAAGTACAAGCCCAACACTGATTTCAGCAGGGAACTGCAGAGACATTTGCCCTTTATTGTAGATGCAGAACATAAATTGAATCCAGGGAGAGCAGCATCCTGAAATTACCCCAGGAATAATTTTTCTAGACCAGACATTTAGATGATGAGCATTGTTCCCTTTTGCTGAGCTTTTTTAATATCATAGAAAGTCAAGCACGTTTCTACTGTAAATATTGTATATCCCTTTTTTAAACATGATTTTTACAAGAACCCTTTTGGGTGGCAATACAAATGCAAAATACTTAGGATCCAAATTAATTCAGAAGTAGAAGATCCAATTTGGAACTTTGCACAATAAATAACTGCTGAATGTGGATTTTGATGGAGCATAATTTATCAGATAAAACTGCAGGTCGTGGTGTATTTAAGGCCACTACATCTAATACTGGATTTTATTGTAAAATCAATTAATTGATTAATTAATTATAGTTAGTCATTTATCATCCTAATGCAGACACTTTTTCTCCCTCAAAGTCAGACTACGCCTCTCTCATAAGAGTCGTGCTTTCCAGAGCACTTTTTATTTTATTGGATTAGTTTGGAAGGGGACAAGGCAGACCTCAAAGCCACAAAGGCAGACAAAAAACAATCTCTTTGCTTCCTCTACAAAGAAAAAAAAATCACAGGAAAAAATTTCATCTGCAGGGAAAAAGATACTACCAACCTAAAGTAGAATCCTGAGTTTCTTGCTGTCCTTGCCAAATTGAATGTAGGGTTTGTATTCAGAAATAGTTTATGAGACTTTTCACAGGAGTTAGAAGTCCATACAGTGTTGCCACAAAGTGTTTCTAGTGACAGCCAAAAATTCCTATTATCTTGCACCAGTTAAAAAAAAGAGGTTCATGTTTGCCTGTGTGTTGTTGCATATCTGCTGTCTTTGTCCAGTGGATTTTCTACAATTACTGCTCCTTTTGAATTTCTTCTCTTTTGAACAGTGCAATTAAATATTCAATGGGTCAGAAAGAAAAAAAAAGAGGAGAAATATCTGTGATGGGTGCAACCAATCACTCACATGCTGATATTTGAATCTAGCATCAAACAGTTCTTAGCTGGGGTTTATTTATGGACCTTCAAGTATCTTTTTTTAATGTATCCTTCTATTACAGTTTGGCATTCATATTTTAGCTCTCTATAATCAAACTTCGTGTGATACCTGGAGGTGTATATACACTGAATATATAGAAAAGCTTTTTTTTTTTAATAACACACTCCTCATTTTGATGAGGTATATGATTTAATCAACTCTAATTATGAATCCTTGTTTTCCTACTCTATGTTTTACTAATCAGTTCTTTGACCACGTGATACATATATTTCAGTTATTTCTCTCATATAAATTTAAATTTTTCCATGTGAATCCCAAAAATAAACAAGCATGAAGAATTTATTAAATGTTAATACTTCTTTAGAAACTATTTTTAGTGACAGTCTAGTCTGAATTGAAGTAATGTCTAATTTGGTGCAATTTTCTGGAAAAACAATAAAAAGGAAAAGGAACTGAAATTCATAGGTTGAGTTTTGCAATTTTTAGACATGGCCATCATCATGAAGATTCTTTCATTCCTAGTGAGATAACATGATTAGAAACAAAAAAGAAAACATGCTTTGCACCAATTTAAATAATAACTATCCATGGGACAAGTTGTTGTCTTATTGTTCTATATTTATAGTAACTCTGGTGGAGTGAAATCATTTTCTACTCAAGAAATCAAAAGAACTCCTTGTCTCTGTAACTTGCAATCTCATTGTGCGGCTTACATTTGACTTTTTTTGCCATGTTCTTAATGTCTTATGAGAAACAATCAGAAACTCAGTAAACTGTGAGAAAGTTCCATTAGATAACATCTGTTTTCTGGTGTTTCCTTTTTATTTTTTCACCTTGAATAAGGTCAGCCAGCTTTCCTCCAGAATGTTTAACATTGGTTGAGAAACAGATTTGGATCATGAGTACATTTTTGTCAGTGCTCTGTATTTCTCCTTCAAGATGTTGCTGTTTTTACACTTGGAAACCCAGCGTGAGTTCATTGAGACTGAACTTCAAAATGGAAATAAATAATGATTTCACCATTAAGTTTTTCTCTTGTGTTGGGGAAAAATAGGCAAAATATGCTTAAACCTTTATCTCTTTCTGTGTTGCATATTGTAAAGAAGTCAGCATAGTAGATTTAGCCAGGAAGAGCCTAAATGAAGTTTGAGTGAAGCCCTTTTTTCACTTCCAAAGTATATTTGTAGTCTGAATATTTGAAAAGATCCATTATTATGTTAGCATACAATGTTGGTAATAACATTTTCCAAAGGAGAGCTGGGTGTTTAATGCAGCTCTCAAATTTTTTAAACAGAAAATGGAGTCATATGAAAATGCTGAATATATTCTAAATAAATAATTGAAATTTTCATATCATAGGGAAGTGCCTGCCATAGAGTGGTTGATTATAATGAGATTTATTACACAGGGAAAACATTTTTATATGCTGATTCAATTAACTTTGAAAACTTGCAGTAGTGTGCTAGTCTTGCTTATTGTCAGTATTCCAAGGCAAAAATTTATTGCTTGTGTTAGTATAAGTTCTAGGAGCGGAATCATAGAATGGTTTGGGTTGGAAGGGACCCTAAACATCACCTAGTTCCAAGCCCTCTACCATGGACAGGGATATTTTTCACTAGGCCAGGTTGCTCAGATCTATGCAGCCTGGCCTTGAGCACTTCCAGGAATGGGGCATCCACAGCTTTTCTGGGCAGTCTGTGCCAGTGCATCCATAGTAAAGAATTTCACCATCCTCATAGTAAAGAATTTATTCCTCAAGTGTGATCTAAACCCACTTTCTTTCACTTTGAAGCCATTGTCCCTTGTCCTGTCATTCCAGGTTCTTGAGAATAGCCTCTCTCCAGCTGTCTTGTAAGTTCCCTTCAGGTACGTGGAAGGCCACAGTTAGGTCACCCCAAAGCCTTCTCTTTTCCATACTGAACAGCTCTCCCAGCCTTTCCTCACAGGAGAGGTGCTCCATCCCTCTGATCATCCTCCTCT
>JANRMJ010000088.1:7555261-7579550 GCA_025584955.1 Alethe diademata
TGAGTCCTTCTGGGCAGGGCTGATCTCCATCTGCTCATCCCCAGCATGGATTGATGCCAGGGATTGCCCTCATCCAGATGCACCTCCAGCACTTGGTCCTGTTAATCCTCATGAGATTCCCCACCTGTCCTCTGGATGGCATTGAATGAAAATGGTGTTTCTGCAGAGGCAATGTGGCCACCACCTGATGTTTGATTTTCTTGCCATCAAGTCTTCTAGTTTCATCTCTTTTAGGGCTTGACCCAGAAGTGTTACAAAGTTTTGGTCATTGAATTTAGTCAAACTGTACTAAAAATTGCTTTGGTATTCGATGGAGTTTTCAGAGCTCAATTAAATATTTTCAAATAGCATATTACTGCAGCCAGAGTTATTCGTTAATGCCAAATCCAGTACCCTTTGAAATAAATGTATTTTTAAGGCTCTGAAGTTCAGACCATGTTCTCAAAGACAAGGAGGCATGTAAAGAGAATGTGATTCCCTGTCCAAGATGAATACATGCTTCTGATCATATCTGTATGAAATATTTAGATCCTGGTTTAAAGCAATTCAGTGCTATTTTAAGATTAAGCACATGAGTTGTCAGTCAGGTTGTTTGGGCTTAGAATTAGCCATGAAACTGAGAACGTGGCAATCAAGAAAGTTCTCAAATAAGACTTTTCTCTTGGTAAAGAAATATTATCAAATAAATTTTCCTGTTTTTTTCAAATTCGGAACTCATGGTTTGTTAAGTCCTTGCTATGCTCTCCCTCAAAATTATTCACTGAGAATAATAATAGTCTATAAAGTGGCCTATTATTATAAATGAATAAAGCACAACCTCTTAAGCAAGAGGAAAAGAATGTGTGAAATGCAGACCTCTGTCAATCTCTTTCAAACATGGGGAATTTTTGTGTAAATTATTGTACTTCAAAAATTCTGTTTCCTTAATTTCTGCTAAAATTACCCTACTTATGTCATAGAACCATTTCTTCTAACTACCTAAGGGTATCTACTTTAAATGTTAATAAGCTTTATATTTGAAACTTTACAGGATTGCTCATAGGTAATTCTACAATATCTTAAAAGAGAACTTGGGGATCGATTCAACAAATCAGAATAAGCTACTTAAATTAACAAGTGGGCTGTTAGTCACAGTAAAAATTAGTGTGGTGAAAAAAATATCATAGGCAAACTTCATTAATGTGTTGCAGTGGAAACAGCTATTTCAAAAATTTCTCAGTCATTAAAACTCCTTAAACTGTACCCTTTCTCTTAGTAGATGAAACTATGTAAAGTTGTACAGGCTCAGAAAAGAGAAAGAGAAGAGAAGAAGCTTGTAAAACTGAGTTATTTATATCTTGAACTGGATAAAAAAAAAAATATGAATATTTTTTTCCATTTTTCCCAGCAAAAGTCATACAGCTAATCTTGATCAATTATGTCACAGGATAACAAAGATGGGAAGGAGCAAGTTTGAATTAAAAATAAGCCCAGTAGTTATTTAATTTTCAGGGCAGGGGCTGGAGTGGTTATTAGGGAAGCCTTCTTGATAACAAGACATAAAAACTTTCTTTCTGCCTGTATGGGTTGGATAATATTTAATTTAATCTTGAAAGCTCTGTCGCTTATGCATTACATAGCTGGCAATCCCAAATACATAGCTTTAAAAAGATCATCCATCAATTTAAGGTTATAAACTTTGGTAAACTTCCAATTTAAAAAATTGTTAAAAGTAGGAAGAAAACTTTCTTATTTCGAATGAAATAGGACATAGATTAAATCTAATGACAACACATCTCCTGATAAACAAAAAAGGCCATTCAGGCCTCATGGTGATGCTTATGATTTTATAATTATTTGAGCTTTCTACTTTTTCCCTTGATCATTGTGGAATAATGGTCCCAGACTCTGAAGGGAGCGGAAAAATTGTGTGCTCCACTCTTTTGCTTTGAAAACCTTCTATAGAAATGTCACTTGTAAAAAGGATTCAGCTTTTCTCGATCTCTACTGGGACTTTATTCTCCTTATTTTGTCTTCCTATTTAAAATCCAGTTTATGCATTTTTCTCTTCTGGAAGATTCAGAAAGCTCAAATTCTCTCTTTCCAGTGACTCCAAGATTTGCACCTTTTGCCTTTCCTCATGTATTGTTTAGCCAAGTGGTATCTTGGTTGCCAACAACTCAGTTTTACCAATATACAATAGGCAATATTTCATATAAAAAATTCCTGATGTGTAAAATTCGTTCCCACAACACTTCAGCCTGCCCCTCCAAACAAACAAATGATATCTAACAAAATAGGAGCCAGTGTAAAACTGCTAGTTTTGAAAGATGTGCTACAACCAGATCATCTTTTTCATGTTGATTTTGCAGGGTTTGATAAAGAATGTTTTCTCATGGAGGACATAGGAAATTTGTATTACTGCACTGATTTTGTTTAGTTGAAAGAAGTGGTTTGTTTTCTTAGTTTGAGAGTGCTTGTGCAGATTTTCTTCCTGCCAAGTAAAACCTGTTGGCTTTTGCTGCAGGGGAAAACACAGGCTTTATGACCCATTATGGAAAACATTTCAGTTCCTTAAGATGAGGCTAGACAAGAGAAGGCTGTATAACAGTAAATCAGCTTGCAGAGAATCTCCTTCATCATTAGATTGTGCTGGGTTAGTTATGTCCCCCTTCTTGGTGAAATCCCAAGGCTCTGCTAAGTCTTTTGTGGCATTGGAATTCCTTGTGATCTATTATCAGATTATCCTTGAATGAGTACTGTATCTTCCACTCCCAGAAATAAGCAATCTGCTCTGTAGCACTCAGCATTACCTGGAGCCATTTATTATGGCAGGACTTTGTCATTCGATTATGCTTTCGTACAGAGCACACGGCCAAAAATCTCAATCACAGGTGTCAGAAGTTGGTTAAAGAGTTGTTGGTGTTCCAAACTTCAGAGATGTTGATCTGGTGCTGAGCTGCCTGTGTGCTATAGTCCATGGCAGAGAGGAGCCTGCTGCAGGCATTTGCTGACTTCTGGTCCTTTTGCTGTCTCTTTTTTTCAGTCTGTGAACATTTTCCTATGGCATGTGAAATATTTTTTCCTTCTTTTGTATGTTATTTTTCTTAGCACTCAGTGAACTGATAAAATTGAACAATATTTAACTACAGCTTTAACTATTTTAGGCTACTTATTATGTTCAATACCTTGCTGTATGCCTCATTTTAGCTCCTTTTTTTCCACGTTTTCATGAGGAAAAGCTGATTATAGATATCACAGGTAGAGACCTGACTAACAGTAAAAGACTTGTGCTATAGAAGAAACCTATTCATAACCTAGTTGTTTTTATGAGATATATATACATTTTATGCCATGTAGAAAGGGATTTAAATAGTTGATAATTCTGTTCCCCAAACAGGCTATTGGTTTAGATTTAAATGCTGCTAGTAACTCCTTCCTGCCCAAGGCAGGAATTCCTTGTGTTTCTGTATGTAGATAAACCAGCATTCTGACATATCACAATATCAGCAAAGGCACTTGTGCAACCCAGACAGGTCTGGTTCTTGTTGAACCTTGTGAAATCCACCAGCTATGAGCTACCTGTTCTTGAACTTAGCCCATTCCTTTCTTAACCCAACATAAAAGAATATCATAAAGAAACGGGAAGGTGATGTAGAAAAGGTAATTGCCTCTGCTCTCTTCATTCCAAGAGGCAGGAGAAGCACATTCTGTGATGGAAAGTTAGTCTTTGAGAGTGTAGAGACCTTGGAAGGAGAGAACAAACCCTCAAAAAGCCACTGCTGAGGAAAGAAGCTTTGGATTTGGTCAACTTCTACTGATTCCTTCTTCAGGTCACTCCAGAATTTATTGTACACCTTGCCCTTCCTCGCTGGCTGCGCTGTGAGGTCAGTTTTTGGCAAATACATGCAAGAGGCTGTTAAGCACAGTACAGTGGAGATAAATCTCCTCAGAACACCAGGAAAAATGGTGCACAATCTGGATGTGCATTAAAAAAAAAAAAAAAATCTTTCTTCCTAATTCAGCTATTTGAACCATGATTCATTTGTATTTCTGCTGGAAACAATATGCATCCAGATCTTTCAGGGCAGCTGTCTGCTCAAGAGTATTATTAAGTCTTTCCTGTGCAACATGAGGCTATAAATGTAACTAACATGGCCCGATTTTTACAGAATCAGGGAATATGCTGATCTGGAGGTGACACACAAGGATTATGGAGTCCAGCTCCTGCCCCTGCAGAGGCAAGGATCACACCATGTGCCCAAGAGTGCTGTTCAAACACTTTTCTAACTCTGTCAGGCTTGGTGCTGTCACTTTTCCCTGAGGAGCTGTTCCAGTGCCCAACCACTCCTCTGGGTGCAGAACCTTTTCCTGATATCCAGCCTAAACCTCCCCTGACACAGCTTCAGGCCATTCCCTTGGATCCTGGGATGCTGTCACTGTCACCAGGCAGAAGAAATCAGTGCTGCCCCTCCTCTTCACCTCACAAGGATGTTGTGACTGCACTGAGGTCTCCTCTCAGCCTCCTCCAGGACAGACACAGTGACCTCAGCTGCTCCTCAGATGCTTTCCCCTCAAGGCCCTTCATCATCATTGCTGCTCTCTTTTCAATTCTCTCTATTAGCTTAATATCTTTCTTGTATTGTGGTGACCAAAACTGGTCAATATGGCATGTAATTTCTCCTATCTTATAAAACTCACATTGCTCCTATTTGTCATTGTCTTCTGCAAAGCTCCCCTCATTCAAATTGCTTTCCTTTTGTGCTGAAAAAACATATTCCACTAATCATCTGACTCCTTCAGCAGTTACCAGCCCTTGGTATTCCAGGGCTGCTGCTGCAATAGTTGTGCCTGCTTCTCTTGAGTCTTAGACTCCTCTAACAGGATGCTGTTTGAACAGGTTAGTTTTGGTAAACAATCATTGGTTATTCTTCTCAGAGCAGAAGTGAAAAGTCACCTGAAGCAGTGAAGCGTTCAGATTTTCATCATCATAGTGGGAACAGGGCCCTGCAATTGCTTCTCAAGCACCCTGTTTGAATCTGGCAGTGAAAGAGCATCATTAGAGAGGAGCAATGGAGGTGTGACAGCACCTTGGGCAAGCTACCAAGTGCATGCAAAGGTCAAATAGTGGATGAAAGAGGAGAACAGGCATTAAATGAAAGGAGGGAAATGCCAGCATTATGCTGACGTTTTCATTAAGAAAATCACTGAATGGATGGAACAAGTCTGACATTTACTTATATAGCGGTGGAAATCACTACACTGTGTGTACTGCATGTTTTCCTGTTCAGTCAGCATATTGTACAGCTGTGATAAAGGAGGCTGTAATCATTTTGCAATAACGGTGATACAAAATTGTTCATTGACTCAGCTTTTCCTCCATTAGGTGAAATATTTTATAACTGGCCATATAAGTCAATTTCTTTCACTATGCCTCCACACATATCATGGCTGTAATCATGGTTTTAAAGTGATTTTTCAGATGATACTACTTTCTACACAAATCACCCACCTTTCCTCTATCTTCATTTAAACAGATATGTTCACTAAATTGCTGTAACTGGGCAGCAAACATGGGAAAGTCTCATTCTAGTTATATAGCTGGAAAATTTCACTGCAGTGCTGCTTAGTGAGAGGAGAAATTCATTAGGCCTGAGTGACAGATAAATCCACCATGGATTGTGGTGAGGTGCATTTCTGCATTCACCAGCTTAAAATGCAGATGAAAGAGTTCAGTCTCCATTGGACTCATCCAAATGACATAACTTTGGCAATATAAGGAGGTCATAAAAATGCAAAAGCCTTTAGAAATACTCCTTAGTTGGGAGGTGTTCTGGGGGTTACAGGCAAGTGATCCATCCAGAGTGATCCATTATCTGGCTCTTCTGGACAGGTGGAAGCCAGTAGACTAGCTTTAAGCTTTCCCTAATTGATGGCAGAAGTTCAACAGGTTCCCAGGCAATGTGGAAGTACAAGAAATACAAAGGTGATTCTGAAAGTTTGGTAGTAAATTTCCCTCCCTGGAAATTCAGTAAAAAAATTTGTACTTTGAATTTGAGTGTGGCAGAGTGGGAGGCCAGATTTAATGCTTAATCTTCCTGGAAGATGCTTGTAGCACTGAGCCAAAAATCCCTTGGGGTACGACACATGGCCTGCTCATTTCAATTTCATGTCCTTTAAGTTTTGTTCCTTCTGCTGTTCCTTTGTCTGCATTGGAAGTTTCACTTGCACAAAGAATGGTATTAAAATTAGTGTCCATCTAAAGACATTAAAAGGTCCTTCAAACATTGATCATTTATATTTTACCACACATGGATGGGATGTGCAGGGAACCAGTTCACAGGCCACTGGAAAGGGATAGAAGAGGAACATTGGTTCTGCAGCACTAATCTTTGCCTATCGTGGAATTATCACTAAAAAGGAGGGAGAAAAACCAAGCAGAGCAGTTCAGCCAGAGGATAGCAGTGACCACTTGTGCTGCTTCTTGCTGTTATTGGGTGGTAACAAGCAGCTGGGGAAAAGCAGCACTCCAAATTTTTCCAAGTCTTTCTACAGTTGTGTATAAGCATGTAGAAAAGTCAGGCAAGGAGACACCAGTAGGTAAAAATGAACATGAATTGAGAAAAGGGGAATCTTTATGCTTGGGAGCAGGGTTGTGTTTCCATTTGAGGTCCTGATTCTTCCCAAAGACTCAGCAGAGACCCTTGGGAGCCTGTTTGACTAATATATGCAGTGCATACCTGGTAGTTTACTCACAGGCTTTCTTTTGGAGTGCACCAGTGAGGTCCTTCTCAAATCAAACCTGAATGTGGTTTTGCAGCCAGCTGACTCCAGGGACAGCTCATTTTTAAGTGTATGTAAAGCTTTGGCATCTTTGTTTACATGGTCTTCCCACACTGTCTTGGCAAGATTTGCACCCTAAAATATCTTCATATGTCACATGCTATGCCCATGGCACACTGTATAGTCTCAGCATTGTGTTTTAAAAATACCCCTCTGGCAGATTGTGCCAGGATTGTTACTTCGCATGTTTTGAACATCAAAAAATACCCCCTTTTTCAGGATGAGTAACAAAACAGCAAAAGGGGCCAAAGGGACTAAAGCCAAACACTGAACAGTGTGGGCTGCAGCACACTTTGGACAGAGTTAATCCTTTATTGATGAAATCAAATCCGAAGGAAATGTAGATGCAAGTGTTCTGTACCAGGCGGTCTGATGGCAGAGAAAGTTTTTTGTAGCGTAAATGCAGTGTAAATGTAACCTTTATCTTCTTATAAGTGTTGCCAAGCAAGACCAAGATCATCAAAAAGGTTTGTTTGGGGTCTGACAATAAGTAGAGGAGTTTGAGTTCTAGACAGAAAACGTTTCTTTTTCTGAGGCAGAGGCATTTCTTTTCATGGCATCAAGTTAGTTAGCCTCCAAAAAAAAAGCAACAGGATATAGCAAAGGATGTGGCCTTATTTTATAAATTATAAAATGACTGAGGAAGGTGGGAGAAAAGTTCCATGTTTCCATCCTTATCCTTCAGATTAAATTTAACTCCATACCAATAACTTATTGAATCTGATATTTCTCATTAAAGGATCAGAGCATGAAGAAATGAATCATTGCCTTCCCCTCAGTGCTGGGTGGGTTTAACAGGTGCCCCATATGGAGTATTTACCAATATTCTTTTCCATGAGCCACAAAATTTAGTCTAGCTGAAGCAGGGATTTCTAACTTCATTGTAGTCCTGTGAACAGAGGCCCCTCCATAAATACTGGACTGCAGTCCTTGTAGTTAGGAAGGAAATAGCATCATCAATCCAAACACAGTGTCAGTAGGATAAAAAGGACAGCTCAGGAAAGAAAGCTGGTGTGTTCTTTTGTTTTTTTTTCCCTGGGTAAATACAACAGTAGTACGTTGATAATAATCAAATTATCTGATTCCTAAGAAGCTATATTTGTAAACAAATGTGTTTTCTGTATTTGTGGATGTGATAAACCAAAACCAAATGATGCACTGATGTAAAAGAGGTATTCTAGGATGTATCTCTACCAGTTCTACTGCTTCAGAAAATGGGAGTCTAGAGTCTGTCTTTTGTTCCTGTATCTCTATTTATGTTGTCTTCTGCTTTGCTTTCCTATTTTCAGCAATTTCTCTGACAGTGTCACAGTCATTTCTGTTTAATGATCATAATTGTTAGCTTGAACTTGTTCAGTGTTTAACAAATGTGTAACTCACAAAAACTAATAATTGTTCAAAACTGAGGAAATTAATTTATTCCTATTTCTGTCTGCTTTGAAACACATACTGTAACTAACCATTATCAGTTAAAACATGAACCTTTTTTTTTTAAAAAAAAAAGGTGGGGAAGCAGAATTTACAATCCATAATATAACCAAGTGAGAATGAATGCAAAACATGTAATATACATTTAAGAAGCTGGACACCTGTTACAATATGAGAATTTTGCACTCATGATATTTTTGTTAGGAACATCGTTTCATTTGTAATAATGAAAGTACATGTATTGCAGCTAGTATGCATGTATACATTTTTATAGTATATATATTTTAAATAAACATATCATTGTAAAGTCAAAATGCCTAAAGTATTGAAGTAAACTTCTAATTCAGGAAGGCCCTGGAGATGGTGATTAGGTGCCATAGTTGTAGGCATATTGCAAATAAATAAGAGAAGATGGGTAATTTAAGGAGGCAGAAGACTTCTCAGAGCAACAAAATGCCTGCTGCAAGTAGCAAGTGGTCTTTGAAGAAAATCCAGTTGGCTCTGGAAGATGCTAAACTGCATCTTACATATTGAAAAGGCAATATGTAATACCCATTAACTTTTTATAAGGGGCAATTTAAAACAACTACTTTTTTAGCCTAGGTTATAGTTGTAATAAGTGATGAAAAATATGTGATGTAGCAGCTGTATATCAACAAGCTTGTTTCATTTCAGAAATGAATGTCTTTTCTGAGGCTGTCAAACATTTCCAAATGGAAAACAATTACCCAATACTAATTTCTACCAAAAGAATAAGAAATAACCCAGCATTAAAATGCTGATTTATCTGGTAGATCTCACCCCTAAACAAATAAAACAGTTAGGGTGGTGCTGGAAACTGAGTTACTGTCCAGATTGTGCAGCATGCTGTCTGATTTCCCTGAGCTTTTTAAAGAGATGTATCTCCCTGGTATAGATCCCCGTGGTCTACTTACAGGGAAATTTCATTACCATGCTGTGCGGTCCTTGCGGTGCTGAGAGTAAAATATTGGATTGACAGGTTCTTGTTGTGGAGCAGGGCTTATTGATGATGGAAAGACTGATTCAATCTCTAATCCTGAAGAACGACCTGCCACCTGGAGTGATAGCATACAGATGGGTGCAATCTAAACTCTCTTTCCCCCTCAAGTTGCATTTGGCCGTAGATTAACAATGTGATTCCATGTAATGAAGATGGTTGCTGGGTGCAGTGGCAATTTTCCATTGCTGGCATGCCATGTCAACAGTTCTGACAAAGCTGTAAGGACAATGTTTAAAAGTGCTACATCTGGCTGGGATGGCTGCCAGCTTATTAACAGCCCCATTAAAACTACCTGCAGAGATCTGTGTTGAGAGAAGGGAACATCATGAGCTGCTTCTTCTGCAACTATCAATGCAGGCATAATAACAGCCTGATAGTACACACTTGGAATAACGCTGTTATGGTGGTAGAGTAGAAGTTGCTTTCTGTTTTATTTTGGTGAGAATGAAAACTTCACCTGAGGGTGGAGTTCCATCAGTAATTCTTGATTTTATTAATGATATTTCCAAAAAAAGTACTCTGAAGATGTTTGCATATACATATATACATATACATACACATACATACATACATATATATATATATCTCTCCATTTAAAAATAAATATATTACTATACTTTTAATTACTCATGATTTGTCTTTCCTCTTGAATGGCTGTGCAAGGCTCCAAGTGAGGCATATTTAATATGAAAGGGGTTTAAGGCATTTTTCTGAGTGTGAGGAAAGGGCCGTGCTGTCCCAGAGGACGCTGCAGAAGGCACAGCACATTTTCTGGTGACACTCCCCCCATTCCTTGTGAATGCAAAGGGAGCAGTTGCCAGTATAATGATAAATGGGCTTGTGATCCTAGCTCTCTATAAGCAGTTTCTAGTACAAGTTGAAACACTCTCTCTAAGTTCACTACTTGAATGCTGAAGAAGATTCTCACACCTTGTCCCTTACAAATCCGTGCAGCATCTGCCATCATTCCCTTCCAAGCCATGTCTGTTCCTGTGTGCCCAGAGGGTCCCTGCACACTGAGCAGTGCCTGTCTCCCATCCCTGCAGCCTGGGAACCCAAGCCCAGAGCTTGTGGTGAGGTCACCTGGCTGAGCTGGCGCTGTGCTGCCTCACCAGGTCTGCTCAGGAGGGCTGAATTTGGGACAACACGGAAACACCACCTGCACCTCAGCCTGTCCTAACCCTTCCTGGCACTCTGGGCACCAAGTGTCATCTTCAGGGTGACTCCAGAGTTTGGTGATCCTGCAATGGGAAAAGAAGCCCAAATCTTAGCTTATTATGGTTATGTGATCAATGGTGCCAATAACAAGCTGGAGGTACTTCACATCTGATCATAGTTCTCTGGTTGGCTGTAGTGAGTAAGTTCATTTCTTTGCAGTCCAAAGAAAGATGTTAGTCTCTGTGTTCTTTTGTGGGAGAGTGTGCAGGCTCTGATCCGTGTCCCTCCTGCTTCAGCTGCCTGAACAAGTGGAAGAATTTTCAAAAATTTGGGGCAGTTCAAGGGCTCTTGACATTTATTACACATGGAACTTTCCACATGTGGCAGAAATAGAAAACTATGTTTAGAACAAGCAATATGACTTCATGTCTGTTATGCCATATGCTTTTCCTCCTGCTGCTGTACCAGAGAAAAGGGATGTGGAATAACCTGACCTCATTCTGACCGTGGCTGTGTTTGTAACTCCTTGGGGCTCTTGCAGCCACATGAAGAATTATCATTCTGCTGCACCATAGAATAGACAGATAAAATATACATCTATCACAAAACCTGGAGCAAAGACAGTACAGTTTAGCATCTGAATTCTGCATAAAAGTCTGCCATGCAAACTCTGAAACATATATTACATCTTTTTTAAAATAATTTTTTTTTTAAGTAACCATAAAGCTTTTGGACTTGATATGAGTCATAGCAATACACATGTAATGCCTAGGCTTTGAGTCATGAGTTGTACTTGTACCAAATAGATCACATAAAGAATTCTGTGCAAAGACAAAGGATAAAACATATATAAATTTTAATTTGACTTGGAGCTTGGTTTATTTTCTGTGCTTTATAAGTAAGGAATGAAAACTGGTGAAGGCCAGTCCTTTTGTAGTGCTCAGCTCACACTTTGACTCATTTAATTGTCCGGTGAAAGCTCAAAAGTAAAAACACAAGCCTGTGGTGTGAACTCTCTGGCTTGGGAGATGGGGTTGATATGAAAAATGAGCCTTGTTTTACTCACATACGGAGATAGGCGTAGGTCTTTTAATTCACTTTAGGAGAAGAAAGGGCTGAGAGAAATAATGAAGAAATCTGATAAAAAGTATCTAGCTTTCCCACCTGTGCTGAGAAGTTCCAGTGACTGAATAACCTACCATGCTCTGTGCACAAAGTGTTGACTTTAAGAGGTGCCATCCAGTTGAGATATTCCATAGAGAGTGTGCAAAGATCTCATTTACGTGAGTTCATGGAACTTGTATCTGCCTATACTAGCAATTTACCTTCATATTTTTAATGTAAATATATTTTACTTAGACTGTGTTGGAACTAACAAATTACATTATTTAAATTGAAAAAATAAACACAAAGTGTTTTGCTGCTATTTTTGCTATAACTATCCCTATTTTTCTCATTTGGAAATGGGAATAGTCAATTACAGTTTATTTCACTTTAAGATTCCAATACTTTGACTATACTTTTTATCTTTTCTTAAACTAGAAGTATTTTACCTTCTGATGGAGAAGGAGGAATCATCCTTATCCCTCTCAAATATAACCCACTTAAATGAATTTCTATGAAATTCATTTGTATAGAAATTAATATTTGAGATGAAGCTGATTAAATGGTGTCTCTCATGGAGAGATATATAAAGAAGAGTATTGCAGGCTCAGTTTGCTTTTTCATCAAAAGAATCTGAGATTGTTTCAGCACCTTCACCCTAAATTATATGGTTAAATCTGTTGCTGGTACTGTTCCACTAGGTGGGTACAATAGTACCTGTGTTTGGGCACTACTCATAGTAATGGGTATATAAGATGAATTGTACCAGTCCCATTAGTGCACTGTCTAGCTACAGCCAGATAATTCCTTTCTTTTAGAATTAATATGATCTCTGTTTCTCATAGTAGGTCAGGCATCGTTTTCATTTCTTTTTCTATCCCTTCTCAGACACTTATAAATAATGATGGCTCTCTTACATTTCAGAGTCCTATTGTAGTTTCAGCTGTCTTTTTCCTTCTTTCTTCTTCAATGAGTTTAACTCCAGGAACTCTCTGTTCTTTGCCATTTCCTTTCAATTTTTGTTACTTAGCTTTTATTTAGCTTTGCACCTTGCCTCATCTTGCTGCTTTTCATTTTATTTGTAGTTCTGGATCAGTTCCTTCACTTACAGTCATAGTTTTTTCAGAATGTGAGACTTTTAACAGGCTTTTTTTCTTCATGGTCTACTAGCTGCAAATTTCTCTTCTTTAATAATCAGCTTGTTTTGTCATTTCGTCTATTGAACTCTGTCTTTTGTCCTACTTATACAACCTCTAATGTATCTACATAAGATTTCCTCTCATTTTATTTTCTCGCCTTCCACTCTAGGATTATGTTTATGCTTGAGACTAAGCCAGGTAATGGGCTAAAGCCAAAGCTCATCACAGTCTAGGTCCTCATAGCTATACAGCTAGTAGGATGTAAGTGTCCCTGTACTTAGTAATCACACACTGCCTAAAAATCCTTGCTTTCCTTGTGGCAATTTGGTGCCTAAACCCTCTGGGAAAATCTCCTCAAGAGCAGATGGGATATTTAATTGCAGCTGGGCTGGGCTGGTACTACAGAGTTGAGTAAACCTGACTTCTAGGATTGACTTAAAGTCAGTGTCTTAGTGTGCATCTGTAAAATGGGCCAAAAATTTGTAGAATACTTTGTCTAAGTATCATACCATCTGAGGTGTCTTCTCCTATATATTGTTTTTAACAGCCTTTGATCAACAGAGAATTATAAGAAAGACTCGCTTCTTTCCAGCCCTGAAACAGACACCAACTAGAAATCTTAGTCAATGTGTTCTTTTACCACATTTTTTTCTTTCTCCTTGATTCCTCTGCTTATTTTTCTCAGCAGCTGTTCTGACATTGTCCTTGCTTTGCTCTTGCTTTTCTTTTCTTCCTCTCTTCTTTCTTAAGGAACTAAACCCCCGCTCCCCCCCCTCATGTCACCTTTCCAGCCACCATATGGCAAGTATTAGGCTTGGATATGTAAAGTCCCTATGTTGTTTTTACAAGGATAAATGTTCCCAATAGCTATGTAATTTCCAGGTGTTGATGGGAAGAAAAATACTACAAGTAATGGCAGGACCCAGATACATTTTTTGCATAGATTTCCTTACCAGTAAAGTTTTTGAAAGTAATGAGCATGTTGTAGAAGATCAGTCGTTAAAAATGCAAAACACAAAGAACTGTAAACAACTTTGATGGCCTGATTAATAATTCAGTTAAACTGGAGGTTAAGAGATGAGTCTATTGCTTCACTTTAAAGACATGCAAAAGCAAGGAAAAAAAAAAGAAATTTAAGAAATCAGTTGGGTGAAGTAAACTGAAAATGCTCATTTCCAGCATATTTAGAATTTATTGTAAGCAAAAAAGCTATTAGAATGAACCTTAGGCTAAAAAGATAAATAATAACTTAAAAGAGACTGTTAGGGTAGTATCTGAAAGGCAGAGATAAACTAACCAGCAAAGACAGCTACATCATGGATGTTAGCAACTATTGGGGTTAAGTGAGCACTGTTAGTATTTAATCTGTTAGACCTTAAAGAGGACATTGGATCTTAAAAGCCTTGAAGAACTCCAGGAGGTTTCTAGCAGTCCAACATTCTGGAGCAGTCATTTAGTGATAGCAGGGAAAGACTTCCTACTGAAACTTAAGATAGGTTTTGATAAGCCTTCCTCAGCAAACACCCACTAACCTGTATTTGTCTTCTTTGAAGTCAAGATCTCGGACTTGCACATCACAATTTATGTTCACCGGGCTTCAAGTATTCTTCCTTCTTCTTTTAACACCTGAGGAAAAGCAAAGCAAAAAGTAAAATTAAACACATGTCAGGGATGCAGTGAATACAAGTTAGGAAGGAATTTATTGTCAATTGAAAGATAAATATATTGGAACAACATAAAGCCCCAAACAACTTGCTCGATGAGGCTTCAGAAAGGGCTTTATGATTGCTCATCTGCTCTGAGTTAGATGCACAGGATATTCTCAAGAGGTCAAAACAACAAAAAGACTTTACTGGCAACTTTAGAAAACCAAAGAACTTTGGCAAAAGATTTAATGAAATATTCAATCAACACATAACACTTCTCAAAGCATTAACTTGGCCTATTCAACTTAGTGAACTCTAAGATTGTTTGATTTTAAGTTACTCTAAAATTCTGAGAAGAGGGAATTAGAAGGAGAAAGAGGGAAAAGCAGATAGGATATAGAAAGGGCCACATACAGCTACCAACTCCTGGTTTCCAGCAGTGTTCAGCTGATAGAATTCCAAGAGAAGGTGAGGTCGACATGTGGTGCCTCGTGCTTAGCCTTTAAACACCCCTTGGCTTTCCTGGCCCCTTCCCCCAGGTGGGATTTTGGGTCATTTGGCCACTCAGGAGCTGGGTTGGGGCTCCAGAGGTGGGTGTGGAGCATTGCCTGTGCTGTGCCAGGGATGGGCAGCCCCTGCCAGGCTGGGATCAGGCTCTGGGGGTGGGGAGAACAGGACAGGGCACTGCCTCACATGGGCAAGACCCAACCTGTCCCTTCCTTCACACACATACACCCCAAAATGTCTCGAGACATCAATCAGTGTCTCACAAAAAGACAGTTTTCTTTAACAGCTTCCACCCCCAGTGTTATCTTGACCATGCTGATTAATGTTTCTTGGGATTACTTCTCCTTTTCTATTTTCTGTCTAGCATTAAGTCCTCAGCTGAGTAGTTCTATCTCCCAAAGGTTTGCATTTGCAAGGAGGGCCATGGGCACTGAGCTCTATTCTGCTAGAATTCCATTATTACCATCTACCTCTCAGTCACCTTTCAAACTATGATATAGATTAAGCACCTCTCTTATTTGTTCCACAGTAGGGTTTAGACCTCTTAAGAGCAAACTCAGAATTAACTAAACATGCCTCTGGAGTGTCAGACATCCAAGGTCAGTGTGCTTGTATCACCATCCAGTATCTCAGTGTTAATATGTTATGATGTGTCAAGCACATTTCTATATGGGACTTCACTGTGGGTTACCTGGTGTCTGGCTATCCCAAAATAATTTTGACAAGAATCCAGTACATGGAAAAACTGCATTCTTTAAATGAGGTTATCTAAAATGGATTTAACAATTCAAGGAAGGAAAATATAAGTTCTGCTTTTAGCACTTCTCTGAATAGATATCAAAATTTTCTTTCTATTTCAGTTCCTGTCCCCCTTGGTCCCTGGAGAAGGCCTTCCTACCTTAGGTCTTAACATGGTCTTACTCTTCCCATGCCCTTGTTCTGTGTGAGCTGCATTCTGTACACTGGCTTAGATCTAGCTCTTCACAGGTGCACCTCATTTTGCTGACATCCACTGTTACTTGTCCATCAGCAGTTTCAGCATCTTCCCTGCCACTCAGGCTTACAGCTCCTGTGTCAGTTTTGACACTCTCTTCCCTCTTTGCAGGGCAAGTTGTCACTCCATCATGTCACTATTCTCTAACTCCCTCTTTAATTTCCATAACTGGAACTGTTATTTGGGATTTAGCTGTCTTTTGTCTCAAGCACTGTGGGTCTTGTACTGGCTTGCATCCCTGGTAATTATCCCAGGAACATCTGGAGACCCTGGCACTGTTGGATATCCCTACACTGCACATTTTTTGTCTCCCACAGTTCGCAAATTTCATTTGTTTCAATGGAAGTTGTTACACTATGGGACTGAAAACAGGGAACAGATGACAGAGGCACTGTGACTCATTACTAAATCTGTTTGCACAGTAAACCCAGCAAGGTTTTATTGTCCAAGAAACCTGGGCAGGTTCAGTGCTCTCTCTGGATCACTCAGTGCATCACTGGCCAGGTATTTTTTGTGGGCAACAGGATCCTTTGCAGGATCTCCACTGTTCTCTGGTCTTGACTTAAACAATAGTTTATTTGGGGGTTTTAACTGTTTAGAGGTTTTGATGTTTTCAAAAAACCTACCAGGGAAAAAAGTATGTTTCATTGTGGAGGGTTAAACATTATTTCTGGTGCTCATGGTGGAGAAGTTCAGTGTCTGTGGTGTGCCTGTGTAATGCTGCAGTTAGCAGTGTGATGGGACAGTGTGATGCTGTGCTGCACTCGTGGCCTGAAAAAAAAAGCACTCTTATTTATTTCTACTGTTGTTATGATGCTTGATCAGAAGTTGCTGTTCAGTGATTCTTGATGTAATGCACCATCAGCATAAGCCTATTTACTATTGTTCCCTTCACAATGATATTTCATACCAGCCTTCTGACTGTACTTCCCCAACCTCACAGCACCTAACACAATGTTAGCTGCTATGACACAGTCCAAAACTCAGAAACACTGAATTTTTGTTTATTGTTTATTAAATTGTTTCAGAAACTTGACGTGGACTATAAAAGCTTTCACAAAAAAGTGATTGTTCTAATTCTGTAAGGTGCAGCCTTCCAAAATTCACTTCATTTTGGTCTTAGAATACTAAATTACTGTTCATCCTTACTCGACTGATTTAAAAGGTTGAGAACTACAAGATTATCGATGTTCTATTTTTTCCAATGTCTCTTTTTTATTTCCTTTTTTCTTTGTTATCTCTCCCCTTCTTAAAGTCTTAGTGTAATCCTCACCCTCTTCTACATGGAACAAAATGCAAAGAGCTCCCCTGACAGTAGGTAGTACACGGCCCCATAAAGAGCTGGCACAAAATTCAAGCAGCTGCAAAATTTTGAGTAAAAATATTGCATAATCTATGGATATGTGCAGAACATATCTGTAGCATAATTATGAATTCACCACTCCCCTAATGAAACTTCTATAAAGAAGTTTGAGATATTTATTATCAATAGCTAAAGGTTATTTACAGTTAATATCCCTCTTTTTTTTTATCCTCTCTTTATTTTTTTTTTGTTTGTCTGCGTGTATAAGAGTTTCATTCTTCCATGTCATTCATTTCTAGGGAGAATGACTTCTCTACTGCAGGGTGAGATGGCAATGCACTGATATAAAGGCTATTAACAGTGCTCACAACAGTGAATTACTTTCCAAGACAAGGTGCTCCTGTGAATCCAGTCAGGAATGTGCTGGTGGCTGTGAGGAGCCCAGTGGTGTGTTCCTGGAACCTGTGATACTGAGATTTAGCAATGACAGAATGATTGCTAGGTGTACCAGGGAGCCACTGCCCTCATCTAAGCGTGGTTTTAAGGAATGCCATGCAGTTTCCTAAGTTAGGAATGAGAGCACATTTGATGCTTATGATGGCAAAGGAATACACAATGCATTTAAGACTCTTGTACCTACATCTTTGCCTATGTGGTCTATTCCTGAGCTTACTCAGGTGTTTCAAATGCAGCTGCCCAAGTATCATCTGAAACGATGACAGCTAGAGCTGCCTGGATAACAGGACATCTGCTTCCTGAGAGTTTTAGCTGAAAATTCTGTTTTTTATCTCTTCTTTAAATGTTTACAGCTGAAAATATTTATTCATGAGGGAGAGACTGATATTAAAACTGCCACAGACCCATTTGCTGTGGCACTTCCTTGGTACAGAGGAGATAGTGCTAGTTCCTTCCCTCCTTGATTCCAGCCACGGTCTTGTGGCTTATCAGCTGCCATTCTCATGTAACAACCCCAGCTGAGAATGTGCAGAGAGGCACAGCACCAGCTCCTCAACAGCTCTGTAAATCTGAATGTCTCCCACTGCTTTGCACTCAGTGTATCATGCTGCTATGTGTATTAATGAAAAGGCATGTAAGAAAACAAAAGTGAGGCAGAAATTATTAATGATGCTGAGACATTAATTTCTGTTTCTCAGTTAGTTTCACATTGCCTGAGAGAAAATATTTGGCTGGATTTGTCTGTTTTTCAGGAGAAACATGGAAAAGAATAAATTTACTACTAGGCTAGGTTTGCCTTGTGTGCTGGAACCACAGCAAACAAGATGGAACAGCAACAACTTGCTATGGTTTAGTTCTGTATTCCAGCAGAGCCTTGAAATTGGCCACAATTTTTGTGTTCTTGGGGTGAGATTTTTTTTTTGTTTTTTTTTTTTTTTCTGCTCCAAATGAGTGTGAAGAATTCCTTCCTGTGGTTAAAATATGTTTTGAATGAGCAGGTGTTGATTCAGTCAAATTTGCAAGCTAATTTAACTTCCTGGGATTTCAACTGTTCAGGCACCAGGGGAAACATTTATAAAGTGCTGGCAACAGAAAGCACCTATAGATCATTATTTCACATTGTTGTTGTGGGAGGAAATGTGATGCAGTGTTTGGTTCATCAGCTAAAGTTCTATTTTAAAGCACCAGTCAGGCTCAAGGAGGTCAGACAGTACCCAGAAAGATCTCTTCTGAAACCCTTTAGTTCTCTAACTCCATAAAAAAATAGTTGGAAGCAAAAAATAGACAATGCCAGATGAAAGTTGGTATCCTGGCATAGTTCCATTAGCTTAAATGGAGTGATACTGATTTACACAAGCTAAGTGTCTGCCCTTAAGTCAATTGTTTAGAAGTCATCCAGGACTATTTTCATACCTTTCAAGGGGAAGTTCAGATGGTCTTTAAAATCTGTGACACTTTGGTAACTGAAGTGTAAAGCTGCAAAAGAGTAACCAAGGCACTTTCTTTTTGAAAATTGCACTCCTAAGAAAAATCAAATGCTACAAAATAGCTTTATAGCTATAAATAGTTCTGTCTTGGTGATTTGGAAAGTTCGGGTGCTGCGGACTTAACCATTTGTATTCAGGCTGTGATAGGCATTCTGCTATTAAGAAAGAGAATTTCTTTCAGTGCAAAATGTATTCTTGATCAGTGAATGACATGTGATCAGGCAGTTCCAGATTATGCACACTATTATTATTTATCATGGCAGCAGGAGAAAACCTTTTATGCTATTTCTAGATCAATTAGAGTGATTTTTTTTTAATGTAACACCACTGAAGAGTTTCAGTCTTTCTAAGAGAGAAAAGCTTGAATAAGTAATAGAACATTCCTATTTCTTCTTGCTTCTATTAATTAGCCTTTTTAGTAATTTTTTGATGCATGAAGTTCTTTTGATACATAAAGTGAAAGTACAAAAATGGTTTGCAAGTCCAGAAATTCTGCAGAAACATGTGCAGGCAGATCTATCTGTGTCTTCTACCTACCCAGTACTATTGACATATTTCATGGTACCCCATTTTCAATGCCCATCTTCCCCCTGGAGAGGGCTCTTTGCCTGGACTAGAAGGCAAATGATGCTCTTCCTTTGACTGAAGGGGAGATTGGGTGAGCTGGAGTCTGTGCTGTCCCAGCATCTCATCTTCCCCTGAGCGAGCAGGACAACAGGAAGAAAAGCTTAGTAGATGTCTTGATATGCTTGCCTTCAGAGGGATTTGTTCAAATAGAATTAAAAAGCAAAGCAATTACAGTAGAATAAAATATTTTTTTATCCTTGGAATAGAGTATCCACATGGGGGAGTTATATCAGCACAGCTATGGCACTGTGATTTTCCTGCTAAAGCAAGGCTGCTCAGATTCTCCCTCCAGCTAAACCCCAACATGACCTGTTACCACAAGTGGGAAGAAAGGGAATAAAGCAGGTTCACTGGGCCCTTCATCACCTCCCACGTAACACCTTTGGATAAAAACTGTAATTCTGGTACAGCAATGATTGAAATAAAGTGAAACATAAAAGCTTTTTTAGTTGGTTTTTTTTTTTGTTTTTTTTTTTACATTCTTGCAATGTTCTGTTAAACAAAATGAGCCCAACAAAAGAGAGAATATGATGATACAGCACAAAGCCATGCTCCATGGAGATGTCTAGGCAGTTCTGAACACCTGGACTAGTGTAATCAGTAGCTTATCCTATTAGTACATTGAAATGCATTTTTAAAGGCAGTATTTTGCAGTTCCTGAATATTTAATTTTAAAATTAAAAAGACATTTGAGAGTTGAGAATAATAGATGAGGTTTTTTAAGAAAATATGCAGTTTATTTATTTTGCTAACAGAATTTGTATGACAGACAATAAATCATGATTTCCAATTCACTCCAGAGATTAAATACAGGGCTCTCTCAAAGGTCTGAGTCAAAATTCTTGGTCAGATTCTCTCTTAACATTAATTTCTAATTATGAAATTTAAAATATCCTTCTAATTTCATCTTATTACAGTAACATGTTAACTTAGTAATTTGTTCTCTAAGGCTTTAACATTGCATGTTATCAATGTGTATCATAGTGCCTTACTTCACTTTAATCCTGGTGGAATCTAGTGTCCATACAAAGGGATGTTGTTGGTAAAGTCACTTCCTAGGAGCAGTTGTTTCTCTTGTTTGTTTACCTAAGTTGCTTTAAGACATTCTCTTTTTCCTTGTGATACCACATTTTGCAGAAATACACAAATTGCGTAAAAGAGCTGTCAATTATTTGATCAAGGTGAGAGGTATTCTCAAGAAGGCAGGTTATTAAAAAGGAATTGTTGATCAGTTTATCAAAGAAAGATCTGATGTAGAAATGGTATGGGTGCCATGTGAGCGTTACCAATTCAGTATGTGTCATTTACAAGTTCTTATAGCACAGTTTGTAAAGCAGCCGCTTTCTGGAACTTCAAGCTCATCAGGGAAGGAGCCATTCTTTTATACTTCTCTGTTGAGCAACCTATGAGAATGTGGGTGCTCAGAGATGTGAAAACAATTAAAACACCACTAATTAGTTGGAGAAAGTTAGAGATTTAAGTGTGAAAAACCTCTAAGAGATCTATTAATGCTATAAAAATTAGAAAGGGAGTGAACAAGCCCATGCTTGTGGAGTAGAGAACACATCTCAAAGTACAGATGGTGGTCAGTGGGGTCACCAAGAAATTACTAGAGCTCTGGGGATCTGCACGAGACAAAGCAGAGAATTGAACTGGCTTTTATTTCCAAATCTTGCACATCTTGAGAGAATTTTGTTGTCCTTTAGCAGTATCCCACCAGCAGAATGCATGGCCAGCTCCAAAGCCTGTGGCTCAGGGATGGCATCAGTTCAGAAGCAGGCCAGGAGAAGCTTTTTCACCCAACCCCTCTGAGGTGCTGCCAGCAGCAAGCAGTGTGTTCCCCAAGCACAGCTGGCCAGACAAGTCCAGTAACAGCAGCTGGTTTCAAAGTGACTGAAAGAAAAAGGTTCCAACATTTCAGCTGATCTATTACAGAGTGCAGATAGGTAACACTGCCTATTCTTATCTTAACCCTCAGCAAGAATCTGATGCTTAGGAATCTGTGGGAATGTTAGGGTAGAAGTAGATTGTGTAGTCTGTAAAGTTAGGAAGCATCAGCCTTATGACTGCCTAGCCAAGCTTAATTTTGACCATTTTATAGAACACACCCAGACTTCATTAGACATTCACATCACCATTTTCCTCAGAGGAATGTTCCTTCCTAGAAGGAGTGTGAAGGCACAAAGGATCATATACAAATTCTCAACATATCTATAAACATGTTTATAGCTTTACCTTAGTCATAAATCTCTTTAAGGGATTGGGTTTGTTCAGTAGATATAATTGTAATAAAATATGTCTTTCAATGTTGGTTGTGTCTTTTTTGGGATAGCATATCTGAATAAATGATAGCTTTTATCAATCTAAGAATTCATTATTTTCAAGAAGATAACCTCAAAATGTGGAATTTAGCAAAAAAATAGTGCTAGACTATCTACTTGCACTTTGAAGGTAAAAAACCCAAAACCATGTTTCATGTCTCATTGTGGATGGCAGTTTGATGGATTATGCTACATAAATGCATTATTTTATCAGCGAATCCTTATCAGTGTATATTGATCTATCAAATATTTATATTTGATGTATAATGTGAAGTATATGCGTGTCAAGGGGATGGAGCCAGGCTCTGCTTTGTGCTGCTGATCAACAGGACAAGAGGCAATGGCCAGGAATTGATACACAATGATGAAATTCCACCTGAGTATGAGGAAGAACTTCTTCACTGGGCCTGTGATCACACAAGGAACAGATTGCCCAGAGAGGGTGCAGAGTCTCCCTTGCTGGAGATTTCCAAAAGCTGTCTGGACACAATCCTGAGTAATGTGCTGTGAATGTGCTTAAGCAGGGAGTTGGACTAGATGACCTTCAGGGGTCTCTTCCAACCTTACCTATTATGTTAAGTCATGTTTTAAGTAAAATTAAGAAATTATTCCTAAATTCAAAGCTTAGTTTTTGTTTGGAGCTTTTTAGCTGTTACCTGCTCTGTTAGAACAAAACTTAGTTCACTGACATAACAATGGCTGCAGTGAGCTCTCAGATCAGCCACTGCATATAATCACCTAAAGACACAACAATAATAAAAACATATTTTCCAAATTGTTATTTGGCAGAGACTGTGCTTGACTGTATTCCCAGATGAAAAGAAAGGGAATCGTTTGGATTTAACACTTTCAAATGAAAGTAAATTAGTTTAAAACAAACATAAGCTTCACTCTAAAGTGAGTTATGGTTATTAAAAATAAATAAATCTGGAACAAAAGTGCTCCAGTAAAGAAGATTGGCATGACAGTAACAGCTATGCTGTGAGATATAAGATTAACATTCTCTGATCTCACAGTTTATTGGCTCATTCTATATATATAGTTATATATATATATAGGGGAAGTAATTAATCAGAAGATTTACTTTTTCTTAGCATCACAGAAATATATTTTAAAAGACTTAAGATGCAAAGTAAATGTGTGGAAAACAAACAGAATTAGATTTACCTAACCTTAAAGAACTAGCATCCTAAAAAGGATTGTATGAGATTTTAATGCCTACACGAGGTACCCATAATCTTTATTTGAGAGGCAGAATGTGGCACTATTTCTTGATAACAATCCATTCCTTTTCTTCACTGGCATGGTTACCACTGAAATGCAACAACCAATATGTGTTTGTATTTTGCTTCCAATCAGCAGATTTGAGTGTAATTATGTATTTTGCAGGTGAGGTGTTAATGCTAATGTCTCCCATCAGCTGTGTGCTGCCACTTGAATTGGTCCACTGGAAAGTCTTGAGACAAACAACATTGAATTAGGCTCACAGCCACGAGCAGCTGTGCTAAGTACCACTGGCATTGCCTCAGATGTGCAATTCTCAGAGTGAGCCTACTGCTAGCTGCTTTTAAAATGTGTTTATGGTGGTGACAAAAACTTTCCATCATCAATTCTTCTTGGGCCTCTCTGCCTCTTAGCTGAAAAATTACAGCTGCCTGCAAGGGGAGGGATGCTCAGTCCTATTAATTTTCATTGGATGAAAAGGATCTTTTTCCCTTCAGGCTAAAGGTTTAACCTTTATGAGTTTCATGAGTAACAAAAGGCAGCCAGATTTTTATTATATGGGGTAGAGCTGCACATTTGTTCAAAATAATCAGCACTGGGCAATTTACTGTGTATCGATCCAAAACAAACCTGATTACCCATATAAGCTGTTTCCTTCTCAAGCCTGCATTTGGCATAGGAAAACAAACTTGTTTAATCATCAGTTTTCAAATGCTTGCCATGTATGTCACCACAGCCTGATATAACATTTGAGATCAGTGAAAGGGATACTATCTGGAGAAGTGCATCAGCAGGTTTTTATAGGATATTCTCCCTCCTCAACAGCCTCACATATATTTAGAAGTTATTTTTCTGTGTACACAAGCATTTCCATGAGTACCCTGCCAGGCCCAGCAGCTTAAAGAAGAAAGAAATAGCAACACCTCTACAGCAGTGTCTTTGCACCTGTTAAGAAATTAAAAGCCATAGAGGTTTTCTTTTAATTTATAGAACAGTGTTTTCTTTTCTCTTTCTTTCTTTCTTTCTTTCTTTCTTTCTTTCTTTCTTTCTTT
>JANRMJ010000088.1:7589484-7610888 GCA_025584955.1 Alethe diademata
TTTTTTTATTTTTAATTTATGTTTTAGTTGTTTTTTGCCATTTTGACTTGCATTAAAACATTTCGCTTAGTCGTTTTTAGGTGGGGCAAAAAAAGGCACTCCTATTTGGTTAGAGAAGTTATGGAATGAGATTCATGTTTTTCTCCTGCTTCACAAAAATAAAACAGGTAGTTTGAAATTCTATCCATTATAAATTCAGGTAACATGAAAAAAAAATCTAAATCCTCAGAAACATGTCTTATAATTGTTGTCAACCAAAAGTGGCTGACAAAGGGGTAAGTGGTTTTATAATAACCCTTTGTACCATCAGCCTGGCATAGAAAAAATTATTTGTTTGAGCCAGAAATCTGGATTGTAGTGAAGCTGAAATGCATTTTTGGATGATGTACCTTGAGAGGACACCATTAAGAAAAGGTTGATCACTATGTGATCAAAACTAAACAGGGAGTTGAGCTGCCTCCTCCTCGTCTTTCAGCAGGGTTGTTAACTCATACCAAGTTCTTCATTGGCACTATATTGGCCTAGATTTTCTTTTGAATTTGAAAAAGAGTTTTATGGCACACTTTATAAAATTAATGCCAAGGGATAATCTTTAATTACTGACATATTTTTTTTCTTTAAAATTAAAAGCACTTATCAAACAGTAACTCATTGTCATGATTGTAGAAATGAATATATTATACAGATACTGTCATCACGACAGAAATAATGGCCTGATCCAAGGTCCATTAAAATCAATGAGCCCAGAACTGTATTATTCAGATTTTAAAGATTTTCTCTTTAGCCTTATGAATCTATGAGCTTCTTTCTCCTTAGCGTGCTTCTGTGTTCTTGGCATTTTGTCTTCTCTTTGCAAGGGTTAAAGTATCAATCCCTAACAAAGCATCGTAAGAAACATAAAGGCTGACTGGAAAATTTCCAATGCCTATTGCAATCTTTCCAATATTTTTTGTGTGTGGCAACAAAAGCCACCTCAAACCTTCTGAATAGGCAGTAATCCATATTTAGTTCACTAGTCAATCCTTGGGAAAATTTGATACTTATTTGGCAATCAGGTACAATGATTGCCTTTATCACAGAATGTTGTTTGCCAGAGCCAGACCTCTCCCTTGAATATCATGGATAATTTATTTTCTTAACTTGGAATGATATTACATATCACTTTCAGAGAATATTTATTAAAAAACTAACACATTTTGGTTTCCATTATTAGGCTCTCTTCTTGTCAACTGTCTTTCTAATAGAAACATTATTTTCATGAGTAGATGTAGAAAGAATTTACCAAGTGGGCATTACCATGTGCAGAACTAAATTTTTTTACATGTCCACGAACTTTTTTCTCCTTTTCCATCTGCCAGTCAGAGAACAGAAAAAGTGCTGTGTGCCTTGACAGACCAGTGGCAAACTGTACAGAGTGAATAGTGAATTTTAAATACCCTAAGAAAAGACCCAGGGTGGTGATAACGAACATACTCAGGAAATCATTATCTTCTTATCAGTATTCTAAAAGCAGAGGATAAACATTGAGTAAGTTAGGGTAAATTTGTAGGCTAAATTGTCTATTTTGTATTCTTCATTCTGTTGTATTGTTTTCTTTTTTCTAATCGGGAAAATACAGAAAAAAAAGCTCTTTCACTGAGATAAGGCAAGTGACAGCTATACTGCAAGTCTGTTACTTGCAGTGCTCTTAATTTTAAAAGACACAAGATGAGCACAATATACATTGGAAATGTTAAGATTTCCATAGGTGTGCAGGCTTAGGAAATAGTCTCTGCTGCTGCATCCACTAAAAAGTGTATAAGCTTTTCACTAGTGATTGAGAGGGGATTGAACTGGCTAAATATTATGCTTTACTTCCCAACACCAGGTAGTTTGAATTCAAAGTTTGTTAACTTGACAGAATATGAAACTTCCCATTTTATATTAGAGGTAGATGTATATGCATGTGTCTCAAAATTTTATAAAGCATGGCATTCTAAAAATCCTTAGAAAAAAGGTTAGGAATTTGAAACTGCAATTACCTCCAATGCAAAACTTAGGCTGTGAGACTGATGGCTGTGTCTCCAGTGCTTCACTGCTTGTCCAGCCTCTGTGTTCACCACTGTGTGCTTGAGGCGCCTTAGCCTGTTAGGGCACACCTGGAAATATTTGTCTTTTTGAGGCCTAGACAAAAGGCTGCAGCCATGATGCTGAACAGCAGAAAGAAAAGGCTTGAGCTTTCACTTCTCCATTGCTGCACTCTGGATAAATAGAGACACACAGGCTGTTTTGGAGGTGAGCTGAGTTTGGGCTCTCATGTGAAATACAGTTTAGATCCAGCCTACACACCCTCTCCATGGGTGATCTCATCTAAGAAACAAAGTGAAAACTCTATCAAGTGACATTAGACCCTGGAACCTGATAGTCAGGGCAGGTTAATTAAATGAGCAACTGCCCACAGTGTCTCTGCTCATTTGGGATTTTGCAGTCACTATGACAGACATGGAGAAGTAGCTCTCGTTTTGTACTGCAGCTGCATCTTAGGATCACATGAAATCACTTCTGCCCAAACTAATCAGATTCAGAGTCATTCTCCCGTCTCCTGATGCTCTAATCTGCTCTCCTTTTGCATCATCCATCACGGGACACCAGTGAACTGTGCTGACCTGTGAGAATAATGGAGAGCAAGGGGGGCATCTGCAGGTTAATGTGTCAGCTGTGCTGGATAACAGATGCCTGCAATGATCTGGCCCACGGTGAGATGTTACACTCAGAAAGGTAACAGCCCTGCAGAAGTGATCACAGAGAGGCATAGAGAAACCACTGGGGGAAGGGAAAACAAACAAAAAATATTTGTTACATATACAGTGAATAAGTCTTCAAAGATCAAGGGAAAGATGAGAGAACAACAAAAAGGATTTTAGATTCTGAAGATGAGGAGCTACATAAAAATAATTGTTTCATTCTGCAGCTTAGGGCAGTACTATAACTCTTTATTAGGCAATTATTTTCTGTCATTTTGAAGACTTTATCTCTGCCAACAACATAAAGATTCTACCTGAACTCTTTGCAGCTCTGTTCCCTTCACCCCTGTGATAGCTGTATGTACCTGCTCTGTAATTCTTCTTTGCTCTTGTCAAGTGCTGGGCTTCTTCTGTTATCACAGCAACCTGTCAATACCTGCATAGCAAAACTGATAATAAAACTAACACTTTTAGTATAGTAATGTGTTTTACCTCACTGCTCTGTGGGTCAGATTCTGATAACCTTATTTATAATGAACAGTATCTTCTTCTGAGTGGTAGATTGCCTAATAGGATAAAGTGCTATCAATACTTGTCCCTGAAGTTTTGAATTAAAGGGTCACACTTTATCAGTCAGTGAAATACCAGCAGCTTTGGGATGAGATGTGACAACAGCTTAACAGTACAAACCACCTGCTACCCAACAGTTTAAGACACAAAATAAAGAGCACCACGGCCACTTGAAGAGGCAGAGGAAATTGAACTGCTAGCTGCTTTGGAAGGCTTTGGTGTCTCTGATCAGACCAGCTGCTACAGCTGCTGCCACAGCCCCCATCTGGGGGTTGGATGGGTTAATTAAGCCCCAGGCTTCTTTCAGCTGCAGGTAACTGATTAGGTGAATCTTCAATTACTGGAAGACTGCTGTTCCACTTTCATTCCTGCAGGAGCAGCACCTTTATTTTGTCTTTCCTCAGATTTTTCCTTTTGTTCCCCTTTGGAGAGCCACTGTAGTTCTCCTTTATTATGGTCCTATCTAGAAGATTGTTTCACACAGAAGCAACAGATATTTTAAAATTATTTTATATTTTCACTGATTTTACATGTATATCCTCTTCTTTTTTTCTTCTCATCTTTGCTCACAATCTTTCCAGTAGAGTATGGTTTCATACTGGCTCTTTATAAGAATAGAAAAAGGCTATGCAATAAATAAAATTAGGTCACAGCTGTACAAATCTCTGTCTTTTACCTGCAAGTAAAATCTTTGGCTCCCATAGAGTACTTTCTTGTTTTATCTTTGTATGATTTATCAGAACTATTAAATGAGATTGTCTTGCTCAGGAAACCAAGCAAACCACTAAATTCTCCCACTGTCTGTAACAGTCTCTGTTGCCACTCTTGCAGTGGAAAACATCCCAGTTATTGGGATTTTGAATACGAGTGGGAAATATATCCTCTTTTGCAAAATTAGCCACCTGAGGTGCTATCTGCCAAGCTGTATGCCAAGTGGTGCATGCTGCCTGAAGGCTGGCAGAGTGATGGCAAGAAAATATTCTAAGTGCATGGGTAGAGTCAAAGAGACTGCAGAAGCAAGATGAGGGAAAAGGTGAGTGATGGAGTAGGGTTAGAACAGCGAGGGGTAGAACTGGACTGGGGAACTGCAGGATGGCTTAGGAGAGATGAAAGGCGCAGGAGCACAGGGAGGAAAGAAAAAGGAAAGTGAAACAACCAAGAAGCCGGGAGACAGAATAAAAAGACTGAAAAAGGAGAAGTGGGGACGGGGAGGGAAAGAAAGTGAGAGATTGAGGGTGTTGAAAAAGAAAATCCTGAAGTACAACTGACATTGTCAGCCCAACTCCCAAACTGGAACCACAGAGGTTTGTCTTTTGGTTTTCATAAACTTCTCTTGGTTTATGTCAGGTTTCATGAGCTATTACTGCAGCATCAAGATACTGATCTGGGAAGGAAATAGGTAGGGGAACAGATCTCACAGTATACAAATTAGTATAGCAGTGGGAAAGGAAACATAAAGTTAAAATACACCCAAAAAAGGGAAGGGGGATAAAATTAAGATATACATCCTGAAGACTACTTTCCATTGACTCCACTGGGACAGTGAAAATACAGAATCCTGCTGGGCTAGAAGTTTACTGATGCATTAAGGACACTTGTGTGGGTAGGGTACTTGTGGTGATTAATTCCTGCATACTCCAGTGTTGATAGCAAACCATCTGAAGTCTGAGTTTCATTAACGCTAGTTGGCAGGGCTTAGTTGGTAACAATAAAGTATGATTAGAAGTTCCTAATTAGACTCCTTAAAATACTGTGCCTGAATATTCATTGATTATATTATAGTTTGAAATACTCAGGTTTAGATAATTTCCTTATCTGAGAGGTAAAATGTATTGATTATTGGAGAAATGTTATTTGCATAAATTATATCAAATACACAAATCCAGTGAAACTTTTGAGTGTAGAAAAAAAGGAAAGCATTGATATCTGGAAAATGGAATGTTGATGTCAATATGAAAAATGTTGAGAAAGAGATAAAAGCATTGTTCCTCTTTGCAGAAATGGTTAGTGTACAGTTAATTTTCCCCCTTGTTTTTTTCCTGTCTGTGATTTAGATTTGTTTACAGTTATTACATCAAATATTGCACTGGCAATAGAACTTTCCCACCCTCTCCCTTTTCCTTACTGTCCTTTCTGACTTGACAAATGCCATTTCCAGATGTGTGTTTACCCTACCTAGTATATAATATACTTTTAAGAACATGAATAAAACCAAAAAGCAACAGTGTGTGTTTCAGAAATGCGAGACTTCATTCACAAGTTGTCCCACAGACTGTTTGCTGGCCAGTTTTTATTTCCAGTACACATTTTCTCATATGTTCATTATGTTCATAAAGGTAAGTGCCATTTACCTAGTGCATTAATTTAATTGGAGTAGCTGTGATTAGTTCAAATGCCAGACATAGCACAGGGCTGTTCTAATCAAGGTCTTTGCTTAAATACATGACTCAGGGCTAGAGAAGACAGTAGGGGTAAGCACTAAAACATGTACCTAAGATTAAAGACTGAAATATATTTTAGGGCAAAAGACATTCCTTAGTCAATATACTAAGATCCTAATAGCACTGTATTTATCCTTCTGCTTTTAGAGACTTGTAATGCATGAGGATTCTGCCATGGTAAATCTGTTAACAGTGTAATAAAATCTCATGCTGATTCCCCACCAGTAAAATCCTGTAAATTCCACTGACCACAGGCAGGGTTAGGATCATCTGTAGATACAGCCACGTGCCACAGTAATGAACAGGTTATATGAATAATGTAAAGTTTTCTAGACAGAAAACAATTAGTGAGGAACCGTGAGAATATCCACTCAGTTTGCACGTTTGTTTGCAGTATAAACCACACCCATAAAGGCTTCACTGGATTTGTTTATTTATGTACTTACTTGACATTAGCACCACTGCTACTGTGGTCAAAATCTGAATCTGTAGTGATGAGCATACAAAGGCACACAGATAGCACCTCTAATTGGCAGATTCAGAAAGGGGAAGTTCACAAGGCTTGGCTAAAAGAGGATGAATGCTTCCGGTGCCACTGAAAATCTCTCTGTACCTGTGCTCACAATTAGTTTGTGTGAAGTCTGTGTACCTCAGTGAGTACTTTGGAAGCCTGCTGTGTCACTT
The DNA here is from genome assembly GCA_025584955.1 of Alethe diademata. Taxonomy (NCBI): domain Eukaryota; kingdom Metazoa; phylum Chordata; class Aves; order Passeriformes; family Muscicapidae; genus Alethe; species Alethe diademata. Next base: position 7,595,903 of record JANRMJ010000088.1, read on the forward strand.
CAATCACAGCCCTGCCAGAAATGATGTGCCATAAAAACCTGTGTCAAATTCTGCCTAATAGAACTACCTAGAGCATCAGCATGGGTAAATAAAATAAACTATCAAAGAGAGATGCACGGTTTTGTATTACAGCAATTTGTTTTCCAGAGAAGGCAGAATACTGAAACAAACCACCTTGACTTATGTGTCAGTTTTTAAGTTCAGCATGTATCTAACACTTACTCCCGAAAAGTGCTGGGAACCCACGGCTCCTATTGAATTGGTATTTGCTTCCAGCCTAAAAGAAAATTAGAGAAGGCTATTTCTGAGAGCTGAGGGAGCTGGCACTGAGAGTAAGCGATAGGGATTGGCTTGGCAAGTAAATATCATCGTCTTCCAAAATTGCTTCTGATCCAATTCTCGTAATGACAGCTAAGCTTCCAAATCGAGTCAGAGTCAGCAATGCAAACAAGTGGGAGCTCTTCCTCTCCACACTCTAGGTGCTTTTCTGCCCTCCTCTATAGTCCTCTGTTGGTCCTTATTTCTGCTTCCCCCTTCTGGGGCCCCTTTTTCACCCTTCCCCTCGCTGCCCATGACAGGCTGCCAAACCCCTGAAAGTCACAAGTTCTCCCTGCTCCCCTCCCCAGATGCTGGCCAAGGAGAGATGCTTCCAGCCCCCCAGGCAGCCCAGCACAAAACCCCAGTGCTCTTTGCAGATGTGGGCAGAGCACACTTCAGCATCCCGTGTGTTTTGGAGCGAGGTTTTAATCCCAAAGCACCTGGGCAAGCAGCCTGTGAGCATGTGCAGCCCTTAGCACTTTCATAATACTTCCAGTGGCAGCAGAAGGTACTCAGGGATTAATTCTGTACCAAACCTGCTGCTCCTGGCTCCAGCCTGAGGAGCTGAGCTTTCCTGGCTCGTGCTGCGGGATCTTCCCTGCCAGTCCTTCCTCCCCAGACACTCTGATTTTTTATTTTATTTTTTGCCTGCCTCTCTCTTTTAGGCTTGCACTTACTAAGAAGGGCAAAGAGGAATTATCATCTACAGAGCAGCAAAGAAAAGAGAAAAGCCACCAGATATTGGCATGTTTATCTCTGCTTTAAGCAGCTGAATGTTTTTGGAGGCTTGGTTTTGATTACTAGAAGTTGACAGGTGCCAACTCAAAGTGCTGAGCAGTTCTATCAAGTCGTAAGGAAATCATGGAACATTTTAGCAAACAGCCAGGCTCTTAATTTACTAAGTTTGTATCAAACAGTTTCAATTGGAAAGCCTGTAGTAATGATGTTTGGGGAAATATCTCTGTCCTATATGCAACCATTTTTGGTGAAGATGGAGGTTGCATAGGGAGGGTGGTGAAAATGATGTGAAACAGACACTCTAATGAGGTTCATAGTTGGGCTGTGGCCTTTTAAATTCATTAAAAGAATCCATAAAAGGTTCTGTATGGAAATGACATTTCTTTGTTTTGATGGAAGATTTTATTGGAAACTTTTAGTCATTTAAAAATAGGGAAAAGCTTAGTAAAACATCCCTTAAATCATACTTTTCCTGTGAAGAACATCAAAACCACAGAGTATCACATCTCAGTAAGGCCACCATATGTAAAGGCATGATCTTCCCCCATTTAACAGAGATTTAACTCAGTTGGATTTTGAATTCTGTCTAAAACAGTCTTCTTGTGAGCTGTATTTCCTTACCAGAGGGGAAAAAATCCTTTCCTGAGTAACTCAGAGTAGGATATGGCCTAGTGTCCTGCTAAGAGAGAAACAAAAGCAATAAAAATTTAAATTAATAGATTTCACTTCCATATTTTTTATTAAATATGTTCCTCTGGACTGAAGGGCAGAAGTAATACATGGTATTCAGAGTCACCTTAGCTTAACAAGCAATAGAAGTACAAATACTTTCGGCTGTAATTATGGATTTTGCTGGCACATCACTAAATTAGCCAAGTGACAAAATTAGCTGCTTGATTGGCTAAAGACCAAAAAGAATTAATCTGAGCCACTGTTGCTATCCCTGAGCAGTGAAAGGCTTTTAATAAACCACAGAATCAGAAAGAGTAAACCAGGAAAATGTAACTTGCCACAAGCAGTGTTTGGTAGGTGTAGGTCTCTTACAAACCACCTAACAGATGGGTAAAAGAAGTGTAAGCCATGAGGATGAGTAAACAGACCTGAACTTACTTCCACTGAGATAAACAGACTCAAAGTTTATGGACCCCAAAAAGAAAAAATTGCAAGGAGTAAATATAAGATTACAAGCCCTTATATATCAGAGACTTTGGGGAAAAGGAGGAGAGAGGAGATACCAATTCTTTCATAAAAAATTTCATTTAAATAGAAACACATAGTTGTGTACAGCCTTCTGAAAATGTTCAAAACAAAGCAGATCATTCTGTGCATCTCATATATATATCTATATGTGAATAATTCAGAGACATAAAGGCTAGTGTGAATGAATATCAAAACTTTAATCAGGATAAATATAGACCTAAATCTAAACCATGCCTTAGATGATGCCTCCCTCTAGTATATCAAATTTTTCATGGCCCTTAGAAATTTAATTTTCAGAACTAAAAGACTGCAGTTTCCTCAAGGAGGCTTTGAAAGCTTATACATCAAACAGACACACCATTGGCAGCTTTCAACCTAACAATATTAGTACTTCTGATCTGAATAGTATCACTGCAGTAAACTACTGAACTGAGAAAATCAAATAATATAAAACTTGGGTTGAATTAAAGCTAGTTGCATGTAGGAATTCAGAGAGAAATGGAATTAATGGTAAAATGCTTTGTGTGTAGTATCAGTAGGAGAAGGTGTTGCAGAAGGAATTGCAAAAGACAAAACTGCAGGATCTTTCTGTGGCAGGAGATGGAAATGTGTAATAATTATCATTAAATGTTAATTTTATTTTCATCCATATATAAAACTAGGAAATCCATTTATCTTGCAGTATCACTCCTCTCCTCTTGGTAAATTCTGCCATTGTGACCAGTGTTTCAGAAAGGTGACTGTGGAAACAGTGACTCCCATGGGATGCCATTGATAACAACATTCACGTGGCAGCAGGTGGGTTGAAGTCACACTTGGAACTGCTGGATACACAGCCAAGTGACATGTATGTGTGCATTCAGAAATGAGGGAAGAACATTAGAAATCATAATAAATAAACATGAATAAACAATGGGTTTTTTTTCTTTCTGGAGAAAAAGAATAAAATGGACATTTAAACCTGCAGAGAGAAAAAGTTCTCTTTTCCCCTCAGCTGACCTTGAGGGTTTCTAGGACCAGACACCACTTGATGCAATATGGAGTTTTTTCAGAGCTGCTTACTGTAATCAGGCCACCCTCTCACAAGTTCAAGAGTGCTCCCTGTGCTAGGGGTTGGCCAGGAGCAGGTGCCAAAAGCTGCCAGTGTGGATTTCTGGCTGAGAGATCTCAGCTGGTTCCTCAATCCAGCTCTGCAAATTGGCAGAACAATAACGTTGCCACCTGGCTAGTTAAAGACAAAAAAAAAAAAAAAACCCACAAAAAAAAAACCCAAAACATAAAAAAAAAGACAAAATTGATCCTCACTTCCTTCTGTGATGACTTGCACGTGTGCTGACACACTCTGCCTGAGGTTTTCGGGGAGTGCTGCTGAACAGGAGCATGGTGAGCCTCGTGCTTGGCTGGGTTCCTGCAGAGCATCCCTGCACTCCTGGCCTTTGTGGGGCACCCCCTGCACCCCACAAACCCTGTCCCCCTGACTGCAGCCACTGCTGCTGCAGCAGCACCAGCTGGAAATGTCCAGGCTGCGCAGGGCAGCGGAGCAGGACACGGATGGCTGAGGTGGAAATCACCTTTGACAGCTTTGAGTGCTCTGGGGATGCTCTTCAGACCCCTCACAGGTGGGAGAAGGCCCATGGGAAGCAGCAGAGGTGAAATGGCTTTCCTACCTTTCCCAAACTACAAACAAACAAAAAAATATTAAAATATTGCAGAACCACGAAAAATGCTTAAAAATTCATCCTGCACATAGTACTTACCTCAGGAGTCTCTTTTAAGTGTCATAAAAAGTATTTCCCATCAAGGAACAGGAATGTACATTGAAAGCATTTTTTAAAAAATGCTCTTTTAAGAGCCAAGTGGGAGACTTGTGCTGAGCATATTTGAAGCATCAATGACAGTTTAAGAACAGACAAAAAGATGTCCTTAACCCTGTGTTAACCTAGAGAAAACATGAGTGTGCCTCATAAGTGAAAGAGTTTTTTTTACTGTTTTTTGAGATTTTTAAAATGAATTTAAGTTTTTTCAAATGTCTGAGAGGCCTTCAAGTTTTCAAAATACAATTAACTGCATAGCAGAGCATTACATAAAAAGGTTACTTAACAGCAAAGTACAAGGAGAATGCAAAACCTGAAACAGCAGAGAAGCATCAGATGAAAAAAAAATCCAGAGTAACTACTGATCTTCGCACTTACCTTCAAATGCTTATGAACAATTATGAAAATGACAAGAATGAGACTGACACTGTGTCTCTAAAACCCTCAAATCCTTTCTAGGGGCTCTAAAATAGAATGCCTAAAGCATTTCTAAAGATCTGGAAATGTTTTTAGATAATAACCCATTTTGGCTAGCGACAGCTCTTTCTGCTTCATAAAAATCTTGGTGCAAGACAGAGCTGCAGGGTCTGACATAGGGTTAACTAATCCAGAGGGATGGAGCACTTCTCCTGTGAGCAAAGATTGAGAGAATTGATTTTTTTTTTTGGCCTGAAAAAGAGAGGGCTTTGAGGTGACCTAATTGTGGCCTTTCAGTTCCTGAAGGGAGTGTGTAGTATCAGGACAAGGGGAAATGGCTTCAAACTGAAACAGAGTGGGTTTAGGTTAGGTGTTAGAAGGGAATTCTTTACTGTGAGGATGGTGAGATGCTAGAACAGGTTTCCCAAGGGACATCACAGGTGCCTTATCCTTGGAATTGCTCAAGGCCAGGCTGGATGGGGCTCTCAGCCTAGTGGAAGGTGTCCCTGCCCACAACAGGAAGGTTGAAACTTAGAAGATCTTCAAGATCCCTTCCAACCCACTCTACTTGATAATTCTATTATCACCTGAAGATACAGGTAACTGGAAGAGGTTTGTCTGACTTCCTTCTATGAATTTCCAGTATGAGAGATTCCAAAATGCCCCAGGCATAAGTTCCCTGGAATCTACTCTATTTCTCATATTAGGGAGATGTTTCTGTAATGTCTAGCTCAGCTATTGTTGTGGTTCAAACTCTGCATTTGTTGCTTTCAGACAGCAGATTCTCTTCTCTATTATAAATAAGCACCACCCTCTCTGAAAGCTTCTTTAAATAGCTGCAGACTGTTATAGTGTAGACAAGGCAAATGGAATTCTTTTGCTGTTACTTTTTCTTATGGCTTTTTAGAGTTTCAATTCTTTTTTTGTTTTGTTTTGTTTTAGATTCTTTTAGGAGTCCACTCTATATTATCCAAAAGAGAGAAGAAAACTGTCAAATAATTTCTTTACCTGTGAAATTTTCAATACTATTACTCTCAATCTTAGATTTTGCTTTGAGAATTGAAAAGATAAGCATATTTTTAAAGCATTTAAAGGGTTTATGTACAATCAAAATAATATATTTCATCAAGATAGGGCACATTTATTTTTTGTCCCAAGGGTGGGTATGCAATGCTCTAGGACTACAGAGTTTACAACCTTTAAAAATTTTTGGCATCTTACTACCAGATAAATTATTTGAACAACGTCAGCTGAAACATTCCACAGGAAACAAAGCCAGATTAATAAATTAACTATATTTCAAACAGCAGTTAGATAACCCTGTATGCAATATTTCAAGACACAGATGGTAAATAGAGTTCCTAGAAAAATAGCAATTGCCAATTCCTTGACTTCTCCCTATCCTACCTTTTTCCTAACTTTTCAGTACGTGACTTTTATCTTCCAAAACACGCTATTAGACAGATCCATATAAATATCAGAGTACAATTCAGTGAAATTCACACTGGATCAGATTTTTGCAGTGTGCTCTAGAAAGACAGATGATCTGTCTGGAAAGAGATCTTTTTTATTTAAGCAGAAGACAAGAAATATTTGGCCTGACCTTGGCCATAAAACAAAAGCACTTTGTGCTGTCCTGAGTTAATCAAAGTTCAGCGAGGACTGGAATTGCCACAAAAATCTGCAGGGTTAGAAAAATGATGCTCCTGTTTTGGGATGAGCCATTTGACTTGCACTGCAGAAGTTATATGCTTTCTTATCTTTCAGGAGAGCATTCCCCTCATGTTTTCCATCTTGATTCATGGTTCACTCATGATGGTTTGATGATCTGGAAGAACTATGAGCTCCCTTTGGAAAGCGTGCAGGAATACCAACCAGGTTACAAACACAAACAGGAAATTCTGTGAGGCTGGATTGTGTCATGCAGGAGTCAAGGGCCAGCTTTGTCACTGACTTGCATAATTGAGCCCCAAGTGACCTCAAGAGAGACAGAATGGGTGAAAAGGAAACATTCCTTCATTTCACTACATGGCTCAGTGCTGGTTTTCTAAGTAAGACTCTCCTGTCCTCAATAAATTGTACATGGTAGTAAATCTGTTTTCAAATCATTATTTTGCTGGAAAGATATTATCATTAAAAACTTGTGGAATAACACAGTGACTTTTTCTACCAAGATTCTTTACAAATAGTAGACCATATTCATTTGTAATAGGTACTTGTTGAAAGAAAAAAAAAATTACTTTTTGACAAAGTGTATGTCCATAGAGGTAGTCTGATTTGTGTAGAGACTACAAAGAGAGAGGAAAATGTCATTGAATCACTGAGATTGAGCACTGATGGTAAATTCTCAAAGAAAATTATTATGGAAATTTATCTCAGTTTTTCAGTTACACATGATTTTCATCTGTATTTGGCAAAATGGGAGCTTGTCTGAGGAAACTGTGATAATTGGCACATTACTTCATTCTACTACTACTACTATCATTGTAATAATTCATATTTTAAATCAGTTAAGAACATCTGACTGCAAACAAAATTAGCAGAGTTAGAAATATTTCTTTGTATCTTCATCAGAACCTGGGATACAGCACAAATGTTCCCAACATATTTCAGTATGTATTTTAAATCTCATAATGTTTTCCTCAAACCTACCATCTATCAGGTACAAGAATTTTGAAAAAGAGTACCATTCTCTAACAAACCAAAATTGCTCATTTCTTGCCATCTCCTGGTAAGATGAGCCATGATCTCAAATTGACTATTTTGAAATTGTCCTTCATTTTGGTGGGATTGAAAAGGAGAAGTGAGCACCTCCCTCTGAAAATGATCACTTGCTCCTTATTTGAGGGCACTTTTAACCTCAAATAGAGTATTTAGCACACCAAGGAGCCATAAAAAGGTTTGGGAGGGTTTTTGCTGTGTGGTTGAGATACTTAAATATAAAGAGAGAACCTATGTTGTGTTCAGCTGTGATCAAAAGTAATGTGGTATGTTATTTCCAGTCTACTCTAGATCAATTCAGTGCTACTATTCATGTTAATAAAAGTCATGCAATATGAGCACAAGCCAACAATGAAATTATCCCATAGTGGCATTTAAATTAGTAGAGAAAAAATATGTTCACTCCCTGTAATACCGGATTCTTTTTGCCCCTTTCTTTTTAATTTCTATTAATACAAATTATTTGAGCATTAATATATTGGCTTTAATTAGCTTTCATCTTTCCCCTTTTGATTTAAATATTGCCAAGCTCCATTAAACTGGCTGTGTGAGTGCCAGAAAATGGTCTACTACTGAATTCCAAGTGTGTGTCTTTGTCACAGTGTAAATTGAAAGGTCACAACAGGTCATCTAATTGCTTGGTACATATTCTATTAATTGCACTTTTAATGTGTAAAGCACACTGAAATTATCAGATAAAGCATGCTACAGTCTGGTAAAATATCAGGCGTGCCTGAATCATAGTCAGACAATATAAGAAAATGATTCTAATATCTGTTCCAAAAGTTTTGGTGTGGATCCATTCCCTTTTATTTTAATTTTAAGTGACTTGCTCACCTCCTTCTGTTGGCTCTTTTGCTTCTCAGAGCAGGGATACTTGGAAAATCCAGGAGCAAGCTTCCCTCTCCTTTTATTTGTGGGATATGCTCTATTCAGGCAAGAATGCAAGAATTCTGCAGTACTTCTCAGTATTTGTCTCTCTTAATTCCTTCAGAAGGTGTGTTTATACTGTATCATTTCTCTAAAGAAACACTGTCAAGATGAAAAATGGAAGGCCTAGGAGTTAGGAAAAAAATTAAGATGGTGAGACTCTGCTTTAGCTTTATCTAGTATCTGCAAAAATTGATGAATAACAGCTGCAGAATTGGTATGTGCCTCAATTCTGCAAAGTGTTGGCTCCTCTGAGTGGTAAAATGCACCCTAAATTCCCAGTGTGTAAGGGAATATATTTTTATGCTTTTTAATTAATCAAAAACTTGCTATCTTAAGCCAAAGTCTCATCACTCCATCTCCACTTTCCACAACCATTATTACTTCCTGATGCATATGTGAAGCTCATGCATCACTGCTTCCAACAATATGTCATCTTTCAACCAGACATCATAAACCAGAGACCAGTGAGACAAAACCTGTTTTAAAGCAACTCACTCAGCATCAGATTGGAGCCCTGCTCACTTTTTAGGATGTATTTAGTCCTCTATCATATTTAGTTTTGAGAAGCTGAATTATTTTCTCCTTGTTTCAATTTATGAAATGATGAAGTTTAATTTTTAAAGGCAAAGAAGGAAAAAAAATTGTCTTACTTAAGGACATTGGTTATGAAGTGACAGCTATCTTACCATTTGTAGGAGTTGTTATGGTGGGAAATTTGGGCAACCATTTTGGCTCCAGTTATTCCTACGTACAATCAGGAAAGCAAGATGGCAGGACAAACAGTAAAAATGCATTCATTGCAAAAATATTCTTTCGCAAAAAAATTCCATTTTTTCTTCGGAAACCTTGGCACAGTTCCAAAGGTCAAAATTGCTTTTGTTTTGCTGCAAGAATTTATATGTTGTCTAAATAAAACTGTCTTTTCAAATTAATTTTTAATGCAGAAATTTTCAAAACTGAGATATTCATCTCAGCAGCTAAAAAAAGGACAATAGTTCAATTGCTCTGTTACTACTGATGATGTAGAAGATAAGTGTTAAACCCCAAACCTAATTTACTTTTTAATTTGTTGCATATAACTGAATATGGAAAAAAAAAGGGAATATATTAGAAATAAAGTGGCAACCTTGACTGTTACATAGGGGCCAGATTTTGTAAAGGGACTTCTGTATATGACTAAAATACAATGAAAGTGGAATTTAGACATTAAATTAAAAGAAAAAAGGAAGACACAAAAGATCATTTGCACAGGAATTTTCATTCAGTTCCAGATTCACTTTAGCTGGAACAGATATCCAGGTACCAGAAAGGTCACAGACCTGCAGCAGTTAAGTAACAGCATTCAGCTCCTCAAAATATTCCCAGGAAATGCATTTCCAAGCCCCCTGTGAACATATTCTTGAAACAGAATGTCATCATCTTGTGCATAAATATTTGTGTTGGGAAGACTTTTCTGTAAACAAAGCTTGGAACAAAATCGTGCATTAAAAAAAGAGATATCTTGCTTTTACGGATAAGGAGTGTATCCAAAGTGTTGACAACCAACCCAAACAAACAAACAAAAAAAAAAAAACAAAAAAGGTTTTCAGAGTATAGATGGATGTACTAATAATTTTAGCTGTGTCAGGATGTTACTTGCCAAAGCAACAAATTTTATGTATTCTTGCAGTAGTACAAATTTTGGTCCTGTAGTATGTTTTCAGAATTGCTGTCCACTATTTAATCCGATGTAACTCAATATAGATTCTTGAGCAGAATATTGTCTGTACTTTTTTTAATAAACTAACAGGCTGCACTGTGAAGTTATTTCTATTTTGTCTTTTCTGAGAAGAGACTGCCCCAAGAGATGGGTCCTGAAAGGCTTGACAATATCACTTTTGAAACTATTTACATTCCTGACACTGCATAATAAAATTTTTATTCTGTTCTTTTGTGACTTTTTTATTGCTTGCTTTTGAAACATCATGTTTTATTATCTTTCAGTCCTGTTATCAATCTTGAGCAATAAGATGACTGTAATGACCTGTTTTAATAAGCCTATTACAGATTTCTATGTTGATTTGACATACCTAAGTGTAGTAAAATGTTTTATGAGGAATAAACAGCTGAGTAATATCACATTCATACCCTTGGAGATGAAGTGATTGTAGATGAGAAATAAATAATTGAAGAAGACGCAGGCTGGTTATTTCAGATTCTGAACTCCTATGAAACAATGTGACTGTGTCACGGATGGAGTCATGCAACTCACTCACAACAAAGAAGACCCAGCACACTTTATTGAGAGAAAGGAGGGAGTTAGCAAAGTTCAGAGGTAAATCTGATAGTGGTTTGAGGAGATTTAGTGGCAAAGTATGCTTGGTTACTTACTGCATGGAGTACAGGGTCAGACAAAACTGTGTGAGAGACCCTCCTCTTGAGCCATAAGGCACAGAAAGGACAGCCTTGTTTTCCAAATTCTGTCTCAGAGGAGAGTCTGGATCCACTCTTAGTCCTAGACATAGCCAGTGGTTTATGTCTAAAGGATTATATATGCACAATCGATACTTTATATCACTTAGGTAAGATTTCAAAGCTTAGCATGCTATTAATCACTTGCAGAGAATCTATTGTGACAAAAAAATCTCTCAGTCTCAAGGACTAACCTTGGGAGGCATTCCTGCTGGAGGGGAGATCCTGGCATGCAGCCTGCTGCTGTGCAGTAGAGCTCAGCAGGCCTGGGGCTGTCCACTATTTACAGAGTAAGATAATTTACTTTTGCTCATATTTGCAGAGCAGAAAGATGTCTGGTCCCCATTCCAGACAGCCCTTGACTACTCTGGGGCCATCCAGCCCCCAAAGTCCAGAGTGAGCTGGATGCAGCCACCACCATCCTCTGGGATTTATGGCTTAAGCCAGGTGACACCCACAGTGTTTTAGACACTCTAGGGCTCCCTGCTTGGGATCTAGGAACTCTAGGAACCTTTCTGTCTGCACATGCTTTAATATGGATGCGGATATGGCATTGGAGAGATTTCCTTTTGAAAGTGTCTGAGTTCTAAAGGGCCATGGGCTTCAACGCAAGATCAGTCATGTTTTTTGGCTCAGAAGATATGGGTCTGGCTGGTGTGAGAGTACACCTGTGGTATTCAGCAGCACATATACCTGTAGCATCACCTTCTTGGTGATTTCATGAATAAATGCAGAGCAAAGGCAGAGATTTATTTTGGTATCTGTTTATAGCCCTATATACTTTCACACTGTGCGTGTGCAGAGCTCTGCCACAGAGTCCTGGAAAAGCTGATCCTTCATGCCTCAGACAGGCACACCAGGTATGCTCTGCAGCCCAGCACAAAGGCTGTGACTGTGGTGACATTCATCTGCTCACTAACACAAACCCAGGCTTCTCCATGGGCAAACTTGACCCCAATGCCATGGATCAAACAGCGCCGAGCCGGCATTTCGGGACGCGTCTCTTCCTCTGGATCCCATTGTGATGTATGAACAGCTGGCAGCACAAACCAATACCAATGCTGTCTGTTTTCTCTCTTTACTCACTCCCTTCCCCACTACTGGGCTGTTTGGACATTGATGCTTTTCTGAGGAATCTGTTTGTTTCCCAAACTAAACTGCGCATGACGACAATAACCTGTCACTTCCCATTCGAACCCTTGGAATTCGGGCTTGGGTTTTTACAGAAAAAGAAAAGGGAAATGCTTTAAGGTGAACAACTGAAGTGAGAAGCTTGACTATTTCTGGGATGGTGTTAGGCAAATATTTATTAAACACCCTTAAATTCTCAGAAATCTTTTTTTTTTTTTTTTTTTTCCAGATTCAAAGACATCAAGCTCTCTCCCTGCATCTACAGTCATACAATTTCATGTGAATGCTTGTTGTCTCTCCAAATTGCCAAAATTGATAGGTAAGCTTAGAATTTGATTTTTATTATGCACAATAATTTATATGGAAATTAATTATATAAAGTACATTGGCAAAAGTATGCTGTCTGTCACATGGGACTTAACTTTATCTAATATCCTGAACAGAGGCTAGCTCTTTCAGCCCTGAACTCGTCAGCCCAAAATTATAAAATCCTATTAATAACCCCCAGTATGATGATGGAGTAATGAAGATTTCACTTTTTGAAAGCAAAATACTTTAGCTATGAAATATATTTAATATTTGACACTTTTACTACCCCTGTGAGGAGACCACATTGGAACTCTTGAATTTAAATGATTGAATTCTTAAACAAAAAAGTTCATTTTCATTCACTTATGTAGAAGAAAGTGGCCATGTTTGGATCATGGCGGAAAAAACCCTAATCAGGTTAAAGATATCATAAAAAATGAGCATCAAGACCCATGAAATTTCAAATAAACATGCCCTGTAATCTACCAGGAAATAGATCTTTCAGTCCTCTTAAAATGCATTAACTCAGTTTCAGTAAATAAAAAACTTGGGATAGTGGAAGACTCACTTCCCATAACACAAGGGACCTGTGTCTCTTTCTTAGGGAAAGGGAAATCATTCAAAGTGGTTATTTTAGCAGTTTGATGCACAGTAGCTGGTACATTTTAAATTCAAAATGCTGGTTTAAAGAACAGTAATTTAAGAGTATGGTTGGTTCACCAAGGTGCTTTGGGATTAAATGATGACTGCAAGAGACTCAGAAATTTGAGCAGATGCTCACCTGTGTTACTCATTTGTTCCTTTGTTCAGCTACAGAAGATTTGTGCAAGTTTTGAAAGACCTTCTGCTGCAAAAACAACCAGAATTATAGCTCAAACCAAAGGGATAATAAAATATTTGAAATTTAAATAATAGTTCCTTTACTAAAAAGTTCTCATCTATTTCCTATGTGTATAATCTTCCATTTTATTTTTGACCTTTCTACAGGTTTCAGATATCTTTTCGCATCCTGTACTTTTCTTCAAAAACACTGAGGAAAACAAAATTATCATGAACCTTTCAGAGACAGAAAAATTAGTTTGTAATAATCATATATCATGCATGTCCTTTTCATAAGCTACAGTCAGAAATATTTATGCATTATGTACTTGTTCCAAGAAATTGTAGTACAGTGTGTATTCCAGAGATAACATGTAGAGGAGTCTCCTCCATATGTTTTAGTTTATTTTGTATGCTGGCATATATTCTACTAATAGACAGAACTTGGGGATTTTTTTTTTTTAATTTATGTTTTCCCACATATGGAAATACATATATGTCTTAACTGGAATAAACCAAATACTTTGACTGCTGTATTGACATTTATGCTTGAGAAAGTTCAGGCCTGCAAGCTCTTGCAAGGCAAGTTAAAAGGCCAATCCCAACCTCTGACCCAAAAGGGAACATTTAAGTTCAGGCTCAATCAATTGAAAATGCAGGGCAAAATATGACTTTAGATGACAGAGTTTGATTTACAAGATATACAGATATTTTACATCAGGCTGAGCTAATTCAAGTTTGTATTTTGACTGTGTATGTAGAATATCTATAATTTATTTATGATCTATTAAGGAGATTGTTTCCAGCATGTAAGAAATCCTAATTAAGACCACTGTTTTTAAAAAGGAAACTCACAATTTCTTTTATATCCTGTCATCAAAGGAACAAAGGAGAAAGCTTTTGTTCTTGTTTTTGTTGGGTTTGGTTTGATTTTCTCCTTGCTGTCTGTTGAATGTCAAGGGGCCACACACCAGCTATTGCGCAGTCAGGTCTTTGAAGTCCCCAAAGAATTTCAGAATTCTCCTGAAGAGTTTATTTCTTGAAATACTTATTTCCCCCATGAAATCAGGATTCCTGAGGGACCTGTGATGCCAAACCATCTGCAAGGGCTGCTGTCTTTTTCTGAGAATGGTGGGGCACAGCATTACATAATGTTTGGGAGTTCAATGTCTCATGAAGAGACAATGGCATGAAGGTGAAGCCTTCCAAAATCATTCCCCTTCACCCTTCTGGCACACCATGTCCGGTCTGCTGCCCCTAAACAGGGGTGGAGGTGGAAGAACAGAAGGGACAGGGTGTGCCTGTGGATCAGCATTAGTAGGGAATAGACTGAAAATAGGGAATAGATATTTAGATAGAAGATACAGAAAATCATAGTTGTGCAGGTACTGTATAGAGTGTCTCAAAGGCAGCATAGCTCACTGCTGCAGGGTCACTTGGACCTGTTTAATCAACATAATTATTTCCACAAAACCCAGCCTTGGGCAGAAAGGGGTAGCAGGAGTACAGTAAGTGTGCTGTAAAATATATATGTCTATGTCATTTTTTCTGTCAATGCCACCAATTACACTTTGATTTATCCTGAGACCAGAATGGGCAGCCAGGGCAGAGTGACACTAGGATTTCCATGCAGCTTTGCCTGTGTCATGGTCCTTTCAGATCTTCCAAATTTACAAGGCAATACACTCCATGATTTCAACTTTATCTCCTTAGCTTATTAAGGAGTATAATAAGCACAAAAAACTGAGGCTCCATCACCTTTTACCCAGACTAGTCTATACATTAGTCAACTTATTCACCATTCAGGTGAAGATTTTATAAGATTTCATAGCTTGGTGTAACTCTTGATATCATATACCTATGAGGAAAAAAAGACTTGGTTACCTAGCAAAGAGAGAAAGTGCTGACCCTTCCTCTTCCATCACAGGCATCCCCTGTATCACACCAGGAAGCAGAAAAACCTCAGCAGTCCAGCTGCAGCCGAATCCACTTCAAAAGCTTTTTGGGTAAGATCACAGAGCTGAAGAATGGTTTGGGTTGAAAGAGACCTTTGCAGTCCAACCCTCTGTAATGAGCATCTTCAGGCAGATGTTTTGTACTCTCAGGCTTGGAGGCTTAGTCTATCCCATTTCTGT
>JANRMJ010000088.1:7610988-7621529 GCA_025584955.1 Alethe diademata
GTTCTGGGGGCACTGCCAGACAAAACACAGTGGCTGCTGGAGGCAGCAATTTGCAGCCCATGGTGGCTGAAGAGCCTTTCAGCTCTTTCTCACCACCTGTCCTGCCTACCTGGTGCTCTCACCTTGACCTAGTGCTGCTGCTTTCAGCAGAATATGACCTCTAGCATGAGCTAGCTTAGCCAAAACTGTTTGGTCTGGAAAGGTAATAGGATAATTGAGGCCAATCAGTCTGTATATTGTGTGACAGAAAAAGGGATGCAGTAGCCTTATGCCTACTCTCTCCTTTTACCTTATTTGAACATCTCTGTCCCAGACTCCTAAGAGTAATACATACACAAAGTGTGTTACTTATAACCCATGACCTCATTTGTACTACTCCCTCATCATAAAGTTGCCTTTCTCAGGGACAGGGGTATTAGTGAAGGTAAATACACAGTCACGCTCTCCCTGTATGGCTGTATAATTTATTCTTTTACATTACACAGAATCAGCAGGATTTGAGCACTACAGATACCAGGACAACGCCCAAGCAACCAGGGTGGAAGCCTCTGTTCTTTCAGATAAATTAGTAAAAGTAATGGGGTGGATCCATCTTATTATAGGAAACTGTATTAAGGCAGATTAATGCTGTTAGGCTGACTAACACCATAAAGTTGGGAGATGTTCCCAGGTTCAGGCTAAGGGACTGCCAGCCCCAGCTGGAAATGTGGGGTGTGTCTTTCAGCAGTGAATACCAAGGGAGATGAAGCTGCTGGTGAGACCAAAAGGCATCCTAGAAAGACTGAAGTGTCTCCAGCACATGAAAGCACGTTTGTTTTTCCAACAGAAGCTTTTCTCTGCATCCTTTATTTCAAAAACATGAAAATAAAATGAGCTGCATTTACTGGTACAGTTTTCTGGGATTTAAAGGCCTGAAAAGCTTCTTGATAGTAATTGAGAGTGAAAACAAAAGAATTCTGGGTCAAAGCTCACTCCTTTCATAGTCTTTTATTTCTTCAGCATAGATTTGATTTCTGCATAGGTTTAGTATTATCTAAACTGTTTTGCTTGAACGCTGTCATGTCATTCTGTATATGGGTCCTGCCAAAGGAATATTCACTGTTGACTGTTTTCCTCTAAGGCTCTAAGGTGTGGTTTTAGAAGTGCCTCTAGGGCTTTTTGTTTCTTGTACCTCAAAAGAAATCTTGCATGTGCATGCTTTCTTTCTTCTTCTTTGCATTCATCAAAAATGAACAAAGGATGATGTGGACAGTGAGTTACAGTCATACATAAACCATACCTCTGTCTCAAGCTGCTGCTGGGGAAGCAGTGTTGAAGGCAGTATTCATTGAAAGCCCCTTTTTATATATCTGTGCTGTGAAAGTCACCAGGGGTACAACAAAGTGCCAGCAATTTTTTGTTGTTTTGGCTGTTCAGATACCACAGCTTCACACACATGTCCAGTGGGCTGGCTCCAAAAGGAGCATCACAAAGGTGCATCCCTAACAGATCACAGTGCTGCAGGTCCTCTGTAAGGATTTGGAAGGTCTTTCTGCAGTGGCAAACAATCTCTACTAACTTCCTGGGCTTCCAGAAATACTAATCAGCAGTTCTAGTCTGTAGCACATTTATTACACCCTGACGTGCTGAAGACAGCCTGTTACAAATAGAACTGCCTCGTGAAAAATGCTGTTCCAGTGTTTTATAATAAAGTGCACCAATTAGATGCATTCATTAGGACAAACTGCTTGTCTTTTCTTATATTAGATCTTTTAAAAGGCACAATGCATCTCATAGCTCATTCCACTCTGTATTATTATTAATTGAACAGAGCACATTACAGAGTTTTAATCCAATAACTGTAAATACATAATGAATAATATTTCCTTGGAGGCTGCCAGGGTTGCAGCAGCCTCCTTTGCAGCTTTGCATACTCAGACTAAGATATATTATCACAGAGTCCCCTCTTCCCTGGCTGTAGGTTCCCCACAGGCATTGCAGGGACACCACCAGAGCAAGGAACACTGCATGTGTGGTAGAAGACAAATGTGCCATTTGTTAAAAGGCAAATTAGTAGCCAAGCCTAAACTGCAGGCTTTTAACTTTTTCTTGTTGAAAAGGGTCGCATGCTCCAGTTCTTCATGTTGTCTTGCAGGTCCTTGGATGCCAAACAGAAAACAATTTTTTAATTTTACCAGCATGAGGGTTCCTAACTGCAGCATATTATTTATAAAGGGGAAATGGCAAACACTAAATGAAGACAAAAGGAAACATTCTCTTCCCCTCTGGAGGAGCACAGCATTATTATACAAGGTTGTGATTGGGCATAGTAAGATGAATTGAGCAGCTGCTCCTCCTGACAAGAACATTACTTCTTAGATTGCTGGTAATACATGAGGTAGCTGGCACTCCCTGGTTATACTTAAGTAACAGATATGATCTGAGCAAGAGTAGCCTGAACTTGATGATAACGACACAGGATTTTATACGAAAAAAGACTCTAGGGCACTTTGAAGTGATTTATTTTTTTTTAACTGTATTTAGTAGTATTTTCATATGGAATAAGTATTTGCAGTTATTTATGCCTGGATAGTACTCAAGGTATGTAGTAGGGCTAATTAGCTGGAAGAGAAGCAGTGCTAATGAAGCCCCAGAACTTCCAATTCTGAGCTATATTATGGTCAATTGCATGAAAAATGGTCAGAGGGGGATACGACGTCTCTTTGTAGGTATTCTTTTAGCTATATCTATTAACCTGCTGAAAGTTTCGAAAACACCAGTTATTTTCAGAAATTCAGATTTTTGCTCTTAATTAATGAGATCTGCTTTTCCAGGATCTAGGCCTTTGGCACCTAAGGATACATGGTCCAATAATATCAGTCTCCCAAGATCTGATCCCATTACAACTGAAAATACTAGGAAAAAATTAAAGAGGAGTTTTGCACCTATTATCATTTTGGCCTAAAAATATCCTGCAGCTGTGAAAATTCTAACAGTATCCAGCAGGATCAGGTCATAGTGAAGTGAAGAAGTAAAATAGATACCAAAAATAAGAAAAAGGAAAAGTATCTGAGCATAGCAGCTATTGAAAAGCTGCAAAGCTGGAAGATTTTTTTCACAACAGATAGTTAATCTTAAATTTGCCATCCACTGGTTTTCCTAATATGAAATAAATGGTGTTGCTAAGCACTGTTAGGACTCTGTGTCTGTCTAGGATTATTAGCACTTTAATTCTTTAATTCTCATTACTTCATCACCTTTCTGTTCATTGCCTGATGATGAGCCTGCAGAAAGGCAGTAGGTGTTACACACCTGGAGACAGGGATGGGGAAGCTGCAGTGCTACACTTTGCATAGATGAAGTTGTTCTCCAAAGTTTTGAAAGCACAAATCACAGAGATGTGCACTTCTACCTGGCGGAGTAAGATCGAATATTTATCCCAATTTATCCCAGTTTATTTGATTGGACTGGTTCTACCCTTTACCAATGCCAGTTGGGGAAATTCATAAATTTCAAAACGTTGTTGAGGGCATGTTCCACAAAATTCTTTCTGTTGGTGTAAGTAGGGCCAGTTAGTCCATGTAGTCATTTTGGAAAAGAAGCAACTTGATCCTTGAAGAGGAATCTTAGGCACTTAATTGTAATCCTAAAATCCAGCTCAGCCTAAGTCTGGAGACACCTGACATCCTTAGGTGTCTCCTTTTCAATCAGAACAATCTCCAGGTATTGATAAATTGACTTTTAAGTATATTTAATTAAAACTTTGCAGAAGATTGAGCAGATTTACAGCACATGGCTACGTCTTTTTAGAGATGCCTTATCCAAGGCTAAGCTTCACCACAAATGCAGTAATAGTAACTATTTTCATATAAGGACATAAGGAAGAACTAGAACATCAAGTCTGCTGTATGTGCTTGCACATATTTGTGCAGGCATGGTCTTAAAATGGTGATGACTAAAAAAAAAACCTCTCAGGATGGCTAAGCACCAGCTTCCACTCAGTCCTGGGCCTCATCTAGAAAAATAGAAAAAAATAGAGCAGACCTCTTCCTTTGGGTTTGTTTTATAAGAACACAATACCATGCATCTTAAGCAGAGGAAAAAAAGTCTTTCCCTACCTCCAGTAGGGTTTTCCAGGAGCATCCTCTCTCAGTAAGCTGGAATGGGCACCTGAGTCTTAAGGAAACCGTATGGAATGATGCAATGTTTTCCAAGAGCATTTCCTGTTGGAAGGTGTATGGTAAAAATAGCAATCAGAATGTCAGCAGGCCACTTATAACAATCTCCAAATATTGCATCAAGAATCTTGACACATAGAAAAGTTTTGGTATTTTGTTATATCAGCAGATATCAAAAAAAATGAAGCTTCTGACATTGCAGACCTCAGGTCTGGTCTACAGGTCAAACTTAGGTATTCTCCTAAGGGAAAAAAGAAATGACTACTTATGCTTGCTGGCTTAATAATTCAAGCTGGAATGTAGGAAAAATCAGCTTCAAATTTTAAATGAATAAAATTAAATTAAATGCTGAAATGACAAATGTCCAATTGGGAAAGCAAGGACTAGATCCTGACTACCATATTTCACATAACAATTTATCCTCTAAGCTTGAAGTAATATTGGATCCTTGCATATCCAAAGCTGTCCCTTGGCACAATTATATCTGTGAAACTATTTATTGCTCGATGCTTTGTTTTTTTTTCACTAATACACAGTAAAAATACAATTTAAAAACCTTTTAAAAAAAGAAGTAGCTTACAGTGAACCTGAAATCTGTTTCAAAACACAATATGGTTCTAGAGTCATATAACATTAAAAACAATATTCCATACCTCAGTTGTTTTAAATATATATATTTCTTTAAAAATATTCTAAAGTAATGTAATTCTGAAAGTCTTCAACAGGCAGATTTATATATAAGAACCACCAAAAGAATCTGAACCTCCTAGATGGCAATGTCTTTTTAACAAAAAATCCTAAGATTTTTTTTAATATGAAATATTTCATAAATGCTTTCAAGTCCTTTAATAAAAGGGGTTAATTAAAATCCAGGTGGCATTTATTTCACAGTGTCAGGGTGAATATTTGAATTTCAGGCTTGGTCTAACACACTTTTCTCCCTCTGGCTTTTACAGTAAATTGAACACTTAACTCCCTTCAGCAATTTTGGAAATCTCAATTTGTAGCAATTATGAAGAGAAGCCATTACTTGAAAGAAAGAAAGAGTAGTTAGTTAAGTTCAAGATATGTATCTAGATTCCTTTTAAAATAATGAGCACACACAAATAAAAGGAGAAATCTTGCCAGAATTCTACAACTCCCTTTTTCAATTTGCATATTAAATTGTACATCTACCAGTTTCTGTTAATTCAGCAAAATAAGAACTTCTTATGAAAGTAATTGTGTTATTAGTCTACCTTGGCAGTAATGATCCTAAGGTGAAGGTAGCAAGTAATTGTGTTTCTAACTGTGTCTTCTTTTTAATAATTAGTTGTGAAGTTATATTGTGCCTTCTCTGTTCATGAGAACTTTTCTCTCATCTTCTGCACTACACTGAGCCATATTTAAACTAAGAAGGAAGTTTTCTGCTAAAAAGGCAGATTTCTTGAGATCCTTGTGGTTAATACTTGTTCAACAAGTCTGAAGCTGATATTCTCACACCTTTTCCAGCTGTAAATTGCTTTACCAATTTCCATTTTCATTAGACTTTTCCATGTTACTCTGCTTTAGGCAATATAAAATTTGAAATAATGGCCTTGTTTTTAAAAGCTTTAACCAATTATGGGAACAAGGAGTCTGGAAAAGTAACAAACCTTGACCAACCAAGGAATAACTGACCAGTTTTTTCCTCTATACCCACAGCTCTCACAAAAAGAGTAGTTTAAAACATCTAAGAAAATATTGATACAGTACTGGCTGCAATAGGTCTTTATAGCTATATGATGTTTTTACTTTCAAATTTCTTTTGCCATTTACCTAGGTCAAATTGTATTTATACACACTGAATGTTATTAATATTAAAATATTCCCTCCTATCTCCTGACTGCCTAGAAAAGAAAAATAGAAGAAAAAACAAGTCTATTGGCCATGTCTATTGATTAAAAGCTAGTTTATTATGGGAGTAGATTAAAGGAAAAGTTGTCTAGCAAACCCTGGTTACACAGAGCCTACTGGACCCTCTCAAAAAGCTGCCAGCTGTTGTTTATTGCAGATATTGACCAAATGTTAGAAAAAGCAGCCGTGTATCACGGACCTTTCATGTTCAAACAGAAATAAAGTGTTCCCTTTACACATTCTTTTTTCATCAGCCAGAAAGATGCTGAACTCATGTGTAAATGTAAAACCCAGGGAAGGGAAAAACCCAGCAGAATAAATTGTTGAGGCTGCTCCAGTGAATACAGTGAGACAGGGAAAATTAATTCCTTTTCATCCTGATGGCTTCTTTCTTGCCATACGTTGTTGCATTTTAAGAGTCACTCCACTCTCAGAAAAAAAGAAAAAAGGAAAAAACAAAAGAAAAAAAAAGAAAAAGGGGAAAAAAAAGCTTGCTGCTTTCATTTAGAATGTAAACTCATTGTTTTAAAACAAATTAAAACCAAAAGTGGAGAGATTGCTGTCAACACTGTAGAATAATTTGTGTCTTCCCACCTGTCATTACTGTTATTTATGTATTCCAGGTCATATATGCATTGCAGACTAATTATTTGCTTTGCTTACACAAGTCTCTCCATTTAGAACTACAGCAATTAGAGATTTTTTAGAAATGAAATTAAATTGTATCATTTATAACACTTCTACATTTAGGTCAAGAAATGCCATACTGCTAAGTAGTATTTTTTGCCTAACATATATTTCATTTACTACATACCAGGCTGACATAATTTCTTTTTACACAAAATACTGATTTAAATCCCGTTTTACGCTACAGAGGTGTCTTTCATGTTTTAAATTTTTACAAATACTCAGATCAGGGAATTATTCCCATTTAATATCTTTGAAATGTGTTGAGGCAGGAGATATTTTCTGTGTACATGAACAAGTTGTCCAATGTCAAACAGAAAGCAACATAATTAATTTTTCTATGCTTGTAGGTCTAATTTTTCTTTTTCCTGAAGAAGCTGAAATGGCACATTCTGCTTTTACTATCCTGAGGAGCATTAACTTTAAGGACTGCACTGAAAATTGAGGGGAACAGTGAAGTGGACAGATCAAAAGAGTGGTCAAGAGGAAAATGGAAGGTCACTTTTAAAAGCCAAAAATGATACTAGAGCTGGAACTCAAACAGACTACCTGTTCTTCAGTGAGGGTGGAGGGGGTTTTTATCATCTAAGCAGTCCAAAATGAGCAGCAAAGATAAGCAGTGCTGTTCATTACTAGGAGTACTTAGATGAGCTTGACTAGCCACACAATTATTTAATGTGATCAGTCATTTTTGTTCTCCACAACACCTATAAGTTAGGAATTTGCAAATGTTATCCTGGTGCTGCCAGAAACAGATTCACAGTGACCTCAATATGTCACTAGAAAGAGTTTCTGGAAATCCTTTTGTTTTCCATGTGGTGTCTTAGTATATTGGAAATACAAGTGTTCTGGTACTGCTTTAGCCACTCTTTGTCATTGTTGCAAAAAATTCACATCACATTACTTTAAAAAGTAGTATTTATTCTGCACCAACTAGTCCAATGAAACAAACTTGCAGTTTGATAAAGTGTATAGATTGAAAAGTTGAATCAGACAAGATCAAATTTTTTTCTGTCACATAAAGTGGATGTTAATTGCGTTTATTCCGTCTGATCATTAAAAGACTGGAGAATCCTGCAGTCAGAATTATGAATTAGCATGGCTGAATCCAAAGGATATAGTAATGTGTGTATTTATCTGTCTTGAAATGTACTTTTGGTTTTTGCATTTGTGACCTGGGGTGTGCTACTAAGGAAATGTCACAAAAAAAGAGATTATCTCAAACTACTTTAGATTAGGTACATTTTGCATATTGAAGTTACTCTTGATCATTTGCTTACTGATGCAAATCACAAATATTATTCATGTAGTAAAAAGCATCACTCTAATTTATATTACATAAGAGATTTTCAGAGAGAAAATTTTGCACTGATGATTTGAGAAATAATTAGCAATATGTTTTATGGAGAAGATAGTCTTGATACTATATTTGAACTGAATTTGAAACTCTAAGATTTATGTTATTCTTTGTGGGGTTTTTGCTTTGTTTTGGAGGCTGGTTGGTTGACAAAGTCTAAAACATTGATAAATTTTGAAAGGAGACCTCTAATAATTGAAAATTATATGGTCATGCTGAAGATGACTCAAAATAAAGACGTGATGTACCAATAATCAACAGATAAATTGCAAAAGTATCAGAAGTTTTTGAATATTTCTATTTAGATGAAACTAGCTAACACCAAACAGTTTACAGGTAATACAAACTGTATTTTTACAAGTATTGTTCTGATCTGTCAGCTTCGAAACCTCTCTTCCTGTTGACTCCATATTTCTTTGTTGCAATATTTATAAACCTGCTCTCATGTGTCTTTTAAGGAAATGTGAATTAGCCAAATAATGAAGCTAAAATTATAATCTGTTTGATAGCTGTTTGAATAAAAAATCAAAAACTTGCTGTTATCCAGAGACTGCCTTCTTTTACCTAAAGGTACTCATTTTATTACTTGTAAAGATAAAGACTAATTAAATGTTACACAGCCTTTCAGTAATTCAAAAGCTCCACTAATGAGAAGTACCATCTTGTTAAAAAAAAAAAAAAAATCAGGCAAGCAGTTCTGAAGAGTGAAGAGAGTCTGTGGAATCAAAGGGCACTGAGAGAAACCGAAGTGGCTCACAGCAGGTCAGTGTCACCAGCACCCAGTAAGAGTATTTGGTTTTAGAAACACCAATTCAAGCTCTACATCTCATAAAGGAACTCTGAGTGTTGACGAGACTGAGATCTCTTCAGCTCCATTGTTGGAAATTACACAGGATTGCCATGGATAGGGGTGACAGAAAACCCCTAACCTCTAACTCTGCAAACAAATTTGCACAGAAAAACCTCTGTGTCCTTTGAGACCTGCTGTTTTTTGACTGTGAGCAGCAGACACATATTAGACCACTCTTCCTGACAGATTTTGGGTCCAGTGCTCATGACAAAACCAGGTGGCTATGAGGCAAAGTGGAAAGCAAAGATACAAATAATTCTGGGTTTTGAATATTCCTGCCAGCATGAATATGCTGTATATGTATATATATATGTATGTGCATATAAATATATATACACCAGAAGCTGCTTTCTCTTTCTTTCTGTAGTTTTAACAGGACAGGTTGTGTGTGTAGTGTAGACATAGGCACAAATGTGTATGAGTTTGTGTGTAGATATATATATATATATATGCCTATTTATGTAGATAGATCTCTATGTGTATGTACTCTGCACTCACACACATTTTATGTGCCTGTATATGTTTGCATGGTTTTTCCCAGTGGTCTGGCTGTAAGAAAAAGAGGATTAATATGTGACTTCCCTGTGCATTCCCTGTGCATAACCATTGGGGTTTTTCCCCCAGACTAGCTGAGTCCTTCTGGATGGCAATGAGATAGAACAGCTCTGTATTTAGAATAGTTTTGTCAGCACTGTCTGGAGCTTAATCCTCTCCTTCATTCAGATGCACAAGTGGAGGGGAGCTGGAAGTGGAGCTGCCCACACTGCCCTTGCTTGAAGGTTTTTGGGGGGTTGAGAAAGAGAGCCCTCAGCTGCCTGGCTCCCCAAATGTGGGGAGAAACACTGCTGGAAAGGGCTGAGTGGCTCATTTTTGAAGGCAAAATTGATAGAGTCAGGGGTTAGGTTGCCCCACCCATGATGAAGGCTAAAGGCACAAGTTTAACTGCAAAATGCAGGTTTATCCATATATTTTTAATTAGTATTTCTTAGAATAAACTGATTGCAATACAGGGTCTTTTGTTTATTTTCATATTGTGGTGAATAAGTACAGTCAAGGTTATTCAAGCTCAGCGCTGAGTTTCATTAAATCAAAGTGAAAGAAGGGTTAATATCTCATCCTTGGAGTTTGGAATGACATTTGAACATGAAAAGCAAGTTTCATTTAAATGTGAACCTTTTCAAATTATATTTTCTGTGAACTGGTGCCAACTCGATTAGAGAAACTGCTTTTGTACTGATCTGGTTAGTAAGCTGCCTGTTTGTTTTAAATCTAATACAAATGCTTGAATTTTGTGGCATGCATATATTGCATATATTCATTGGCTTTAAGTATTGGAGATTCTGTCATTCTTAAATAGTCTGTTCTGGGAGATATTGTTAAGAAATTAAAAATGACCTTTACATAAGAATCCTTTAGAAGGGTTAAACACAGACAGAATATGCCAAACTGAATTAATTTTTTAATAAACTGAAGGGTTTTACTGTTGGGTTCTAAGAAGCACTAAACTTTATTTAGACTCTCCCCTTTATATCTCTAGAGTAGTGGGAAATAGTAATGAGCGTTAAAGCCAGCATTAAAATTCTGATCTCTCTTCCCCTGCATAAGGATCAGTGAT
>JANRMJ010000088.1:7623739-7634264 GCA_025584955.1 Alethe diademata
TAGAATAGAATAGAATAGAATAGAATAGAATAGAATAGAATAGAATAGAATAAACAACCCTCACATGCACCAGTGTTTTTAAACTTCAGGTTTGCAGGTATTTATAGTTTCAGAGCACATCAAAAGATTATCAGACTGCAATTTAATGTATGAACATTAGCACAAAGACAGGACACTTGTGGATTCTAGAAAAAAATCCTGATTCATTCATTATGTCTCAATTCAACAACTTACACTATCCCTCAGGTAGTGGATAGTTTCCTACAGCTGGTAGACAGCAAACTCAGGCAGAACTCCATAAACATTGATCATTTATTTCATTGCAAAGCTCTCTTCTTTAGTTTAAATTGCAGATGAGATTGATTTGAACCAAACCAACCCAACAAAGTTTGCAGTGAAGTAAATTAGGTACTTTCTTCTCTACAGCTTTAAAGCTCATCTGTGAAAAGTGGGCAGGTGAGAAAGAATAGCTCCTCTGGAATTGGTCCAGTTCAATAAATGGTTGAATCTAAACTGGTTCAATAAAATGGTTGGATCCCACAGGAGTGTGCCAAGATCCCTGTTCCAGGGGATGAGTTAGGGCATGGGTTCTTGCACTCCAAAAATCTGAGACATGTACTGGAGCAGAAAGTAAACCCAAATTATATTGTATACAGTTGCCAAAAGGGATTATTTTTATGTTTATAGTTTCATTCTGAAGGTACATTTTTTCAAATTTTCATTATACTTCCCAAAAATTTCAGTTGCCTTTAGTTGTTTATATTTCTTGTACCTGGGAGCCTCTACCTAACTGATCTTTTTTACTTAGTCCAAAAATACATAACTGGTTACCTTCTAGCACTCAGTATCTCACTGGCTAAAGACAAATTAATGCATTTGCTGAACATCACCACTTTTTAGGCTGTATGGAAACAATGAGGTTTATGAGGAAAATATATTTTTGTACAACTTTTTAACCGCTTTAAGAAATATAGAAAGAAAACAATCAGCTTCTAAATTAGAGCAAAATTTGAAACAAGGTTTCTAAGTTGCATTTCACTATGGCTCTGTTACACAAAGCATCTAAAAATTTAAAGGCAAGGGCTGGAACTCTTAAAGGAATAAATTAACAGTACAAAACATCTTACCTGAAGGATATCAAACACCTAAGAATATTACTAATAGGTAAATCAGAGAACTGGCTGTTTCTCTAACTAGTCTGTTGGAATTCTCAAAGGAGGCAATCATTATGTAATTATTTTCTTGAGGCAGACAGCATCACCAACCACTTTTTTATGAATTTTATGACATGCTAATTTCCCATCTGTCCCAAGGAATACAAACTCTACACTTTAGTTCATCCACCATAGCTTAACAGCAACATTGCAAGAAATAAATATCTGTTCAGCCCTTCTGAAGGTTAGGTTTAGATGAGAATGATCACGTTGTTTGTATTGGAGGGAGCATTCCCTCTCAAACTTGTCTCTAACATTTGTTATTAATGCCTTCATGTTGACAGCCACCAACAAAAAACACTTTCTTGCTCTGGAAATCTGGACCCAGACACTCTGAGGATTTGTAGTGCTTATCCCTAGCAACTTCAGCAGGTGCAAACAGATGGCTGACATTTCTGTTGGGCCATAAAATGCAGAATACTACTGTCCTGCTATGCCTAACTGAAATCAATTAAGTATGAAGCAGGGTATCAGGCTATGAATCACAAGTCATTTGTTTCCTGTGAATTGCAGAGTTTGTTGGGCTCTTTTTAATGCTTCATTTCATGGAAGCCCCAGGGATGGCAGGAAAAGCAGCAGAAGAGAGAGGTAAGTACGTACCTGAAGCAGTTAAATTGCAAAGTGAGATTCCCTGTTAAAATTTCTGTGTATAAAGCTGGGTTTGGAGGTTATTGCCATATTCCATCTTTGATTTCATGTTCCTTCTTGTTTGATCTCCTGAATGCCTTCCTAAAATATGCTGGATCAATTACTTATGCTGTGCTTATATGGCTAAACCTGGACCAAAACAAATAACTATAACCTTTCTTGAAATTATTTTTCTGAGCTTGATCCTTTCACTAATGCTCTATAAACAGTTGTATCAGGACAACTAATAGATGCAGAAATCCACAGAAGAAGGGGCTTCAAGTCATGTTTCAAGATTTCTAGCTAGCTTTGGAAACTCATAGTCTAATATTTAGACAGAACAAAATTACCATAAACAGAGGCAACTGAGTGGAAAAAGGACAAAAGGCAGAAAAAAATTCAGATTTGTGAAATACAAAATTAAAACAAAGAGGAAAAGATTACTAATATTCTAAAAAACACTCCACTTTTTTTTTCCCTGATTCCTATTGATATACTGAAATGTAAGAGGAAGGCAAAATGTAATAATAGATATTTTGTTTTACTTCATGCTCCTGTTTCATGTCTTCAGTTTTCTCTGAGTTAATCAGAGACCTTTGCTAATTACTGCCATGAAGGTGAATAAATGGCAAGGGGAAATAAGCAAGATTTGTGTATAGGATGAGTGTGGTGACATTATCTTAAAAGAATAAGTTGATGTGACAATGTTTTAAATATGAGCTGGCAACTGCTAGTAAGTTTGCTCTGCCTGTTTTTAACCTTTAATTTGTGAGAGTGCTGTGAATAGAGATTAACTTCCTCTACTTAATATTTACTTCTTCAGTGCCTTCAAATTGGACCTGTCATCAATGTTTTGAAAAGTTGTTCATTTTCCCAGGACTTTCTGTTGATTCCTATTTGTCACTTGGTTCACTCTTCCAGTGTGGAAGAATGGAGAACCAGCAGAGGCCTTTTTTATGTCACCTGAGCAAGGAAGATTTCATAGTCTGGAAGATTCAGGGTAAAATGTTCATATTCAAAGACTACTGTGCACCTTCCACATAGCCTTAAACTACCCCAGGGTCTGACCTCTAGCAGTTAACCTCCAAAATATAAATCCTGAGAGGAATACATTGAATCCAGAGGAAGTGGTCAAATCCATAGAAGTTGGTGCTGAGTGTAAGTGCTCAGATCTGCATTTGCCAAACTTGTTGTAAAGCAGACAAATTCCAGTAAGTGTTCTCATTTGCTTTCTCCACTCCCCCCCTCTCTGTGCCTCAAACCACAGGAGTTATGGAGCTTGGGGATTGCACCTGTGATGTAAAAAACAAGTGTTTCATGGGTGACTGAATTGACTGAATCTTAACAACCTAAAGGAGCAGCTTGGTCTTGTAAATGTAACAGGTCAGAGCTCTTTAATTTTCCCAATATCCCTTTAGTAATTCTTCATTAACTCCAAAGGATACTTTGCCATTCACTGGTGTAGGGTATAGCAGCCAGGTTTACAACCCACCCTCTAATTCCTTCATGCAAATATTACAATTTTAAGGTTAATTCTTAAATTTTATTGTTTTTTTTTCCCTAAATGTCATGGCTACTCAAGTGAGGAATGCTTGAATTTTTTATATTCAATAGAGAAAATATTAAAGATCAGCAAAAAGCAGAATTGATCTTTTTGTGTTAATGCAAAGGGAAAAATAATTTATTTTCACAACCAAGGTATGCTAGCTTTTCCATGATTTCCTTACAAAACAAATAAAATAAGAAATGTAAAATTGAGCCTGTACAAGCAACTAGTTCGAGTCAATCTTCACAGAGAAAAAATAATGTTTTATGACGCATGTGATGTCAATTAAAGCCAAGGAATCTTTACATATTCTTGAGTAGAAACACCACATATGGTTTCAGTATATAGCCTCTACGCTGTTAAAAAAATAGTCCAACTTTTTCCTATCATCTTTTTTTAGGAGAAGTAAACTGTTGAAGATACATTTGTCAAAACTTGATCTGATGTTGGAAGCAGACACTGGAAACATAAAATAAGTTGCAAGGAGTGCATGTAGAGACTGATAGTCTGCCTGTCATGAATGCTTTGAAGTATGTATTTCCATTTAATTTCTTCAAAATTAGAAAAAAGCACTAAAAATTAATTTCTTGTTACTTGGTGGACAGCTTCTGCTTTGGAATTTGGAAGCAATTTATGCGATGGAACTGGAAAGATAAACACCTGAGATGCCATGGAGACACTGGGGAGCTTTGAAGGACAGTTATATAAATGTGAAATAAAAATGAAAGAGGGGAAATGGACATGAAGATTAAAAGAACGTAAATACCTGAGGGCAAGGTAAACAGAAAGCAAGATTCTTTGCTGTGTATTCTAGGACCCAAGTAACATGATCAGAGTGATTTTTCTTTTCTAAAACCAAAAAAAAAGTCAATGTAAATTTTTTTTTCTGGCGGAGGAAACATGCTTGAGGTTTTTTCCATCACTCATTTACAAATGGCAGTGCTCAAATAGTGACAAAATTTAATAGGACAGGGTATCTTATTTGTGAGTTCATATTCTGCAGAGAAAATGTTTTTTTTTTCTTTCACCTGGTGGAGCTAACTTTTAACTCTCTTTAAATGACCATGGGAGACATATGGAAAACATTAATGTAGCATTGCCAAGCATGTGCCTTTTTCCTCTGTGCTTCTGCCTTTGAGGTTTGGGGTTGCTGTTCTTCCTGTGCCATTTCAGTTTGCCTGAGATTTCTTTGCTCTTTTCAGGTTGCTGTCATTGGTACACCATGTTCCTTGGATATTTGCTGCACATTTTACTGGCAACAGCATGAATAGAAATATAATTCTGACATTAATTAGCCAAGAGTGCATCTATCACTGGAGAAGCAAAGGAATGTACTTCCAGAAAATCATTCAGTGCAAGTGGTTTTTAAGGCTCTGGCCTGACTACTGGATTTAAACACTGGAAAAGAAGAGGGAGCTGGGATACAAAGTGACAAAGGCACAATTGGAAAAAGACTAGGTGAAATGGCTATGAACTAGCCTGGTTGGTAGAGCACACTGAAGGGGGATTGTTGAGGGTCATTTCCTCCCTTTGGCAGGGCACTCACTGCTCTCTAGAGCTACCGTCAGAGTCAGAAACCCACTAAAGCAACTCCTTGCTATGAATGACACCAAACCATCATGAGATAGTGCTGAAATTGTGACCAAAAGCACAATGATGTGGTTATTTATACTCTAATTTCACAAGGGGAAGAGAAGATATTTATGAGTTATTACTCAGTCAAGTACTCTGATTCTCACAAAAGGCTTCTAATTTCCCATGACTTGCCGTAAAGTAGGGATGAGTAAAATCAAGAAATTAAAGAACGCCACATCCCTTCAGAGTGAGGGAAAGGCAGCAAGCTGAAAGTAGAATTGGTTGTCCATGGGGAGCGTGCTGCCTGTCTCTCTTGACACTAGAGGTGGCTCTCATGGGCACCCTGGTTCTTTGGGAGCCAGCTTGACCATGTGCTGCACACTTTTCCAAGTACTACATTGATTTAGATCACTGAATGCTTGAGACTTTTGGTCTCAAAAATGAAGTTTCAGAAACCCTAACAAACCTGCTGAAAGGGCAGTACATTTCTGATGTGAATAACTGGTTTCAGTTCTGTTGATACTGTAGGAAAAGGGAGATCTAAATGCTGCTTGGGAGATGGTGTAAATCGACACACACAGTTAACCAGGGAGGTTGCTGAGATGCAAAGAGTTGATTTATTTCATTCCCTCACTAACAACTCCAACCCAAAACTTAACTAGCCATGAGTGAGTGCAACAGATGGGCTGAATAGAGAAATTAGGAGACAACAACAGAGACTGAAAAAAGATGTTTGATGTCACTGACGCCGAAAAAAAGGCTGAGATCCTGCCACACAGAAAAGCAAGTGCCAGAGAGATGAAAGAATTTGGTGAAGCACATGAAAATAATTTTTAAAAAAATTCTGCTAGAAGATATTTTTTTCAAAATATAGAAGAGAACTATGTCCAGTAAAACTAAAGCAGTTCCACTCAAAATTAAAAGCTAAAAGCACAGAAAGGCAGCAAGTCCAAATAAGGTACTAATGATATTTCCTAAGTGAGGGAAAAGTTGTTTCTGACTCTATTGAAATTTGGCAATGGGCACTTGATTTAAATGTACAAGAATTAAAGAATTAAAATAATTAAAGAACTATTTTACTTGTCATGTTCAGCTGAGCAGCACAGACCTATGATTTTACCTCTTCTAGGAAATTTTGTGTATAGTATTAAATTACAAGCAGAAATTAGGATAAGAATATAAGTAAGAAAATACTGAAATTTTAGTAAGAAGTCAAGATAGTTTATATTCAGTTTAGCTTTAGTTGTATAAGTGGACAAAGCAGTGAGCAGAATAATGTTAGATATGGGAGACTGCTAGAACCAAGATCATCACAGGCTGAAATCAGAGAGCTGTAGCAACCAGAAGCAATTCAGAGCTGTATTAGATACCTTAGATAGGATAATACAGCTTAATTAAAAGTGACTACATTTACTTTGGGTTTATAGACAGACACTCTATTAATAATATATACTAATATATTAATATGTGTGCTAAGATATCATTCAAATAGCAGCTCATTCACGTTGCTATCTTCAGCTAAATCTCATCCTTTGTTTTAATTAATTTTAGTCATATATATCGGACACTAATAATACCCAAATGTTTGTCAGTTTCTGTGTTCTGTTAATGCAGAATTTCTGCATTCTCACACGTTTCTTTGTGGTTTTACTTTTTTTGTTTGTTTGAGGTTTGTTTGTTTTGTTTTGAAACATATCTGGTATACTTGCAATGCTAAATTACTTCTCAGTCTCCTTTAATGCTTTGCATTTTTTTTAATGGATGTTCAGCTTTCAGACTGTGATACCACGATCTTCAGTTCTCTTTCTGAACATTGGCAGTACTGCTGAGATTCCTTAATGCCTTGATAGATTTGCTTGAGATACTCATCACTGGACCTGTAATCCTATATACCAGTTCTCTCAGAATTGCTGGTTTAAGATTTTCCCAGTCCTTTACCTCAGTACCTGCAACTACTTAACATTATGATTCTTTTTATCATGGCAATTTCCATTTCCATAACTTTGTTTCCCATGTCTCTCATGCTCTCTTCCCTAGCTCACTTGTCCACACAGCAAACTGAGGCAATGTATTCATTCCTTTTAAGAGAACACAAACCTCTCTGCACAGATCCTGACAGTGGAAGGTCCAGTTTTATATGTTACCCTCCTTTGCCTCTTAGAGTCTTTCACACCATTAGCCTCCAGTATATTCTGCATCACCACTTTGTGCTTTAATTCTTCTGTTCAGGGCACACAGTTCAATACTCCACTTCATTAAAACTCATCCTCCAACATATCTCTGGCACTGTAACTCTGTTACTTTCAGCCTGATGCATTTCAGCATTAATTCTGTTTCATCATTTTGCTCCCTAGATTTCTATACAAACATTACAAACTTGTTTATATTTTGACAGTTTTTCTCTCTCTGTTTCATTAAGAATATCTTTTCCAACTCTCAGTAATGACATACATGCCATTTTCTACAGCAAAGGAAAAAACAGGGGTTTTTTTGGAGGGGGAGGGGGGACATATCTTTGCTAGCTGGTTTGAGTTATTCTTTTGTCAGTGTGAAAAACAGAATCCAGTTTCTGCAGCCCACAGTTATGTTGATTTATTTTGTCAAGCTCTTTGGAGCAGATGATATGACTTTCTGTGTGATTTCTGCTAAAACATTTTCAATAAACATATTCTTCCCTTTGGGGTAAGAATTATCCAATGGTTTCTGTCAGTGTTCATTTTCAAATTATGGACTGCACTTTGATCCAATCTGTGCCAAACTGTGGTTATTTGGTATGAAACAACACTTTGTTCTTTGGTAGTATGTTCTGCTTGAGCTAGTCAGCTTGCTTTACAAGTATTAAGCTTCCCAAAGCTCTTTTGCTAGCAAAAGGTAAATATTTAGGTTAGCACGTGGGTTAAAGCAGACACATAAAGAAGTCACAGAAGAGTTGTTGCTAGACCTCAGTCCTCTGATTTAGCTGTTAGAAGTTATTTGGTCTCTGGTTTAATGTGGCATAGCTGGGTTTATGTTACTCCAAGCCACACCCGTGTCAGTGATAGGGTTACCTGCTGAGGTGAATTTCATCTTAAAGGATTTTTGAGTAAATTGTTCCAGCTGGGTTTGTTAAGCTTTCTCTTAGCATCAGATTAATTCACTATTCATATTTAAGCACTACTATCTTTGTCAGATGGTTTCATTCTTACTCCTAGGAAACAGTACCAGAACCTGGAGGTTTCCAAGATCTCTGGATGTACAGATCTGAGCTGTAAATACATAAAGGAAAAATCTTCAACTCACAGTTAGAATCTAGAAAAAAAGTCCAAAAAGAAAAGGAACTGTTAGAGAAAGCATATGGAAGTCTGTAGAAAATATCAAAGGAGAAAATTGTCTATTATATGCAATATTTTCCTCATCTGTAGGCTCTGCTCCTCTGGAGTGGCAGATAAAAAAACAAGGAAAATTCCTGAATCCACAGCCCTGTTCTTGAGGATCTTCTCATGATGAAAACTTGTACTTCTTGAATGCTTAAATTATCCAACTGCAAGTCAGTAAAAATAAAATAATAGATTGCAGACATTCATTGCAGATGAGTGTGTGTATTCTTTTTTTAACTGGGTTTTGTTTTTTTTTTGTTTTTTTTTGTTTTTTTCCCTGTAAAAGTGATAAAGACAATATAGTAAAAATATACCTGTGATGACATATCCGGTAATGAAAAGAAGAGAAATTAAGAACAAAATAAAAATTCTACAATGCTGAAGGAAATGTACACCAGGTAGAACACATTAAATATTATGCTGGGGCTCTCAGTATGCTTCTCCTCTAAGAATAAGAGGGGAAAATGTCAGTCATGTTTTGTTTGTTTTTTTTTTAAAGATAGATTTTGGTGAAAAATTTAAATGACAGCACCTAGTGAACTTTTACCTTCAGACATGCAGATGGTGAGTGGGTTTAACTCAGAGTGAAGACTTACATGCCAGAAGTTCTCATACAGTCCTGGTTTTGGCACTCAGGAGGTTTTTTCGGATATGGCCCTTATGGCAGGATTATACAATTCTTGTTCATGTTGCATCACAAAGTATTGCACCAGGCTTTCACCTCTTTCCTGCCTTGTACATAATGTGAGAAATTTCACTCATTCAGTGATATTTTGCAGTGAATTCCTCTTGCTGGTTAGTTACCTACCACCATTCATGCTCTTAAGGAATTCAGATCAAATACTTTGAAGTGAGGTGCTGCACACTGTGAGTAGGAGCATCACAAAATGATTCATGTGGTGCATAAGTCATCAGAATATTTTGAAAAACCATGCATGTAGCTCCACAGTTGTTTTAAAAAAAATATTTTGCATCTCTGAATTCTTTTTCTTACTAAGGAGTCACCCTTTGCATTTTTTTTTATGAATTTTTGTTTTGCTCTCAGGCATTTTTTTTTCCTCTCTTCTAGTCCTGTTGTTTGGGAAATAACTCCATAAAGGTTTTCTGCAGAAAATAATTAGTAAGAAATGCATTAGGAGATTACATATGGGATACACACAGATATTTTCTACCTATGTTTACATTTCCTGTGTCTTTGCAGAGGATATCACCCACATCTGATTAAGGAGTTTTGTTTGTCCCACAGCTTGTCTCATATACTTGTCTTATATACTGACTTCGGTTTATAATCATTGTGTAGTTAGTGGATGATCCACTCTGTTGATAATCAGTGGAGAAAGAAGGCTACATACTGAGACTTAGTTTCCTTTCAGATTTGTCTTTTAGCTGAAGAAGGATTTATCATGAATTGATCAGATGAAGATCAATTTATTATCTAGTCTTTTGGTGAGACTAGAATACTAAAATAGATGTCTATTCATTATTGTGCCTGTAATACCTCTTCAGAATCTCTGAAATGTAATCCAGTGTTAACCTAGTTTAGTGGTATATTTCTTTAAACATCTATTTATATGTTTCACCTGGAATTATTGACCTCAGTAATTCCATTTTATGGGTGTTGATAGATAGATACAGAAGAAATTTTTCATTTCATCTTGTAGGTGAAATCTGTGTCGATCATCCAGAAGTCCATAATATCAGTAACACAACCATAGTCCCATAAAGCAAAGTATTGGTTTCTTCAGTGTCACACAATTTGGATGCATTTGGATATTGACATACTTGCTCATCTTGAATTATAAAAATAATATATATACTGTGAAATCTTGAGCTGATAGTCTGCGAACCTGAAAATAAAAAGGGAGGTTTTTTTTTTTTTTTGCATATGGTCTATTTCTGTTGTTTGGACTGTTTTCCAGATAACCATCTGTAACAGAGAAAGGATGGCAAGCAAACTGATTTCTCATACTTGGTTGCCAAGATTCATTAATATCTACTTAGTATGGCACATTGCCTAATCAGAGGCTGGTTGGACTCCCCGTTGCAGGTTTCAAACAATAATGTGTTTAGAGCCTGCCTTTGGGCAGGTCTTTTGGCATCAATCTAACAAATTTCTGCACACGATTAAACTTTGTGTAGAGCTGTGTCTGCTAAAAAGAAAGAGAGAGAGAAAAAGAAGGAAGGAAGGAAAGGAAGGAGAGGAAGGA
>JANRMJ010000088.1:7636616-7652083 GCA_025584955.1 Alethe diademata
GAGCAGTGCTCCTGTAGAAGGGTGCAGTTTTCCTCTGAAGGTCCAGGGATGATGTAGGGTCTGATTTTCCTCTGGAATCCAGTGGAAAAAGGCTGCTCTGATGTTCCAAATCTCAAATTTTATCTAGGTAGGAAAGGCTTGGCTCCTCCCCCTGGGTGGAGCATCTCCGATGGGATGATGTAATTTTATCGGTCATGCACTGGGACTCAATGGGCCATTAACAGATGATACCTCCCTCGAAGAAGGATGGCTTGTGGAAAAGATAAAGAGCGCTGCCCCCCCTGGTTTTAACAGCTGGTGATAGAATACATACTCTTGATTACATCCTGCATTGCAACCCAAGACAAGGGGCGAGCGATTTAGGAGGGGAATTCTGTCTTATGATACAAAGAACAACAGAATAATGTGTGTAGAAAGAGGCTTTGCAGGTCTCTTTTTATTACTCTGTGGTAGGACATGTCTGGAAGTAGAAACTGGTTTGCATGTCTTTTTACAATTCCTATGTCACCTCTCCCAGCACATCTCAGCAGCCAAACTGCAAAAGGTCATTTTTGCACACATGCACAAACTGCTACAGTGAAAGATATAGTTTATTGACTTAAAAAGAGAAAGGCATGGATCACTGCAAAATGTAATGGAAGTGTTTTCTCATTTCCTTCTGGATAATAGAGGCCAATGGGATGAGTATTTCCATATTGGTAATGCATCATAGATATTTTTCTAATTCTTTTGAGATAATAGAGTCTCATTCTAAAGAGAAGACTGCATGAGTTCTTTTAGTGTAATTGTTGATTTGACAGTACTACAGGTCTGATATAATTTTGAAATATAGTATTTTAGTAAAAGTTGAGGTTTCATTTCCAAGGGAATCTGATTATTCAGTAATTAACATTCTGAAACAATTTTATCATACTGAGAGACCTGGGCAAAGGTAGCAACCTTCATTACCAGAAACTATCACTTTTGCAAATTACTCCTCAAAATTTTAAAGCCTCCACAGTCTCTTTTTATTTCCCCCCCCACTTTTACATTGAAATAAATGCAAGGGCAACTTGCTGAAAGAAAGGAAAGGACATAAGGAAAATAGGGGCAAGCTACCTGTGGATTACTGATATTTCTGATATTTCAATAACTGAATAAAATCATACTGTTTGGAAAGCAAAATTATGGCTTTCACACTTGCATAGTTTGGTTTTTTTCTTTGCTTTTTAAGTCAAAACCTGTAACTTGTAAGGAGTTGCTTTATTTGCTAGGTTAAAAATATTGAGATGTCTCAAAGGCAGTGACAGGTCATTTAAGGGGCAGTGCCTATTGGGTGGCATCTATCTTACTGTTGCACGCCTAAAGAAGGTGTACTGCCATTTCCACTTCTACAAACAGAGTGAAAAACTGGGATGTAGACACATCAAATTGGAGCAATGATGGTGTCTTATGCTGATTTTGCACAGGAGCAAATGAAGCAAAGAAAAGAAAAGAGAATGTGACCTATACTTTTGTTAGTGTCTTTGTTTTTGCCTTAGAAAGCTCAATTCTCTATTACATTTGTATAAATGAAGAATTCCTCTTAGGATATCATCTGTATTAATCTGAATTGAGCTCAAAATAAATTCAAAATCAATGGCAGGCAAACCACCTTCCTTACTGACCAGACATATGCCAAAAAGTTTGAAGAGCTAGGGATATTTGGGGTGAAAGAAAAATAACTTAGTTCTGAGAGAATGCTGTGAAATTACTGCAATGACTGCCTTGGTAGTTTTGCATAAATACTCTTAAGGGTTGAAAAACCATCTCAGTGAGTTCTGATAAGCTGCATGTTATCTGTCAGGCTCTTCCAAAACTTTACATGAATCTTTGATTATACATTGTAATCTCTGAAATTCTCAGCTATGCACGAGGCAATGAAATTACATTGTAAAATAGGCACAGATATTTACTGGTTCTGGAAATCTTTCCTTTTGAGAGTTTTGTATAGTTCAAGGTAGTTAGGTTAAACAAGAAACATATTTATTATTACGTTTGCTCATTTTTTATTAAAATTCATTGGCATAGACTTTCATTCTACACTTGGTAACCACTATTTTACCAGCCCTACATAACATAAGTAACTCATCAATGACAAATTTGCAGGGAAATGGGTCTGAGACCCTTTTTTACTTCCAAGTGAAAAGGACAGAAGTTTTCCTTTGGCACACATGAAAATGGGCACAGCAGAGCTCTAGTGTTAGGCAGAAAAGGAACAGATGCAGGAGCAATATAAACTTATGAACTTCTTTGAGCTTAAAGAATAGCAGTAGCTGCATCTCACAAGCAAAAACTGTCAGCACTGTTAGGCTTAAAATTTTATCTGGGGAGTTCAACCTACCTTTTAGGTATCAAGGGAGCTGTCTGTACTGACAAGAAGAACCCTCCAATTCCCTACCTGGAGTTCAAGCTCCTGTCTCTTTGCTTATAAAATAAGTAAATTTACATATAAGGGAAAAAAAGTTCTTAATGCCTTTCTAGTAGTAATTTCTTAAGACATGCATCTCATTTTGAGGCAAAATATTTGTTGATATTTAAAAAAAATGGCAGACCCAAAGAGACTTGCATGAAAAGCAAAGAAAAGTTATTTTATGACTGTTTTAAACTAAATGATCCATTTTACCACCTCTTATACAGGACTCTTTTATAATGTTGCTGATTTGTTTTTTTAGTAAGGCCTTGAGGAAATCCAAGCACCTGAGGAATCTATATAAGAAGAAACCCCATCCATCTATAAACTTGTTAAAAAGGAGTGAGAGAAAGGCCTTTTTAACTGGCTCAACACAGCCCAGGTAGGAATGCACCTGGCACTGGGTGCAGACAGCAGCTGTCTCAGCAGCATCCATAATCTGTACTGGTGGCTTCCTGGCTGTACCTGTGTGCCCTGAATGCAAAAAGCATCTGTTTCACATTTATTCATTTACTCAGATGGCATTATCTACATTACTTGCTACCTTTGGACACAAGACTCTCATTTATAATTCATAGTACACAGATGCTTACAGAGAGTGGAAGCTTTGGCTACATTACCTGTCACTCTTAGTATATTTTGCATTCATGGTGGGTAAATATACAAGTATAAAGCTGCCATATTGTGTATGACTATCTATAATGCATTAGCAAACAGTTGTTTGATCATTTATACTGTCATTCTTTATAGTTGGAGTGATGTTAGAATGGAAAATTAAACAAACTGTGGGTTCACTCTCCCTAATTTTCTTCTGCTCTTTGTCTCTTTTTGAGCAGTGTTGGTACTTTCCAAGTTTTTGGAAAATGAAGGTAGTTTTGTTTCATTTTGATTTTCACGCTCCTCTCTTTATACAATCATCATTCAGGACTCAGTCAGATATTCACTAAGTTCACTAGTGCAGATGGTTTCAGGAGAAGATGATTCCTATTCTTTGCTTTCATAGGCTCATAAATCCAGCCTCCTGAAAATATTAAAACGAGAAAAATACTCAGGCAGGAATAAAACATATCAGAAAGAGGGAGTGAATGTAAGTGGGGAAACATTTACTCAAGATTACGTATTCAGCAATTTGCTCTTTAGTACTGAAGGAATATATAGAGAAAATATATTAATGGTACTTACCAAGAGCCCTCTGAATCCATCAAATGCTGTTAAAAACAACCATTTTTAAACAAAGAGAATATTCTGTATGTCGTGTATTGTTTCTAAAAGCTTTTTTTAGAACAGTAAATATTAAAGAATGTCATTGTCCCTCGCATGAGCTCTCACTCATTTTTTAGGAAGCTTTGCCAGAGATGCTTGACTGAAGAACCCATTAAAATGAAAATATACTCAGGAACCTTGCAGGAATAGTGCTTGAAGACATGGGCACCAAGCATGCTTGGCAGCCTGGAAAGCTTACAGAGCTCTCAGAAAAGGAATGCCATCACATTAAAGAATTAGCATAGCCCCAGGCACCACGTTTTTCTGGTTGTTTCTTTTTTTTTTTTCTTTTTCCCAGTAGATGTGAATGACATTTCCTATCTGAGACACTCTTCAAAATATTCCTTATCCACATGTAAGTTTTTTATGACTACATTAAAAAGCAAAAGGTTGGTTTGTTCCTGTTGACATTTGCTCCTATTCCTCTCTCTCACTGGGCACTATATCTTAAATAAAACTCTGATGCTCCTCTCTCCTTCCACAAGTTTCTCACTCTCTCCAAATATTACTACTGCCTCCTCCTCATGCTTTTTCTGCTAGGCAGAACTTGTTCTGTCATTCTTGCTGAAGTCTACTAGATGCCACAAATTCAGCAAAACTCCCACAAAAAAAAACTCTGCAAAATATTTTAGCTTCTCAGCACTGCCTCCAGATCACTCTTTGAAAATACAAATAAGATATATAAAAAATACAGAAAGAATTTGAGTATCAGTACCTGATAGCATAAAATTAACTTCTCTTTTCACTGACCCTAGTCTATGAGAATTGAACTTGGGGAAAATTGAAGAAATAATCACTCAGCAGCCTCATCAATCAAACCAGCAGCTTAGGCTGCTAATTATTCCCTGGTGTGGATACCTTGGCTCCTCTGACCACTCACCAAGGAAACTCAGGTTATTGATTCCACTGCATGAAAATAATCCTCCTAACTCAGTTTTCTTCTCGTGGGAAATCTTCTTGCATAAAGTTCTCTGACAAAGAACGTTTAACTAAAAAATATAGTTGCTGACATCTAAGCTTCATAATATCCTAATGGACTCCATTTTTCCAGTTGCCTTCTGTATAGAAAAAGAAACCAATCAGAACTGGTCTTTTCTCCCCATTAGTCAAAATCTCTGTGTAGAAGCAGCTCACACCTTTGTTCCTAAGGCTGCAAACAGCCTGGGAGGCTGGGTCAGGAAGCTGCAGTTGTTTTTGGCTTCTTACATCCATGTGGTACAGTTTGAAATTGCTCCATCCATCAGGCTGCTGCAGATTGTTCTTTCAGTCTTTATTAATCACAGTGGACTGATCTCCCTGCACCGCTGGCACTTACGTGGGGCAGGAGCAGTCATGACCTGGGTTTGGTGGCTTGTTTCTCTGTGAAAATCAGCAACAAGAGTGTCTGGGGATAGTTACCCTTAAGTGTTTTGCAGATATGCCAGGAAAAGAAGGAAGTATCCTGTTTCCATGCAAGAGCTTCCAACAATTTGTCCCTGACAAATCCAGATATAGATTCCTGTTTTAGAGACTGTGAA
This sequence comes from Alethe diademata, assembly GCA_025584955.1. NCBI lineage: Eukaryota > Metazoa > Chordata > Aves > Passeriformes > Muscicapidae > Alethe > Alethe diademata. The sequence goes on from JANRMJ010000088.1 coordinate 7,641,828, forward strand.
CAGCTAAGAACACAGAGTGAGTGAATTAGGTCAGAGAGCTGCGAAGTCATTTTGAGTGAGAACTTTTAAAGTATCATTTTTAGAGTAGTTTGGTAATTTTGTGCAGGGGTCAAATATTCTCACTCTGACTTTCAATCCACAAATCAAAATTTTGTTTGTTTACTATGCTATACTTCAGGAAGTATAAGTGCTAATTTTCTACTGAACGACATTCCAGTTTTCAGCAACTGCATCTTGATATTTGAGGGTCATCGCTGAGTTGACTGAGTTGACTTTGGAAAGTTTGCATCAATGTTATTAGCATTATTTATCCTGTAAAACGTGGGAAAACTTCAATGCCAGTCCCTAAAAATATCCATGCTGGAGATATTTTTTTTTTTCCTCTGAACGCAATGGATGCCTACAGAAAACTCAGAATCTGGTAACAAAACCTTCATGACACAGAGCAAGCATCAATGCAGTCTTCAGCTTAAATCCATAAACACTCAATAAAGACAGTTATAACAGATTTTTGCACCTTTATAAAAAAAAAAAAAATTTTTTTTTATTTTTTTAAAGCCCTCGTTGCTCCACTGTTCTAAGGCCTCTTTGGTACAAGGATTTTTTATCTTGGCTGACAACTGCACTGAAGCCTATAATAAGAATCCTCTCCTTTCGCTCTAACAAGCAAGTTCCCAGTTTTCTGAGAAGCCTTTCTAGGAAGGCAGCGCTGAATGCGTACCAGGCTTGAAAAGAAAGCCTATCTATGCTGCCATTTTCGCTTTTTATTTTTTTCTGATTTGCAACTCAGCTCACATCCAGCCAGGAGAAGCAATTTTGCGCGTTGAAAACGCTGCGGCCGGTTTCCTGCAGCGCTCCCCGCGCTCCCAGCGAGGGAGGCAGCGGCGGGCTCGCGCAAGATTGGTTTAAATGGAAAATCAATACTGGTTCCTGAGCTCCTGCAAAAGAGCTGAACTGGGCTGGATAGGCTCCAAGCAGAAAAAAAAGGAGTTAAGTGGAAAAAAACTGGCTGCCAGTGGGATAGGTATTCTGCTGCCTATGAGGCTGCTTGGGTCTCTGCCACTGAGCCCATCACAAGAAGTCTGAGATAACCTGGCTTACCTCCTACCATCTGTTTTTCAATGGATGATAAACATTGGAAAAATAAAACTTGGAGGCTTTTTATTCCCCAGGCATATATTAGCTTATAAATACATAAATGTTTCTGTTCAGCATCAGTAGGAATTTGTGCCTTTTGCTGTACTAACCAGCTACAAAAGGGATTGAAAACTTATTCTGCAGATGAAAAGTGGAGTCATTGGTGTGATTCCTTGTTCTACAGCTAAGGAGAAATATGTGATCTAATTAGCAATTCCATCAGACTTTGTTCAGTGATTGGAACTCAGTTTCACAGGCTTCCACTTGACAAGATTTTGTATTTAATCTCTTGTATTAAAATTTTCTCTGAAATAAATCTCAATAAAATTCATATTTCTGAAATCTCTGTTGCATGCTATTTTTTGCTTAAATAAACTTAAAAGAAAACCCAACAATGACAGCAAAAACACTGTTGTAACTTAATTGTTGTGTTTTGCTAGATGGTCAGGTCCTCAGTTTGGTTATTCCTTAACCTCTGCTAGTACAGTGCTGGATTCAGAAACATGGCTTGTGAGCTGCCATTTCTGGGTTTATTTAGCAACACACCAAAAATGGAAGGATGTTTTTACTGAAGATCCTTCCTGCACTGTAGTCAGATTCTTGTGAAACCTGCTGGCCCCCAAGTAGTCCCAGAGCTAGAGAGGCAAAGGGTGAATCGTACAGGAGAAGGTACAGCAAAGACTTTTTATTTCAAATGTGTTTGTGATTGGGGCTCACAAACCTTTACAATACTTCTATAACCAGGAAAAATTAGTGATTACAGGCAGGGTCTTTAGAAGACTGCAAAAGGATTCTTTGAGTGTCAGGCACAACTGGATGCATAACTGGAGGCTCGCCTGCTAAGTATGAGTAATGACGGGTTCTAAACCCGGGAGGTAGCTGAGCATAAAGCATATTTCATATTAAGACCACTGACACGAAAAATACTTGATTAAAACACCAGCATCTCTGGTTTTTAGACAAATGGAAATAAGTTTTCTTTTAAGGTCTATAGCTAAATCCCGTGAACAGTCCAAAACTGCCTGAATGAAATACTGCAAATCCTCTCGAGCATTTTCAAGATCCCACTCTTCTAATACAATAAAGATGGTTATTTATATTCTCTCCATTCTTACTCTTACACAGTTTAAACCATTTCAGTAGCTGTCCCAGCTTAGAGATCTTAAGTTATTGTCTGATATTATAAAGATCAAACCTCAGTAATGAAAGCTTGAGCCAAGCTTTGTTTATGCAGTTTGATTTAGTAGCATTGTGATTACTCGTGTGATCAAGGTGGATAGCCATTATCTTTTTTTCATATTGACAACAATAAAATTGTTTATGTCTTTAAAGTTTTTCCTACAGGGAGGCATGGGGATGCATAGACTGTAAGCTGTGGAAGGAATGAAGAAGTGTGTTGATACTCAGAAAAACGTAAGGATCAAACAAAGGGAGCAAAAAACAAAAAAAAAAAAAGAAGGGGCTTATGTCTTAGAAAGCTCTCTTTAGCCACTTTAAATGAAAGGGTAAAAGAGAAGAGAACAACAATGTATTAGCTCTGAATTTCTTTATTGGTCTTCATACTTGAGAATTATTTATTAATTCTGCTGCACTTGGATCCCTAAATTTATGTTATCCCTTTTGTTTTGGGGCAGGCAGGAGAATGTGCCTTAAATTAGAATCAAATACTGGAAAAGATCTTGTGTATATAAAGTGTGTTGTGGCCTGTGTGTCTGCTCTGTAAATTTAAAGCCCATGTCTTCAGTTTCTAGATGTCAGTTCTCCAGTTATTGCTCTCTGCATAATTCTTCACAGATTTATGAAATTATTCTCTACAGTGATCAGAATTGAGGGGCAAATAAAAGTCTTTCAGAGTTTTCCAAGTTGAGGTTCTGTTTGTTCTTGTCTCCAAACATAAAGTCTGTGTTGTTTCTTTATGTATATTGACTTGCATATGTCTTCACAGGTCCCTCATGTATTTTGAATGCTAAGCCAAAATCTTTCAAAACACAAAACTGTCTTCATGTTAGCAAAAATGCTTCAGTTTCCATCAACTCCATCGATTCTATTTCCACATAGCTCTTTTCCCTGACTGACATCTGTTACAGAATTTTCACATTGATTACATGATCTTGGATATGCTCACTATGAAAACCACTTTGTTCAACAGGCCAAGTACCATTCATAGGCAAATGTAAATATTACTGTGTGCGGAATTATGCAAAGACATACCTCCATATAAAGGGTTTGTTCCATATTCTGGTTTGGTATTCACTAGGGACATGATGGAGCTGGGTTGGTACCCAAAAAGTCTCAAGTACAAGACAGTTTGTGAAGTCATTGGGTGGTTTTTCTAGCTTTGCATGTTAAAACTCAGCACCACGACTTACTACTTTTGTGCTGGATAAGTAATTCAGGATCTCTCCATTCACATGTAATGCATGCTACTCAAATGGGCTTAGACATGTATTTAGCCTTATTTTTCTTAATGGCAGCCACTCTTACAGAGCTAAGCTGTGCTGTAATAAATGCAGCAGGTGTGCTGATGAATATTCTGTGTAGGCTTTGTTTCTTCTTCAATGGCTGATAATAAAACTCTGTGTTCTGCAATTGCAAATTATTTTTCCAACTGTAGTGTGTCATCTACACAATCAGTCCTTCAAAACATGATTTTTATTCTATTAAAATGTTAATCGGAGATCACGGGAAATTTTTTTCTTTCTGCCTTCAGGATCCTGTCCACCCTTCAAAATCCAGGCATTTTTCTCCTTACTTTCTTGTTACTTTCTACAGTATAAGCACTGAAACTGTGATGCTGAGTATTTTTTGGTCCTAGTGCCTGCTTTCACTTATTGTTCTTAATCAGTAGCTATCATTACTTTGATCTGGTGGAGCTGTTCTTGCATTTCTTTGTGTATTTCTCAATGGTTTGAAGAAATACTTGAAAAAGTACTCTAAAGTGAGATATCAAGGCTTCATGTGGTCCTTTTTCTAGTAGGTGAATCATTAAAATCTCCACAACTGTGTTTGCCAGAATTCAGTATAATTACATGTTTATCCATTTTGAATATTCAACACATTTTTGCATTCATTATTACAAGGATAGGTATTTTAGAAACTCTGTAAATTTGGCTAATTTTCATATATACTCAAATCCACTCCCTGTTGCCATCTGCAGATATTTTACTCCTATATTCCTCCACCTGGCTCCATGTAGGATCTCAAACTACACCAGAATTCACTATGAATTCACTGGGAAATACTTCAGTTGTTGAAAATAAGGTTTAGTTGAGATATTCAGGTTCTAGATTGTTCTGATATTTTAATAATGTAACCCTTTTGTTTTAATATCTTAGGATCTAATTTTTATTTTTAAATTATTATAATAAAATTGTGGCTATCAATGAAATATCTAAAAATAAAACATTTGAAAGAATGTTTATTCAAACCTAATAGACATTGACTGGTGTGCAAGTGTAATTATGTTCCACAGGCTTTTATTTGAAGCTCATTTGCTTTCCATTCCAGCCCAGAACTGTGGCTGCCTACTCACAGGACTGAGGTACAAGTTTCCTCCTAACTTAATTTACCTCCTTTGCATTTAGCCTAGTGAGCCAAGAAATAGCCAAATGTTTACTTCACCAGAAACTTCCTACACTTGAAAGCTTGCTTATTTACTCCCTTCATTTCTTTCTTTCTATATTTTCTTTGCAAACCTAAAGCTTCTTGTGTGTGTAGCAAAAGAAATCAGATTGTCCTTAATTCTGAGAATCAAAAAGACTTCCCTAGCTCACAGCTGCCAACCAGCTGGGCTTCCTCAGAGTTTTCCCTCACAAAGAATTTTAAGGGGATTTATTTTCAAGCAAGAGTAAAGCAAAATGAAACAAACGCACCTGGAAGTACAGAAGTAAATTTGTATTTTGGGGAGATAAGGGAAATGTTATCCTTTAAGGACAAGAACAAAGACATGATATGAAGTGTCAATAGTACAAACTTTACCAAATTTCAGGGAAAAGATCAGGGTATGCTCCGCTCAGTTATATTAATTTCAAAAGTACATACATGCACCTTAGACCTCGAGTCTTTCAATGATTGAAAAACAAAGAGAGAGATAAACACAAAAAAAATAGTAGGCTTGAATATAAATCAACGTTTTGAAAAGACCACATACTATTTTTATATTTTAGGCAGCAGAATACTTTCATCCATCAAACAGAATAAGAAAAAGTGAAGAAAAAACCCCCACACTAAATAAAAAAATATTATTACAATAAAAAGAGAGAAATATACAATGACAAGAATAATGACACAAAATGATAAGGACCTTGTGAAATTTCATTCTGTACTTATTATGTACAGATTGTATTTTCCACTTTCATATATTATGATAAGAAAAGCCATAGATGAATATATAGTTTATAATCTGGACATAAATGATTGCCATCAGCTTTTAGGATAGGAGAAATAACAAAGATTATACACAGAAAACTTTATTTCATATTGAATGCCAAACTATTGTTACTGCCTTAATATTTTATGAAATGAAAGACTGTGATCTGACCCATGGGCTAGTGACTGGCACCTTTTGAAAGAGATAATGTGTTAGTAACATGGAGATTAAATTATTAATTTTCATTAAAGATAGATGGACCTGAATGGGAAGTTCAGGGAATGTGGACCTAAACTGCTCTCTGTGAATCTGACCCTGGGCCCTACAAGTCTCCCAGTGAGCAAGCTGCACAGCACAGGGACTTTGAAATTCTGGCATTATGGACTTTGCCTATTACCAATCTTACTGATTCGTGTGTGCATGCCAAGGTGTGAAAGTCTGCAGTCTTTGTGGAAAGAGTTCCCTTTTTTCTGTTCAGCAAAGCAGTGTAAAGATTTCTCTACTCGATCACTGTTCTATAAACATTTTTTTGTCAGTATGACTGGATTCTGCAAAGCATCCTGGAAGGCATTCTGTGTCTGCAAAACATGCCTTCTGTTGGATTGGGAGATCCAGACTGTGGGGGTAAAGGGAGCTGTTCTTTATTCCTCCATTCCTCTCTCACTGCCATTAGTCATGGTCCTGTTCATAGCAGATGCTGCTTGATCTTTGCCATGCTTTGTGGCAGCTTTGCCATTGCTTGTGTTGGAAATTGCAAGTTGTGGAAATACATGTTCTGAGTTTCCATGGTTTATATCACAAAGAACTGTGAGACTAAAAGCAATGCCTGGTGTGGGGAAGAAGGGAAGGGGCTAAAAGATAGAAATGTGGGTTTTTTTGCTGACAGTAATGAGCTCTTCTACAGATCCATACACACAACACATCTATCAGTAATGGCTAAAATCAATCTGAGCAGTTTTGACTATTAGATCTGTGCTCTTCTGAATTTTTCTGTATTTAAAATGTGAGCAGTTGTACTGTTTACATACATACTACAAAATCAGACTATTAGATGGAAATTTTCATTCCATTTATAAAGGATTTGATTATTTTGCTTTGTAAATCCATCTCTGTTTCTAAATCTAACTGAGCAACAGATATGAATACCCCTCAGTGGGTCAAGCTACATCTCAACTATAATCTTTAATCAGTGTTTTACCTTCTAGCCCTCACTCCAAGCCAGTGTGTGGCCCTTGTGGGTCTGATTACTGATGAGGGAACAAGAAACATATGCTCAAAATCACAGTCCAGTTTCTGAAAGTGTTTGAACACTGACAGCAAATACGAGTGTTTTTAGAAACGTGTGCATAAGCTTTTTCAGGTCTCTCAGGACACTAATTACCAGGTCTTTGGTCTACTTTAGAGCTAACCAGACATTGAATTGTCAATGGGATTTGAACCATCTGTATCACATCGAGTTTTGAAACTTTCAAATCGAGCATGAAACTTTATGAAGGACATAAGTGCTCCACTTAAGGATGAACATTCATTTGCCTGATGTGAAATGTATTACATGGGTGGGTGTGACAAAAACCAGAAATTCTTTCCAGTCCCTTAAAGAGGACTTTGTGGGGGAGTAATGGCTCTGACATCACTGCATGTGTTATGCTCTTCCACTGTTTTTCTTTTCAGAATTAGAAAAGAAGAACAAACCCAGTATTTCTCTAGAACATGGATGCTTGTTTATGTCCCAAGGACTACAACAAATATGGGAAATATGCTTATAATGTGTGTGATTAGCAAGGGCTTTGATATTAAAACATGTATGTTTTAGGAGCACAAAGAGGAGCATATATCTATCCATCTTCATAAAGTACAATGAGAGTATTTCTTCCACCGAATTGCTAAATCAAAAGGAAAGTAAGACACCAATATCAGTGGAGGTGGTAAGAAGCTAAGCTCTGCCTGTGCTCTGAACCAGCTGTGGCCATCCCAGCCATCACTTTTACATTCCAGAGCCAACAGGTCCATCAAGGTAAGTGATGGGTTACATTTCCTTCAGGAAGACACTTATTCTTGTCCTAAAATCTTATGACAAGGACTTATCACAGCTCTAGCTATTTTTTTTCCTATTAATTAATTTTGCACGCTGACAAACCACTATTCCTTGTTGGAGTTCCCTGGCTTGGAGTTCCAGTTGTTAAGTTCTCTATGTCTATGCCTGTGTAACAAATTGATGATCTCATATACCTGCTTTTCTTATAAATACATCAGTACTTAGGTTTATTACAACTCTTTTAATGCTAAAGTCCACATTGTGGACTCTGGTAACACTTCAGACAACACTCCCTAGCTTTTCAAATTTTACTAAGTTTCCATGCCATATGGCATGTATGATAAACTCTCCAAATGCTGATACCATTCCACAGCTAATAAGAAATTCAAAACCTAATCTAAAACAGAAGCTGTGAGGGTCTCTCAGAAGTATTTCCAAGGTGGGCATTCCCCTGCCTGTCTCATCAGTATGCCCTGACAGAAGACAGCTGGCCTGAGAGAGACAGGAAAAAAGAGAATACATTTGTGTCCTACAGAATTTCAGATTCATGGAATCTTATCACAGTTTGTGGTGTAGAAGATGGTCAGCCAGGGAATCCAAAGTAGGGTACTTAAATACCAAGCAGTTGGTGTCTTCACAAAATGTTCCATTGAAATAATCACTGCATGAAATACTGATAATTTTTTAGTTCCAGTTATAAAAGCCTTAACACGGGTTAGGATCACTGTCTTTAACACAAATGTGTTGTATCTCTTTGTGGACAGGGGTGACTTTCTAAAGAAGTGTCAAGTGCATGAAGTGCACAAAGAAAAAGTGACTTCTATTTAAATGTGTTAGTCAAAAAAATACCTTTTGAATGTAATTTTTGCTTTGCCTCAAGAAGTATTATTCTTAGAAAATTTTTGATTTAATAACATTCAATAATTATTTGGTAAAGTGACTTTAAGTTATTAAAGATGACTAATCAAAACATTTTTAACCCTTTAGTCCCACACTTTTTGCTCAGCAGGGTATGACTCCATCAGCATTGTGTTTATTCCTTTGCAGACTTGAACTGCTGGTGAGCTCTGAGAACCCAGTCTGGGCTTCTCAGTTCAGTGCTGAATTCCCAGCAGAAAGACTGGAAAATAAACCCCCTAAAACATCCAGCACTCCAAGCCCTAAGCCAGTGGCCTGACTGCTGTCTTTTGCAGTGACTGTGGGCACAGAGTGAAGGGCTCAGATGCAAAACTGTTTTTATAAACTGCTTCAAAATTGTTCAAGTAACATCAGAAAATAAAAAACACAGAGTGACAAGTGATATTTGAAAATACAGGTGTGAGAGAAGGCAGGTTAGATGCCATTTTCAAAGTCACATGGTAGCAAACTTCCTGCTGTTTTAAATTATGGAGACTGATTGTACAAATGATTTTTTTTCTGGAAATTCCAGTCTTTAATTGTCAATATAGAAAACAACTTAGTCTTGTCTCATGAATAGAGTTCTTTCCTTATAATAGCAATGTCTCATGTACTAAGGGCATGCTTGGGAAATAATTTCAACTAGAATGAGTTTAAATATTTTAAAGACCATTTAACTGTGATTCTTGGGGCTGTTCTGTGCAGAGCCAGGAGCTGGACTTTAATCATCCTTGTGGGTTTCTTCTGACTCGGGATATTCTATGACTTCCAAATTCTAACAGATTCAATATTTGCCTACAATACAAATTAGTTTTACTGTATTAAATTATGCATAACTCTCAGACTAAGCAGCTAGACTAGATTCTTACAGAATAATTTTGGGTTGGAAGGGACCTTTAAAGGTCAGCTAGTCCAGCCCCCCTGTAATGAGCAGGAACATCTTCAATTAGACCAGGAGAGTAAGGCTCAAAAAGCAGCACTACAGTAGGCAAACGATGCAGATTTCATTTTCCTTGACTATCAGTTTTACCACACATTTTCAATTCCTGTGGACACCTTTCAATAAGAATAGAACTTGTCTCACAGATACGATGCACCTTCTTTCTAAAATAATGCTATGAACTTTAGATAAAAGCTTTGCATTATAAATGTACAAAGCATTCTGCCAGGGTGTGTAATAAATCTGCCTTCAAATATCACTCTGATGTATAATGTATAACAAAAAAGAATAGAAGCTCTTTAAAAGAAATGGGCACTTTTTCCTTTTACTGTATTTAAAGTCTTTCCTAACCTTCCAAATTGTGGCTGACCAGTTCCCAATCAGAGGGAGAAAAATGGGTAAGTGCTGCACTTAACTCCCAAAATTTAACAGGGTTCTTTAAATAACAAAGATTAGCCACACTTAAAAAAAGAGAAAAGAATGCTTTATTTTTCTGAGTACAATGACTACACTCATTTCATGTGAAGTCATCCCTTTATCTAATAGTTCATTCACTGCCATTCCTTTCAAAATGTCACACTTTCAAAATATAAGAAAACAAAAAAACCTGAAGTGATCCCATGATGGCTTTCAGCTATTTTACTCTTGAGAGATCTTTTATATTTTCTTTTTTTGCAGGGGGTTGAGGAGGACGTGGGCCATGTACAGGGATACAGAAGAGTTTGGGATGTTGCAGTTCTAGACTTTCACAAAAACACTTCTTTGCAGAGCAGCAAGAAACAAGAATGCTCAGCTTTTCATCCATGCTTCAGATACTTTCTCCAACTAGTTCCCAGTTTATTGTGTCATGTCTCTCCAAAATAAAGTGCCTGCCCTGC
>JANRMJ010000088.1:7652183-7685005 GCA_025584955.1 Alethe diademata
CAGGTGACTGAAAAAAAAAAACCATAATTTTTTTTTTTTTTTTTTATTTTGGAAAGCTGCATTTTACATTCACAAACAAGAGTTTAGAGAAGTGTTGTTCTAAAAGGAAGAGACAAGGCTTTGCTTTCTTAATATAGTAGCATTTTATTTCCTGCAGCAAAATAAGATAATATTTCTGAGGGAATTTGAACAGGAACTAAGGGTTTGAGGCAATCACAGCTATTTAATTCCAGAAAGTTGGAAATCAGCACTATCATTTCTTTGTGCTGGTATCTACACTGTTCTTAAACAAAAACTCTAATCCCATAAATGTCACAAACCACTGTTCCATTTTATGAAACAAAACACTGATAAAAATGCACCTTTATCAAACATCCAGTCTATTAAAAATTGGACACATTTAAGGTAGCCATACTCCTATTACAAGAAGAAGACAGGGAAAAGGGATACAAAAGAAGTACAGCATGGTTTTGTACTCTTTATGTGAGTAAGCCTTGTGTGCAGGAACAGCTCTCTTAATATTGATGGAATTAATGATGTGAACACTGTGTAAGTCAGGGTTGCTGAATCAGATCATATATGACTTGTCCACATAGGAAATCTATTGTAAGATCAAAAATAACAACAATTTTACTGTTTATTCTTGTGATTCATTTCCAGAATTAAAATTCTTTCCATGGTGATAAAGTGCAGAAAGAAGGGGGAAAAAAATTAATATAAGGAAACACACAAATTCAGGTCTTGAGTTCTTATCTGCAGGATTGGTTCCATTTCCTCTCATTGAAACATTTTCATTAATAGGGAATAACATGTTAAAAACTGCAGAAGTTACTGAGATTCTAATGAAACAAATTCCTGACTGCATTTTATTTAGTCACTCCTTTGTTTGTTTCTCATTTCCCTGTTAATATAATTAGTCATATAGTTTTCCCCTTTTTAACATTGGTAGAGAGAAAAATGGAAATAATTTGCTATTCTAATATAAGATACAATTCATTGTATGCATTAAAATATGCATATCCTCTTCTTCAAAAGGCAGGTTTTGAATGATTCATGAAAAAAGTAATCTACATCAATAAAAAAACAGCTTTGAGAAATTCACAGGAAAATACATTTTGGAGTAAGCAGGATGACCAAAAGAACTGAAATTTTCATCCTTTCCATTCCTCCTTTTATTTTTAATTTTCTTCCAGCCTGTCCCCAACTATTCTGAGCATGCACAGTAAAATTTTTATCTTTATTTTTATATTTTTTATATCCAATATACATGGAAGTTGTTTGTGCATCATGATCCATAAAAAGTGACTTATGAAAATTGCAATACTGCCAACATACATCAAAGGTAGAACAGATGTGATAAAGTAAATTTTCCATTTGAAAATTTACAGGATTTCTACCAATATTAGCTTGGCATAGAGGATAAAGCAAGCAAACAAGTTTTAAACCATGGGACTGCTGAAGTTATCTGACCTACCAATAAAAACTGCCAAGCTGTGAAAGAAAAGCAAGTGTTGTTTCGTGGTGCCCTTCAGTTATTCTGAACAGTCCTGATACCCTTGGCTATTTCCATAATTATAATTTCTCAAAGAATGCAGTTGCTTCTGAGGAATACAGACTTTCCTATTGGTAAGATTTTTATTTTACCTTGTAAAAACAGAAATTAAACCACTATCATGTACATTGGCTATCATTTAATTTAGCCCCCAATGACCATCATATATCAGTATTCTCTTCCCACTTTTACTTCTTGTTTCATATGAAATCATCAGTGCAAACTTTTATTTTTACAGGATTATCCTCTTACCAAAACAGGAAGCATGACTTCCCAAAGAAAATTCAGGCAATTCAGTGGAAACATTGGTATTGAAAGAGTGGTGAGAAAATCACCAGCATTCCTCTCTGTGTAGAAAGAATAAGACAGTGCTAGTAAAATAGATTACAGATTCACAGTCTGTATTATTGATTGATTTATTAATGATCTTCAAAATATCTTTAATTTGGTAGTATTTGTTTCCTATAAAGTACATAAGGTAAACTCCTTAACAGGAGACCCTTAATCGTGTCCATGTTTCAGGTGCCTAGAATTGTATCCATCTGATTGTCTTCTGTAGTCTAATTGTACCCAACAGATGCCCTTAATAGCATCTGCTGACTGCTAATTTTGCCTTGTAGTTCTTTACTTGTAATCCTAGCAAACAAAATCAGTGACTCTCCCTGTTTAACTCTGAGGAATGCTCCTTGCATAATATGCATGGGGAAATTGATCATGTGGACTTTTATGACTGAATAGAATATCCTAAGTAAATTAGGGTATATATGTGTATTTACTGTGAGAGTACATTATACTTAAATAAAATAGAAGGCATCAATAACCTCAAGGAATTTTTCACAAGGGTGCTTGTTGCATATTTTGTCCAAAAGACTAGATATTCATCCCAGAAATGCTTTGTTCCCTCCCTGATCAGAATGAGAGGTTGAAGCAATGGGTTTTGAGCCTGTAAAATTATTGTCAACAAAAATTATTCTAAACACAGTACAAACAAGTCCCAAAGAGTAAAGATTTACAAGATTTATTTCTTAGACTTCGGAGGGTTTTTTTTTTAAACTTTATTTACTTTTTAATTTGAGTCAGCTTTACATCTCTCATATGCTAGCACACTATTCATGTTTTGACAGCGTAGAGAGCAGCATGTTAAATAAGCAATGTGGAATTACATTTGTGCAAGAAGAAAATTAGGACCAAAATGGCTGATGGGTCTGGTTCTGATAATTTGCACCAGTGTCACAGCTCTGCTGCCCAAGTCTAATTAGCAGAGTTAATCGTGGTTGATCAGACTCATGGAAAAGGGGGGTGCCACATTCTCTTTTGCCATGACTAAGTCTTGGAGCCAGTGAGATGGTACAGATATGTGATCAGCTCCCTGATTTTTAAGGCCAGGCCTGGCTCCAATGAAATTGGAAGCCTCTGCCAAGCAGCTTAGTGTTGTCAGGTCCTGGGCATGGCGCCACTGGAAAATGGCCATGCTGGATTTCTGCTCTGCAGCCCCAGCTCTCCCAACGTGTTGGAAGGAAGCATGGAAATGCAGAGCCCAGCTGTAGTGCAGATGCCTCAGCTCAGATGCTCAGAGGCACACTCTCTGGAATGCTTGTTTCTGGGTTACAGCACAAAGGGATCGAAAAGACAGCTTCTGGATCTGCTGCTCTAAACCAAGGGAGTTTATTGATGAAAAAGGGGAATTAGACAAAACTTGGCCGTCGGAATACAGAACTGCAGACACCTGAGTTAAAAATCCCCTGTGCAGTAAATGGGAAGGCAGTCTAATTCAAAGGTTGGTGCAGAGCTTGAGTCAGACCTTGAACACCATTAGGATCTTTTGGAAGTGCTGTATGCAAGACACACATTTTTCTATCATATGACACTTCTCTTGATATTTTTATTCCTTCATGCCTAGAACTGGTAAAAGTTGATAACTGTTTGTTTCATTTTATTTAATTTAAAATTTCATGGGTTTATTGAGATCAATGTAAGTATGTGTGATTTTAGAAATAATTTTTAAACTCATAACTTTTATTTTTAATTATAGATTGACTGTGTTTTATTGAAAATACTAGAGGAGGTGTTGACCTGCACATAGTGCTTTTACTTTAAAATGTTTGGTATTTTAACAGCTTATAAAACCTTTCTTATTCTTTCCTTAGTAGGTGATTGTTTGAATTCAATGAATAATTTTTGTTTTGTACAAACCACCATTTTTCTAATGAAAGAAAAATGAAAATTTCCCAGTGGATTCTAAATTTAAACAACTTAGATTTACTGTGTTTGCACTTCTTTTGTGTCTCTCTTCTCCAAACGCTGTACCAAATTAGTTTACAGAAAGAAATAGTGAGAAAAACAAATAGTGGTATAATGGTGGCAAATAATCATCAAGGCAACCTTTCAGAATCCAGTGACTACTACACACAGTATAAATCTGAGACTCAGAAGTAAACACATCGAGCTGTTTTTTCTGTGTTGTGTGATCTACACACCTAATTAACCCAACTTTAAGGTCTTAACATTTCACAGCAGATTGCTTGTTAAGTGAAGCAGGTAACAACTTCAGAATTATTTAAAAACATAATCTGTTTTACCAAAACACTTCCCTCACTGTGTTACTTACCTGGTCATTTATCTGGGAGAAAATTCAAACAGAAATGTGATTGTGACTACATTATTTAAGTGCCATCAGTGTTGTGAGGTGCACTTCACACCAACAGGTTATTCACATGAGCTGGGGAAAAAAGTTAACTTAGATACCTCTTTCATCAGCAGCTTTTTAAGGCAGATTTACACACTGTGTATTGTGAATGCACGTTTATTTGTACATTGCATCCACAGCCATTCTAAATTACTATCAATGGAGAGGAAAGAAAACACACAGGATGTAAAATTGCCTATAAAGCATTATGATATGTTGAGGAAGGTTACTGGCTGCACATTCCACTTGCTATTTCACCTAATTAAAAAAATTAGCTTCAGATATGGCCACAGATGGTCCAGGCTCATGATATGCAGACCTATCTTTTTTTACTTGAATGGTTTGTACAGGCCAGCATTTATCCTCATGGACAAGCATACAGCTCCCATCCTTGCAAAGAGAAAACAAATGATCTTCATTTGCAGTAGGCTTTAAATTTGCCAGGGAGACTCAGCCTGATACTAAAGGACAGGAAAATACAAAAGGCCAGGAAAGAAAGCATATTCTGTGTATTTACAGAAGCTTTTGGCATAGTAGTCTCTCTTCACAAAAAAGTGATCCTTTGATGACACTTAAAAACACAAAATTCTACCAGTATGCTACCACAATTCTTAATTTTGAACCCCTGCATTGGATTGCCAGCTGTATTTACAGGGCCATGAGGTATTTTGAAAAACAACAAAAAAAGTAATTTTTATGGAGACAAAATAGCCTGTATTCTCTAACGAGCTTAGCATCTAACATGAAATTATGCATATGCTTCCTAGGGCAAAGAGTGTACCAAAAATTATGGTTAGTGAGGAAGAAAATCTTCAACAGTGACTCGAGTATGAAGCAGTAATTGCCCACTGAATGAAGAAAAGACTCTGGTGGAACCAGAAAGGAGAGAGAAAGGGGATGAGTCAGCACTGAGAATCTGGAGATGGAGAGAAGAGATCAGTTTTGTGTTTTGTGTACACACAAAGCTTACTTTTTCAGTAATAGAAATGTAGACTATTCCCAGAAGGGAAGGCAACTTATTTTGAGACAAATCCACCTGCCATGACCCCTCTTGGGGCTGCTTAGATCTGTGCTGGTGAAATCCTAGGATTTCAGGATCACAACTTGTACAAGACAAACGAAGAAATTTAGTTCTCAAAGAAGTAAAAAGGCACCTTGTGGAATTTTCAGGAGGACATAATTGTGTGATTCTTGGTGATTGTCTTTGGAGTTGCTGCATGCACTTCAATACTCTTGGAAAGCCACAAAATCATAAATCCCTAGGCATCCAGATACTTGAAAACATTTAGTTGTCAGACCCTAGAGATATTTAAGAGAAAGATTCAAGCAAGCTCAGTGAACAGCTTAGAAATCAGAGGGAAAAAAAAAGGTCACTAACTTGGCAGGTTAACTTCTTCTTATCATATTTTGGTACATTCCATTGCAGAGCCATTTCTGAAATAACTTACTATAACTAATGCACACACACACACAAAAAAATGATTGACTTAGAAGAAATAGGCTTTAAAAAATTCAGGACAAGATATTTAGGCTAATAACATTTCTGAACAGCTTGTTTGGGAGAAATGTACTTGTACACATTTGGCAAGCATACTATATTGCCTCTACATGAAAAAAAGAGCAAGAGCAAGCAAAGCGTTACATGATATTAAATAAGATCAGATGTTGTTCTTGAATAATGCATTCAGCTACATTTGTTCCAAATCAGGACTGAAAAATAATTATAAACATGTTATATTTAAAATATGAAATATTTAACCAAAGTTAAACAAAAAGGTGCTAGCAATGAAGGACTGATTTCACAGAGCCATTGAAAAGAAAGTCATCAGAGAAAATAAACAACAACTAACCAAACAAAAAAAATCCCTCAAACCTAAGAACAATTATGAACAAGTCACTGAGAATGCAGACTGCAAAGCAAAAACACTGTACACTGGATTGAATGTACTGCAGCCTACAGACACTTGTTTTGATTTAGGACATTGTCCTTTAAGTATTTTTCCAGTAAGTAATCTCTAGTTTACAAGAGTCCTGATGCTCAGCTTCGACAGCAGTGATTATTCTGTCAGATAAGGACTACCAAAAATTAAGCCAGTATCAGGAATGAGGACTGCCACTGATCAGCAGAATGTTAGCATGTCATTCTGGTCACAATGCAAATCAAGAAAAGAAGGGACAGAGTACTGAAAAAAAGAAGAAATATTTAAGTTTTAGTCTTCTGCTAGGGAAGAAAAAGCCTAATTTCTAGGACTTTGTGTAATTTCTTACTTCATAAATGCTTTTTGCATAGAAAATAATAAATGTGAAGTACCATCAGAATTTCATTTATTTCAACTTTAAGATTAGAGGAATATGCAAATGAATGATGTTATTTTTCTTTTAAAACTGAATGTTCCTGCGTAGCCAGCCATGAGGAAGTATCTCTTAACATTATCAGTCATACAGAAAGCCCTGACATGCCAGACTGTCTTCTATTCATCACGGCTATACAAATTTGAGACTAGCACAGAGATTTAGGTTTTAGCTCTACTCTCTGCAGGACTGCACATTTTTCCATTCCTATCATTTATTTTATGTAATGAAATTAAGATAAATTTCTGACACTTCCATAGCCACCTGGTTATATTCCTGTTGGCTGACCTGTGCAATCCCTGTAGTCATCACAAGTTAAGGGAGCCTCAAAAACATGTTTTGAAAGCTTTCTATATGGATTTGTCTAAGAAAATTCTCAGTAGCTAGCTTTCAAATTAACCTTGAATCTATATTGCAAAGCAAAATCTGTGTATGATCCAAATCTCCAAGCTATTTGTCTTTTTGATATGGAAAAGAAGAAAGCTTTGCTTTTTGGGGGGTAGATGAAATTAATAATTAATTATTATTTCGGCGATATAAATCAGCTTCTTCATGTATTTTCAGATACAAGGTGATTTGCATAGCCCCTTACATTTCTTTTTAATAGGAAGCTTAGGAAATTCATCACCTTCTTTCTTTAGAATATTTGCATTTTGATTACCTCTTACAACCTGTAAATCTATACACATATCTATCAGGTTACTCAGTGCCCCACTGTAGCCTGTCCAGTGGTTTTCCAGACAGAGTATGGTGATCTCCACATGCAGCCTCAATGATTCTATGGTGTCCTGATTCCTGATCATTATCCTGTTCACCACTGAGCTGATTGCAGGATGGGGACATGTGAATTAAAGCTAAAAGGTCAGAGTTCACACTGACTGAGCTAAATGATGCTTATCTTGTTTTAAGCAAGGGAAAACTTCGGGTCAACTACTAGTACAACAACACAAACTGTTCATCACAAACTAAAAAATACTTGAGATACAGCTGGGAAAATTATTCAAACTTCAGTATCCTGAGTTGAGCAGTACATTAATGACTGTTTTTCTCTTTGCATCAGAAAAACTGTTAATTTGACATTCCCAAGGCTTTAATATGGCAGACTTATTTTGTTTTAAATTATGACAGTGCTTTTGCTTATATTTTTGGCTGCACTGTGAGATTTATATTTTTAAAATATGGTTACCAAAGTGTTTTTCTCCTACTGTCATTTACTTACCTATTTTCATACTGTTTGAGGACAGCCTTTTAATACTAAAATGTTTCTTTTCTAATCCATGAATTCAGAACTGTAATCACAATGTGTTGTTGTCTTTCTGCCTTTTTCTGTAGCTGCTTTTCTTGGGTTTAGCTCCCTTGCTGCTGCTAGAGAGAGGGATTTAAAGTGACAGATAACAGAGCATTCCAATCAATTGTTTCTACTGTGTGCATACTTTGTGCCATGTTTCAGACATGCTCTTATTTTTTTTTCCTCTTAAGTGGTTCAAACCCCTTTTAATTCATAAGAAAAAAAACATTAGGCATAATGTTTTTTTTAACCATGATATGTTATGATGTCTTCTTCAAATTGTATTCCTTCCTTGTGTAGATAGATACTGGAGTGTTGGAAGCAATTAACATAACTCAGAGAACTAATTTCCTGTGGTTCTTTAACTCTCTATTTATGGCTTTCAAAAGAGTGGATCTGTACTCTAAGGATTAGTGCAGTCTATAAATTTTAGTTGTCTGACTCTTTCTTTTTTACTTTTTAAGGAATTAAGATAAGAAAAATTCATTGGTGGCTGAAAAATCACATTAGAAAAAGGCAACACACTTTGTAAAAAGAAGGGCTTTTTTCTTCCCTTTCTTCCTAAATCTTGCCCTCCCCCACAGAAAAGATGGATTTGAGTTGTGCTGCAGGAGATCTCAGCCATCTCCTTTGTAACTGAGCTAATCACACACACTTCTGATTCTCTTTCTGAATTTTTTGAACCTGACTTTCATGACCCAGGACCAGGTGATTCCCACATCTGTAGTCTGACCTGTTGCACTGCCTTTGATCAGGGGGAGGATTCAGCTATGGACAAAAAAAGGATTAGGATTTTTTCCCCAAACAGCTTTTTCCAGCATGATGGGTCTCTCAACCACTTGACTGGAAAGCGACTCTGCTGATTTCAGGGGTGTTGGACTAGATAATCTTTAAGGCTGCTTCCAACCCAAACCCTTCTGTGATTCTAGGACAAATCCCCTCATCCCCTGGCAGGGCCAGGTGCCAGCACTGCCCATCCCAAGGGCACTGATGCCCCTCAAGCCTCACAGACTGCCCTGAGTGGATGGAGCTGCCAGGCACCCCCATGTGTGCTTTGGGATTTTCAAAATGGACCATTTAGGGGCATTAAACTGGTGCCCAGCCCTGGGGCATTATGGCATCAAAAAACTACCTGGGGCAATCTGCACCTAGACTGAGACACTTTTATTTCATTACACAGCTACACATATGTCTTACACAGCTTAAGTAAATTTTGCTTTTAGAAACATCTCTAGGGAGTGAGCCAGCCCGTTATTTATTATTATTGCCCTTGCAATCCTGTCCTCACTAGATTCCTTTTGAACTTGTAAACTCTCTAACCTGTCAGGTAAAACAAACCACAAATGAAGAAAGGTTAGAATGTAAAATCCCCAGGTCTGTGTTAAAGTGCTATTTTATCTACTGCTAAAATTGTACGTTGCAAAGGTGAAGAGAACCATTAGTGAACAGGTGCCCTGAATGAGAAAAGATTTCAGACCCTGGACCTAGAAGCCTCATTGTTGATTTATTTGAAAAAACTACAGTATTTAGTACTTGATTCAGGGCAAAAATGGAGTTTCTCCACTCTTCATCTTCAAGTAAAGAAGAATGAGCTTTCCTAGCAGACCTTGCCCTGCCAATAGGAATAAATGACTGTGATTTCTGAACGCTCTCAAGGAGACCTGGAGACTCAATATGCAAAATCTCTCATTCTATCATTGAAAGTGCAGCCTTGGATTATTACTGACAGCCAAGATGCAGTTAAAGTAAAGGTCATGCAGACTATTGACAATAATAAATTCTAAGATTTGCTATCTTTTTGCTGAGGCCTGCATTAGGCTATGCATCAAAGACCTGTATATATAAAAAAAAAAAAAGTGGTTTGCTCTCAGCTAATAAAAAAATGCAATGTACATATTTCAAGCATGCTTTTTGAAGGAGCTAGAATAGACCTCTTGTATTTCATATCCTTATCTTTTAAATTAACAAATAAATTTAAAATCATCTTTTACCAGTGGGTGTAGCATGACTGTATGTTTGAATAAAAGCTGAGTGTAAACACTAACAATTTCACTCAATTTTTGGTGTGTAAGCCTGAGGTAAAGAAAAAAGTTTTTAATATTATATTTATTATTAAATTGCCTGTTTCTAATTGGAAAACAAATATGTATTGCTTCAAAACTCAGGGCACATGGTAGTTTTTCTTTTCAACCTCTTCATGAAAAATGGGTTAAAAAAAAACTAGAGAAAGAACAAAGCCTGAGAAATAGAGCTGCTCAAGGTTTCAGTTATTGATGCTTAAATGCAGGGAAGAGCAACTCTCTGAAATTAAATAAGACTTGATAAATGACTTCTAATTTTAGCAATGAAATTAATATATGGAACTTTGTTGGTTTTTTTTTTCAACTTTTGACATGGAAGCACCATTTAGGTCTCTTTCCTTGAATATAATTAATGAATTTGGTTCTCACATAGAACAGATTGAGAACCCTGGATATTCATTGCAGTTCTATGATTTATTCAGAGAGCAGATAGTTCATAGGGATTTACAGTAGAACTTGTCATATTTAGAACTATAGCCTAACACTGATATGAGAAAAAAAAAAAAAATCTTTAGAAGGAGGGAGAGCAGAAGAGTGAAGTCCTTGGTCCTCTGTGGTAAGGCTAACAAAACCTGTGCATATTAATTGCCAAATGTGGATGTTTTTGCTACAAGAGCTTTTGCCCAGGGGAGAGGGACAAACACCACCAAGTGACACATTTTTCAGCTGATAGTAACAACTTACAACCACTGGTAACTCAGCTGAACTGGCAACAGAGGAATGAAAGATGCCATTTTTTATTTTCAGTCTCATAGCTTATCCCCTATCAAACATGCAGTTTGAGAACAGCAAGATTTCCATAACATGCATATCAGCTTTTTAAGTACTGCTGAAATATCTGAGTTTGCTTATGGATGTGCCATGAAGGTTCCTGATGGTTGTATTTAATTGTAACTGGAATGGAGAAAGCAGTAGGGAGAAAAAGGTATTTTGAAATCTATTGCTCCTATATCAACTGTTAAGTAAACAAACTTATAATTAAATGCTGCTTCAAGCACAGAGAAAGTAAGAATGCATAAGGGACTTTCTATCTCACACATACTTAACTTTCTTTATTGCATTTGATTGTTGAGTCCCCCCCAAATGCTTCAATTACAGCAAAATTTGTTATTAAATAAGTGAAACAAAAAAGCACATACAATTTCAAAATAATCTGTATTAAAAACATATAAAATTTTCATTAAGCTATCTATTATGACTCTAGAATCATTATATTAGAAAGTTTTATTATTTTAATAGTTCATACAAGAGAAATATGTATTTTTAATTGAATTTCTTTAAATTGGGCTTTTAAATTATCCAATTACTACTCAGTTCAATGGAAATCAGTTAGTACTAATAAGAGTGTAGTCTTTGTCTCCTAGATGCTATTCATATACAGAAACTGCAGGATATTTTCAAGGTTTAAAACTATTCCAATGTTACTTCAGCTGATACACCTTTCTTACCTCATCAGGCATCTAGTGCCAATGCTGTGATTTCAGTCACCTAAAGTAAATGGAGTGTGCACAGTGAAAATTTCACAAACTGGTATGGAAATACTGAATTCCCACTGTCAGGCCTAATTTCTTCATCTGCATGATGTGTTCTGCTAGCATATGTGAAAATCAGAATGAAACCACAACTTATCTTTCAAGTCCTTTTAACTTCTAGACTAGAAAGCGAGTTATGACCTGATATATATGAAAAATTCCTCATACTTGGCTTAAAAAATTTGGTTAGGAAATCGCTAAAAAGCAATTTTTAATTTTTTTTTTTTCATTTACCTTTTTTTTCTTTTTATTACTAAGTGATCCAGAATTCAAATGTAAAACTTAAGGAAAGATGCCATCTGCATTTCAAGGAAGCTCCACCTGCCTAGGCAGTGTTGGGGCAGTGGGGTGTGAGTGAGTACATGGGGTTTGCTATAAAATCTTCATGGCCAGCAATCTGTGGTGTCAAATACCAGCACAAGTTAGGCCAGCATGACAATGACACATTTACTGTGCTTCATTGTGTTTGTTTATGCCACATTTTCTTTAGATTGTCTGCTTTTGTCAATCTCTTGCTCGTGTTGCCCCATAAAAATAAGAAGCTCCTATGGTACCAGATGTGATATTCTTCAGGAACAAAAGTAGTGAGTTCTGCAACTGCAGCAGGAAGCCTGTTTCTACAGGTTCAACCAATACTGCATCATTTGGATCCACAAGTGAAGTTTATTTTCCTTTTAACCAGATCTTAAACAGGCTGAGTCTCAAGCAGCTGAGGTGAGGTCCCATGAACAAACTGTCTTAATCTTAAACACACTAGATTATAAAAGGAAAAACTTAATCTCCCCAGCCCAAAAAAAAAAAAAAAAATCACAGAAATAAATTTCTGTGGCCAAACTCTCCAAGGTAACAGTAGTGATCTTATATCCCCTCAGAGCTCTCCACTTAAGTTACTTACCTTCAATAAATTATGGAGTTTGGCTTATCACGTTGCCATCCAGCTGTTAAATAAATGGGCACATGTGTGCCCAGAGGTAAGCTATTAGCCTGCAAAAAGCCTTTTTATGCTGCCCATTATTGCAAGAGTACATCATGGCAACCTGAAGGATTGATTGCTGACTCTGCTGGTCCTTGTCTCCCGCCTGCTGTGCTGCAGGATTTGGAGGTGGCTCAGGATGGTGAGGCTGCTACATGGCCCTGCAATGGCTATCTCTACACATTATTGCTTTTTTCAGGCAATTAGGTTTAGGGAACAGTGTGCACTCAAAATGATGTGTGCTGGAACTGCGTCTTGGAGCTGTCTTTTGTCTTATTTAATGGGTCTCTTTATTCTCAATGTCCCAGGCAGTCCTGTCAGCTGACCTGTGCTTTGAACCTTACCAACTGAGCTCACAGAGTTCTGATGTATTGGAGGCTTTGAGTCTAAACATAATAGTTTTATTTCACTTCTGGGATTTGCCTTCAGCAGGAGGATTGAAGGGTGGGTGGGCAGGAGTTGTGTGTTTGTGTGTTTTATTTTTCCTTCAGTTTATTTTTCTTTTTTTACCTTTATGCCAATTACTCAGAGCCCTAAAATGCCCACCATGAGTCTTGTGGGAATTGATTGAAGTGTGACTGTGTGTTTGACACTCTGATTAGCATTCTCTGTGAATTCAAAGTGAATCACAATAACATTCCAGGTTTTGCTTTTGGTTTTGGGTTTGTTTTCCTTTTTTAAGGTTTTCTGAGTGTTTGTTTTTGTTATTTTTTGTTTGTCATGTTTTGTTTTTGTTGAAGCTTACTACAATAACTGCTTTTAGGCAGGTTATATTCTTTGTGTGTCATTAAGGATAAATTGCTACTGTTTCTTCCCATGTTAGTCTACAACAAATATGAGACAACACATGATAGAAACTGTCCTGTAGCACTTGCTAAGTCTTCAATATTATTTGGCTCTTCTAAGCATGAATATAAGTCTTGCTTCCTTGTGTTTCCTACCTACACTCCAGGCACCCTCTTTCTGGAATATTGTGCCTGTTCTTGTTAAGAATGGATTTGGATTTGTTTATGTAGGAATCCAGAAGCATTAGTGTTAATTTGCAGTCCATGATCAAACATAATGAGCATGACACTTTCAATGATGTAGCTTTTTGTGTGTTTGGTTTTTTGGAGTAGTTCTGCTGTGGCAAGAAAGCTGCCAATTTTGTCCTGCCAGAGGTTCCAATCTCTCTGTACCTGCAGTCTGCTCTATGAATTCTTTATTTTATTTGTGAATGCTCTCTTGGTATCCAGAAGGGCAGCCTTGGCAAGCAGATCAGGATTTTCTCAGAGTAAGGCATCTAGTGATGCATCAAGCTCTCCAAGTCAACACAGAGCTTAACTCTCTGTGTGCAAACCTTTCCTGTGTTGACACACATTAAAAAGTGCAGAAAAACAGAGTGCAAGTGCAGGGTTATGTGCAGCTTATGATACCTTTGGAACAGCTTAAGACCTGTGCAAACTTCTCCAACACACTGCTCAGGAATCCAGTATCTTCCTTGTTATGTGCACCCTGGGAAAAAGCAAACAGATGTGTGCTTGTGTAAACAGGAATCTAGCAGCGAGTTGTGCCCTGCACCAAGTTGCCAGGTTTGCCTGTTGGGTTTGTGGTGTGACAGCTAAAAACCCTCCTGTAATTGGGCTCGATGATGTGTCATGATTTTAATTACATTTTAAATGTGGTATGCTAACAGAGTCAAGTGCCACTTGTGTGGAGGTGAGTTTTGAAGATAATGCTTCCACCTGCAGCGTGCTGGGTTTCTGCCAGTGGCTCTTCCTGACACACACAGAATCAAGATGCTGATGGAGATAGTATCAGCAGCAGGATGTGATGATCTTTTATCTCACCAGATATTGAAACAAAAGGCATCCAAGGAATTTTGGGTCAGCTGTCACTGAAGATCACTGAATACAGCAACTTACATTACCAATTTTTTTAGTTCTTTTTTCGGTGTTCTGAATGTTGAGCAGCGTGTGGCTGGGACCTGATTTCCCCTGGAAGAATAAAGGCTGTTAATAGCCAGAGGGCTAGTCAATAACTAAAGTTGTATAGTAAAAGCACACCTGAATCTCTTTTCAGATCCCTCTTTGCCCAAAAGAATGACACAACTAAAGCTAGCTGGTATGTTTTAGTGTCTATATGCAGGGAACTGCTTATTACATTGGCAACTTCACAGGCTTCATAGGTCTAAAGATTTATCTGTAAGGTATGTCACAGAGATTAATGTCTTTGAAAAAAATTAATTCCCAGATTTTTGCAGTTGTATATTGTTGTGGAATGAACTTACTCATTTGAGAGTTTTACATCCCTTTCTGACATTCATCCTGTTCAACAGCATTGTGCTGTTTTCTCCTTGGACAACTAAGTTTTGAATTATCCTTTGTTGTTTTGGGATTGTAGGATTCTGTAGGGTATTTCATATTTTCAGTGTTATGTTTCATGCAAATGTAGCAACTCCTCTGCAAGACTCAGATGTATTTTCTGCCCTTTCATTTGTGCCCCTTTGACAGGTAAAGGGAATTTGAATGCTTGTATTTGAAACAAACTAAGGGGAAAACCAAAATTCACTTCTACAAAATAATTAAATTTACAGTTGGATAGTAAATATTAATGAAGCTATATTTCTGTTTAAATTCATCTATAATATATTTTTCCAAGAAAAATTGTGGAAAAGGACAGAAGATACACAGAGGTGTGCTCAGAACACTGTATACTGAAAGAACAACAAAAATTATGAGTGTTAGGAGAGTTAGGAATTGTTTCTGGTTTTGACTACTTTTTTGTTCTACTCTATAGATGTAATATATATATGTATTAAAATTCGCAGTAGATATTTTGACCCTTAATGTGTGTGCATTGACATAAAATATTTTTATCAATATATAATGTCCAACTATGAAATCCCATGTTACTTATCAAAGTATGTAGTAGTTACTGTTTTTTCCTTATACTTTAAAGAAATCACTGGGGTGATATGAGACTCCCTAAAAGTGGAATATATGGAGATAGTTATGTTCTCAGCCTAGCTGGGTAACTTCTTTTTGCACACACCTCACTTCAAATAATCCAGCCAGTTGATATCGGTTAATACTTTAGTAACTTAAATGTAGGACAACACCAGGACTTAATTCTGCTTGGTGTCTGTAGAATATTGGGGGGAAAAAAAAGAAAATTTTTGTCTGTTTTTATTCTAGTCAGCTGCTGAAAACCTATGCCTATATTCCCTTTTTGAAAGCAACACTTCATACACTTCCCCAAGCAGGTGATATGAACTAAGCCAATCATTTGGGATTTGCATATATCAAATGCAAACAGCCTTTTTGAAGGGTGTGACAAAATGCTATCAAAGAACCAGTATATGGGTGGGAGACAAACTGCTTTTAAGCATCATGGTGAAGATTATTTGTGGACTCATTTTACAAAGAAAGAGGAGAAGCAGCAAATTAACTCTTTTATATCCCAACTCTTGAACAGCAATTTGCAGGGTGGTGCTGACAGGCTTATGAAAACAGTTTTTCTGTTGGATCCAGCTGCTGGATTTGTATATTCCTGGAGTCATTTTGCCCTAATTCTTCATTTTTTATGCATGGGGAGATTTTAACACAGGAAACAGTTAAACTGTTTGTATAAGGAAGAGGTGCAGATTCAGGACTGTTTAGATTAGAACACACTGATGTTGTACAGAGTAATTCTTCTTTGCTGGGGGAAGGTTCTTCTGAAGAAGTTTTCCATTTATTTTAGGGGTCTTGGCTCATTCTTCCAGGCAAGATATTCACAGGTGAGGATTTCACCTGCCCTGGGGGATATTATAACTTCTTAGCAGTGAGTACTTGTTACTGTAGAAACTGCTTTGTCCTCAGCAAGTGTTTGTGAGGCATATTTGATCAGGAAAAAGATGATTTTCTAAGCTGGCAAAAGGGAGATCATGGCCACAAACTGCAGGTTTGGCTTTGAGTAATATGCTTTCACAGAGCTGCTTCTGTATGTTATTAAATAGCTGCTGGATAAAATTCAGAAATACTCCTGAAATCAGGTCCCAGTACAACAGACTGCTTTCACAGTCTAGTAGCTGCACTGGGAGGAGAAATTCACCCTGCTTTAGTCTGATCCCTGGCACAGCCTGGAAAGAACTGCATGTTGTGCTCTTCCAGGGTCAGGAGCTGGCACACTCCTCTTCACCCAGGCACATATCCCAGATTACCTCCTGGAACAACAGCAAGGAAAGACCTGGGCAGAAGGAAAGCAGCACTTCTGGGGCACTTCTGACATGGACAAAAAGGAGAGATGTCTTTGGGTATTTATTCATTAAAGGGAGATGCTTGGGCTGTTCTCCTTTCTTGTGCTTTAGGTGATGCATTGTTTCGTGAACTGCCAATGTTTGTGCATTTTTGAAAAAATACTATTCCAGGATGAAAATGCTCACGTAAATCTGCATGTAAAAAAGGAACAGCCTTGTTAAAAAAGAATAGGTTCCAGAAATGAAGAGTCAGGACATCAATCCTTTTCTAATAAAGGATAATTAATTCCTTTTATAGAATTGTGATTCTAACTGATTATAAATGCATTCTACTCTAAAGACTAATTTAACAACTGGGTCAGTGGCTACAATGCCATCCTTATCAGTTATATGACGGATAGAAGCACCTGACACTACCTTTGCTCTTTGAAAGGTTTTCAACAGATTCCTTTGTCATTTTGAGGCTGCCTTCGATCCTTAGCTTTCAAAAACAATAAAACATGTAATGACTTTGTAGCTGCTAATGCTGCATATTTATCAAGAACACAGGAGTAGTCTATGCTGAAGCATAATGTTTTCATTTATTATTATTCAGAAGGGTGCTAGGATTACCTCCTAATAATTTATTAAAGTCAGTTTAAATGAAGAATGGCCTATGCTCAGGAAATCTGAGGTGAGTAGAGCATCCCATTGATTTTTTTTGGAATGTGGATGAGAACATGAGTATAAGGATGAGTATGCTGCTTTGTTTCTTCAGTTGGTAAAGGCAAAATATTACAGTGTGCAATTTCAGAAAGGATATAAAACTGAATATCTTTTGAGGGTAATAAAGAATATTTTTTACAGGTTTAATTATTTTTAAAAGCTAATGCCTGAGCAATGTGGCTCTGACTATGGTTGAGCCAGGTATAAACAGACATTTCACTAGCTTTCTACATGCAGTTGTCAGTGTAGGTTAATCCAGGGCTGACACAGCCCTCAGATTCACTCTGGGGCCTCTCAGCACAGACTACCCTTGTTATGAATGGTGTCAGGCAGTGTGATGGCTTTGTGCTTGTGATGTAACACCACCACTGCAGGTAGCAGAAGCTGCCACTTATTTATTCCAATGTGGGAACTTGAAGCGCATTTAAAAATACCCAGACCCAAAAAAGAACATCAATAAACCCACAAACAAACAGCAGATAAACAGAAATATAAGCATCTTTTAATTTTTTTTTAATGAGTATATCAGCCATCATTCATAAGTAAAAGCTTAGACTGTCCAGGTTCACAGACTTTACCAGTTGTAAACTAGTTTTTGCAAAACCAGGTAAGTCCTCAGTGAGTTAATTGGGTCTTGCTGAACTAAACTTTTAAATGATGTAACAATGTAATGTGTTGAAATTACCAAAATACACTTCAGAAAAGCTTGAGGCTTTTTCTTTCTTGAAGGTACTGATTTGTTCTATGATTTTACTTTTTGGGTGATTGCAGCTGCATGATACTCATATAATATAAACAGAATATAGACCAGGGTTATATCATTGCTGTGGTTAAGGAATGGTATTCCCCAGTGTATGTTCACACCAAAGCATTCCAAACCAGCTTCTGCTCTCTCACTCCCTCATCCCCTTTCTCTCCCTTTTTCTCCCCTCTCTCATAATTAGAATACAAAATATCAATTAGGTTAGAAAATATTTGATCCCAACCCATAAAATTCTTGTAGCATAGGATGATTAGTGATAACAAAATATGTCAAATCTTTATATGGAACCGAACCTTTTCTTTTTTTTTTTTTTTTTTTTTGTACCTGAATTTGTACGTCAGCTGTGGGAAATTGCATTTTCTGCAAAAACATTCTATGTCTACTAGAAGGGACAAAACAAGAACATCACATTTGACAGGCAGGGCAAATTGTTTCTCTTGGATTATTAAGGGAAGAATTATGCTTTATTTCAGTATTCTAGAAGTTAGTTTACTGGTAAATTAATAAATTCTCTCAGCACTTTTAATTTTTTATTTTTTTTTAATCTCAATAATAATTTCAAAAAAAGTTATAGAAGTGGACTACTTTCAATTACTCTGAGACAAAATGAGGCAAAGATGGGTTGGTGAAGACCTCATGGAAAAAGCTCTTCATTTCCATAGGAGTACAGCCAGGAAAAATGTATCAAGTGTACAAAGAATGCCCCAAAATATCATTCTGTGACTTCTTCAAATTAAACTCCATGCTTTGTCATTTACAGGGTGGTGTTGTGTAGCATAATTTAAAATGAGAGGAGTTTATATATTTGTCATTCAAACCTACCTATGAAAAAATACGCCTCTTTCAGTCTCTGAAGGCTTCTTTTAAGAAGTTCAGGGCTTGCCTAAAATTCTGATATGACTTTTACAAACTGATTTTGTGTGTGTGTGTGTATGTGCAAATACATGACAAACTGTGGAACAATCTATAATCTAAACTGACCTTTAACTGCTTTGTCTATTGCCCTGAAGCACTGGTCCTGCTCATTATTGCTGTTTGACATTTTAAACATAGCCTGAGAACTGAACAGGTAAATGACAATTAGATGACTGATGATATAAAATCAAACCTTGTGATTCATTATGAGAGGCGAACTTCAATTTCAAGGGTGCATTTTAGGAAAACAACAATCAGGCTTTAACAAGATAAATTTGTCACTTATGTATCTGACAAAACCAGGGATCTCTGATTTTAGTAGTATACCAAGAAAGATATTCTGGATAATTCAAGAAATGGAAAAATTTGACTGTTTGTTTGTTGGTTTTTTTTTCCCTAATAACAGCAGCATGACTATTGATACAATTTTAATTATCTTAATAAATGAAATTTAATGGTTTGTGACTTAAAAATATCTACCAGTGAGTGCGTGTGTGTACACAGGAGTGCACGTGCATGCATGCATAGGAATTCCCTGGAACACTCCAAACACCTCTGTAGAAAATGTTCCATATTGCTCCACTGCTTGTAAATGCCTGAGAATACAGTGGTTGTGTTGGATCTTGGGATCATATATGGCAGAAAACATAAATAACCTGCATGGACATACATGTGCTAGGCTGGTAAAAACACATTCCTGAGGCTGCAAAGTCACCAGTCTCAGATTTATGAGGAGTCAAAATTGAGGCTGCCTGCACAGCCTTAACCTACTCCATATGTGTATGTGCTTGATACACTTTTATGGGAATGCAAGGCATTGCTATCTTTTGTCTCAGCAATCCTCTGTGATGAGAAAGGATTGTATACATTCTCAGTGAAAAAAAAAAAAAATCCTTTTTTATGTTTTTTCTAGGACAGTGCTTGACCTACACCTTGAAGGTTACTTATCAATGATGTCTTATCCTTAAGACAAATTTATTTACCAACATTTTTGGCCAACTTTATTATAGTTTCAGAGTTCTTCACATGCAATAATTAATGTGGTGCCACAGTTTAGTGCTATATTTTACCTCAGTGCTTCTGCAATTCAGACAATAGAATCAGGAAATGAAATAGAAACAAAGCTGGGGATGCACAGTAAAAGCACATCTGTGGGAAATTAATCTCTAATGGATTGTCTGGGCATGTTCTCAATAGCTTATTTTCCATTTTTTTTAATGTGTTTTCCATTTTTTTAATGTGTTTTCCATTTTTTTAGTCCACTATGATTTTTTTTTTTTTGGTGAATTTTGATGGTAATTTATAAGAATGTGATGCAGTCCTGCTGTGATAAGCATCTCCTTGAGAAGTGTGAAGTGACCATGAAAAAGAAATTAAGAATCCTAGGGACTAGTTCTCAATTTTGGGAGACATTTCTCATCTACCTTTGCTGTCACCTGACAGCATTATGGAAGAATAAAGGCTATGTTGTGTTTGCTGTATCAAATTATAACTGAGGATAAAGTGAGACTTTTTGGGTTGCCTCAATAACCATGTTGAAACAGTAGAGTCTGTCATATTGCATTATGATGGATATAATTTGAGCAAGCTACAAAAGGCTGAAAATGTTAAAGAAAAGTCTGGATGTGTCACTCAATGTCATGGTCTAGTTGACAAAGGTGATGTCAGATTGGACTTGATGATCTCAAAAATTTTTTTCAACTTAGTTGATTGTGTGATTTTGTGATTCTGTATTTCCTTACAGACCTTAGTACCTTGTAATATTACTGTAATATAAAGAAATTTTCTCTAATTACTGTTAAAAACACACACACACACACACACACACACACACACATACACACACACACACACACACCAAATCAAGGCCAAAAAGTCTCAATTTGCCCATACTTTCTATGTTTTGTATTAGGTGTCAACAGTTATCTGAACATTAATTACATACCTTTACACGGTGTATAAAAAATTACTCTTTGACATTTTCAAGGTGACACTTCTCATTATGTTCATAAAAATTCAGAGTACCAAATTGTGCTGGTTTTGGCTGGTAGATAGTTAATTTTCTTCAGAGTGGCTGCTATGGGTCTATGTTTGGAAACTGTGTCGAGCACAGGGCTAATAATAAAGGGATTATTTTTTCTTTATTGCTGAGCTGTGCTTGAACAAGAGTCAAGCCTGTTCACC
Source organism: Alethe diademata (assembly GCA_025584955.1). Taxonomy (NCBI): domain Eukaryota; kingdom Metazoa; phylum Chordata; class Aves; order Passeriformes; family Muscicapidae; genus Alethe; species Alethe diademata. The sequence goes on from JANRMJ010000088.1 coordinate 7,673,434, forward strand.
TCACCCCATCATTGAGAAGTCTGGGGGTGCAGAAGACATTGGGGAAGGGTAGCAGGTGAGGCAGCTGACCCAAGGGATATTCAAAACCAAAGGAGAAATTTGGTTGAGGAACCACTGACTGAGGACTGGCTGGGCATCAGGTTGTTAGTGGTTAAAAGTTGTCTGTTTGCGTGGTTTGTCTCATTTTCTTTTTCACTACAATTGGTTATAATTACTATTTTATTTCAATTATTAAGCCACTGTTTTCTCAATCCATTGGTTTTCTCGCTTCTCACTCTTCTAAATCTTTTCTTCACACCCCTACCTCCCTCCCTTCCAACACTTTTGGTGGCAGAGGAGTGATCCAGGGGCTGTAGAGGGCTTGGTTTCTGGCTGGGGTTAGACCATGACAGCTGTTTTAGGCACTCTGGTTAGAAGGGTTTGGGATAATAACAGAATGAGCAGAGTGCATTACAAGGCATTTTTGTCTGTTAATGATTTCAGGTCACAATACTGATTCATCTGCTCTCAATATTTATTTGGTCTGCACTGTGCTTGGGTATTTTGCTGTACATGTTAAAGACCGCTGCTGGTTTTTGCAGATTTCTGTGCTCTGTAGTCATTAGTGATGTTTTGCCTGAGAAATTTGCTTTTTAAAATACTGACCTCAAGCTTAATCTCGTATTTGGGCTCTGTACTGAAGCCATTAGTGTACTTCCAGTACTGCCTCATGGAAACAATTAACAAATACTTCTTCCTCTGACAAGTTTTTGTGGTAGAAATACAGAATGACACCTTTGCTACCTTCTCTGATGTTCTCTCCCTTGTTGTAATAACTTCTCAGTATCTTGAATATTCAATATATATTTTGATATTTCTTAAACAAAACCCAAGCAATATTCCAAACATTAGAAGTAATTTAAGAATATGACACACAAGAGTATGGTCCCCACAGTGTGTAGGCAAACATGGGCAGGTACCTAAAGAATTTCTCACCTTCAAAGGCCTGGAACTTCACTTCCAAACAACTTCAAGATCCTGATTAAGTGATGTTTGAAAATGAAAAATATTCTGTAGCTAGTCCAAAGAGGTTCAGCTTACTGTGCTGGGCCCTGGCCAGCATCTACCAAACTCTACACAGTGTTATGCAAACATTATAAAATACACACACCACAGACCATATGGTTTTGCCCCAGGTCTTCACTGACACTAGCTCCAATGTATTTCTTAGTTAGAGCTGTGCAATAATACTCAACATGTTTTGCATTAAAACATAACTGACTTGTAAAAGCCAATATTAAACCATCTACCAACAGCTTCGAGTTTGGGAGCATGTGAAGACATTTGCCTTTTCTCCTGTGTGGTCATAAAAAGAAAGAGGCTGTTTGCTGGTGTCAGAGAGGTTCTGTGGAAGAAATTTAACTCCAGGAATAACTCTTTGCAGCTGTAATCATGAAGATAAACAGCATCTTCAACTGTGGGCATGGTCTTGTGCAGAGAAGGCAGAAGGCTTGTAGAGAAAATGGAAGGCTTGTGATTCCTTAGAGGCCTAAAGCCTTTTTCACATAAAATTTCAGGTGTACCTAAGTTAGATCATCAATCTACTCAAATAACTTCTCTGCAATTTTGGCAGGTAGGGGAGAAAAAAGAAAAGAATAAATAAACATATGAGTAGAAAGAAGCACTATAGTGTGTTAAAATATATCAGGGAATATAGTTCACTAAAGTTGTTGAGAATTGGACAGAATTTAGAAAAAGAAGCTGTAAAAAATACTTGGAGGGCTAAAATGGGCTTTTCAAAGTTTTTTTTCTCTTTTTTTAATATGTATGCTATTTCGTGGTGTCTTTTCTCTAAAGATACAGCAAGATAAAATGAGAGAAACTTGAAGCTTGAAGGACTGTTTGGTTTTGCTACTCAAGTAGGATGCTTCTGATAGATAAAAATAGCCTTGGAACATCTCACAGAATAATGCAATGCATTCTGGGTCACTCTCATGCTTAGATGAAGGGTAGGGAGCTACATATTTGGGTCTCCTTAGCTCTTGAGGGCTGACACAGCTGAAATTCTTTATGGAGAAATGCTGCTGCACTCCTTCAGTGTATCCAGTTAGGGAATTCTAAAGAAAAAAATGGGCTTTTGGTGCACTGACTTTTGCACTCCAGTAGCAGTCAACGTGTACCAAAATGATATGTGACTTCCTCAAATAAAAGATTACAGCCAAATATATCTACTGTATCTCAATTCTAATGCTGCCACTTGTACTTTGATTGTAAATTTGTCCTTCTGGACGTGGATGTCTCTAACATCATCAGTGTGTCTGTGGGAAAACTGAATAGTGCTCACTGCATTTGTGTTTCCATAATGTCAACATGTACAAAACACATTTCTCTGAAGCAGGCATTGAACTTAGTTCTGCTTCACGTTTGAAACCTGTGTGTTTTTATTTTCTTCTTTCTGTACAGAAATATCCCACTAACAAAACATTTACTGTGCACTGTCACTTTGTTACTTACTATACTTTCATTACTGCCATAATTAATTGCAAATCATATCTTCTAAATGTGTATTAAGCATTATAAGGATGAAGCATACCTTTGTTTTCAGTTTACAATACTCCTTGCTTCATCTGTTTGGGCTCACCCCAGACATAACAAACTATTATGGATGAACAATTAAATACAGTAAAGGTTTACTGGTTACTTATAAAAGTATCTGTCAGATGACTAATTATCTATAAACAACATATTTGTCAGGGGGAGCTTCAGTGCAGCTCAGAGAAGAAAGATATAATCAGCTTGTTAATTTTCTGTTTTCTTGATGAAAATTTGTTGTACTCACTTTAAAATCAGTTTTCCTCACTAAGAAGGAGTTTAACAATTTAGGGATTATCTATTTTCAGTTTCTTTGGATCACCAGAGGTGTATGAATGTCAAACTGGTGAATAAAACTGAGAGAAAATCTTGAACTGGGGAAGTTTCATTCTTGGCAGAGGTGACGAAATAGCCTTGCTGGGAGAAGCAAAGAAAAGGGGGAGAAAGGTGATCATTAGAGCAGCAAAAGGAGAAAAGCAAGGTAGCTGTATGAAATAGTTGCAGTCATTCCATGTCCAAAGAACATTATTTTGACTGTTTTGTTGCTGTTGTTAGGGACAAATCTATTGCATTGAAGCATTTCTTTAAATATGCCTACATACATATGTAGCAATTTGCAAATGTCTCAAAAATCCAACCTGCTTGTGAGGCGTGATAGTGCATACAAACACAAATAATTGAATATGCATTCTTTGGTAAGGCACCTTGAATGAAAAATGAATCTTTATGAGTTACTACTCAAATTGTGTTTTTTCCTTTACATATGCAACTGCAGTATCAGTGCTGATGACTTTAAAACAAGGGTAGGGAGGAAGAAAACAAAACATTTTAAGATCAAGACTTTTCCTTACCATTAAAGTGTAATAAATTCCTATTGGTGAGTTGTCCTTTTCTGCTGTGCTTATATAAAATTATTTACTCGAGTGTTACTGGTTTTCACAATGCTGTTCTTGCTGCCTTTTAGAGTAGCTATCCTCATTTGCCTTCCTTATTCCAGAGTGAGAAAAAGAATTTAGAAAAGTAACTCACCACTGCTGAGGTTCATTTAGCAAACTTTGGATCCCTGTTATGGTTTGCCTTCTGGCTGTCTCCCTGTCTGGCATGCAGCACTGTATCATCCAGTTGCTCTGAGAAGTATAATTGGCATATTGAAAACAGCAGCAGAAAACAGCTCAAGGTCTGAATTAAGGCTTTCAGTTTTACAAACAACAGTTGAACGTGTTTTTATAGGTTTTTCAAAGACATTTCTAGCAGATAGAAGCACTTGTGTATCCTAGAGAAAATCGGTAGGAGACCTATAAGATTTTTTTTCCCTGTCTTGTGTAATGTGTGTTTATATGATTTTGGTACTGCCTTTACAGTTTGAGAATCTTCTTTATGTTGCCTGGTTGAACAATATGAGCTACAAATTAGATGACAATTATTCCAGCCTTTATAGCTAGGCAAATGCTGAGGGATATGCATAAACTGTTATCCATCCACAGCAGCTGATGTACATCTTCTAATGCAGAGAAATATAATTATACTTAATGTAGGTTCATGTAGCCAATGAAATGAAAGTAAATTTCTAGAGCAGTTACTTGAAACTGCAAGTCAATTATCAGCCTACTCTTCATCCTTTCTAGTTTACTTGAAGCATTTGTTAAAAAACCAAAAAACAAAATATTTTTTAACGTGGGTGCCCCTGACAAGGAAACCAAGCAGCTAAAAATGTTGACAACAAGGGAACCTTCAAGTTGCCTGATAATTTACTGTATTAAGTGCAGATAAGGAGCCTGGTGTTGATTATGTACTTCTGATGTTAGCAGGGTTTCTGATCCTAGTAATACAGCTTTTTAATAATTTGAAAGCTGAGAACAGTTTATAATTTTAATACTGGGGCTGATAAACTATCCTTGTGTGCTTTGTGGATACTTGACCTCTCTATTATTTTATACATATGATCTGATACAGATTCAGAAGAAAAGATCCCTTAAGCTGAACTGCTGGAAATTTTGAAATAGCCATACTAATTCTACCTTGTACTGCCATTTGTTTTTTTTCACAATATTAACCTCCCCTCCAATAGCCATCTTCAAGCATCTGTTAATACTGCAAACAGTGAATCAGCTCTGTGAAAGGCAGGCTCAGTGGAACACCTTGGCCAATCTTCATTCCAAAACGTATAATTATTTGCAAACTAGCCTCAACAATGTCAAGTTAAGCCCAAATCACAGCCTTCCAACAACCCTTTCCTACTCTGCTTATCAGTTTTTAGACATATGGTTTGGCTCAAATGTTTAACTTAAAATATGCCACCTACAGCTAAGCCTTCTACATCCTCTTTTGTTTTTTCAGCTAATGAGAATAATTGATCCTTTTCTTCTGTATATCACCCTTTGTGTGTTGGTAGACATGAACATCTATGCATGGTCTTTTTTTTTTTTTTGCTAAAATAAACACATCTTAATCTTTCTTTGGGTACCACGAGTGCTTTTTTTCCCCCCACATACTTGTGAGTTTTTGCTTCTCTCTTCTTAACTTTGTTGGATTTATTTATTTCAAAATGTGTCAATATACTGCTTTAAATAAAATTGAGTAATTGTAAGAAAAAAAACAATATGTTGGAATTCCTTTCATATTTTTCTGCTCTGATTAATTTGATCTTCAGTTTGGGGTCTTGGAAGATTTTTGGGTTTGGTTGTTTGTTTAGTTTTTTTTAAAATCAACAGAAATACAGTCTTTATTCTAATAACATGTATAAAGCTTGCTTTACATGGTTTTGGATGCTGATGAGACTATAAATTCACTTACTACATCCTTGTTCTACTTTCTGCCTTCACTTTGGGTGGTAAATGGGTCAGATGCCTAATGTCCCACCAGCACTTTTTTGGACAGTCTGTCCACTGAAGTGGGTCACAGCCCAGAAAAAAAGCCAAATCACCTCCAGTCCATGTCCTTGTGCAGATGTATTGAATTTGGGGAGCAATGAGGAAGGTACAGACACATGTGAGGTGCCCAAAACACACTGGTGATATTTACCCACCACTTGTAGTGTTTTAAGATACCTCAGAATAATATCACATGGATTTTGAAGTTTTCACTGGGGTTCATAGGGTTATTAATATCAACATTTTTGAGTGTGTGAAGGCTTTATTTTGCACAGTATCACTACAGAGTTAATGATAAGAGCCCCAAACTGGTCTGGCAATGCCAGTCATCTTGCAGTGTAGGGCAGACTCATTAATAAATTCTGCTTATTTGAGATTAGAGTTTACTGATAAGCTTCTTAAGTGAGGTCTTTTTCCTTCTGACAATAAAGTTTTATCAATAAAAATACAGGACTGAAGCCACACAGCAGTTCTGTATTGAATGTCCCTCCCTGCTGACACCTAAAAACCTCAGGAAAATGTAGCAGTAATGTGAAATTTGCTTTCCTCCACAGCATTTTGAACAAACAACTGTTTTGATATAATATGGAAATTAAGGTATTGGTTTACAGCTACTGATGCTGAGATGTTGGGAGAGAATATAAAGTATGACAAAGCTGCTAGAAACTAATTTAAAACTTTGCAATTTAGGTGTTTACCATGGATACATGGAACAAAACTATTAAATATTAGTGAAGTACAACAATATAGGGTTTTATTAAGTTGTCCTTACACTGTAAAGGAGACACAAATTAAATATATCTTTATTGTACCTTGTTAACCCTGCTTAGAGAATTATGATGAAAACCTCTGAAGATCTAATCAGCCCCTTGCTGGTGTTTCAGTCTGTTTAATTTATATCCTACCACATTGTATGTGCTGTTAATGTGCTCTGTGACACTCATTTTATTTATTTACTATGTATGCATTACACATCTAAGTAAAAGTACAGTAGGTATTTTAGTACTTGAAGAGAAAAACTTCTTGGATAGCAGGAGTCTGAGACTACTTTTTCAATGTGCAAAGTGAATTAAAAAAAGAAAAAGAGCTAAAGACATGTTATATCATTGAATTCTGATTCTCATTCCCAATAAATATGTCATTATTACTTTAAAAGGAAGGAGTTCAGGAGAAAAAAAAAATAAAGTTTTCTTAACTTTCCAAAATGGTAAAATTAAATATATAAATTTAATACCTGGCTCTTGAAAGATGTCACACAAACCTCTAGTTTGCTTACATCTTCAAGGTTGGAGAGTGTTATTAATCTATGAGAAACTAACTGATGTCAGAATCTTGAAAAGTCATGAGCTTTGAGACAGTTCAGGCTTTCAAGTTCTGCTCCATCTCTAATGTTTAATACATACAGCTTTATAATCTTTGGAAGTCAAAATGCACACTTGAAATACCAGCCTCAAATCCTTCTGAAGTGTGTGACATGTCTCTCTGGTAACATGCAGCATTTTAGAAGTGCTTTGGGCCTGAATGAATGTATGAATGTGAGGAACAGAGGCAATCCAAAGGGAGCAACAGAGGCAACTCCTCATGTGTGGTAATCTGTTGATCTCCTTTGAATGAAGATGGAAACCTCATAAACATTTCAGAAGTGTGACAAATTTGGAAAAAAATAGTTTAGACATGTCACGTGCTGAAGACCAGTAATTGAACTTTTTAATGATGAAGATGAGAAACTATTTCCATGCATATTTCCACTACTTTCTTATATGTCCATATGCAGGAAGTGTGGCATGACTGCAAATTATTTTGTGAAATTGACAATTTTAATCAGATATGACTTTATAAATTTTATGTAGTTGCATATTAGTATTTAACACTCAAAGTTTCAAATAATTACACAATTTTTGAAGGCTGATTACTTTAAGAGGACATCTTGTAATCAGGGTGCTAAATTATGGAATAGGAAGAAGTTCAAGAGTAAAAGCAGGAGATGTCAAGCTAGTAATAGGAAAAGTAGGCACCTGACCACATCTCCAGCACATTACTGTGCTGCAGTAAAAGCTAATTACATCGCTGGACTAGAAAGCAAGGCATTTGGAGTGTACATCTGTCTCTGCTAACCTTTTTGTGCACATGACCTGTGGGTTAGTCTTTCCATATGTGTGAGATTTTTTTCCTCATCCCCTGCTTTAATCACTTACCTGGTAGAGCCTTCCCAGACAAGGATTGCTGTTTAAAGCATTAGCATCTGACTCAGGAGTGCTGCAGTCTGCAGGAGTGACCTGCACCTTGCCTGGAGCTCCCAGAAACCCAGACTGGCCCTACCTGAAGTATGAAAGAAATGCTTAATGCTTGTAATCAAATGTGTATAAGATCAGATCTCAGTCCCACAAATGCAGTTTAATACAAGAATAGTCCAATTATACTCAGTAAGTTTTTCAAATGAAGGTTATAGACCTTTACAGGACTGTGTGCTCTGTAATGAGAAGGAAAATGGTGACAAATCTGACAATTACACAGTAATAGAAAACAGAAAAATCTGATAGAGGGTTATATTGTGATAGAAAACACAGAAACAAAGGTGACTGTCCTTGAGTGAAAGTTGTAATGAATACCTGTTTATGGAATTCGAAAAAGAGTAAATAGAAGAAAGACTGTTCCTTCCTCAGCAGGGGGCCAGCTGTGCCTTAGTTTCCTACTTTTTGTGGTAGAAGTTTCAAAGCAATTATACAGTATGTGCTGGCTTTTCTAAACAAGATCACTCCACCCTATATCCATTCCAGTGCAATTAAAGCAATCCCCCTACCTGCATGCCCATTCTTGTGTGCATATGATCCCCATATAATATATACCATGTGTATAATTCGCATACTTAATAAAACACAGATATCTTTGCACATGATCCATTCACCTTCATGCTCACTAAGCCTTTTTGTGAGGGTTGTTTCAGCTGTGTTGTGCTCAGTCCCATGACAAAGTACATACAAGCTTAGATCTCCATTCTTTTCAAGGGGGTTTAATCCACAGGCTCAACCCATTCCATTCTAAAGTATTTTTCTGTAAACAAAGTCCTATGCTGCTGCTGCTTCTCCTTCAGCCTTTATAATGTGTTTTCCTTTTCATGTTCTTCCCCAGAATTCACTTTCCAAGTCCTGTGGAGAAATTTCTTTTCATGTGGTACCTAGGTCTTGTATGATGCTTCTTGCTCCATCTGCAAGAACCAAATCTCAGATGCCATGTCAAGATTATTCAATAACTTTTTATTACTATTCTTCATTTTTCATAAGTTCAGAGTCTTCTGTCTCTGCATGTACATTAGCCAAGGTTGCACTGTAAAATCAGCAAAGAAAATTAAACTTTCTTGAAGAATGGTGACCATTATTTCATAGTCAGCCTCCAGTGTATAGAAAATTGAACTTAAATTCCTGTATTTATTGTGGAAATTCAAATCTACTTTTTGAAGAATGCAGCAACTACTCAAAAAAAGATGAATTCCTTATGCGTGTGGAGGGTGCTCTTACTCCTTCAGATTGAAAGTTGTCCTTTGAAGAAAAACAAAAAAAATAATGAGTCACTGGGGTGTAAAAAGAAAAAGGAAAAGGTTAGGAAATGTTAATGAAAAGAAGTAGGGAAATGTTTGCGAAATCTAGAATAAGGGTAATTTTAAAAACAATTTCTGTTTTAATTTTAAGTTTTGATGATGCCAAGTTATTTTATCATAGAAATGTCTGTGGAAACAAGACACATTCATACCATTCAGAGAAAACAGACTGTTAATTGTAACACTGAAGTTTTGCAGATGGCATCAGCTATAAGAACTGTTCCTGAAGTACCCATAGCTTATTTTGAAGGCAGAACCAACTTTAATAAAAGGGTTTTCAGCACACTGCAGGAAACTGATTAGGTGATAGGTAGGCCATTGCACTACAATAGTATCTTTTAATTTTTAGCATTCAATTATTTAAATTAAAGGACTTTACAGTTTAACAAAACACATTGTTTTCTTATTCACAGAAATATGAAATTTAACACATCTCATTTTCCAACAGCTCTATACTTTTATCAAGCCTCTTTTGTTTTCCTCCTGGTTGCACTGTGATTATTTTCTTCTATCAGATATTCATTTGACAGGACTACAATGAATCTAAGTAGTATTTTGGGTATAAGTATCAATTGGGTTTTCATAACTTGTATAACAATGTTTCTTATTTTTAATACCTAATTCTCAGAATATTACTGTTATTCTAACATTTGCATGGAAGAGAGTAGATTTTTTTTTTTTTTTCCTCCAACTGGTGTTGATGCAACTTCACTGCTTGGGTATGTGACACAGTGCATTAACAAAATAAAACTACACACATGGCATGCTGTGCTATAATTAAGGGCAAATAATACTAAGTACTGATTTATATGCTAAGGCATGATCCTGCAAACATTTATTGTGATCAAGTTTATAATACGCAACAATTTATTTGGATCTGTAAGCATTTGCATTAACATGACAAAATAAAGAGCAACTGGATCCTTCTCTACAAGAGTCTAAAATGGAAGAATAACACTAATACTGAGGTATAGGTAGAATAGCTGCACACTATTTCAAATATGTATTTGAAAATATATATCAAATATATATCCTCTCATTTAAGAATAAAAATGAAGGAGCTTTATAGGATCTGTATGAGCATCTTATTTAATCATATTTTAATGCTTTTTTCATTATTATGAGCAATTAATGGCAAAACTAATGTTGTTTCTTTACCACTGTCCTTAAAAAGAATCAATAAGACTGTGGCAATGATCTGGGAAAGCTACTACATGATAGCAGGAGGAAAAATGTGCTATGGCATGTGCTATTTAGAAAAAATAACATAGGTACAGGCTGATAACTTACCCTCCAAGGCTGATCTGTGGTGTGTGTTTTTCGGGATCTATCAGCACACTCATTGCAGAAAGCTTTTCAGAAATCTAATCTTTGAATTATAGAGATGGTGCAGTAGTACTTTCTAACTTTTATTTTAAAAAACTCAAACCAAACAAAACAAAAACCAAAACTCCAAAAGGGTCAGATTCAAATAATGAAACTTTTGGACTGAGTGAGACACCAAGAAAATATAAAAAATAAAACAAATCTATAGGTAGAAGCATACTTGGACCATCCTCATTAACAATCAGAGTGTCTACCTGAAGCCACATGCATTGTATGTGACTGAACAATGAAGAGTTAATGTTATCTTCAAATGACCTTAACTACAAATTACTGTAGTGCCAATGTGCAGTTGTCACGATGCTGCCAGCTATCCCTCAGTGATGCAGTTTAAATGTTCTGCATGTAGGAGGAATTAGAGAGTGCTTACTGGAAACCTAATTAACCCCCTAATGCATTTAAGGTGAACTCCTTGTTTCTTAAATCTCTGAATATGCATAATAACAACAGCCCTCCAAGGGGAGGATTGAGTGTCCATATTAAAGGATCTTTAAAAGATTTAATTAACTGGTTGTAGGAGTTTAGAGGAACATAAGGAAATTTCTAACTTGACTTTATGAAAGTCTTCTCTTGCCCCTAAGACAAAGCTGAAAGTATCTGATCCATAGTTTGCTTCACTAAATGATAAAGCACTTTAGTAAATAGATGATGTTGCTTCAGCTCACTACAAGAAAATATGTATAAAAAAGCTCTACTTAAAAATAAAGAAACTCTCTATGTTTTTTGATAGAAAGAATTCAAAGGGCAACAAAAATGATACAGCACAGTTCTCAAATGTGAAAGATCACCTAATCAATAAAGACTAAAATAAAATGTCCCTATATCAGCTTGAGACCTGAATCTGTGGTGGCTCTCTCTTGAAGTGCCACATTTCTCCTACTTGATCTGATTAAAGGAAAAAAAATATCTTTAATAAGGATTTGTGCTGGTGTTGGCTGGGGTGGAGTTGACTTCTTTCCCAGTGGCTGGTATAGGACTGTGTTTTGGATTTGTGCTGAACACAGGGCTGATAGCACAGAGATGCTTTTGTTATTGCTGAGCAGAGCTTACACAGAGCCAGAACCTTTTCTGCTTTTTGTGCTGCCACATTGGTGAGGAATTTGGGGGTGGCTGGGAGGGTCGGAGGGGACACAAACTGACCAAAGGGATATTC
>JANRMJ010000088.1:7717822-7731933 GCA_025584955.1 Alethe diademata
CACTCATTGCTTTTTTTTTTCCCTGAAGTTTGAGAATATAAGATGATATTGCAACACCTGTGATAAAGTAACAAAAACTCCCCAGGAAGGGAAGGGAAGGGAAGTTTGTTTGTCTGCAAACAAAACTGATGTCACCCAGCTGACTCTTACACCCAAATACTCCCAAGGATGAGGAGTCATGCTCCCCCTTGCTCTGGCTGGGAGCCCAGATGCTCATACCCAAGCAGCCCACTCTGATCCATGCCTTGGATGAGAAGGAACACAAAGGTTCTGGCACCAGCCCTGCTTACAGCCAACACCTGCAACGCTGGGGGACTCCCTCTGCACTCTTGGAGCCCACTGGAATGACTCCCCTTCCTAAGGCCAAGGATTTCCTTGCTGTCTTCCTCCTGGTATCCAGAAAAGCAGCATTTGAGGCATGGGCAGTGCTCATGACTTACAGACAACCTGACACTGTGCTGGTAACTCCTGGCACCCCAAGAGCCTGTCCCCAGAGTCTGCTCCTCCTGTGATCCCACACCTGCCCAGCAGCACCATCCCTGCCCTAGAGCTCCTGTTAGTGCTCTCTGAGACTCTCCTGGAATGAACCAGCATAAACTCAAGGACAGGCACTGATGCCCCATCCCTGTTACCCTACTAATGCCTGCTATCATCTGGAAACAGCTCCGTTTATAGATGAATACTCTTGATCAAATTGGTACATCTGTTACCGTTTTACTTCCAAGCACAAATGTGCACTTTTAAAAGTGTATTTAAATATCACATTTCCATTTCCCTTCCTGGAAGCCCACAAAACTCCTTTTCTTAATGTACATAGTTTCAACAATTGCTGCTTTTTTTTTTTCTCCACATACTTTTACATACACCCCCCATTTCTCAGCTCATTGTCAGGACGCACACCAGCTCTCCTTCCCTGGAAGGGCAACCACATGTGAATGATGGAAAGAAACAACTAGGGGTCCTTTGCTTAAAATGACCAGAATAGATGGCACAGACTCTCCATGGCTTGCAGTTCCCCTGGAACCTCAGTGCCTTGGACTCCCCAGCACAACACTCATCCTGTCACTGCACCACTGTGCACACAGCCAGGCCAGGAAAAGTGACAAGCAAGAGGCACAGCTCATCTCAGCTGAGCTTCTGCATAGGTGGCTGTCTGATTAGTTTTCTTTCTGTCTTAAGTTATATTTATATTAAACTTTCAGCCTTAAAAAAAATATATTCTTATTTCATATTTTAATCTTATTAACATCTCTAAATTTCAGTGATACCTAAGAAAACCCAGTTACAAGGAATGTCATGTTCCTAAAGAATAATTTTTTTCTTTTAACATGGTCGATATTAACATTCTCTTAATATTACCGTAGTTGTTCTATGCCATGAAAACAACCTGAAATCAGTCTTAATGGCTATTTAGTCCTTTTCAGACACAGCAAGAATTCAAGATATTTGTATTTCTATGAGAATTTAAGTGACAAAATTTGTTTCTTCCATTTTACCTTCTAGTATACCCTCATCACAGAAGTTCTCAGATTTTACTTCCCTTGAACAAGAAGTATATACCATTGTATGTTTTTTATTTTTACCTGTCTACTCTTTTGGAAAAAAAAGTGAATAATTGAATCATACATCTTCTCCTGTTTTTCCTTACATTTACAACATCAAGAGACTAGAAAGACCTGTAACACCCACATCTCCAAAATGAATGTGTACACTGATATATAAAGAATGTTTCAGCTGTTTGACTTTACTGTTCTACTGTCTATTCTCAAATGTTGACAGCTTTATTTAGTTCTAACCATTTATATTGACAAAGGGATCAGAAGAATATTATCTTCCAGGGGAATAAGAATTCCACAGTTAAGTACCTGAGGCACTTTTTTTTCCCCCCACTTGTACTAAAATCATACAACCAAAATTTCTTTAGAGTTAGATGTCTGGCTTTGTTTGGAGGCTGTATGCCTTTTTCCTTTATTTTTCCTTTTTTTTTTTCTTTTTTTTTTTTCTTTTTTCTTTTCTCTTTGCTTTTCTCAAAGCCTCAGCTTGAAAGTAGCTTGAAAGTAGGGCAGTGGGGCTACCCAGAGGATCCCTTCTCAGGACACATCAGACTTGTGTTGTTGCCCTGTGAAAGTTAATCAGAATAGTCAGTTTAAGCAAACAGCATCTTTTAAACATGAATTTTGTGAAGGAAGCTCCTTTGTTTTCTAGGTTACTTAATTCAAAGTTAGTGTCTTTTACTGTTACCTAAGATTGTGGCTTTCTGACCTGTCCTACATCAAAATAAAAAGACCTGTGTCTAAAATTCTAGGCAACTTTGCCATAACATAGTTGAAAAGTAGGTTTGAAACACAAATGCAGTTTATTTACAGGCAGCACCAAATGAATATTTATCCAGATTATTCTGCAGTTCTTCAATTAAGGGACTCCATAGGCTTTCAGAGTCAGTTGTTTCTTTTCAAAAATTTTGATTACAATTGGCATATTTGTCTTTTACTATCTCTTCTGTCTTTTTCTTCTGCCAAGGATAGTTTCTCTCTGAAATCCTTCATCAATTAATTTGAATACTTCATTGCATAACATTCTTCTCACCATGGCCTCGTAAAAAGGCATACCTGTAAAATTCCTTGAGGAATGGTTTCCTGCAGTTTTTCTGTTTGTTAGTTTGAGTTCTTGGTGAATGATTGACATTTGTGTTTTCCTCTGATTCTGTACTGCTTTTGGTTCTTCATTTTCAAGATTTACAAACCCATACTACTCTGTTCAGCCCACATTTCCTTCCAGCATCTCATTCTTAAAACATTTTTTTTTCAAGTAAGACAGAAGCAGATTTAGAGATCCCCAATACTGATTTCTTCCTGCTTTTAAAACAAAGGGTTTCTTGGGTGTCTTCTCAGAACTTGGTGGATTGCATAAGCTGCTCTATTGCTTAGGGAAAACAGATTGAGATAATTAAAATAGCGTTTTAAAAGGAAAGTAAAAGGTAGAGCTAATGTATGGCTGCTGCTGGCAGCATCTGTGTTCCTCTCTAATGCATCTTAATAAGTATTTGTGTCTAGTTCAAAGATCTTTTCCATGTTGCAGCAACGTCTCCATAACCTAATTTACTAACACAGTGTTTTTGAAGCGACTGGTAAAAATAACGTTGCTAAAGGGAATTTTTCGTTTGTTCTAGTGCTAAAGAATCTCATTCATATTTTCTGTTTTGTTGGATATGGTATCAATCTGTTATTGCTTTACTTAAAAGACAGGTAAAAACTATTACATTTTACAGTATATCAGTCTTTCTGAATAAAAGGGAAGAACACACTAACAGTAATAACAAGTGTGCAGGATGCAAAAACAAAAAAAAACTATTGTACTGAGGAAAGCATTATTTTCTGAAAACACTTCAGTAATTTTGCTTCCTGGTACATGATCTTATGGTATGAGGGTTTTTTACTGAAATACTTTTTTTTCCTTTTACAAAAACATTCTTTTATTTCAGAAGAGTTAATAAAATATTGCCATGTGTTTGCAATCACCGAATATATAGCCAAGGATATTTAAATATTGTGCAATGTCTGGTACCCCATAAATTTCCCTCACTGCCCCAACCATCACACGACCTCATCAAAGAGTTCAAGTTACAGACATCTTTGAAAACTACTTATAATTTATACAATTCTGATTACCCTGACAGTGTTAAGAAACAGTTTTGGAAAGTCTGCAATTGCTTAAAGAAATGTCAACAGCTTTCCCTCATGGGAGGAGGCTGTTTAAGCTTTGGAAAACAAAAAGGGAAAGACACTGAAAGGACAGCATAAAACATAAAATAAACTCACTGCTCTAAATCAAGCAACATTTGAGTTTGGCAAGTTCTACTTCACTTATGTATTTCTGAGAAATCAAAATCTAGCAATTGTCAGAAATTTGAGTTTTCTGCATATTTCTTAATTGCAGTTGTGAAGAGACTCAAATATTCTTAAACACCTTTACACACAGATATAGACATAAATGAAGTGAATTAAAAACAGCCCAGTGTTGGACAAATGACAAAGGATCTTCCAGTTTACAACAGTAAATATTTGTAGAAATAGAATGGAGGAGAAAGATTTCACATCAGTAATAATGGATTTGCTACATCAGTATTTCTTTAGCCTGACAATAAAATATTTATTAAATATTTTAGCTAAAAAATGGTAATTCTTCATAAACAATCCTTGACTTCTGTCAACACATATATACAGGGTGAACATTTGTGTTCTCACACATATTCAGTTATACATAGTTGTAAATTAATTTTATATAGGTCAGTTTAGTTTCTGACTGGGGCTGATATTTCAGAATATTTTTTTAGTATAACTTCACAAATAGTCATTCTACCATATCAGGTCTGTTTCCTTTATTCACAAGTAATTTTAGTGACTATCCAGTAAATATGTTACTGTTCAAGAACCAAAAAGTAATGGTGATCCAGGAGTGGATCACAATAAAATGTAGAGGTGCCAAGTGTCACATTTTGAAGAATAAGTTGTCTGAGTGTCTCTCACTTCTGATATTTAACCAACCCTATTCCTCCTGATTACTCAGTGCCAGCTATCAAGTGTCATTTACCCAGGTGGCAAACAACTTACTGTGTAATTGATGGAAGTTGTCTGTTTAATTGTAATGAAGATCTGATTGAAATACTGGCAGGTAATGCTGAACTTTAAGATATTCTGGAAGGATTTCTTCTTGCAAGTGTGCTGATTTGACTTCATCATCATGTCAGGTCCAGGGAACAAAATTCTCAGGTGACAGCAGCCAGTTTCTTGAGCAAGGTGTGGCCAAGTGAGATAACAGTGCTCCATTTTAGGTTACCCCACACAACTCTTCCACCCCCTTGCCTCCAAGGAGGAGTAGGAGCTCAGATTTGTGCAGACAAATCCATGCAGCAACACTGTTTTAGCCTGGACTTAAATTAACTTAGCCTGAATTTCTGTGAAAGACCATTTTTTCCAATGCATAATTAATATAGAATGCTTTCTGCTGTTGGCACAGGATTTTACTTAAGAACTCCAGGAATAGAGTAAAGGATATTTTGGTCAGCTCTGCTGTGATTTCATAACTGAGAAATCTGTCAAATTTGAAAAGAAGACTTGAAGCTGTAGCTGAAATATAAGTTTTTCAGGTATTTTCTGTCTCTTCCTTGACTACAAATAAAATCATATGAGAGAATGGTATTATGGATATCATCCTTTTCCTGAGTGCCTGATTAAGAAGGCAGATAAATCACACCACCAAGTTGTCTCTGGTATGAACCAGACTAGTTTAGCTGCTGTTCTCCATTCCTTGCAATTTTTTGAAGCCTTCATGGTTTCATATAGATCCCCCTTCTTCCTGAGAGAATAGTTTAAAGAGCTAGTTAGATGGAAGCACTATTGAAAAAGGAGAGATGAATTCTAGAGCATTTTGTGTGAGTGTTGACATGTTTCATTTGTGTTTGATGATCAGTTACACATACATAGATGGGAACACTTTTGCCATGAATGTCTCCTAAGCAGCAGTTTGAATGTGAGCATATTCAAACATCACATGCCTCAGTTTTCAGATACAGAGTTCATTTTCTAATACAAGGGTCACATTTGCAACACTATAATTGCAGGGGGGTATGTGTCTACTACAACAACAACACCACAAACTTCTTTTCCTTGCCTTCATTTTAAAATACCAGATTAAAATAGACACTGAGATGTCTCAAACACAGCCATGACATTTGCCTCATTAGGTCTGGGAAAACTATCTGCTGGGCATGAAAAGGTTTGGAAGGAAAGGAGATGCCAGAAGTAGTATGGGCAACACACAAAGAGGAAAAATGACTTAATTGACAAGCACATGAATAGATGCCTTTAATGGCTACATGCAACATCAAGCAGCTGTATACAGCTTGGCATTTCTCTGGATTAATCTACTAATTGACCAAAGGATGGAAAAAGAAAAAAAAAAGTCACTGGTCTTTAGTTTGGAGGGTTGTGCAACATAACAATTCTTTGGTATACCACCAACACCAATAAATGTTTGTGGAGAGACAGAAAGTAAGAGAACACCAGTCTGTAGCAGAAATAACATGGAGGGGGGAATGTTAAAGTTTTGTTCACGCTTACATCAGTCAAGTACTAAAAAGACTCAGAGTAGGATGAGTGTGGGACAAAACACAGATTTTGAGACAACAGGAAGTTGTCACAACACTTCCACTGTTACTGGAAATTGGCATGATTTGCATAGCACTCAAAAGAGCTTTAGGGGAAAGTAATGAAACAGGAGAATAGGCAGAGGCTCAGTTATTTTATTTTTCATAAAAATTGCTAAATATCACATAGAGAGCCAATATTACATGTAAGATGCCACAAACAGAAAGAATATCCAATGACATGAATTAATGAAGTTTAGGAATAGATAAGCTCTCTGCCCAGTACTATAAGTGTAATTTTACATCACCATTATATAATTTTTTTTTAAAAATATTTTTCCTCAATCAGTTTCAAACCTGTGATTTAAAAATGTGCAAGTTTTTTTACAGAAAAAATTCAGTCCCACTCATGCATGCCCATTTGCATAGCATGCAGTTTCATATGTGATTTATTAGTAAAATGCATGCTTTAATGACTTGCCTTGTTTCTTAATGAGTTAATGTGGAAGCAGAGAGAAAAACTCCCCCCCCCCCCCCATCTCCCCCACCTCATGCACTGGGACAATCTTAATGTTAAACCTGCTTTTACTGCACTGTGAGAACAGCTGTCTGAACCATATCAGCACTTTGCACGCATTGTAAACCCAGAGGAAAGAAAAATAAGTTAATTGAAAAAGTGCTGCAGTTTGTGCCAGTCTTGTTCATGTCACCCTGAAAGAATTCCCATCCCTGACACACACTTCTTCAAGAGTTTACAGTTTATCTGTGAGACTCAAGATTTTCATTACATAGAAAGTGCCAGTTTTTTACAAATGCATGGAAATGCAAAGTTTCCTACTCTTTTTTGTTACTGGAATAGGTTTGAAAACCCAGGAAGATGATTATGAAGTAAAATTTAGATTAAATTAGTTAAGATTAGTTTGTCATCTTGCTCAGAAGGGTAGAACCAGGTGATGTTACTGAATACAACAGCAAGAAAAATATTTTTGCTAAACAATTATTTTCCACTTAGTCAAATTAAAACTGCAGTTTCATCACTTCACTGGTATTACAGTGGTTACTGATGAGGCACTAACAGAGGGTCTGTTGCACAGCCTTCAGGGTATTCCAGTAGCCCTTCTGACAATTGGTGAACTGCAGCTCAGACATCTAACCCATGTTACAGAAAAGATCAAAAGAGAAACACAACCAAAAAAACCCTTCCAAACCATACTGTTGTAAATCATGACTGACCAAGTGGCTGGGATAACTGGAAGCCACCTCAAACTGCCAGAGGTTTCCCCAGCAGTTATTATATTATCAGATATTAACCTGTCATCAATGGATCATAAATCTCTGCCAGCTTTCCTCTTTTCCCCACTCCCAAGCACCAAAAAAATCCTCTAGTAGACTTTGTTACTCAGTATTTCCCATGCCTTAAAATTAACCTAACAACCAATTATGGCAATAATCCTATATTTAAATTCACAAGATGATACTAAAAGTCTTTGCTACAGGAATGAGATCCAAGAAGTTGTTCAGACCAAACCTTCTCAGTAAACTATGAGCTTTCCTGCAGTTATGGTTGGTAGAACTTACCAACCTTCTTTTCAATGCTCCTCCTAACCATATTGGAAAATGAAAATATTTAAACATAAAAATAACCTATATCAAGTTTTCCTGATGGGTCTCAGAAAGATGTCCAGAAAAATAAAATGTAAAAAAAAAAAAAATTGAAAATCAAGCGATTGATTCAGAGGATAAAAGATTTAAAATTCAAAAATGGACTAATGGTTGTCATTAGAATTTATAGTCTTCCAATAAGCAATAGGAAAAGATTCCCTGCTGGAACCACGAAAGACTACAGTATTTTAATGACTACAGCATAATTACCACATGCAAGTATATAACCAAACTTTGCACATTTACAAATTGGAAAGTAGCAGAGAAAGATGAATGGTGGGCTCACTTCTGCTTATTAAAGGCTTTTTTGTGTCAATGCATCAAAGGCAAAGAAACTAAAATCCAGTAGATATAGGTCTCTAGGGAGGACAGCAAGTCAGGGGTTTTCTGATGAAAGATTTTTTTCCATAAAAATTGGATTGCCTGAAGGAATGTATGAACCAGTTCAGATGAGAAGACCCTATCTGGTTCAAAGAGGGAAAGGGGGGGAAAAAAACCCATTTTCTCTTACCTCTAAATAAGTAAAATCTGTAAAAATTAGAGCACTTAACTGGAACACAGAACATCTCACCCAACTTCATCCCAGAGATCTCTCCTAGCCACTAAGCTGCAAAGACAGCATGACCATTTTTTTGGAAAACAGAATTAAAACAAAGAGAAGAGAAGAAAGTAAGAGACATCTAAGAAAACCAACTGTGCTCACTTTAGATGTGAAAAATTAAGTCTCCAGTACACCTAATCAAGATAAAGTCAGTCCTTTAAAGTTCAAGCAGGTACCCTGCTAGCTTAGATAATGACAACCTTGATAAATATAAGAACTGGTCAGTTGCTTGCCATGGAAAAGTTTGAGGTTTCCTGAGTGCATAATAATATAATGATAGCAACAAAGTCTTGAAAAGCACCAGCAGATAGGAGCACCTGAAGGCTCATTTTTCATCATTGATATGCACACCCTGTGTGAGTCATGCTAGGGACTGCACAAGTCCTACAGAATATACTTAAAATTCACATTACAGTGGCAATTTGGCTACAAGCTTCAAGGATGATTTTATGTCACTTCTGGTTATGGAGAAAACTACTTTTGCTGTCATTTTACTTTGTAAGAAGGCAGAGAAAAAATGGGACTGAGGTACAAGGTAAGTTCCTACTGTGCAGAACAGCCCTCTACACACACTTCACTGGTTTCCCTTTCTGAATCCATGCTCCATTAAAAAAATTAAGAAGAAAATCCCCTTATTTCACTGCTCCCAGGTGTCAGTTTGCTTTCCTTCCATTGCACTCAGTGCAGAATACCAACACATGGAGGTGCTTTGAAACGTTGCCACTGTTTCATTCTTCCCAAACAGATTGGGCCAAACCACTGAGAGTCAGTGGCTGCCTCTACATTGGAGTAAATAGAGAGCAACAACAGAAGAGTGAGAGGAGATGCTTTAAATTTCAAATAGGCTTAGTTGAAGTAAGACCATCATCCTTAACTAGTCTAATTACAGTATAGGATTCGATTTGGAAAGTACATTTTTAATAAACATGTGTTGAGATGCATTGCATTCTTCTTGAAAAGCCTTCAGAAGTACAATTACACTTTACAGATCTGCGAAAAAGAACAGATATGCCTCGTCTTTGGAATGGTATTATGTAAAGTTTCTTTCTTCTCTAGACTAGCACAAACAACAAGATTAAAAGCATTTCTGAAACAATTCAGGATGTACCAAACATTGTCATTTCTACAGCCAGTATCATGTTAAACCTCCCCCAGCAAAATAATTAGCTCGGGTTCTGAGTTTGTGTGTGTAGTGTTGGTTGTGGGGTCTTTTAAAAAGCACTTCAGTATGGATCAACAGATCTGAAGAAGAACATAAGATGCTCATGATATTAGAGTAGCCACTCTGAATCCTGCCTAATATAAAGAGCTAAGCTTCAAGTAGCTTGCAATTGTTAAGAGTTTTCAATGTCTATGAAAAGACAGAATGACTGAGAATGATTCAGAATTAATTGCAGCTTGGTGTCAAGACATGCCCTAAGTAATGCATTAATACAAATAGAGTAAACCCTTTCTTTTGTTGTACCCTATACATGAGATTTACTGTAGTGTATACAAAAATCTTCAGAAAAAAAGTCTGCCTGAGAAGTTTTTAATTTAACAGGCAAATAGAGTGTTTTGTATAAATATTCTTTTCTTTTGACTCTACCCCCAACAGCTCAACCCACCAGAAGATGAACACACCAAAAGTTCCTTTTATTAGACTGCTTGCTGGCATGAACTAAATTGTCAAATTAATGACAAAATCCTTAGGGAACCAAAATCACTACATGGGAGCAATCCCTGTACAAAGGAGCTTTAGCTGAAGACCAAAGGAGCTCACATTACTTAATAAACTATTAATGCTAAAATTTTTGAAATATGGCAGTACAATGGTACAATATGTACATCTCCTTGCAAGAATTTCATCAAGCTGAGTTTCTCTGATACTGGAACAGTACTTTGTACAGTTTATCATCTTCAGATAGATATATAGATAAATAGATAGATAAAATAGAACATTTCAACATCCAGAGTCTTTAATTTTAAATAGATGTTTATGTTTCATCAGATTAAAGCTGGAGCTGAAACATACATAATGAGCTTGCTTACTTTAGTCATCATACTTTAATAAGAATATTTTAAAATTCTCAAGAATTGCTGGGTGTGGGGACCATTAATCTGGGAGAAAAAGCAATGATTAGATTCCATTTCAGAGTTTCTTGATTTTCCTCACGAGTCAGTGTGAACAATGCATTCAACAACAGGTTGAACATCGAGAAAATGAAGGAGGATGCAGTAACATTCACATAAATGTTAGAATTTTACTTTTGACTGTCACTAATTTTTTTCAATTATAATCCTTTGAAACAAAAAACAAACAAACAAAAGAATCACAACAAACAAATAAAGAACATCCCCCCACCCTCCCTGCAAAAAAAAAAAACCCAAAAACAACCAAACAAACTTTTTCTCCCCTCTTTCTCTGTCTTACTCTGAAATGATCCGACTCATTAATATTTCCAGGTCTAGGTAAAATCCTTGTCAAACACTGAAGGGAATCATGAAACTACTCATTGTAAAATGTCCTTTTCACATTTTAAATTCTTTTGGCATTTACAAGCATATAAAGTGCTCTTCATTATCCACTGTACAGTACTGGGAAGCTACCAAGATGATAATTTTGATAAAATGTACCAGGTTAAGCTGGAGATGAGGATTTTGAGAGAGGAGTTTGGTTCTGCAGCTCTCTGGGTAAAGCAGATGCACAAGTAGCAGGACCAAGGGAGCCTTTTGATCTCACCCACCTTTCATGTATAATTGACAGCAGTAATTTGGTCCCGAGGATGATAGAAAGGCAGCTGAGACATTCTGTGAGACATTCCTGTGTACAGAGAGGCAACACATGTTTGATGCAAGCTGAAAGGAAAGCACAAAGCCAGAGGAATCAGCATTGCCAAGCACAGCACAGCGGTCAAACACAAAAGGGCAGCCCTCGCACTGCAGCTGCCCTTTGGTCAGGCTCTGGGTCACTCCTTTTGCCCACACAAGGGAAAAGAAATGCATTGTGCTGAGAAACAATACTGTTGTTCCCCCAGAAGCAGGGGAGCAGAGACAGGCTCCTTTGCAGAGAGCAGGGACAGAGCACAGAGAGAGCACAGCAGGAGAACACCGCATCCCGAGAAACAGCGGCTGAACACCCTCATGTTTTTTCTTGGTTGTGGGTTTTTCAAAGGGCAAGGAGGAAAGAGAAAGAAGTTTTAATCCAACAGATCTCATGGACATTTTTCCAGGGCAGTAGTTCTGCTTTGATTCTTTCCTGGCTGCTTGTGACAAGCAGTGAGAGCCACCCTGGACACGCAAGCAAAGGGCTGGAGCACAAGGTGTGCAAGTTAGTGTAAGAAAAAACTTCTGCCTTCATCCCCTCAGGCCCTTCTGGTTCCACTAGCCCACTTCTGCCTCAGCCACCCCTCCAAGAGACCTTTGAAACACCAGGAAACAGGCTGCAATGACAGTGGTACAGGAGGCAAAGCTTCAGGTTCAGTAAGATGTAATCACAAAATTATTAAGTTTGGAAAAGACCTCTAAGATCATGAAGTCCAACCATTAACCCAAAACTATCCAGCTCATCCCTAAACCATGTCCTTAAGTGCCACAGAAACACATATTTTAATATACTTCCAGGGATGGGAATTCAAGGGCTTCCCTGGGCAGCCTGTTCTGCTGCTTGACCAACATTTCTGTCATGAATTTTCCATAACAGCCCATCTGACTATCCTCTGACACAGCCTGAGGCTGTGCCATCCTGTCACTGGTTACCTGGGAGAAGGGGCTGACCCCCACCTGGCTACACCCTCCTTTCAGGAAGTTGTAGAGGGTGGTAAGATTTTTCAGCTTTCACATGCTTTTAATAAAAAGTCACCTAAGAAGAAATGGGAAAATTAGTTAAAAACTTACGTTCAAGGAAGTTAACACTATAATTAAGTTTCAGAATGAGCACAGGGAAAACATTCACACAATGGGATCACTTCAGTACATCAAAGATAGCACAAATTAAACTTCATAACACAGATGGGTCCGATTTGCTACTTTTTTCAATTTGCATAGGGTTTTTTTTTTTGTCTCATAATAAAAATATTTAATGCAAGATTTATTTCTATCATGATCAACTTCTGTTAATCTGCACTGTTGATCTCTGCTGTTTCTCAAGTGTCACCTTGGGAGAATAGATATTATTATTACTACAGGTAGAAGAAAAATAAACTTTCATTTCCTGTTAGATGCATCGAAAATCACTCAGTAAAAAAAAAATGCCTAAATTCTTAACTTGTGTGCAAAGAAAGAGGAAAACTCTAAGGTATGTAAAGGTAGGAAAAGGCTGTCTTCCAAATCAGGATCCTGTGTGCCTAATCCGGAGGGAACACAAAGCATGAGGCTTGAAGCCTTGGATGCCTCCAAATTTTCTCAAAAGTTTTTTTTATCCTCATCTCAGAGACTTCAGTGACTCTTTTTTTCTGGACTTCATTATATGATAATATTTCCACACTGTTTTAGTTGTGCTAACAATTAAATTGTGCTAATTCTCTCTTCTGTTGGGATGTATAGCCCCAGGCAAACACCAACAAGCCTAAGGTCTGTAGAAAGATATTAAAACTGTTTTGTGTGAGCACAATTTGCCTCGTGGGAGATGCACTCTGGGCACAATAAGCACAAGTAGCAAATCAGAAGATTCCTGCTTCTAACACAGAATGCTGGTTTACCCTCACTGGGAAAGATTTACCCTCCCTCTTTGCCCAGGCTACACTCTGGGCAAAGTCACTTGGGGTCAGAAAAGAATTCCCCATGTTACAGTGTTCTGCATCTACAGACAGCACAGCAATTGGAAAGGCAGTGAGGAATGTGCTTGGGAGAAAAATAAAAAAAAAACAAAACAAAACAATAAAACATTTTAAAAGGAGAACAATGTTGTAAAAAGGTCATTCAAAAAAACAAAAGGTTTTACAGCTAAGCAAAGAGAAGAAGATGAATTAAAAACACGGTCTCTCCTCTCTGTGCTGCTAAAGCAGATGTGCAAATGACACTGAGTGATTTCACATTACAGGCTCAGTTTACTGACCACTGGTGTGACATCAGCCCAGGCAGTATTTTGTGAAGTGCTATAAGCAGATTCATGAAACCTTTTATCCTCAGGAAAGTCAGGTGTCAGGATATGCAGCACAGGGATTTCTTCTAGCTCCAAAGCGGTTTTAAACCTCAAAATCCACAACATATACAATAAATCTGTAAGACAGATGGCCATAAATCCCTAATGAAGCACTGCCAATGTAAATATTGTAAAAGGGATAAATAGCACTTAATTACAGCATTGGCAAGCAACTTGGGTTTTTCCTCATCCTCATTCTGCTGTTCACCAATTTTCCAGCCTCCCTCAAGCACACAGTGTGCACAGCATGGCTTGGTGGTGGCTCCCCACTCTTCCACTCCATGGCCCTTACTCTGCTACACCTTTGCTTCTCTCTTTTTTTTCTTTTTTTTAAAAAAAACCAAAACACAGCATTGTTGATTTGAGCATATGTAGAAGGCATAGTTTTACACATAGAAGTAGACAAGAAATATGAAAATCTGGTAGTGGCAGGGAAAAAAAAAGCAAAGATAAACAAGCTACTGAGGTCAAAAGAACCCCAAAGATAAACAAACAAAACAAAAAAAGAAAGAAAGAAAGAAAAAGAAAGGAGAAGGGGAAGGAGAAGGAGAAGGAGAAGGAGAAGGAGAAGGAGAAGGAGA
>JANRMJ010000088.1:7732033-7754615 GCA_025584955.1 Alethe diademata
AAGGAGAAGGAGAAGGAGAAGGAGAAGGAGAAGGAGAAGGAGAAGAAGGAGAAGGGGAAGAAAGAAGAAGAAGAAGACGAAGAAGAAGAAGAAGAAGAAGAACAACAACAACAACAACAACAACAACAACAACAGCAGCAGTAGGTGAGGATCTTTTAAAACCTTTCAGCTCTTTTCCTGGCTGTCTTATGCTCTGCTGCTGAAAAGAGCACTTGTGTATTACCTTTCACTTGAGCCAGCCTGTCATATTTAGTCCTGGCTCAGAGTTACAGTTTAACTCATACATTTTCAGCACTCTGCTATTCCTTACCCAGCTGACTAGCCAAGTAGGAAATAGAACTGAAATAATTTCCACCTCTTTTCAGACTAGAGGGACCCTAAGACCATTATGAAATCAGTGATAGATCTATTTCTCAAATAAAAAATGAACTATAATAAAACAAACAAACACCAAAAAACCAAAAGTCCTCACTCCCCTCAGTTTCATATCTTTGATGGTTTGATTTTACATTTATCTCTCACTCTTGCACAAACAGACTAAACCTTTATCTATGAACCAGAAAATCTCCCTTGTAATCTCAAGAAACCAGAGATACTACCTTGCCCAATATGCAGGTAATTTTCCCATTCTCAGTCAGGTGACAAATCCACAACTTCAGTCTAGTAAAATATCCTTCAACATCACCTGATAGCATATTCAGATTGCAGTATTTATTAGTACTGAACTTCTTTCCTCTTCCCATAGAGTATATAACCATTATTTCCTTTCCCTTAAAATCTGCAACTTATTTTAATACACACAACTGTCAGCAAACTTCCTTTATTCCTTCAGATGTTTTAAAAAAATTGCTTTATTTTGAAAAAGAAAAAAACCCCGATTCTGTATTAGCAGAAAGGATTATTTTTTTGTTCTGGTTTTAAACTATATTTTAACCCACCCTACAGCTATTGTAAAGTATTATAAAATAGCTGGCACCTTGTAAATGTAATATTAAGCATCTTGTTCATGTGTAGTGGACATAAAACTCAGCAGTTTCATATAGCATTATATAATGCCTTCAGTGATTTCATATAAATGTGAATATTGGTTTAGCTATGGTTGCCATGTGTGAATGAGCAATATTGGCATTCCTACACCTTTGAGTGAAAATTTAAATTCATTTGATTAAACCAAGAGAGAATTGTGTTTTGAGGACAAAGCACATCTGTAAGGTCTCAATTCACAGCAGATTCAAACAGCTGTAGACAATCCTCACACTTTTTAACTTTCCTCTGGAGTTTTCAGCAGTCTTGACCAAGAAATGTTGGAAAAGAATGTATAAAAATAATAAAACAAGTGGAAGCTTGGTGATCTTGCTGATCCCACAGTGGCTTGCTTAGATTTTTGCTTGGTTGAAGGTTGTCTCTAAATAGCCAGGGAGCTAATGACTTCATCTAGTTAGTAGATAAATTTTCTCCATTGCTAAACTGATTCTTGAAGCATTCAGACAGAGCATTCAAAGCTCAAAGCACAAATATGTAAAACTCTAGAACTGCTCTCTCTGCTTTTATGAGAAAGCAAAGAGAATAAGGGAGTGGGTTTTTCCTCAGGGGATTTCAGTATTTCGGACCTGGCAGTCATAAAAGTGTGTTGCAAACAAAGCAGAGAAAGATCTCAGATCTCACCAATACCATTCACTTTGGATCAGTGCCATTCTATACAAGTGAAGTTACTTAATCCCCTAGCTTATGGTGCCTTGTGACACCTCAAGACTTTTTCCATTCTGTAGAATAACATAGATCAAAGACCACAAGAGTACTGAAAACATTAAAACCAATTAACACAAACTTCAAAATCACCAGATTTATTTCTGATTCATTTAGTCATTAAAGACTTGATGCATTTTGTTGCAAGGAGTGCCAGAATGCAAGAACACAGAAGCAGTAGATTGAATATTAGGGGAAAATTCTTCAAAATTCAAAATGGTTGTCAGGGATCAAAACAGGCTGCCCAGGGAAATAGTGGAGTCATTATCCCTGAGGTATTTAAACTATGTTTGGTTGTTGTACTTAGAGACATGTTTCAGTGGTGAACATGACAGGACTGGGTTAACAGTTGGACTCAATCTTCATGTTTGGAAAAGACCTCTATGATTCTAAACCACAATTACTAGAAGTAAAAAACAAACAAACAAAAAAAAAAACCCAAAAAAGCTAGGATATTGTCATGGTTTAACTGTTAAAAGATTAAAGGATAAAGAAATATGATTTCTGTGTTGTGGAGAGAATACCACTGAAAGATAAGCAGGCAGAAAAGAATGGAAAAGAAACAGTGACATTCAGAAAATTAGTCTCACTGGAAAGTGATTTATATCTCGTTGCTGTTATGACATTAAATTCTGTTTCAGGTGCATTAAATATACAAGGCTGTTAGTGCTAGTCATCAAGAGTGAAAGGATTGACACTTCTTATTAATCTTGGATTTCAAGTTTTGGAAGTGATGATTAAACTTCTTGACAGAGAATAGTAGGAGACTGCTGAAAACTTCATCTCAGGAACTCTTTCGGTCCAACAAGTTTTGCACTTTTTTTTTTTTTCCCCCAACACCAGGAAAAAGAGGAGAGTAACTTTATCTGCCATTTTAAGTAGCAAAATGTCTCCCAGCAGAGCAATGCTTTCATCATCTGGCAGTCATGTCCTTAATGAACACACAGTCAATATTGCCACAATTCTCCAGTGAACACATTTATGGTTTGTTAGATCTGGTAGCTATTAGTTCCTGCTGTCCTCTAGCTATATTTCTCTCTGATCTCCCAAGTTAAGCATGTGTAGGTTGGGTGCGAGTTTTAAAGAAAGTGTTCTTAATTGCCTCTTGTTGCTTCTGGGCTTGGCCTTAGTGATTCAAACTCTTTTTAAAAAGGTGTCTTCAGCAGAAGATAAATTCGCCATTTTCACCTTGGGATAACAAAGATGTAAGATAAATCAAGGAAAGGTAGAAAGAGCACATCGTGATGGAAAGAGCCACCCAAGAAAAAAGGCTTCTATCATACCTTCAGATAAATTAGATGAGGTCAGCTTTGTACCTTGCTCCCCCACTGGGAGGGATTTTTGTTTCCTGATTTTTCCAGATGTAAAACTAAAGGCTCTTCTCTCCTTTGTACACTTACTTTGCCTTAGGAAAGATAACATATGCTAGTCATCTTAAAATTAAGGGAAAGGTTATGGGGCAGAGTTTTTCTTCTTCTTCTTCTTCTTTTTTTAATTTTTTTTATTTTTTTTTAATGAGTAATGACTGTAAGCTAATAGGGAAGCAATCCCTTCTTGAAATACAGAGAATTTTTTTATGTTGAAGATATCCTTAATATTCAAGGCATCCTTTGAATAAAGACACCCTAAATCTGACAAGATGATACCTCAGCAATTCTCCAAAATATCCACAATACTAAGTCCAGGGCACAGAAGAAATCCCCTGCCGAACATCCCCAAAGTTACTATGGTTAAAAATCGGCAAGACTGAGTGGCATTCCACTTATTCCATCTAAACTGCCATTTATATTGTTATATACATATATATAGTTATATTACTTAATATAACTAGCTTCTAATAAATTCATAGCTATTATTTCATAGCCTAGATTTTACCATAAATAATTACTTTCCTCCTGTACGAATAAGAAAACCACACTTCAGCAGCAACTCCCTCTATCACAAACTCACCCTTAGTTCAGGCACCTTTCTCTGCTGCAATCCTTTCCACTCTGAAACCCTTTTACCCTGCCCCTTTTACCTTGCCCCCTCCACAATTCTGAAGAAAGATGGGGCTTAACCACCCCCAGGTCGTTTGCCAATGGATAGAGATACAGAAGGTATGACACTGAAAGAGAGCCCAGGTTTCCAGTCCCCACCACCCCTTCCCCAAAGATTAATTTCTTCCCTGCACTGCTCCCATGTCCGCTAAACACCTTCCTTTTAACCTGAGTGCATCATGGACTGGGGTGGAGGGACCTTAAAGATCAACCAACTCCAATTTCTCTTCCCTGGGCGGGGACGGCTTCCACTCCATGCAGGTCTAAGTATTTTAATTACATCAATTGCTATTAAAAAAATATACTCACATAAATTTTATTTAAAGCATAGAGTTGGATAAAACTGAGGGGAAAGATCACACACCTGCAGGTTTAAAAAGCCAAAAAATTCCCGAACAAACAAAATCCAAAAAACAACATAAAATAGACCCTTCTTTCACCTTCTGCATGGAAAGCTTATTTTATTCTACATTATCACTGTGAATCTGAATTTGGAAGGATAAAGCCTTACACCTAAATTATATTTCTTTACATTTTGTTCTGCTATGCCTTGCATATCACAATTTGTAGTACCTGTTAAAAACACAAACATTTGAAGTTGTTTGTAATTAAAAACAACACTGCTGACAGGAATACTCACTTCCTAATTAAGATGTGCTTTAAAAAGTAATTAAGCTATAAACTGTCTTTTCACATGTTAAATGGACATCCTAACTCTAATCACTTGCAATTAAATCAATCAATCAGAAAGTATTTTTGGAAACCACAATCACAGATACAATCAATCTAATTGCTGAGTTTCCCAAAGAAGTTGCAGTGATCCCACTGGCACAGATGAGAAGGAACAATACAAGAATTAAAAAATCCATTTGTACAAATCTGTTTTGAAACCTTGTAGAGTTTGTTCAGCATATGAAATACAGCCCAGATCAAAACAGTTAAGAGTACACTGCTGGAAATCCCCAAAACTTATTTGGTTGGTTTCCTCCAATCAGTGAGATCAGAATGGAGAGTGAACCTTGGGCAAAAATCACTGCTCTCCTACTGCTGAGAGGAGAGTTGCATGAGAAAAGAAGAATCTCACCTAATTTCCTTCTTAACAGCTTTGAGGTTTTTCTTATTTAATAGAGTGTATTTATTGTCTGTAGTGTCAAAAATGGAGAAAAAAGAGAAAAAAAAAGAAACCAAAACAGTAGAGGTGCTGCATGCTGAATCCCAGTGAGGAAAGGCTGAAATGGTGGGGTTCAGCCTGGAGAAGAAAAGCCTCTGGAAGACCCTTTTTAGTTTTTAAACTGGGCCGAGGTAGGAAAGCAGGGATAAACCTTTTAGCAGGGCCTGTAGAGATATGATACAGGGTAATGGTTTTAAACTGAAGGAAAAACTATTTAAGATTAGATATAAGGAAGAAGTTTTTTTTTGTTGTTGTTGATTTTTTTTTTTTTTTAAATGAGGGTGATGAAACACTGGCATAGGTTGCCCAGAGGGGTATTTCCATTCCTGGAAAAATTCAAGGTCAAGTTGGACAGACTTCTGAGCAACTTAATACAGTTGATCTACTCTCTGCTCATTGCAGGCATGTTGGACTAGAAGGACTTTACATGCCCCTTCCAACCCAAACCATTCCATGATTTTATGAAGTTTGTTTTAGATTAACTTCAAGCCATATCAGTATTTCATTATTTAGATTTAACTGCTTGGTCAGGCATATGCTTTTTTTCACATAAGGAAAATTCATAGAATGTGTCCTATTTCTGCAATGAAAAAGGGTACTCAGCTACCATGTACCTTGCTGTCTGTTCAAATAAATTTGTCTTTTTTTGAGATCAGAAGAAATATAGATAGATAGATAGATAGACAAACAGATAGACAGATTCAATGACTATAAATGCAGATTAAAGCATCTGGTACTAACATCTGAGTTGTTTTTAAGGCTTCTCAGGACTCACAGACAAATTTCATGCATGCCAAAGATAACTACAGCTTGTAGCTAAAAGATAGTCAGTCCTCATGCAACCATCTAGTCAATTTTTCTCCAGTATAACTTAGCACAGGTTTATGAACCACGAGCACAGCCCATTGTTCCATGACTTGCATTTGACAAACTCTGTATCTGAAAGAATTCCACTGCTTCCTCTCTAAAACTGCTGCTACCAGACTGTCTCAATAGTTGAACACCACCCCTAGG
Organism: Alethe diademata; assembly: GCA_025584955.1. Classification (NCBI taxonomy): domain Eukaryota; kingdom Metazoa; phylum Chordata; class Aves; order Passeriformes; family Muscicapidae; genus Alethe; species Alethe diademata. The sequence continues at coordinate 7,738,004 of JANRMJ010000088.1, forward strand.
CTACAGATAAAAGAAGATGTGGAGAAAGACACAAACAATTTGCAGGTATTTCACATGACTATTGTTCCAGGTTTTCCATAGACTCATACTGAAATTCAGCTGAATTTTTCCAGTATTCCAAGTGCTCTGGTAATGAAACAAATGACAAACACTTACTTGGAAAAATTTCGTCAGCACATACTCTTGAAAAAATAATATATTGTTTGCTGCAACTGTCACCTTTTCTGTGCCAATGATGAATCCATCTGGCTGAAGTTAAGAATTTCATACATAAAATTGCTCAGCGTGCCTTACAGAAATGCTATGCAGCACACAAAAGGATGCAGGAAGTCATAAGCAGCAGAAACAACAGACCTAAAAGTTTACTTCCTTCAACAAAATTTCATATTTAAGTCCTTTAGCAAGAAAAAAAGTATCAGGCATAAAACTTGCTTAACTAAACCAAATTATTTATGCAGTGTTTAAGAAAATGTTTTCTTTGCTGTAAGCCTAGCCAGGGAAATATATTTTATGGATTAAGAGTAAACAGTAAATCAGTTGGTATTAGCATACAAGCAGAAATAGAAGACTATATATGATGAAATGAGTATGGCTTTCAGGCACTGGGCAGTTCCTTTAGTTCAGTGGTGTGGATTTCCACTTCATTTCCACAAACAATGGCACATTTCAGTTCAGGTTTTCTTCCCCAGGGCCTGATCTAGAATGTCACCAAACATGACACACAGCAAATGCAAAACAGAGGAGAGGAGAGAGACCCAATCATGCAAAGGTTTAAGTCAGTTACAGTTTGCTTAATAAATAAATCTAGAAAAGTGAGCAAAATTTGTTTCTTGAGAATTTTTTTTTATTTTATGAAGGAATTTTATTTTAGGTGTATAAAACATAACCATAAAGAGCAAGTAAATGAAATACAGGATTTTCTAAGCTAATTAACACTCCAATGCATGTGAAAATATTGAGTATTGATTTTATAGAAAATAAGGACATATTCAAATTGAAACACAGAAATTGGGGGTGGTAATAAGCTTTATTAGTTTTACTTTAGCAGGGCTGCATGTATATTACAGATTCCCAAAGCGAATTAAGTCTATGAAGAATGAGAAACACTGAAATGTTTCAGAGCATTAGAGATGGCACAAATACAATCAGTATGCAACAGCTGTCTTTTGGCTCCAAAAACTAAATTTGGTTGCATTCCATCCAATGTATTTTCTGAATACAAAGTTAGTAGTCTATTCTCTCAAAAAAATAATTTAAAAATTATAGAACTTTCCTTCCACCCGCTTTGAAAAGAAAAAGGGAAACAAAAGAATCAGTTTTGAGCTGTATGCCATATAAGCCCTTACTCTGCTTAAGCTTCCAAAATATATACCCAGTGACTCTGTAAATTAATTACATTTATTAGCTTCTTACTTCCTAGTCCAAAAAATTAACAGTTTAGCTACCTGTTCAAGCAAGTTTACTTGTCATCTCAATTATAAAATTGAAAAATGTTTTAATAGTAATTTAAATTCATTCTAAGGAGATGGTTTATGGAACTCGTAATCCAAGTGTATGAAGAGTGTTATTTAAATAAGTTATATATCTACTAACAGAAGCAGAGCTCAACATAATACTAGACAATGTCTAGGTTCACCATTTTTGTCTTTAAAAAATGTTAAGGGAGAAGAGTTGGCTTTTGGAATAGCAGAAGGCATAATGGGAGAGCGGCTGAGGAGTAAATTTGGCACCCAGATAAATGAGTGTGTTATTTATCCCAGTTAAGTACAAAGTAATTTAGCTATACTCTGGAGATGATAGTTAATTGTGGGAATTCAGTGCAGCCTATGTAATTTTATGAAAAGACTAGAAACTAACACATTTCAGTATTTCTACATATTCCAGCTGAAAGGTCAGTGACTGCCAAAGACATTGGTCCACAGTGATGTGCTGATTTCCATTCACTTCCTTACACATTAGATACATCTATTATTGTGGGGATACTTAAACTACATTTTATGGCTGCATTTGATGTTGCAGGAAATGTTATATAATTGTATCTAATATAGTCATAAACCACAGGGTATTCAATTTATACTTTCTAGCTTATTAAAAATGTTTAAACAATTTTCTGCTTTTATTGTGTTCCTATGGAACATTATGCAAAAAATGCTCAATAACTATTTTTCATAGACCTAGTGCAGATTTATTTCTTCCTAAGGTCCAGCTTCCTGAGACAAAATATACTCACCCTCAGTGCTTTCTTCACTTTTCCACCAAAGCTCCAGCAGATCTGCGTGTTTTTCTACTCCTCAGCCACCCAAATTTGGAGAAAAGTGCCTTAACTCAAGTCGGTTTGCTCCAAAATGGCTCCACAGACAAACTGATGAAGTATTGAAGAGGTGAATGGACAGTGAGGGCAGAGAATTATTGACTGAACTCATCCCTGGAGTGCTGGCACCAGTGCTGGCATCCCAGTGGAACAGAGATAGACATCTCTATAGTGGAGGGGAACCAACAAGCTGGGCCATAAAAACAATTAAAGGCTTGCAGCATCTGGTAGAGGTGAGGCAGAGAGAAATAGGACTGTTTGCTCTGTGGAAGAACAAGCTTTGGGGAAATTTTATCACTAAATAAATGAATAAATACTTAACAGAGCTGAGCAAAGACAGCTTTTCAGCAGGGTCCAGTGACAAAGCAGGGGGCAAAGAATGAATTAAATAAATACAATTCTATGAAAAGTCCAACTCAAGTAGTAAGTTACAAAAAATTCAACTCAAACATTTTTTAGTTATTTTTATTATCATGTTTGTTTGCTTGGGGTTTTTTTTAGACTGTTGGGGTAGTCAAATGCTGGACCATACCCAAAGAGGTTGTAGAGTCGCAGTCTGTGGAAAGATCCAAAATGCAACAGGACACAGCTCTGCCTAGACAGAAAGATCTAGAACAGGCTATTGACACATTATCTATCATTAGCAACATTAAAACTAAGGGTTCTTTCTTTATTTTTAATGGCTTTAGGCTTCATATTTTTAAAAATGGCTTCTGGTGTTTGATTATGCTACATTTTCTTCTGATCCATTGCTTGCATTCAAAATAAATAGCTAGATTTTTTTCTTAAGCATCTCAAAACCACTAAACAGCAGGTATTTGTAGGATGTTAGTATCATTTCCAGTTCGTCTCAGCCAAGATCATAACCCAGTTATCTGTAGTCATCACTCACCATGGAAGCCAAGTTGGCAGTTCTTCAGGCTTTCTATTGAAAAAGGGCTCTAAAATAAATGAAATGGGATTCTGGGGGGAAAAGAAAAAGAACACTCTGCAATTTTAACAGAGATAAGACCAATTTATTTACTCATCATTGTTGAAGTGCAGCTGTAACTTCATCTTAGTAGCAGCTACAGTTATCTTATTTTTGAAGAGATAAAGAAAGAGGTAGACTTCTCATCACATTGTTTCTCCTTCTATTGTATAAATCTGAAATTCACTGATCCTCTTGAAAACCAAAATCGAAATTACTTTGTAGGAGGAAAAATTGCTAGTAGAAGAGAAATTCTGGATTCTTTTCAAGAGAATATTTCTGCATGAGCTTTCAAACATTTTCAAATTCTTTTCAGTCTTGATTTATTGGGGGAGACAGAATTTGCCTTTATTGTTTCAATAACTTTTAACAGTGGGAAAAGTCACCTTTTGATAATCATGTTTACAAGACCTTCCTGATGAGTCATTTGTTGTCCAAACTTATTTAATAGCAATTGCCAGGAGCTCACCTGGGGCAAATACTAGTGTCTCACTTTCAGACACTGTTTTAGCATCAGAACTGTTCGACCAAGAAGAAAAAGAGTTTTTAGAATCAAAGTCAGAGGCATTATTTTATTTTGTTTTAAAGAGATGTTCCATTTCTTAGCCAGAAAAAGCTGTTTGGCAATGCTTTGGAGCTGCCCCAAATGCAGCAGAGATTGTTACAACAAAGCATTATGTTGCTTGTATTGCCATAATGCCTTTTGCATTTTACTACATATCACAGACAGGTAATCATGCATCAGTGAAAAGAGGCAAACCCAGGGAACAAACCTAAAGAAAACCAGCTGGTAAATTTAGTCTAGCTTAGAATAAGGTAAACTATTCTGGGTTTTTATTGCATCCATTACAACGGTATTTGATATTTACATACAGAAATCCAAAACACCTGGACATAGTATGCCCTTCCATTTATTAAAATATAAACCTTTTTATTTATCTTGGTCGTTTGCTATGAGGGCTGAGGGCCATAGTTGATATTTAGTGAGGACATAACTGAATCAGAAGTCTTTAAAGGAAAGTTTTAAGTACAGAAGTGGACCCTGGGAGTGTACCCAGCATAGTCTGTGCTCACACCTCCCTCTTTTACAGATCTCTTGATGGAGGTTTCTCTGGAGAAAGGGAAGAGAATTTTGCTGCAGCAGCAACATTGCAGGGTTTGAGAATTTCCCCACTTAGAGCAAACAAGGTTCACATCTCATGTCTGAGTCAGAAAATGGAGTGGCATCACATCTTTGCAGCTACACAATCAACAGTTCACTTGGAGACTTCCTCAGGTGAGAAAAGTCAAAATCAACCCCACCAAAAGGCTGCATCCTTTCTGGAGCTCAGGTATTTCATCCATAAGATTGCTCCCTTCAGTTACATACATTTAGCCATTTTACTCCATATATCCATGCTCTGAAGGCACAAACTTATGATTCTAACTTCTGTAAATTAATTTAAAAGCTTACATCTACCATACTCTGTTGGCAGCAATAATTACATATGAAAGACTGAGTGACTTGAAGGGTGGAAGTGCAGAAAATGTATTTCTTGAGCCAGTCAGCTAACAGCAGCACTGGATTATTTTGGTCATAGAGTTAATTTTAAATTAGAAATTAAGATTTTAGTAACATAAAATAAAACACAATTCACTGAAAAACTTATTTTCTACTGCTACTGGCAGTTCATGTTAAAATTAAACTACTTGAGCATTCTCACTCAAAAATCATCTCGTACTGAATAAACTCATATGACCTGAATATGTTGCCTCTGCCAGTATCAAATAAGTTTTAAAAGGCAATAGCCTGGAATTACCCAAGGAGCTATAAAAAACCAGTTATAAATGAGAAAATACCTTGAATGACATTTAAGATACAGTTAACATGGAAAGCATGCAGGAAATACCTATCAATGAAGAGGTGGGAAAAATGAAAAGGAATGTTATGTCCATTTATATTCAAGATATGGCCCTTCAGAGTAGCTTGGAACCTCTTGAAAAAAAATTGCTTTTCTTCCTTTCTCAAGTAAAATGCAAAATTTTTTCACCCACTCAAAAACCTTAGATCAAGATAAAATTGCAGATGTTGCTTTACATGATTGGGATATTTTTACCAAGAAAAGAAAATACTCCTTCAATTAACCTTCAGTGTATATATACATGGGTGTAGTGTAAATGAGTTTTTCTACCATTTAAAGGTGACAGCTCTTGCTTTTTAACTCCTCACTGGTTTAAGGACACTCTTCTTTTAAAGTGCCATCTTTCCAAAAGCAGGAAATGGGGGATGAATGGAACATCTGATGTTTAAACTTCATTGGGATTCTCAAAATTATGAAAGCCCACTTCCCTCCTTTCACCAGAATGGGGATATTAATGACACCAGCATCATTTGGAGCACAAAAAACATACTGCATCACTTGGCATATGAACAGAAGATTGGGAGGGGTTTTTCTGGCATCACAATACTTATTAGTGGTATCACTTAGAGTGCACCTTGGAAACAGCAATTTCCATGTTAGTGACATAAATCATTTTCTAGGAAAAGAGCAAAGAGAGAAAGAAATTTTAGTCTGTAGGGAAGTTGCAGATTTGGGTGGAAGCTGCCTTTTCCTGTGTCTCTATTTTTAAGACTCCTACTAAAACCTGGTACTTTATAATCCACCACTAGGCTGCAGCGAAAAAGATAAGGAAAGAAAAAAGAAAAAGGTGAGCATAGGAAAATCCCATCCATGTTCCTGAGAGAAAGGAGCTGGCCTGGGGACTAGGGGCAAGATAAACATTTTGGCACAAGCATGCAAAAGGGTGATTGATGCTAATGGAAGTAAAGCTATTCCTCATCAGCCCAGGTAATCAGCAGAGAGCACAAACCACAGAGTCAGCACCAAGGGCTGACAGATGAGGAGAGGGCACCAAGCAGGGCCATGCAAATGCTCTTTGTGTAAGCACCAAGGGAGGAGCTGGTGTTGAAACAGGACATCTTTGCACACCAGAGATGCAGCCCATACTAAAGCAGCAGCTTGCCTGGCACAGGGGCTGTTGGCTGCAGGCAGGCTTGGCTGTGAGCTGGACCACAACAGCCTGGACTGCAGATTAGCAGGAAATGGTACAACAATCCTGTGATTTGTCTTCTTGGGCGAAGAGGAGGAGTATGGAAGTGGAAAAGAGTAATCCACTGAAACCTGCAGTGTCTCAGTGTGGGGCAAGATGACACAAATTGCTCTTAAATAGAGCAATACATGATATAAATGCTAGTGTCTCACAGCAGATTTTGGTTATAATTCTTATCAAATGTTTCCAGTAGGAAATGTATTTAGTCCAAGATTCTTAAGAAATAAATGAAATTTTACTTGCCTTCTTTGGAGTTGGTTTTGGTCTTGAGGCAGTCCAGCCAGCAGTTCCCTCAGGTCTCACCCCTTTCCATTCAGATAACTGCTTGCTTTTTACTCCTCCTACATCTCCTTCTTTTGAGGTCACTTATGACGCACAGGATACATGCTTATATCTCTGATTTAAAAGCAGCACACACATTATGTTTGAGAGGTATTACACATTCAGCATCATTTTCATCAACAGTATAAACGCTTGCTCTTCTTTACTCCAGCAATACTAATTACTGTTCAGCAGTACTACAGCAACACAAATTGCAAATAGGAACACCTCTTGGAAAAATTCACATCAAAAACAATCAATCAATCAAACAAAAAAAAACACTTAGAAAGCATCTAGGCTGTCACAATAGTTGTATGGACACATGTCTGGAAAACTATTTCTCATGGAGGTCTATATAAAAATAAATAAAGCTTTTTCAAATGCTTGCAAGAGGTGGTCAAGGGAAGAAAAATATTACCCAGGCTCCCTGTAGGGTCAACAATCCTGTCCTGGTTCACTGATATAAATCTCAGTAAATAAGATATTTTTACATACTAAGTCATATTTACAGAAGTGCATCAGTTTTTGGGATGGTGTGTATGTATACACACACACATACATACATACATACATATATATATATACACATACATATATATATATATGTATATTATATAGATACATATTTTATATAATATATAAGTACAATTTTATTAAAACCTCACATGAAAATACCGTTCAGATGACAAGGATGAATGCAAAGCTAGAAATGGAATTCAGGTTTTGTTTCAAAAAAGGTTATCCTCAGGCTTCCTCAGCCTGTAACCACACCCTATGTGTGATACACACTGCAGTCAGATTTGCAATCTTCAGTTTCCCCCCAGTGAGCACAGCCTGGCAACCTCTGCATCACCACCTGCATGAGCCCAGGTTCATCTTCCACAGAGAAGAGCAAGGCCCCAGAATCCTGGAGCAAGGTGTGCAAGGTACCACCCATAGCTCCAGTGCATGTCTGTGACATGGTTGGCTTTCAAACCTTTGTGTTTTCATGTCTTCACAGAGCCACAAAATTATCTCTCTAAACAAAAATCCAAGTCAGAATTTATTTTTAGACAAATTACAGAAAGCCACTGCTACTCTTGACACCTAAATGAACGGGTAGAAGTAACCTGTCCTCTTGGCATACAACTAAGCTCCATTATGTTCAGAGATGCTGTAATTTCAGTTGAAGCAACATCCTGGAATTTCTCTTTTCATTTGGGCTACAGCTGATGTTGGCTACATATTTTTACTCCCAGACTTCTTGTTGTTGTTGTTGTTTCTGACTAGGGATTTCTCACAGTGAGGCAATGTTAATTTTGGGGATTTTTTTTTTACACGTTTACTTTAAGTGAAATGCATTTTGCTAGAAATGCACCACAATCTGGGTTTCTGGGTTTTCTTTGGCTTACTGGATTTAGTCTTAAGTGACAAAGCTCAAACCATCACATCCATTGCTTTCCCCAAGCATGAGAGGATCCCAGAGAAAACAGTTTAAAGGCATGAGCAGGTTTAGGTTTTTTTCTGTTACTTTTTGTAATTGAAACTTATACATCCGTATCCATGACGTCTATTCGCAGCTGCCCTCTTTCAAAGCTTGAATTAACTGATGCCTGAAAAGAATGATTTCTAAGAGGAAAACTCTATTGCTTTTCAAAAACCTGGCATTTACTTCCAATGTCTAAATCTTAACCCTTAATGAGTAATAATGAGTGTTGGAGAAGGCACAAGGAGAATTTTTGATGTAAGATCAGAGGCAACTCAGAAACTCAAGGACACTTGATAAGTCAGAATTTACCTAATAAATGAGCTGCATTTTTGAAGTATTTTGATTATGTTATGCTTTGCTTTAGTTTAGACTTTCATGACAGTTGAAAGCAAAGTTAGCGTTATCACAGAAACATTTAAAATGAAATTGGTTTGAAAAACAACTATGTATGATATTAAATTGCAAATCATTCTAAAGTTTCTCAAGAACAAAAGGTCAGACACATAGCTCATGTAAATCAGTATTGCCTTTTTGATGTTAATGGCATTGTATTAGTCTCAAGCCAGGATTTGGTCTGTAATGCCCTAAACTTCCAGTTTAAAAATACTTTATTGCAAGATTTGCCTTTCAGTAATCCAGATCTGTCACACAAATTTAGCAGGGAAAACACAGATACTAAAACAAGATCAAAGAAAGCAGACCTGTAAATCCAAAAAGAAAATTTCTCCCTTAAACCTTTCTCTTCATAATTCCTCATTTGTTATTCCTTCATTTTCATTATTTCTACCAATCCCCCTTCTCCATAGCTTCTCCAAATGTGAATGGAATACTCAACTATTGACTATACAACTTTCTATTATTACTTCATTACAGTTTAAAAATTCAGGAATACATGCAGTTAAAAAAATGAGGAATATTTTTTTAATCTTTTTTTAATTGGTTTTTTTTTTAATTATTCATGTTTAAGAAAGTTACTCCCAGAGTCTAGTCACATTGTAGTCATGAAAAAGCCTTCTGGAAGCTTGAAATTAGATGTGATATTGACATTAGACACTTTATTAGTATAAAGTGCCACAGACATACAGACCACTTTGAAACAATTTCTAGGATCGAGAAATAGCTGAAAAAAGAGCAGCTGTAAATTTATTTGGCATTTGATCTAGTACAGGAAATATAAATTGACGGATAAAGTTGTTCCAAGGCTTGCTAAAAAGTTGTATATACTTTGACCTAGCACATTTAAACAGCTTTCCATGCTTCAATTACTGTAAAAATTATGTAAACATCTCAACAGGACCCACATTCCAGTGGAATTGTCTCAGAGATTTTAATGACAGCAGCTAAATGAAGACTCGATATTGTATGTCATTTAATTACAGGAAAAGGAGAGACAGGGAATAGAAGCACTTAATGGAAAAAAGAGGAATCAAATCTCAAAGCTGCTGCCTGTTTTTTCTTATCAAAGGTTTTGAAAAAATGCATTCAATGATCTTTAAAAGGAGTGCTTTGCTTTACATTTAATAAAAAGTCTTCACAAAACCTACCTGCTATATATCAGATTGATTCTTAATGCAAAGTTGTGCAAGAGAGAAAAGGATTTCTGATTACTTTTTGTCATCCAGGGCTCATTTTCTCTAGACTCAGCAGATCCATGGATTTTGTATACAGTAGGTATAAGGAAAGAGAGGAAAAGGAGAAAGAAGGATAAAGAAAACAGTCTAAATGGAATTAAAGTGTGCTTTCAAACCTGAATACACTGCTGTGTAAAAGGTATGAACAGACAAGAAGGATTACTTGAGAGATGGATGGCATCCTGCTCACTGCTTCCAGTCAGAGGTTTACATTTTACAAAGACATTTGTCAAGGCAACCCTTATGCTCAGCCTGCAGCCCACTGCTCTTCCCTGCAGATCTACCTCACTTGCTATCCAGACTTCCATTTGATCAGTAGAAGCTCAGCTGGAGCTACCTTATACTTAAATTGTTGTCAGTTCACATAATATTCTTTTCAGGACACTTCAGGACTGCAGCTATTCTTTCTGTGCCTGCCATTCATCCTACAACAGCAGTACCTGGCACTTCAGCAGAACAGGAAAATCACTGAGCTTACAAGGTATTAATGAAAGATATTGAACAGAACTGAGTTTAGGAAAGGCCCATGAAAATTACACCCTATCTTTGAATTTGAAATTTGGCATATAAATACTCTCAGACTGTGCATTTCCTCACTACTTCTGAAGTTACCTATACATTTTTTTCCCTAACAGGCTTCTCTTTGATCTGCAGGGCTCATCGCCCCAACACAGGAAGAAATTAGGTGGACCTGGCTTAGTTTAATCTCAGAAACTCCACATTACCTTCTTAGTGCCTAAATTATACGAATATTTCACCAGAAATTGAGGGTGGCTTGACTGCCAACTCCAAGACCTCTGATCAAACAAACAAAGCAGTAATTTAAAAAAAAAAAAAAAAAAAAAAAAACAAACAAACATTAAAAAATCTTCACTTCTTTTTTTCTTTTCTATTCCACTTGCTAGGGTTTGTTTGTTTGTTTGTGTGGCTAATCATGGAGTGGTTTATCATCAACACAGAAAGATCCTCCCTGTAACTACTTATAACCCACACCTTGCACTCATCCACTACAGTTTAAGGATTCTTGACCCCTACTCCTTAGGGCAAGTTCAAAAACTCTTCTGAGATCCTAAAATAGGACTAAGCCACAGGGCCACCACACAACTGGATCACACTGTTTATCAAGATTATAATAGCAAATAACATTGTGTAGTGTCTGAAGGAAATCATCACTCCCTCCCTTGACACAAAGAACATTGCTACTCCCTTAGTCTAAGGAGGATTGGGCCAAGAAAAAGCCTTGGCATCATGATATTTTCCAGGGTACAATGCACTGGATGCTAAATGTCAGTCTTCAAGATGAAAACTCGTGGTTCTGACACAAGCTGGCATATATTAGTTCTTCCTTTCCTCCAAGGATATAATCTGATTTTACTCAGACTTGATTAATTGTTTAAAAATACCTTCAATTTAGTGAGTTATATATTTGTGCTAGATGTACAACATACAAAATTCCAGATAAAATAAAACAACACATGAAATTTCTCCTCCTTTAAAATTCTGCAAAAATAACCCTTTAGGATCTCAAAAATAACATACAAACTGGCTACAAGTGAATAACTTAATGCAAAGCGTAAATTAAAGTTTTAATAGCAGAAATAAGCTAGAAAGAGGAGGGGGACAATAAGAAATAAGGACTTCATTTTCTTCATGCCTGGGTAAGAAACTGGGCTATGCAACTGAAGTCATTCATCACCCATATTTCCAGCACCACCTGTGCTCAGGGCAGCTGTTCTCCAGATCAATTGTTTGAGAATCTCTAAAAAATAGTAATCTTTGCCAAAGAAGTGACCCAAATAATTTTGATGTTTCTGCTTCCACAAACTGTAGGAACCTGATTTTTACCTCCTCACTAGTACCAATTTGAGTGCTGGAGGAGTAAAGTGGGCAGTGCAGTTGATAATCTTCCTAATACAAACTTGATCTCAAGGTTCCCACTGGTGATCCATTGCCAAATTCTCTTCTGAAAAGAAACAAACAGCAAGAATTGTCCCAGTTCCTATATCATTGTTATCACATTTCAGTGCACACGTACGTGACAGAACATGCCTGTGAATTAAAAACTACAAATAGCATCTATGTGTGTAATAACCCTTAACAACTACCAAGGAGTTTATGAACTTACAGGACAGCAAAGGCCAGAAATTTCTTGGTACAGGTAAAAAAATCTATTTGTGCAAAATAACTGACAATTATTAAAGACAAGAGAACTGTTCCTATGGAACTCCTATTAATAGGTTCTTCTATGAAGAAAAAAAACCCAAATCATTGTTCTCTCACAGGCTCAAAATGTTTGTTGTTCAATTCAGACCAAACTTTTTCTTCACATGCAGCAAACCATCAAAGGTAATATAAATATATTTTTTTTAATTTGGGGAATTTAAAGAATGATCAAATTATGAATTTGGATTTCTGTGTTTATTAAATAAAGAAACATAGGCACTCAGTGTTAGGTATATTCCTCAATAACTGTGCAGATATTTCAGACTCAGCTAAAATTTCAGTTGTCTAATTCAAGATAGAAAAGAAGTACCACTTATTTCCTCATGTATTTTGTACCTCATAGTTAATAACTATACATATTCACTTATATTCATTTTTTGACGATGTTTTTTGAAGAATTAAGAGGTCTGACCTTGTACTGTATCTGCCTGTTCAGTTGACACCCCACTAAACTAAAGCTGTAGAATCCATGTATTTTAAGGTCATGATTTTCAAAGCACATCAAATTTGTTGCACAAAGTGTGTACAAGAGTACTTCCCAGATGCATTGAGATCATTCATTTGGATTTCTTCAATAAATAGATTGGCTTCTTCTGTTGTAACAAAATGGTTAATCACTAATTAAAATAGCCTTGCAGTCAGGAAGCTTACAGAAGTGCAAGGTGTGTCCATCATGAATACTATTACTGAGAAAATTCATATTAAAAGTTTTCAATTATAGTGTTCCATTCTTTTCACCTAAGAGCACTCAGAAGCTAGATTCTGCTGACAAACTCATTTCTGATAATTAGCAAAGGCATGAACTTGATGCACACTCTGTCCTGACTTTCCCTCCTACTTTTGTAGCCACGTGGGAGGAGATAAGGTAAGTATTGTACTTTTCTTTTACATGAATTCAAAAGCTCATTTAGCTGTGATGCTCCCTTTCCTTTAGCAAAAGATAAAAAAATTATAAGCTTTACACACACTTGGATTCTTCTGCAGAGTGGTCCTGCTTAGTAATTTTCCCCTCCCCAATTCTAGCTAAAGAACAAAAAGAAAGGCTTTAAACTCCAGAGACATTTGATAAATGTATTTCTGACAATGTTTTTCTGGAAACACAGCTGAAGCTGTGAGGTGGATGCTGAAAGGCCTCTCAAGTTGAAAGCACAGATGCAATGCAAAGAACTACAATAACATGTGGTACTGTGGGTTGTGTGGTCTACATAAAACAACAGATTTGGAAATCATCCCTTTTGTAATGGGGTAAGGACACAGTTCAGTCCTCAGCCACTAGCCCAGATCACTCCCTGCTGGCCCTCACTCAGGGCTCCAGTCTGATCCTCATTTCCCTTATCCTTCAAGGGAAACCTCGAGATCACACTCACACTTCCAGGATTATCCTTGTCAAAAGGATCACAGGTCTCAAGGCTGACAATATACAATTATCTTACATAAGAGGAGGCTGAGGGAAAGTAAATGGACCATCAAGCATCTAGAGTTGTGTTCTACCTGCTCTCAAGCAGCTAAAAAAACACCCACACACAGCTTTATCTGATGCTAAAACAGATCCCTTGAGTGTGCCACAAAATGTTTGCTTTTTGAGTGCAAAAGAAGTCATACTTTACAGAGGCAATTTAAACAATAAGAATGATTTTCAGCATAAACAACAGAATCTAGAAAGGACATACAACATAAGGCAAGATGAAGTGCTGAGTTATACATTTCCAAGCTGTAATGTTTGCTTTCTGTTAGTACAGGTGCATTGCAAGTCTTCCAGACTAAAACACTAAACCATGCTGGTTACACTGTGAAACTCAATGCAATTTTAATTTGAGTTCGATTTATAATAATTGAGTTCTTTGTATTGACAAAGAAATTTTACCTGAGCTAGCTTCTTATTTTTTTCCTTAAATAAAACTATTATGTCGCTGTTGATATAGTATATGGACTAACCTATTCATTTTTGAGGGAGAATATTGCATACTTCTGGCAAGACTACAATGGCAAACATCCACTGAATTTATGTTGCATCTTCTCAGGCAAGTAGTTCTCCTCAGAGTTTAGAGGGAGCACATTCCACACTGTGCTAAAACTTAATCCCAGGCTACATCCTTTCTGTGTGCCTGCATTAAACTGGCTGTAAGGTGGAATTCAGAGGTGTGTGTATATAGCAAGCTGCCTCCTTCTTCAAAATGAGCTTAATAATTACAAAAATTTCTAAAGACATTGAACCACCTTCCATATAATCTGCTCTTCTCTTCAGTGCTACTCCATACTTGAATGCCACCAGATTCTAGTCTCATATGCTGTAGGGATAGATGCACATCAGTGTATTTGTAATTTAAAAGTATATACATGCACATAGTATAAATGCTAAAAAAAGTTCCACCCAAAGTACACACAGTTTTAGAGGATACAAGAAAACAAACAAACAAACAAACAAAAAAAATCCAAAACCAGGTTACATGATGCAAAATAAATAGTATGAAACTATTAGTGAATTAAACACGAGTTCCACTTGAAAAAACAGCCATTGTTGTTGCTGTTACATTTGTATTCACAAAGTATCCCAAAGTATTCTTCTAGTTCACAAAGTATCCTTGCAATTCCAGTTTGAGTTCCTCCTTATCTTCCAGTTTAGCATTAAATCAGCATAACAACTGACGTTGATTTCACTACAAATTTCATGATTTAACTCCTGCTTCATTTCCCTGATTTTCAGTAATCAAGTATAAGCACTGCTTTAGTCAAAGCATCACATTAGATGCTCAAAATTTCTATAATTTTTCTGGAATTTCCAGCAAGTTTTTCTCTAAAGAATCTTTATTTATGACCAGGCAACTCTCCCTCATAAACACGAGCTACTTTCTGTGTTCCTACATATCAAGCTTAACATTTGGCAGCATTTAAAGGAGATTTTCCAATAAGCTCATCTAAGAAATCCCATCTAATTAATTTAGTTTATCATTGCAGTACATCACCTCAGCTCCCTTTGCAAATGCTCACAGCAATTATATCATTGAATGAAAATCCTGAATAGCACTAAAATTTACTGAAAATACCTGCAGTCAGATAAGAACATTTCCTCACAGTGGCTTTTTGCACTAGAAGTCACATTTGATGATATCCAGTGAGCTGCAACATCCAGCCCACACTAAGGATCTCCTTTGCTGCTCTTAGGAGCTATGATGACAAAGGATTTTACACAATTCTAATAAAATAGTATTTCAGAGCTGAGTTAAAATGTGCATCTACTAAATTTACCTGAAACCTTCCACTCAGTCACACCCCCACAGAGCACTAAAGGCTGCCTTCTCACTAAGGCCACCAACCCTTCACATCACTTTCCCTCTAACAATTTCATCACCTTGGGATTTTAACTCCTAATCAGAACAAAATGCCTCAAGGCCTCCATCATAGATCAGTTCCATTTACTTTTACATTTTCCCTGTGCTTCACTTTAGAGAGAGCATGCTGAAAGCAATAAAAACATCTCACACCATAAAATCCTTTATCTCGTTGCCTCCTTCTCCTTTAGCAGTATTCTTTCTGCCTTTCTTTCCTCTGAAAGAAAAATCCTCTGGAATTTCCAGGTGCTCCCTACCATCATCAGTGAACCACTACTGAAAGCCCCCATCTCCTGAAACCAGATGTGGGTAAACAGAAATCTTAACTGGTAGCTTAAAGTGTTTTGTGATAACTGAATTGACTGTGGGTATCCATGGGTTTATTTATCCATGGGTTTTTTTAATAAGATATGTTTTGAATAAACTCATGTGCATTAGTACATTAGTCAATGCAGTTATTTTCAATAAAATTGTGGTTTCATTTAAAAAACCCCAAGAAAATCCAGAGCTAATTTCCCCTAGAATGAGCTAGATGGATGTGAGTTCCACTACCCCCTTTTATGCCTTCATGCCTCATATCCCATCAGCAGCAGTTTTATAAGCACCAGAACACCAATGCCAACTTCCTACAGTTCTCAATGTCATCCAGGCAATCTTTTTTTTTTCAGAAACTTTCACATTATTACAGACTCACATCACTCTTTGCTAAAACCTCACCTCAAAACCCATAGCCCATAGTTTCTTCATTTGTCCCCCCTGCAAAAATGAGGATCATTCAGGTGGGCAATTGCTCTTCAGATCACCTAAATCCCTCTGTCACACATGAAAAAAAAAAGATCCCTCAGCAATCAGGAAGAAAATCAAATTCATTAAATTTCCTCTTCATTAGTTATCTCCTCTCTTTAAGTTTTATCTCTAGTTTATACAACTTGTTATTGCCACATATTCAAGGATTTTTTCAATTAAACAAGATTTATTTCCTTGAATGCAACAACACCTGCCTTGGACAAACCCGAAAAAATATTCTTATGCACTGAATATACACAGAATATGCTCACACATTCATTAAGTATTCTTACAGGTGACAACACGTGATTTATTCTCAATCAGAGCTTTTTGTTTAGAGTTGTATTCTGGTCTTTTAAATTCAGACTATTTGCTAATTAATTTACTAGGTATTAGTTGTGGTTTGATTAAAAAAATGTGTATGTTAATATGCAATAAAAAGACAGGAAAATTTTCATCTCATAAGTAGTGTTGCCCACATTC
>JANRMJ010000088.1:7754715-7767057 GCA_025584955.1 Alethe diademata
TCTAGTTTCTTCCCACACAAGTCTGAAAGCTTTCTACTTTGATTGGAACTTGCCCCCCTTTTCTCACTTCTGTACAGAAAATTAAGAAAAAAATAGCAAAACTCAAATACTTTGAAGAAGCATTTTTAAAACAGGGTCATAAAGCTGTATTATAATCCTTTTAAACAGCATGTGATTACATCACTATTCTTTTACAAATGAACACAAGTGGCAAATGAACAAACAAGCAAATGGACTTAAGAAAATAAAATCAAGAGTAAAAGTGTAATGTAATTTAATCTGAACTGTCTGCTTTTCTCCAGAAGGGACCATCATCAACATTTGAAAATTCAAAGTAGCTAGGCTGTTGCTAGAGGAATAAGATAATCATAATTTCTGAGATAATGAAATTACATAGGTCATGCAACAAGACACAAGTAGTCTATTTGATCACAAAACACATGTTTTGAAAGAATTTTTTGAAATTTTCTAATTTGGAATGAAATATTTAAGCTCCAACTATTATTTAAATATTGTCACATAGTACTTGGGTGATACCTTCCTCAAATATAAGGTTTAACCACTTTCTATAAGCAGGGACAGGAATAAGCAGTAGGACAATGATAAATTCATATCACTTTGGCAAATAAATGGAGAAGGGATGTTTGGCTGGGGCATTCCTGAATCCATGTATTGCACTTCTACTCTGATGTTAAAGTGGGGTCATGCAATTCTCTGGTTACTTAATGTCCACTTCTGCACTTTAAATACGTTATTTCTTATCAGACTGAGTCCTCATGCTCCAATTTGCTCTGAAGAAGCAGAAATTGCATTTGGAAAATAGGATTTTCATTCCTTTCTTTCTGTTCTTGGCACTCACTATCTTCATTCAACGTGCAACATCATTTTGACACAATGCAGCAGGTGATACTGCAAAATTGAACACCATAAACACTGCCCAGCATACACATATAGGAGGGGAGAGTCTAATGTCACAAAAATACTGTTCAATTTCCACTGGCTGCAGTTCCATTTCAAAGTATTCCCCCAGATTCAGTAAGTCCTCTCAGATCCCAGCTCCAGAGGTGGCTGCTTGCTTCTGAGCACCACACAAACACATTATTTCCTTGCTGACCATGATCAAGCAGTGTTTTTGCCTAAAATTAATACTTTAGCTGAAAAAGGTGGTTTCTATTTTATCACCAAGAATCTCTATGCCAGTGTAGAACAATAGGAAGGTTTGATGGGCAAAGGCCCCACCAGAGCACAGCAAGGCTTTGATGCAGCCAGATTCTTTTGAAAGGGATATAAAGCACCAAGGAAACATTTTACTACTTCAAAAAGCTGTACAATCTATAAGGAAAATATATGGGAGAGTGTAGGATATTTTCCTGTGCCAGTTATATATTGTCAGCTCTGCTCCTTTGTATAATTTATTCCCAATAGTACCAGCACATAACAGCCACTATACTGCAAAATTAATTTTGGAAAATCATTGTGATAAAATGCAAAAACTCCTTCTTTGTGTTAATGTATTTTCTGATTTTTATATGTATTAAAAAAAACAACAAACAAACATAATTTCAGTCAGAAGAAATACTTTCTCTTCCTTTCTGAATTTTGGCATTTCTTTATTCTAGGAGAAACAGAACAGGTTTAACGTACAGAAATTTATTGTAATTTGGCAAAAATTCAGAAATCAAATCCATTTGCTCTAATCTTCATCCACAAACAGAGCAGCAAAGCGTAATTCAGAAGAGATGGGATGAGATAGTTTTACAAGCACAAATAAAAGGAAGGGGAGAGCAGAAGTGAAACTGTAGCATAGTTGCAGGGACAAACAAAAAGAGTCATAGCTTTTCCTGTTGAAAAACACTTTAATTAAATAAAATAATGTCTCTGATATTGGTTTTGTACTGTAGAAAGAATTTTCCAGTAACCAGGCAGAACAGTGGTAACAAATTTATCATGTAATGAATTTTGCTTTGTGGTGAGGAATACAGGAAAATGAAAAGTGATTAAGCACCAACTTAAAGCAGCATATTTGTCACTCTGTGTGAATTAAAAAGCTAGAGAGACACTGTATAGTGCTTGCTGTCTGTGTTTTGATTCATTGTGTTGTTGGCTCTCTTAGAACTATTAATGATAATGCCTGCTAACTTTTGAAATTGGAAGAGCTAGTTAGGGTATTTTCAGCTACAAGCATCTTTAAAATAGATTTCTGGAAGGTTCAGTATGTTCAGCATAACCTTGGATCACAAAGACTGAGTACTTCTATCAGCATCATATAACAGTAAAAATCTTAACATTATTTATGTATATGGCTAGATTTTTATTTTCATAGCTAAAGTCAGTGCCTGCAATGTCGCTGGCAATAATGCATTACCATTTTTTATCTATGGAAATGGGAGGAAAATCACATTGACTTAATAGGAAATATTATGGTAATCCCTATATATCAGTTAAGATAACTATATTTCAGCAGGGCATAAATTGCCACAAGCTTCCTCTGTATTCAGACAACTGTGAAACTTAAAAGCAAATGCAGATATGTTTCCCTTTTCCTTGAGCTCATCAGCACAGTATGCTGTGGAGGAGGAGGAAGACAGATGTGAGTCACAGGCAGTACAGAGTGACTGAAAGACACCATGGCCAAGGATCATAAGCAATGTTGCCCAAGTTGTGTGATAATGGTGGCTGTTAGGTATTACTGCATTGCTCAGGCAGGAAAATCTAAGTGGGAAAAAACTAACCAAGGATCATAAACTCATATGATTAAAGATTTTGTTATTAATTTTAATCAATCAAAAGTGCAGAATCTATCCACAGCCTAAGGCATTATTTCATATCAAGGGTAAAATGTGTGCCTATACCCCTTCAGCAATATACAAACATACATACACACACATGAAATATGTTGAGATATGTGTATTCATTGCCTCAACTATGATAACTTCAAGTTTGGAAATACTTTATTTTAATGAGAAGGAATGGTAGAGGAGGAAGGCTGTAAGACAAAGATCCTGAAGATGGCTTTCCTACACAGAAGAAGGGAAGCATGGCATTGCCCCATGGAAGCCCTGGAACACTTCAGCCTTGACTACAGGTTAAACTCCCATTGGGTTACACACTGAGCAAATTTCCGAACAACAAAAAAAATCCTTTTGCCCAGAAAATGAAGTCAAATGCAGCCATATCAGCCTGGAAAAAGATGGCAAAAGCTCAAGGAAGTGATGGATGATGCATAGCCCAAAACTCCTGACAGATATTTAGGAGTCAACATGGTGAAAGCTGGAGAAAGGGAGCAGCAGTGGCTGGAGAGTGCCCATGCCATGGATGCAAAGATCCTAGTTCCATATTCCAAAGGAATTTTGGGTACCAGAGCATCCACACAGCCTCATCAGGGCACCACACTTCTTCATCTTGTGATTCTACTCCCCTGGTGTGTTTTCCCCATCCGTGTGACAAACCATCTTATTTTGTACACACCCATCTAAAGGAAGGAGCTGATCACCCAAACTCTCAGACTGCAGTGAACATAGCAGAGCCCATGTGGGATGGAGCAGGAAATGGAGGTTACCATGGAAACCCATCATTCTGCTTTTCATCCCTGTCTAAATTTTGATACCAGATTGAAATAGTCTGGTCTAACTTTTATTAGTAGCAATGACTGAGAGGGTTTAGCTACAGTGTGCTCACTCTTGAGTATTTGCTTTGTTTTTTTACAACTGGCAAAAACTTTCACTCAAAAAGAAAAAGTTTTACATAAAAAAAATAATTTTAAGTCTAAAACAGTAAAATCTTAGTTGTGAGAGCAAATTGTAGGATTTCTTGCTATTACTGGGCTTTTTGGTGGGGGTTGATTTGTTTTGTTTGGGTTTCCTTTTACTAAGTAGCAAACTGATATACAAGAGAACAGTCTTCAGGGTATTTTATTTATCAGCCATTGCTTGTTTCATTTAATAGTGCAGCCGAACCAATAAAACATAAAGGAAGAATCAGAGATCTCAGAGCAGTTCCACACAAATCTCCCTTTTGTCAATGTATGGGGTCCATCTTTAGGTCCCAGATGAAAGCAAACTTAGATTTCTTACAGAAGAAAAATAATAAGAACAACAGGAAGAGAGGTCAAAGACTATTTTGAAAGCATCACTAAACATGGGTTTTTTTGCTAAATATCATAAAATTAATGTAAGGAATATATCCTTCAAATATGAATGACTTTTTTCACCTTTACACAGGAACATATGTAACTATGTAGGACTACATATGACATGTATTATATAAGAATAAATATACAAAAATATTACACTTACAAAACCAGACAAAAATGTTTCAATTACCTGTATGAAGTTAATTTACAAACCACTTCCTTCAAGTTTTTGTATTGTTTCTGTGAGTCCACTTCCTTTCCTCTCACTGGCCAACTTTGTTCTTTCACCTTGTCCTTCTGGTGGGCTTGAAAAGAGACATTTAGTGAGGTTCATATCTCAAGTACTGTCAAGCATGAGTGAATAATTCTTGGCTGATTTCACAGGTTTCTGCTTGACAGCAGTAAGGTTTAAGTTCTTGATTCCAGATGCTTGTGCCCAAAGAGCAATCTGAAATGTCTTATGTACAACACACACCTTTTCTGGACTGTGAGAAAACAGATTATAATAATAGCAAACTGAATGCACAGAAAAGAAGAAATAATAATTTATTCAAAAATTTTGCCTTAAGAATTAAGTCAGACATTATAAACAAATTATACACAGTGTCGAATCAACTTGTTTCTTCTTCCAGGAAATCACTGGAATACCTGAGACAATAATGTGACCAAAAGCAGAATTTACAAAGCAAAGGCTTCCTTACAAAGCAAACAAACAGACTTGGTTTGCAGGCCTCTCTTCATGCTCAGGTTTGTGCATCATCTAAGGAGCAACACTGAGATTCAGGAACATACAATGTATTTTAACATCATTCATAAAAATTAAAACAAGAAACAAAATTAGTTCAGACACCAGCCTTAATGTCCTGGATCTGTCCTGAAGCCATGTATAACACAAACTTTAAAGCAGCTCTGTGTAATTTTATAAGTGACTTCCCTTATATCCATTCTGAAGAAGTATTCTGCTCTTTGATGAAGAGCAGATAATTTCCTTTTCTGTAAATGCCACTAGGTAACACGACAGCTCTCCAGTTCTGATTGCTCCAGATACAGCGTGGACCAACAATGCTGTCCAGATTACAGCATTTCAAAATATTCTGCAAAGGCTGTGCTGAGTTTCTGTGCATAGGAAATGTTGCCACTGCTGAATAGTCCCCACTCTACTCCACAAGCAACTGCTGGTCTGCAGAGCACTTGCAGCTGGACAGGAGGCACAAGTGGCACCCACTCTGCCTGATTTCCAGCTGAGGGAAGCAGAACAGATTGCTGGGAAGGGAGACAGGGTAAAGAGCACACATGCACAGAGTAATGAACAGTTCTCTTGGCATAATGGCCCTCTAGATACAACTGCAATAATAGGCAGAATTGCACACCATCCTTTTGTTGTGTGGAAGCTGAACAGCAGCACTCTTATGGTGTGTACAGATAGCACATGGCTTAAAAAGAGCTTCAGCTCTATTTAGACAGTACTGCACCAAAGCTAAGCTGTCTCTCACAAAAAGAAGCACAATATTTTGGCAGGATCTTCAATCCTCTGTATGCTGTCAGGTCTCAGGTATGTTTCTTGAATCTCTCATCCCTGTAACTACTGACGAGTACGTCAAATTTATATAGTCTTTAATTAGTATATATGGGGAAAGGAGTTTCTGTCAGCAAGTGTCCTGTGACCCTAGGATTCTTGGAATATTTATTATTAGCAGGTCAAAAGGGAGCATCAATAAAGAGAGCACTGATATGCCTAAGTCTCACAATCTGAGATGGAAACATCCCCTATAAAATATCCAACACCCTCCAATAATTTCATTATCACAGTAAGACATAACATCCTATTCTGTGGATAGGGAATTGACGGGGGAAGATGTAAAACAATTTGGCCTTCCAGCTTCTCTGTGTGAAACATCACCACAGCAATGGCTGCAGCTGATGGCAGAGCACTGGGGTTAACACTGGGGTTAAATTCTGAAGTCTTTACCAGCATTCATATGTGAGCACAACACCCTCTCTTTTTACCCCCATGTGCTGGATGGGGAGATTATGGAGAAGAGTAAAAACAAACCATTTGACACTGGATAAATGTTTCCAAGAGGAATTGGCAGCAGCAATGCTTTTGGGATTGGAAGCTGCAAGAGTGGTACAGGGGTGTGAGCATAGTCAGTGCTTTCTAGGCAGTTCTATTACTTGCCCAATCTCCAGCCTTTTACCTAATGTTGGATAAACATGACTTTTCAAGCTTATTAGATAAAACATCAAACTGCACCAGGATTTTGAAAGTTTTATATTTTCTTTTTTCTTTTTTTTTTCCATTCCTTGAGGTATGATGAGGGAAAATGCACACAAGCCTGAGATTTTAATCTCCAAGTGGTTATCTTGATAAGTAATAAATCTAACCTTTCCAAGCAGACGTATGAAGTTAAGGGGACTAATTGATCATGTTGGCACAAAGGTGTTGTTCATTCTGCAAAGGCCAAGTTAATTCACATTGATGTGATTCAAATTAACCTTAATCAGCTACTAGGCTGACTGTGATTTCATTACTGAATATGCTACAATTAGACATCTCCTGTCTTTAAATGCCCCTCAGCTTTATTGCAGCCTTTTTTTTTTTTTTTAATAATAAACACCCATTTACACATCAAATACTATTAGTGTAATTGGCTTTAAAATTGACTTTTTTGTGTAGTCACTTTTTGGTTCTGTTTATTCTGAAAAGGTCAAGTAATACAGATTGATGTGATCTAAATTAACCTCAAACAGTTACTTCTCCTCTCAGAATGATATGCTGTCATGGTAGGGAAGGATCAGACAGTTGCCTTCTCTTTCCTTTTTTTCCCCCTTCCAGATACATAAATCATATGTATTTCCTTCCTGGAGGCAGGTGCAAAACACTTAGAACCCTATAAATCATCTTCACAATAGAATTCAAAAGCAGCTGACTATTCATCAGAAAACTTAAATTCTTTATCCCCATTGAGGCAGCACAGATATTTCACACATTGTACTAAAAAGAATTACACTTTTCAAAAATTAGTTTTACTTTTTTGCAACTAAAACCTGATCCAAAGCCCACTTTTTAAAGATTTCTGCCCTTGTATTCCATACCACAAGTAGACAGCGTGAACACAATAGTTAACTGTAAGTTCATGGGCAGTGTGTTTGATTGTGGCACTGGACAAGAGAAGCAAGTTCCACACTTTATTTCCTTTCTTGAGGAAAACAATTGTAATTTCCCTACCTCTCTCCCCTTTCAATTCTCTCTGGCTAAGAGTATTGCCTCTTAACACTGCCCTGATCAAATGAAAATGTACAGCAGGTGAAGCACTCAAGGAGGGCCATAAGAAACAGAAAATAAAAATGATAAATTTTCTTCAGAGGGAGTGAATTACACGGGGAAGGTGAGGGCAGAAATGACAACTCAAAATCAGCTCTTTACCCTGTCCATACTTACATTCTCTGAGGAGATTTAGCTTCCCCAAAGGCAGGAGTTAATGAGGAGACATCTTGAAAATCCCTGTCTGTGCTGCAGGAAGGATGCTCTCACCTTCACTTTGGGCACCTCTGGCACATCTGCTCCCCTGGGCTCCCTTTGAGCCCAGTGGAGGGAAACTGCTCCAGAAAGGATCTAGGGTGAAACACTTGTGAAGGCAAGGAGGGACAGCAAGCCCAGCAAATTGTCCTCCTGCCCTGGGTACCAGCAAGTCTTCCACAGCTCTGAGCCCAGGCCACAGATACATGGAAATCCAACCTGATGTGGGGAATAGCCACAACTGTCACATCATTTATTGATCAGAATAAATGTTTAATTTTGCATTTAGTTGAAGGCTGCACTATGATCAATAATTAATTTGCCAGTTGTGGTTATTCTACATGTCCAGTCACCTTTCTATATGCAAAATAACCAGAACAAGCATATTACTTTTTCATTAAACTCTGAATCTGAAGAATGGTCTGCACTGAGACTTCCTCTTTTTTTTTCTTTTTTACTTTCTTCTGTTGAAATGCTCAGATTTGCAATTCAGCTCTTAAAAGTAGGCAAGGACCATGCTTGGTGCCCAAAGAAAAATGAAAGGGGCATTTTCTCATCATGCCAAATCTTCGAAAAGACACCAGAAGGATTGTAAAGAGAAAGAGCTACATATACAGAAGAGTAAGTGGTTCTGATGGTAAAGATGACTCCTTAAAAAGTAAGAAATGCTTGTTGGATCTCCACCAGTATGGAAAATCCTAACTCTCTGAATAATGCAACAGCTTAAATAAAGAATTTAAAGGAGCTAAAGTTACTCTGGGAGATTTTCCTAAATCTTCCAGCTTTTGGGGCTGCAAAGGACAGCAGAGGCAGCTGTATCTTTGTAATGTTCACACAGCACATGGGTTGCTCCCTTAATAAATCCCGAAGGGAAAAAAAAACAAAAAAAGAAAAGCACATAATAATTATTTTCAAAATTTTAGGGTAACAGTGCAAAATATAGTTTGTACACACAGGGAAGCTCTCTTTTTTTCCGCCTGTTATCTGCCACTGCATTTTTTTTGAGTGTGCAAAATCTGTAGGGATCTATTGATTTTTTCCACCCTTGTTGCTCAGTATGAAATAGAAAAGGTGTGAGACAGGTAATTGCTGATCCCATCCACTCTACATCTAGGGACAAACCTATTTTTCTTGGGATAATGGTTGAATCTCACCATATAAGCAATATTTGAGATGTATTAAAGCCACTAAACCATAAAGAATTTGAATGCTTCAGTGACAAAATATGTGTAGGAAACTTTACTTAATATTGATATAATATTTCTAACATAAACACTGAGACTAATTATGAAATCAACCCTAGTCAAAGCCAATTATACTGTGGTTTAGTAAGTACAATCACAACTGCTATTTATAGTGACAGAAATACCATAAGTATATATGAAAGACTATATACAGATGGTGAAAAAGATTATGCTTGGCACAACTCAGAGAGACAAATTAAAATGGATGTCTGTAAACAAACCAGAGAAAGTAATATTACATCACTAAAAATGAGACTGATCTGCTCCTTCACTTAAAGCCAAACTATATCTGATATGATGGGAGCAGCTTTACTTATGTATGTGTGAGTGTGGATTTCTGGGTGTAACCACAGTGCAACTGCCATGGTTTTTACATTTGGATGACAACAGTCTGAAATACTGCTGGTTTCTTGGCATGCAAGCCTTTGGTCTTTCTGGGAAATATGAAATATTAGTAATCATACAGAGTAAATTGATTCAAAGTGGTTTTAATAAAGTTTAGTACGTGTTTGGCAAAAAGCAAACGCTTTTCTTTGCTACACGAGAATAACCAGAAATATGCAGACTCACACCAAACAGATAAATGGCTTCATATACATTAGCATGTTATCAAGTCTGAATTTTCCATTTAGAAATTTTATTATGCCTACTTACATTTTTGTCCCTCATTATGAACTGAAATAAATTTAACACCATCAATTTATAAGCAACATGATGTGTAGAGTCAGTTATCATGTTAATGCTGACTTCTGCTGTCTGTCATCCTTGATTGTCATTTACAGACATTTACTTTTACAAGAGCATAAAATGATCCCAAAATAGTCTGTTACTGAAAAGCAATACAATATACTGTGGCTCTCACTACTCTGGTTCCCCAAATAAGTTACAGTAAAATTTAAATGGGCGTGTTATGGATTGCTGTCAGTGGTTTGCCGTCATTAAATTTTTGTTTATGATTGTGTATCTATGTTTATCTGTTAGACCTAAAACATTTTTTTAGCTGTCTTCTGACAGTTGTTTCACCCAACCACCTTGTCCAGCAGCACTCCAAAAAGAAGCACAAGGAAGGCTTTAGTTCCACTTCAAAATTTCCAATTTAGCATGTAAGATGAAAGAAAACCTTGAAAGCAGTCAAGTTACTTTGTGAACACCAGAGCTATGCTGGAGATAAACCTTGGTGTTTCTTTTTTAAGACAAGCTGCTGCTAAGTACTCTTGCACATGAGTGTTCAAACTCTGCAGAAAGCTCTAAGCTGGAAGAATTATATCCATCTAATGGTGAGTGAAGGGGCATTGGTGCCATATATTAGTGTAATAAACATGTTGTCAGCTGCTATATGACTAGAAAGAGTCATTACCATTAAAAAGTATTTTTTAATCAACTGTGCCAGAGAAAGTGACACTTGAATGTCATGAATAAAATGGTAAAAATATTTGATTCCCTCATTTTAATATCTAATAGCCCTCACAAAACCGAGAACATTCCAGAAGTTTAGAGAGTCACCAATCTTTTAAAATTCTGAAAGAATGAAAAGAACAACTAGGAACAGACCAGTCAGTCTGATCTTTGATTGCAAGTGTAAGTACTGCTCATCAGCTGAGGCTTCAAAGAGCATGGGGAGTGTCTTTGATGGGCTTGTGGATTTGAGCAGTAAATGGTATAATATACTGGGATTTTTCTGAGGAGTTTGCTTTAGTGTTTATAGAGTGGTTTACAGAAAAGGTTATACACATATGTAACTAAAAATCATCAAGGGTTAAACAGGAAATTCACAGAACTAGATTTAAAGTGATCAAGTGATATCATCACCAACATAGCTATAGAATGTCTGAGGTCACTTTTAGCAACATCACTACTGAATTAACTTCTCAGCAAACATTATTTCCTTCCATGATCTTTAGGATATAAAATCCTTCCTATTAAAGCCCAAGAAAAACATTGACAGGGTATGAGCCTTCCAGAAGAGAAGGATAAGAGAACTAGTGATTCCTTATGATCCCAACTTGCATGAAATTTGGAAGCAACTATTTTGTCTGAATAATGTCTCTGCATCTGACATTTGGAAAGAATTTTTTTTTTCTTCTTTTTTGGCCAAAAAACATTAGACATCTGCCACTGCTTCCCTGGTATTAGAAAGGTCATTATACCATAGGCAGCAGGAACTGCTGAACTTCAGAAATCTTTGGCACTCACTAATAGGAATCTGAAAAAATATCTAAGAACTAGCCAAACATGGTCTTTTCAGAATAACAGGTTGAAAACCATAGCTTCAAAAGGGGATCATGTGAAGTGGGCAGGTTTGTTGTAGTGAAGAATTTTCTTACTTCCATAACCAATAATCATAACTTTTTCAAGGGGCTGGCTGAATTATTTGTGTTCATTCAACTGTCTGTCATTCCTACTGGCAGGAGGACTTATTACACATTTTGCTCACCCATGAGTCAAGCTAAATCCAATGTCACTTTTAACCTCAGGAAAGGAATTGAAACAATCTCACACCCTCTAAGTCATACTATATATAAACTCCTGGAAGGGTCTTGATGACATTTATCTTCCTTGTCTCATGTCCTTGGGCACACCACCCAATTGAAAATCTAGCCCTGTTGCAAAAGAAGCATTCAAGACTAGGATCATGATTTCTTTTAAATATAAAAATTAGACATATATATATTCACATATATGCATTTAAAAAAACAAAAAAACAGAGAGACCTCTAATAGGAAGACTACAGCAAATTTGTTCCACTGTAGACATTCAATTTCCTGAGATCAAAGTATCATTTTATAGCTGAATTATGCTCTATAAACAGGAGGAGAAGGAAAAAAAAGCAAGTATTTGATAATATATGTGATTAGACTTGTGTCCAGATTCTCAGTTGTGAAATATTTCCAGGAGATATCTCTATGTGTCTAAAAACAGCGGTTAAAGTGTTATTTTTACATTTCAGTAAAAACTGCCTAAAGGTGCTGCTCAAATTCCAAGTCTGACCATGTCATGGTGTAACTCCAGACAACAGCCAGGCAGTGTCTCACTCAATCCCCCACCTGCAGGATCCTGGAGGGACAATGGGAAGGGTAAAGGTAGGAAAACACATCAGTTGAGATAAAGACAGTTTAATAGGGAAAGCAAAAGCCACACAAGCAAAGCAAAACAAGGCTTTAATACATTGCTTCCCATGGGCAGGCAGGTGTTCAGATATTTTCAGGAGAGCAGGTTCCCATCACAGTGACTTGGACAGACAAAACCATCACTACAAATGTCCCCCTTTCCTCCTTCTTCCCCTTGTTTCATATACTGATATATAATGATATAATATGGTCTGGAATACCCCTTTGGTCAGTTGGGGTCACCTGTCCTGGCTGTGTCCCCTCCCACCCTCCCAGATATCCCAAATTCCTCACCAGCAGGGCTGGTATGAAAAGCAGAGAAGGTCTTGGCTCGGCAAT
>JANRMJ010000088.1:7767157-7788911 GCA_025584955.1 Alethe diademata
GCTGGTATGAAAAGCAGAAAAGGTCCTGGCTCAGCAATAACAAAAACATCTCTGTGTTATCAGCCCTCTGTTCAGCACAAATCCAAAACACAGCCCTATAGCAGCCACTGGGAAAGAAATCAGTTCTTCCCCAGCTAAAATCAGCACAAGCCCACTATTAACTTGTTCATTTACTTAATAAGACACTCATACACTTGGAGGATGGAATGTATATTAGATATACAATAGTTCTCTAGCTGCATCCTTGAAAAAACTTTCTTTCTGGTGGAGTACTCTTTTTTCCCTTCTTCATTCCCTTCCTTAAAAATGTGGATGCCTGTTGCTTAAATTGCTCTGTTTAGGAATGGTGTTCTCCACTTCAGTGCTCCTGCTAAAACCAGGTGCCACTTCCCCTCCCTCAAGTGGAGACACAAAAGGCAATGAACCCGGATTGAGATAAGAACAATTTAATGGAAAAATCAACGAGATAAGAGAATGAATAGCAACAGAAACAATATTAATAGTAATAATAAAAGTGTACAAAAGACAGAGTGATTCACATGAAAATTAAGAAAAGAAACAACAAAGTGGAACCCACAAGCTGCCCCCAGCCAGTGGCCCAAGCTGCTCCCTCCACCTCGGGGCTGGCACCATGCTGCCCCTCCCCAAACCAGCCCAAGTGCTCTGTCAGCCACACTTCCCCAGCTGGAACAAACCCATTGTCCCTGCAGGAGCATCCCCTTCCCCTGCCCACAGAGAGGAAGTGAGGTGCTATAGAAAACAGGTCCTGACCATGTCCCTTCCTGGCTACTGCCAAAGGTAAACCTGTCCTGGACAGAACCAGCACATCCACTCCTACTTACATTTTTTTGAGCAGACAAAGGCTTTATTAACTCTGTTTCTTAATCATTACCGGTTTCGGAACATATTGTCTTCTCTGGCTATCATGACTCATTTATGTGCCAGAGAAATTAAAAATTCATTCTGCCAAGACATAAA
Organism: Alethe diademata; assembly: GCA_025584955.1. NCBI lineage: Eukaryota > Metazoa > Chordata > Aves > Passeriformes > Muscicapidae > Alethe > Alethe diademata. The sequence continues at coordinate 7,768,136 of JANRMJ010000088.1, forward strand.
TATTCTTCTTTACTTGTAGATAAATTGATACATTTAATATTACACTGAGTTTTTAACTGATACCTTAATCTAATTAAATGAGCACAGTTCCTATTTCATTATTTGAGATTGTTTGACAAGAATTGTTTTATTTTAGCTACCTCTTGCAGAGATGATTCATGAAATTTTTTGGCATATTACAATTTCTCTATGCTTGCATTTATTTATTAATCGTAGATCTAAATAAGCCCAGTAGGATAGGGATAGAGAGGTAGTGGGCAAAATGTCACCTTGTTTCTTAACATTTTCTCTATATGCTTTTTTTTCCTCCCTTAAATATTACTTGAAAAAAATTAATCTTTATTTTTTTCAGTAGTACAATGAAATTAAGTGTTTTCATTTCATGCAGTAGACATAAAGATTGAATATTTGACTTAAATAAAAACCATAATATTGTAACAATGATTCAGTAATGAATGTGGTGGTCAGTAGAGATGAGTGAAGAATGAGTTGCAATGGACCTGACGAAAACTTGCCCTGTAAAGCACTAGAGCATTAAGGCAGCACTTCTTCTTACTCCCTTTTTTTTTTTTTTTAGGTGATAGTCCAAAAAGCTAATAGGTTGCCCATCCATCAACACTCTTTTAGGGGTCCTCCCTCTCCCATTTTCTGCAGCCTGCTGGATGCCATTTCCCAATAAGATGCACAGGTGCCGTGCTAGTGAGAAACACTCATGCCATTTCTTCCTGACCTCCTTCTGCACCAAAGAATGGCTGCTCTTTAATTGCTCTGCAGTTTTAGAGAGGGGCTTGCTGGGAGATGAAGACCACAGCAAAAACTTATCCTTCTGCACTCACCCAGTTTTCAGCCTGTCCTTTAATTCAGCTCCTGGATGCTGTTGGAGCCCAGGTATGGAGGTAGATGTTTCCCTCAGCCCACCCAGGATGGCAGCTCTGCTTTTGTGGCCTTAGAGCTTTGGTGCAGAATAGGAGCATGAGCAAATGCAAGCTGCAGACAGCCCTGCATAAAAAATCCTCTCTTTTGCTCAAAATGAGAGCATAAACCCAAAAGACAAGTTAGCCCTGACTGCAGAATCTCTTCACGAGGCAAATTCCCAAAAACAAGTATGAAAATTAATCAAGGTTCTGAAGGCACCTAATATCACGGCAGTCATTGAGAATGATTTTTATTGTCCCTAATGAGCATTTTATAGATACTCATATCTGAGCAGTGCCTGAATCTTTCAAAATAAGAACTAGCATTTTCCCTGGAGAAGAAGCATATTGCTGAATGCAATCTGTCAGCACGTTGGGGCTGCTCAGCTCCTACACTGTAGTAACAGATGATCAAGTCCTCTTCCATGTTTCATGAATTGAAGGTGTAAATCAGTTTAGCCATTAAGTAAGTCAACATTCTTCTTATCTATCAGTTACTTTGATTTTATAGATAAAGGTATAACTTCTATTGCAAGTAATTAAAAAGGAATAATTTATTTCACAATGTAGTTTCTATCACAGTCTGCTTCAAGCCTAAAATGAGGGCAACCACTAACAGTAATTTTTGCTTTTCTAATCTATTCTCTCAAGAGAGGAATGTGATTTCACTTTGATTTTTCATTTCCATAACAAGTACTGTGAAGTTTTTCATATAGTTAAATATAACTAGTCCTGTAAAAAGCCTTGGAACCTGACCCTCTCCTTCTGCTGACATAGAAATAGTAAATTGCAGATAGCCTTCTCATTTGGCTTCTTTAATGATGAATAATCAAAAGAAGTTGCCTTGGAGTTCTTTCAAAACAGTATTATTTTTATTTAAAAGGATGCTTCCATTGAATGACAAAGATTAAAAATAGAATTGAATTCACTTCATTCTAGCAACACTAATACTAATTTCTTAATCTTCATCTTTTTCTCACTTTAAATGTATCTCCCCTTCTGTAAACCATTTATTGGCTGATCATTATTCTTACATTCCAGCAGCATTTTAAATTATATAAACACAGCATGCTATTTATCCATAACATTTCTGTGAATTTCTTTTGCTAGTCAATCATCAAACAGAAGTTTAAGATAGAGCTTTGTCTTCACTGGTACATCATTGCTGAATGTTCCCTGGTGATTCTAGGCAAGAATCATACAGACATATATTTTAAGATACTCAGATGTGAGCAGGTGTTTCATTTCTGCCCTGCAATAATTCTTGCTGCCTTTACAAAAGTTTAACAGGTGGAAAAATATTATACATCTTTATGATGAAACAGCATTATATTTCTGTAAGGCAGTACTGTTTATAGCACATGGCTTTCTGCCTTTGTTTTTTTTAATCCTCTGTGTTTGATTTGGGGCAGGATGCAGGTCCTGCTGCTCTTTGCTGTGGAATTAAGGTGCTCAGCTTTGTGCTGCTCTTTGGCTGGCCTAATCATCAATTTACACATTATGCTGCAAATCAGCATTTTCCCCTCTTTAAAAGTGTCCAGAGAAGCACGCTGACACCCGATTTACTCCATGTTATGATCTGAATTGGGGATGTGCATGGGGAAGACAGCTGATCCCACAAGCACTAAGCCAGTTGTCAGGACACTGCAAGGATGTGTGAGCACCTGCTGAGCCAAGCCAGCTTGGAGGGAGGATCAGCAGCTTCCAGCAGCGTGCAGTGCTGTGTGTGGGCAGCTTCCACACAATCAATTAGGTACCCAGGGAGAGGAAGGGTTCAGCTCTTAAACTAGCAGCTTTTCCTTCCTTACATGTTTAATCTCTGCCACGCAAACTCAATTCCTTAAGCATGGCGTGTGACAGGGGGTTTATCCATACACTTCACACAAGAAAGGCTTATGGCTCCAGTTCTTAGCCAAAAGAATGAAAAATAAAAGGACACCCAGAAGACCCCCGGTAATTGACAGTATCCTTTTGAGCAAAATCAGCCTTTTTCATTTTTAAAGCCTCAAGGTGAAAACACAACGTACTCCCCTTGAAAGCGTAAATGTGGAAAAGCAGGCTACAACTTTCTCAAATCTCGTGTCTGGATTCCTCTTGATAAATGCTCATCTGGAAGGATATTCCTGGATTTAGAAAGTCTTTATAGAGTAGAGAGCTAGTCTTTCTAAATGTTAGGTTACTTTCATTTTGTGAGAGAACTGTATAAGGAAAAAAGAAGTATTAGATCTTGTATCAATTGATTAAAACACGTTTTTCCTCCTGACATAAAATTTGGAATAAAACATTACTGAAGAATAGTCCCTTTTAATGCAAACAAGTCTGCTGGCATTATCTTGTGCCTTCAGGTCTCTCTCAGAAGAATCTGAAGATTCTTCCTCGTTCCTTGTAGAATGGATTTTCCAAAAGAGAAATACTAGTGTCACCCACCTAAAAATTATACACAATTTTTCGCTTGGTTGGACCTGTACCTTCTGCTGCTCTCTAATTGTTACTTAGGAAAATGCTTTTCTGCTTTCTGCCTGCCTTTCATAAATAGGCAGTTGCAGTTTAAAATAAATCCTGTTAAGTTCCAGGAGTGGATGATTGCTTTCTCATTCTTTGTTCTAAATCTGCTGGTGGTCACTCAATTTATTCTGTCCTTTATCCTTTCTATTTCAGATATCTTTCCACTTGTTTTTCTCCCACTTTATGGTGTGAATTCCCACTTGCTGGCTGGAATTCAGAAACAATGAACCCGAGTAAAGACCTCCAGAAAAAGATTTTTGCCTAAGTGCATGATTGCAGATGCTGGAGCCATGCCCAGACAAAACCCTGCCCATGTTGCTCTGTCCCTCCCCGTTGGAAGGGAGTGATTAGACATGTAGGTGCAGCTATTACTCAGCCCCTGATGCCCCAGGACACCTCCTTGGAGGGATCCAGCCACTCCTGAGGAAAGGCAAGGTTCAGGAGTGGGGTCAGGGAGCAGCAGCTTGTCTTTTCTTGTTCACTTGTTCTTGTTTTCTTAGTAATTCCACGGCCAGTGATGACAAAGTTTCCTCCATGCTATGGTTTCCTGTTCCAGTTAAAATTGCCAGCCAGGTGTCAGCCAAGGCAGGGTGTATGGAGAGATGATAAAGATCATCCAGAGAGTCTATCCAGGTGCTGATGCACAGAAATGTCTCTAGAGACTAACACAATTCATTGGCCTGTGTTACATATCCATAAAATGCCATAAACACACACAAATCTTCTATTGTCCTTTGGAATTAGACATGGAGCATTTTAGATCTGTGGTTTAGCCTTTACGAGTTACTCTGATAGTAGCTTCTCCCAAGATTACATTTGATACCATTAGTGGAATGACCTCTTTCAGGTGATAAAACTGAAATTAAAATGTTTTCAGAAAGGTGGGTGACAGGGCTCCTTGAGGGATGTGTTGGATGTCAGTGTCTGGAACGTGGGTGAGAGGAAATGAGAAGGTAGAAAAGAGGTACAGCACAGTATAAACTACAAAATGAATGGAATGCAGATCTTTGAGGAAGATAAAATTCAGAATAAAGCAGAATGCAACTGAGTAATGCACCATAACTCATCCTGATTCCTTGGACTAAAAGTAAACAAACTTGAAATCTCTTTTTACCTTCAAAGATTCACTTCTATATAAGTGACTAAAAAAATTCAACTAGATTAAAAGCACTTTAAATGCACTATGGCTGTAGATAGAAATTAAAACTTCCTCTGCTAAGGGCAGCAGCAGCTTACAAATGCAGACCTGGAAAACCAGGTATCACAAACCCCACGGCCAAAGAAGCTGGGAGCCTGCTTTGGAGAAAAGTGCTCACGTTATTCCATATTTCTTTTTTTTAAGCACCTAATTCATTATGTTATCCAAACACGTAGCACTCTGAAGAAAGTGCAGTTCACTGTCCCAGGAAGGCAGGAATAAGGCTTCTTCTCCACCCTGTCTCAGTTTATATCTGCATACACAGGCTTGAGTGCCTGGGCTATCAGCAGTAAAACAAAATAAAAGTAAGTCCCCTCTTTGAGATTGTGAGGAATCAAAATGCATAGAGTACCTGAGATGAATTTCAACAACAGGGTTAGGTTTGCAGATGTTCTTGTTTGAGGTGGACTATTTTAGCTCAGAAAACTAGGCTTGTGCTTAGTACTACCTTTCTTTCACATTACAGAGTCCGCTGTTTGAGGGGCAGAGGGAAAGAAGAGATGTTAGAAGCTATTTACATAGTGAAAAAATAGAACAGACATGACATAAGGAGGAACGTGCACCACACTGAGCTCTCAAAATGTATTCTTTGAAATCGTGGCTCTGTGTGGTTATATCATCTTGGCAGCTGAAGTAATACTCTGTGCAATTATCCATATTAGGGAAACTGTAAAAAATAGAAATGGCTCTGTTTATAGCTTCATTCTAATACACTGAGTGGTGGACAGCCACAGCTCAATTGGCTGCTGGGTGTCAAGGATCACTTCAGACATTCGGATCATGAGAGAGTCCTAAAAGTTTTATCAGGTTCCAGCTAGTGGGAGTTGCCTTGCTGAAATCCAAACATGATTTTCAGTTCTCTCGTCAACCTTTTATGGGAATAAGACTGTGTTTATAAAAAAAAACCTCTGTGCAGTTTGTTTATCATGTTATGATCCCATATATGAAACTGGAGAGTGGATATGAGGGCAGTGAGCTGTTGTTAGTATTACTAACAGCAAAATGTTTTTCAAGGGAAATAATTTCATTTGAATGCTGTACTTAAAATTGAAATAAATATATATGTAAACCCTGCTGTCTTGAAATATAGCGTATCTATTTCATGCCCCTTAGTTCTGTCAAGTAACAGGAGAAAAAGCAGAATGAAACTCAGTCCTTTGTTGTGGATCTATACTGATGTGATTGATCTACACATTTATACATGTTTGCTTTTTGATTACTAGGTTGAATGCATCAGGAAATTGTGGTGTAAGAAGCTGGAGGTAGAAGAATGAGGATAAGCAGCATTTACTGATGTGTTTCACTCATTGAAACAAAAAGTAACATAGAGCATCTCTAACAGAAGATTGCCTAAAGCAAGCTATGAAGGTAATGGATCTGTAATGCGAGCTGAAAAAAAAATGTGAGGAAAATTTTAAATCATTCTTATGAGTATGGCTGCCTTTTAGGTAATTCACTGACCCTCCTTCTGAAGAGTATCTCTGAAAGCCAGTAAGTCACATTCATCCCAGAAGCCTTGAGTTTAGGGCTTAAATAACAGTTATGGATGTTTATGTATGTGTTACTGACACACATCACCTACACAAACACCAACAATGATCAGCCTGATACCTCTGGCAGATTAAAAATAGAACATACTCCTCAAACACTCCATCTTGACATCATTGTCATTCTTCAGTGCTGTTCCAGTTGGGTGGTGGGAAAGGGGGGATGTGTGTTCTGTTCAAAGTTACTTCCTGTTGGTAGAGGATTTCAACCCAGAGGATATGGCAAAAAATAATCCTCCATTCTAAGATGTGTAGAAATGCAGATCCCTCACTCTCACAGCATGGAACTGATGCAATTCTCAGAACAACCATCTGTGAACTGGGTGCAGACCATTTCATTTTGTTAGTGGCAGTCAGAGGGCAGGAAACCTTTTGGCTGTTTTGAAAATTCCTCCCAAAATCTGTCTCTAGACAAGAGCACGTAGCAAACATAAAGAAAACTCAGGAATACATACACATCTTAGAAGAAGACTAAGCTTGGATTTTACACAAAGTTATTTAAAATCCCCTGCTTCTTAACAGAGACTGGAAACTTATTATAACATGCTGAATGAAGGAGATAAACTCATTTTCAAATCAACCCACCAGTCAGTTTCAAATGGGTTCACTATGTTTGAATTAAACACTGATACTTCCTCACAGGGAATTTACCTTGAGGGTGTTTCTCTTGTCTGTGCTGTTTAGGAACCTTCCACAGCCAAAATATCTGGCAGGAATCTGCTTTGCTATCTCAAGTCACAAGCCTGGCTTGGGACAGAGATTCTTAAAGATAAAACTTGCCTTAGTTTTACTCCTCTCCAAGTCCCAGGACAAATAATAATTAATATTAACTTGATAGCAAAATGAACATTATAGCCAGCTTCTTTTATCTAGAGTAATGGACCTGTTACTCTCTGTGGTGGTGGGCACAATTTGCATGGCTGCAAATTCCCCCTCCAAGACCCTTGTAAAAGGACTGGAGGCTTGTTCTGTCCCCTCATTGTTCCATGTTCCATAAAGTTTCAACAAAAACAAGTGCTGACATTCTCTGTCATAGCCGCCTTCTCAGTAATTTGGAAGAAGTGTTTTCTATTTCCCCAGAGAAAACGCTTCAGTCTCAAAAGCTGTTTATTTTGCCTTTTACTTCCCTCAGAAGGAAATAAAAATCTGTGAGATAAAATGAGTTCCAAACATAATTGCAATAAATACATCAAAATAAATAAATAGAAGATATTTTCCATTTATGCTTTAAAAGAAACAACTTTACCAGGGCTCCATGACCTAGTAAAATATAAAAAAATCATATAAAAAAACAAAGCCCACAGCAGTCTATTTTAAAAAAAGGAAAAAAAAAACCCACAAAAAACCCTGTTGCTTGTTTTATTGCTGCTAGAGCATCTTAAGACCCCTAATTACAGTGAAGCCCAAAAGAGCCCATTTCCTTTATACTTCTTTTAAGAGAAAGGAGGGGATTGAGGGCACAATTTTAGAAGTACATAGTTAGGCAGCACTGTTGGCAAATACCAGAAGGACAGAATAGTTTCTGAGAGGCCATAAACCCACTAAAATGACAGTGAGATTTTACCTCAGCAAGATGTAAGGATATGAAGGCTGTACTGATGGGCAACAGTCCAGATGCTCTGAGATACCATTCTATTGAGAGGGAAGATGTAAATTAAAAATCTGCCACATGCAAAAAGACAACCTAAAGTGATCACTCAGGAGAGAAGTTTCAGGGTAGTCCTCACAAAGGTGACACTGAAAAGTTTCAGTGTGCTAAAGCTCTCCTCTCTCTGCTTGAAATGTTGGTGGTTTCCATAGCATGATTATTTCTGTAATTGCTTTGTGTACCTAGTACTAATTTACCCTCATAGCATATTGACCTTCTACCACTTTAAACTTTGCACAGCTATTAACAGATTATTCCACCACCGTGTAAATCGGTTTTCTGCTAGATTTTTTTCCTTCCAAGAAGGCTTTTGTTTTTCAATATTTGCACCTCAAGGTATTTCTCTTTATTCATCCCTTTGTTCAAATATACTAAGGGCCTGTCAGGCTGGCTTTTGTTTTTACTGCCTAAAAACAGGTATTAGAAGGATAGCAAATCCAACCCAACAGCAACATTCATGACTAATTTTCATTCAAAGCAGAATGTATTTTCCAATTGCTGAGCATCAGTTTGAAGGCTGCAGAAGTATGTTAAAATCTGAACACTCTAGAGACAAATGTCAGTACCAGAACCTATCTCCTTAGCAAAAGTAAACCTGCACTTTTAGAATCTTTCTCAAAGTTTTGACTTTTCTTTTCTTACTTTATCATGCTACTTTTTCCTTCCTTGAAAACAATCCCCAGAATTAAATGCATGCCCTTCTTCCCCCAAATCCTTACTGCTCATCCTAACTCCCATTGCCACCCTAACACAACCACCTATAGGTCCTGGGCAAGGTGAAAAAAGCCCTTTTTTGAGGCAATTGTGAGATTTTAACCTGGACCAGTTCTTCACTTCCCCTCCTCCCCCATTTTTTTTTTGATAGATCCATAATCAGAAATTATGGAACTGAGGAGGAAATGTGGGAATTTAAAACCATGGCTGATGAAGAAAGACTCTCCTGTCCCTATCACCCTGCTAAATGAACTGTTAGTTACAACACAGATTCCACGTTTTTTTCAATTTAACCAGTACATTGAAAAACTGATATTATAAAACATTATGCGCTTGATTGACGTGACATTTTGGATTGGATGTTACAGAAAATAAAAATCAGAAGATTTATGATTGATTTAAAATTGATTTATAGTCAGCATATACTTTTTTGTCGAGTTCACATTGATCAACCTTATCGTTTGCTATTTACTACCCTACTAGCTCAAAAGGAAGTCAAAGTCAAAGGTTATAAAATAGTGGCATCAAGAAACATGTTTAAGACATAATATTTTCTTGATATCTCAAAAGAATGAAGAAACACTGAGATGTTTGTGAAAGAACTGTTTCATGTTGCAATAGTAGAATGTTAGAAACAGGATATAGTGTGGATTATTTAACAGTTGCCAAATAAGATGATTAAAAATATATTCAGCTGAAGACAGTTCTAGTTCAAGTTTCTAAATGTGTTTTTCCTTGCTTTTAGCTTCTCACATATGACATATCTTTGGGCCAACAAGAGGGGATTTCAGTGAAAATGAGAGTTCGTCTTAAACGGTGTGAAATATGAGATGGAAATATCTTGTATCAGTGCGTAATGCTCACTGTAAAAATATGAGCTATAAAATTTAATCTTGAATTACTTTATACTGCTAATGTTTTAGCCAATTTATTACAGCTGCACAGCTCTGGCACAGAACACCAGAGCCATTAACTCCTCGTTGCCTGTCACACACTCAGCAGGGAGGGGGATCAGCCAGCCCTGCACAGGACATGGGGCTAAAAATGGTGCAGAGCTCTCTTTGCTCTCATCAAAGGCAACTCTTCCACTGTGTCTCACTTAATCAAATTGGAGGGGAAACTCATGGGTTATTCTCTCTCTGCATATAATTATATAATTAATCTGTATATAATCTGTAGCTGGGAAACATAGGGACCAGCACAGGAAATCTCAACCACCAAAGGTCCACACCAGAGACCAGGTGATGACAGGTTGTCCTGAAAAAGCAGCTGTACTGGAATGAGATCAATAGTTGGGTTCTCCAGATTTCCTTTGAGGATCAATCTTATTTAATAATTTTGCAGCTACCCTTGGCATACAAAAATGTTGGGTACTAATTTCATTTCTTCATAATACAATGTTGGACTGAATCAATAACAGCAAGACACATATATATATCATGAGGGGAAAAAGGGATGGCACTGGGGATGTGCCACAGGTATAAAATGAGATTATATATTACAGGCTGCTATCAATATTTTTTCCTATTCTCTTTTCCAATGCCATAGAAAAATGTAACACAGAGACAGAGGGAAAAAATTCAGCTGCCTATTAGTGTATAACACTAATTTTTGGGTACTGTGTAACATGGCCAGGCAAAAGACAAATGCAGTCCAAGTATCTATCACACAAAGTATTTCCAGCAGAAATTGGAAATGGCAGTGCAGCTATTCAAGTCACTGGTGAAACCTTAAGTTTTTAAAATTTTGCTTCATTTAACATTGACTATATTAAAAAAGGAAAAATAAAAAAGAAATAAAGAAGTTGGTTTAAATATTTAGGGAAGGACTACTGGGGTGATCAAAGGAATACGTCAAAAGTGCATCTAAAAACAAGAGCCTTTCTGGCCCTGGCTTTTCAATCTAGCTAAATGCCAGAGGGAGGTAAACTGACCTACAGATATCCCAAGAGAAAAACAAGAGAATGCAGAGGCATTTGTATTAAAGGAAAATAACAGGGTTTAAGCAGGTAAGCACAAATGGACTGTGATCAGTTTTAATATGGAAGAGATTTTTCAGTATGCAGGAACAGAAACAATGATAGTTCAGTGGCTGCACCTCCCTAACTCCCACTTCTGTGTGTGATAATTGGGGAGGATCTGACTGATGCTTTATACCTTGCCATATAACGAGAATTTGGAATTACTTGAAGAGATTTTTTCTTTTTTTTTGTTGTTTGATTTGGTGGGGTTTTTTTTTTTTGTTTGTTTGTTTTTTGGGGGTGTGGGTTTTGGTTTTTTTGGGTTTTTTTTAATAATAGAACATGGTAAAAATCTTAAAAACTTCAATGCCACGAAAGAGTTAATTAAACTTCTACAGCAAGGCTGTTATTCAAGTGGTAAATGTTATAATGAGGTAATGCCAACAATGATACTGTCCAGTGCCAATAAATCTTCTCAATCACATGGTGGTGACCTATCACACAGAAGAGTGAGGATGTACTCTGGTACTTTTTTCTAATGCCCAAAAAACTTTATTTTTCTAATAAATTATTTTAGCTGAAGCATGTTCTGATGTTACTGCTTGCAATTTGCTCCTGTTTCTATGGAACAAACCCCCTCCTTTTGTGATGAACACATTTCAGATCTCTTAGAAGTTCTTCTGTTCTTCCTCCCATTTCTACCCTCCTCATACTATGTATTAGCAGTAAAAATACTTTGAGGAGTTGGGTTCCTGCTATCATTCAATTAATTCCAAATATAGCCCCACCCAGCCAGAAAAGGTTGCTCTCAGTAAGTGATGATGGAATAACAAACGGAGCCCATCAGTTTGCCCTGGTTTCAGTTCATGATTTCAGAGTGAGGTAGATCAGAATGTCAGAAATATACATAAGCATTCTGCTCTTTGGTTTGGATTTATAAGCTCTGAAGGAGTGGTTTTGGTTCACAGATCAGCTCTTCAATTAAAAAACTTGCTACAGAAAATAGAATAGAAAAGCCGCAATCATTAGTTAGGAGAGAAAACAGATAAATAAAAATAGGGAAGGAAAATGCACCGGAAAATGCACCAGAAAGTATGTCTTAGAATATTTAGATTATTACAGTCATTCCAAGGAGACTTTAGTTCTTCATCCTTATGTCCCTCTAAGGAGTTACAGATTGTCTACAGCTTTCTAGTGGCCCTGCCTGTTATTTAATAATGACCAGGCCATTGAAATGCTAAAAATCCCAGTCTGAATCTTTCAACAGCCTTTGTAACTCACCCTGATGAGCCACAGCATCCTTGATCCTGTGCCTATTATTCTGCCCTTTCATTGCAGTATTACTAGTCACTGAAGCTTTTTTTAATGAACTAGAGAATTCAGTCTGCAGGAGCACTGCACTATGGTTTGTAATTTAGATCTCTCCCATACTTTACATTTTGATCATGCTTAGCTACACAAGGGCAACAGTCAAGTTAGCTTAATAATAGCCAGAAGAAATGCCTCTAATCCAACTGGTCACAAGGCACATATCACCAAAAACAATTTCTTTATAATTAAAAGGTGCTCACGGGCACAGTGAAAGCTTGGAAGTTGCCCAGGGATTTTGGGGGAAGTGTGTGGATTTTTTTCCCATAGACAGCAACCACACTGAAGCAATTTCTGAAACACACTGATAAGCTTTGCCTTTGAATTTACATTAAAGAGCTCAATAGTTGCTACCTGTGAGAACAGCTCCTGCTTCTAAACTGACTTGTGTCCTGTAGAGATTAAGGACACAAGGCCTCCAGGAGATTAGCACATCACTTGGTTTAAGTGACACCCAATCCATTTTATTGACATGGCCTCTATCCTGCAAAACAAGCACTTTTTAAGTGAAACATCATGAAAATTTGTGTGGCTTTGTGGGCCAGTGTATAATGGCTTTTCATAGGCAATTATTGGCCACTATTGGCAGGTCTGTAAACGAAGCAGGCAGCAGTGGCTATGGATGCCTTGTCAGTCCACACCACTGCATACTAATGCAGCAGGGCATGCCCACAGGAAACCTGCATTGTCTTTTAATTTTACTGGAGCCTCGTGACTGACTAAGGACTTTAAAGCCCATTCATTGCATCAAGCAGATTATTACACTGAATTGTTGCAATGTTGATTTCAGAGTGGTGCTGAATCACAAGGCCACTCCAGTCTTCAATCACATTTTGTAATTATTTATTTTCAGCAGCGCGAACTTGAGCCTTTACTGGGAGAAAGAAAATTAGCATGTAGGGGAAGAGCTCTTTCACCTTCTTTTTTAATGTCATGCTAGTCACGGGGTGCAGTTTGGATGTGCCACTTGCAGCTGAGTAGCTGCATAGTGGGAATGAGAATAATTATTGAATTGAAACTGTGCACCAGCTTGGGAGATCTGACGTTTCATAAGCCTGCCTGCCAGCTACCTGGATTCCATTATGCTGAAGAAATAAGCTTTTTACTAACACTTTGGAAAATAAATTTTCCATTCTTTTCTCTTCCTTTTGATCTATAGCATAAAGAGGCTGCATGTACTGAGGTTGATAGGATGCATGAAACTATGCTGTGCTGATGAGAAGAGTAAGCAGCATTAAAGCACACACATATACACAGACATTTTATCATCAGGCAGTTCTACAGCAAAGGCATGAACTACAGCTAACTAAAATGCAGTGAGATATGTTAATCCAAAATGAAAGCATGAAAAGAAAGCAATGCAATTTTATGCTAAATCATTTTAGCAGAGGTATGGAATTGTTAAATATGAAAACTGAATGCAGGTGGCCCTCTTCAAAATGTCTGTATTTAGTCAGGTCCCTTTTTTTCTTGTTTTCCAGCAAAATGGAACTCTTCATTTTGGCTTTCTAACTCATAACCAAGTATCAGAACTAGAGGATATACAAGTGGATTCCTCCTGGTTCTGGAAATAACCTGACAGCCATAAGAGCCAGCAGGAATTTTCACAACCACTGCATCCACAGCCTAGGCTAGCAACATCTGCCTGAGAGCAAGACTTCAGGAAGAGTGGGTAGTGAATTCAGATCTGCACAAAATTTAAATTAATCCACCTTCATCCTTTTTTGTACTGTTGCAAAATCTGCAATATTTTTGCATCAAAATTTGAAAAATTCTTCCAAGAGTTTTTCTAAATAAATAAAAAACAAAAAGGATGAAGCAGAATAGGAGCATGATGAACCTAACCATTTTAAGTCAATCCAAAATTCTAAAAGTGACCACGTAATATAGACTACCTTTCCTTTTTACATTAATATATTTTTTTTCCTTAGTTCCTCAGAAAGAGCAATCCAACTCTTTTTTAGTTTCAAAATTAGAATGAAATGAACTAGTGGAAAGAATGACAAGCTTGCATAACGAGCTCTGTTAATAAATACCTTATTTAATCAGAGATTTAAATATCCAGGTCACGGAATTCCTTCTAGTTTTGCAGTGAGTGTGTCAGGCTTCCTGAAGACTGATTAATGACAACCTCACCTTTCCTAAAGGGTGTGAAATTAGCATTGCATTTGAGGGTTAGCCAGTGCCTATTGCACCACCTACCAGCTTGGTATTCTGGTGCTGCAGATCTAGGCAAAATATCTTGCCATGCTTGGGCCAACTGGCTGTCCTTACATTTCTGATGATTGTATTCATGTTTCTTCATTGCTTCTGTTCTTATTTGAAAGAATAGAATTTATCTCTTCAGGGACTGAACAATGAAAATCTTGCTTTATAGAGAGGTCAGAGATAAAAATTTAAGTAAATATGAACTGACAGGAAAATATGTTCTTTTTCTTATCTCATTCCTTTTCTATTTAATTTCCTTACCCCGCTGTATGCTTTGTGGTATTTATGAGTCTTTGTCGTAGTTATTAAATAACAGAATCCTTGTCTTTCCTGGTCAGCTAGTATGAACATTTTTATCTCTACAACCATTGTTACAGCATTTGTCCCATACAAAAATCTCTATTTCCTGAGCACTGGTGCCTCTGACTTAGAATGAACTCATGTTTGAATAGCACATCAGAGCATCTTTCTCATGCATAACTCAAAAGATAGCATCACAGAATCATTTATGGGCTGCAGGTTTAAGAAAAATAATCGTTGGTTTTATCAGAGAATCATAGAATGTCAGGACACAATATGTTTGAGGCAGTGATGCTTTCAAGCACAGAGCTGATGGAATCCTGCATGCACATTCAAAGGAAGATCTCCTTGGTGATGTCTGGCATTTTCCAAAGGAGAGAAGGAGAAAGGAAAGGGAAAAGAAAGACTCTAGAAAGGTAAGAAGAATAGGAAGGAGGGAAAATTAGAAAACTCTAATGAGAATCTCCCAAGGACAATATTGGAAAGATTCTCTATGAAGCATTTCAAAATAATAAGGCAAATCTCTGTATGGGTTTATCTCTTCCAGATCTAATATTTCCCAAGATCAGACACTGGGCTTCAATGGATGACTTAATCCTGTACACATCTACAAGCTTATTACAGCAGATTTTTTTTTTTTTTTTTTCCTGAGGGGCATCTGAACAATTTTCTTCCATTTATTCCACTTCAGAAAAAAACTCCAAATCTGCTGAATGCGACAAACTCATGTAACAAACTGGACTATCAGTACTAGAGGTCATCAGACTTCTGTGATGGTAAATTAACTGAGAATCTTCCTTTCTGGCACAGTTATATGCAAACACACCTGCACACTCATTCACACACACACACATATATACATATACATATACATATATATATATATATATATATATGTATATATGTATCTCTATCTCCAAAGGGAGAGTAGATATACTTGCACTTGCTATCTGAATGTAGTAAAGCCATGCTCTCCTGTACCATATTGACTACACTTTTCAAAAATACATGACCTGCAAGTCTATTATTCTTCACATAAGTCAAAAAGCCAATACGGGCCAGCTGTAACTTACGGGAGAGTAAGCATTAAAATGAATCTTTAATTTACACATTCATATTTAATGCTCCTAATGTATCTTCAAAATTGTTAAAAAAGTTCACTTAATATTTCAGATTTGTTGAAGATTTATGTATGTTGTGAGAAAATAATTATAATAATTTCACATCTGTCCTTGCTGTATCTCATTTTGACATGACAGATAGCTTTGAAGATCATCTTTTATCACAAATCCTAGAGTTCACAGACTATGCAGGTCAGGAGGAAATACAGATTTAACATACTTTGCAAATCACAGAAATAAATAAGCATGAAGTGCAATGAAGTCAGAATCCATAATAACTGTGAGAAAACCCAGAAATTTTGCACAGTCAACATAACACAAACATCTCATGTTCACCTTTAAAATATGTCTCACAAATTGAATCCAGAACTGACATATTATCCACTAACGTTGTGGAAAAGTACTCAATAAAATGGTGAATATCATATTTTTGAGAAGGTATGCAACATTTTTCTTCCTAAAAATGGGTTCATCCTGTTGTGAAATTGCAAGGAAAGATAGGGGATATTGACTTAAAGCTCTCAATGGCAGTCTATTTTCTTGTGGTATGTACAAGAACATTTGTAGTATTCTCCATGTATTTTCAGGATTAGTTTCTAAGGATTTCTGATGGCCTGGGACAAGCTTAACAATTCCACCTTTCAAGCACTTTTATGGACTGAAATTTAAATTTATACACACACAAATACATGCATAGGCACAGAAACAAAAAAAACTAAATAACAACAAAAATTGTAAACCCTTGTTTTTTATTGGCCTCCAAATAAAGAGATTTGATAGAAGAAATATTACCTTAATCTCTCAATTTATCACATTTATTCCAAGTACACAGGCTGCCTCTATAAATAAGAAGCTTAAGAGCAAGGAATATTATAAAGCAATAATAAACTTTCAAAGCTAATGCTGAGACAATTTACATGACAATTTAAAATCTGCCTCCATAGTTACTATGTCATCGTGTATTATTCAAAAAGAAGGATTTCAGTAAAATTTTATTGAACCCTCAGTGATAAGATTGAAGCAATTATGGCTACAGAAGTCTCAGAAAAACTTGTTTTTGCAAAGCATTAACAGAGGGGCAGAAAACCTGTGTGTGTAATGCCATGCTCTCTTGCACTGCATTTATGAGAAGCTTTGTTCCTGCAGTCCATCTCTCTCCCTCTTTCTTTCAGTCATCTCTCTCTCTCTTTGCATTACATGAGAATTACATAGTGGTAGTTGTTATTTATGAAACAGCTACACAGATGTATTTAGCACCTATCTATTTAATCAATACCATAATTTTAAATGTTGCTCTGGCATGACCTCTAGGAACAAAGGACAGCTCTTCCACAAGACCACATCAGAAAGAAATCACAGCTATAGGGTGTTACCTACACTATAAATTAATCTCCTTTTAATCCATTGCCAGGTAAACCTCAGAAGAGCTTATGAATTAATTGCAGAGCATTTTGATTCTCTTCCTCCCCAACCTGCTCTAAAATAGCAAATCATTCTTCCATGTGACAACAATGAGACTGTTCTATTAAGAGTACAGTTTCTCCATACCAAAATGCTCCTTGATTCATGCAAGGAATACAGAAGACAGGTGATGGTGGTGAAGAAGGTGATATAACCCATTTGGGAACTGATTTCTCTAAGAGCCAGTTTCACCATTTTTGAAATGCAAGTGTGTGGGAGTCACTGCACTAGGTCACTACTTCATCCAGGGATAGCTTTCCCACATGTTTGGGCTGGGTTTGCTGGAAGGAAGGTAATGAGGTGAAGGGAAGGATGCAGGAAAGCAGAGCAAAGTCAAAAGTTGATGATGAATATACAGGAGTTAGGTTTGGTTTCCAAAATCAGCTCTCACAGCTATGACTCGCATGCCTAGTTTAACACCTTATTGATATGAACAACAGAAATTTATCCTGGGAATAAAAGGGGGCTGATGAAAATACATTCCTGGAGTTATGTGACATACCTTGAAAATTCCTCTGCTCATACTGAAACTGTCTTTTACAATTGCTGTGCTCACACTTTGATGCTAATAAAGGCTCCTATCTTCATCAAACTTATGCTTGGAAACTGCCTGAATATTTCCTTAAAATTCCATTGTAGGATATAGGAAAAGAAGGATTAGACAGTAAATGAGGTGAGCACAAGCACAGCTATTCAAAACTATAGAGATTTTTCCTCTATTAATTTGTCATTTTTTAATGGCATGAGCAGGGCAGGTTGCAAGCAAGAGAACAGGAGTAATGAACACTTTTTGTGGAGATGTCTTTTTCACCAATTATGTAGCAATGACTTAGTAATATCTGCAGTCAAATAGCAATCATCCTCATCCAAGACAAGGTTACATATCAGATTTCTTATCAGAAATGAAACCTACGGATCCAGTAACCACAATTCCTTAAAAACTGAGCAAGAAGGAAACAAATAAGATAAGCTACTGCCACAGAACTGAAAAAAAAAACAACTCTGCAAATAGCTTTACAGTGATAAGGATAGTAAAACATAAGCTAGTAACTGGTCTGTATAATTTTATATTTTTTTAAATGTTTTTGTTTATGACTCAAAGTAGTTTAAGTCTCCTTTCAGAGCAAATTAGTCCTCAGGAACCAGGAGTTCCAGAAGCAAGAATATTCTTGCAATACTTGCAGTGTATTTAGAAGAGTGGAAATCTAATATACATCTTAATACACCTCCAGGGCTACACTTACCTGCCAAAAAGCCACCCTTTTAATGGAGTAAAGCCCCACTGCCAAGACAGTCTGGCATCACAGCAGCAGGCAGCACTGAGTGTGGTAAGAGTGTTGCCACAAGACACGTTCTTTGAAGGAAGGGCTGTTATACTTCAGTTATTTTAGCTGAGGAATTCAGTAAGACAAATATTATATGAGCACTGCACCTGTACCAAGGTGATAGAAAAACGTTCCAAGATGGACACTGAGTGAGAAAGCTAAAATGGCAGCTTTTATTTCTAGTCCTTTCAGCAAAAATGGTCTGCAAAAATTATTGATTTTTACTGAGTTCTGCAGAACTTTCTCATGCAATTTGTCAAGAAACAAAATAGATGAGAATTTTGCTTCATTGGGATTTTCAGACAATATTCAATGTGACTCAAAAGAGCATTTTTACCCATTTGAACTCAATTCAATATCCAAGTGATATGGGAGAACTTGTTACTAATGGAGTGAGAAATGGATGTATTAGAAAAGAAAAACAGAGAGAAAGGAAATTAAGTAGAAGAAGAAAGTGCTGGTTTAGATATTCTGAAGTAACTTGAATCATCTCAAGTGGTAAAAACTTTCTGATAAGATGGAGTGAATTAAATAAGCTATCTCACTTTTATTTCTTCATGTCAGTCAATCCAGACTACACCCGAAACAGCAAGAAAACTATTCATAATGGAGATTTCTGTTGCAAATTATAATAGACAGGAACCCAAGATAAAACTGAAAGCCAGGAATTCCATATGCATCTATATGATTCTAGAAGATCTTCTGAAGTAATATTTTTATATAATTTTGAGTATTTGTTTACTATATTCTGTGAATATATTAAAAAGAATCAAGTTACCAGTTTCTAGTAAATTCTTCAGAACATTATCATAAGTTTTATTAGAAAAACCTGGAGTAACAGCCAAAGCAAAGTTATTCATAGAACTACAAGCTCACTTTTACTGTAGAATTTTATAAAGGAAGTCTATTTTTACTGGAATTTTGCCAATTCAAACTCATAATATATTAGACTCATAAAATGAAGCAGATCAAAATCCAACTCCTTTTATGTTCCCAAATACCATGAAGTGAAAATGAGTTCAGGGTCTGATGCTGCTAAAGAAAACATTACTTAGATTATTGGTGTCATGATTTGCTATATTTACAAACAAATTGTCTGAGCACTTTTTAAGGGAGATGCAAAGCAAGGAGCGGTGGGCAAAAATGACTGAAAGCTGAGAAGGAAAAACCAAGATGAAATGATGGCTCACAAAACCAGGTCCACTTCCTGATTACAGGTGAGATCTGCAAAACTGGGTCAATTTTCAGAGACAGATCTGAACCCCTGTGCTGGCAGTGCTGGAAGTTGTGGGAGGTAATCACACAGGCTACAAAGGTGGATGTTGGGATGTTGTGAGGGAAATAGCAATGAGATTTAGAACAGGAAAAATGCTGAAATGATTAAAACTTCAGACTGGATCCTGCTTGTTTTCACTTCCATAAGATTACATGGTGTCAAAATGTAAAGGCAAACAGGAAATCAAATGTTTAATATTCAGAGCATTCATCAAGCACCATATCTCTTACAGGTAATCAGGGGGATGCTTGTGAAGCCAATAAGCTCCTGTCAGCTCCCTGTCTTCTCCCTGCATTGCTGTTTGCTCTTACACAGGGAGAGAGAGAGAGAAAAAATATTCTGTAAAACACTCTCATGCCAATAAACTAGCTCATGTGAAGTATCACAGTTTCAATGGTTTTGGTGAAAGTTAGTGGGTAATTACAGATGAATCACATTGGGCACACTTTTGATTTTGATTTTTAGGAAAAAGAGATATAAAAAGAAATTAATATAGATACTGCAGATATATATATATATATATATATATATATATATTTTTACAAGTCTGATACCTGTTCCTTAGGTATTTTGAAAATTCGAAGCTCAAATTCCATCACTTTTTGAGATGGAAAAAAAAAGACAGCAGGTAACTCTCACTATATTGAAGCAGAATCAGGAGAGAAATTCCTCTTCCAGCTTTTTCAAAATTTTGCAACTGATTGGAAATTTATCTGAGGTCCTAAGTTCGCAGTACAAGATCTCAAGAGAAAAACAGTTTACACTTACAGTTCCAATATTTGCTTCTTCCAAATCTTAGCACGGTTTGTCTTCCTCAATGTGAAGCTCATGAAGAAAAGATTGGGTTGGATCATATCACGAGAAGATTCATTTATTCAAGAGGAATCCTCAGCTCAATCTTCAGGGCAATTTTCTTTCTGATTCATAAACTTTTCAGAATAAGGAGGCTTTTGTGTGAGAATTTGCACAAGAGCAGAAAGAGAGGTGACAAAGAAGTGCTGGGAAAAGTATAAGTTCAGTGCTGAATAAAGGAAAACTAGTCTTTAATTTAACTATAAAATTCAATGTTGATATAATTAGAGGCTAGTTATACAAGTGGACAGTTCACAGGCTGCCCTTTCATTTCTGATTTTGAAAAACAAAGACCTTAGGCAACTCCAGCTGCAAAAACAAAAACAAAAACAAAAGCAAAAGCAAAAACAAAAACAAAAACAAAAACAAAAACAAAAAC
>JANRMJ010000088.1:7842385-7856339 GCA_025584955.1 Alethe diademata
AGGCTCACAAACACTAATAAATAAAATAAATTCAACTTCAAGTTACTTATGCAAGTTGAAATATGTTCTCTTAAGAGGGTCACAGAGACACAAACTGTAAGAATACCGTGTCTTCCTGAGTATCTCAAACCATTACTTTAAGTGTGAGTGTATATTTATCATTCACTGACAAGGCAGATAGCATCAAGTACATATTTTCTAAAAAAACCTTCAAAAAACAGCAACAACAAACCAGAAAGAAAAGTTGTTTAATGACAGGTTTATTGATGTGTCATAGCTTTAAATTAGGAACTTGCAAAGAACAGAGCATGTTGACTTGTCCCACAGGTAAGTAATATTAAATACAGCCATCCACCTATGCTAATGTGTTATACAGAGTGAGGATAACAAATTTCTGTTGTCAGTGGCTCTTGCAGAAGTTTAATTTTGAAAACAAAAAGTCAGGAGAATAATAGTGTAATGTATTGATAGAGAAGAAAGACTTTTTAGTTTTCTACTGATCTAGCACAAACTTCAGTGATATTTAAGAAAGAGCATAATGGCTCTTTGCTCTTCTACTTCTCCTTGAATAGAGCAGGATTAGGGAGTGTTTAATTGAAAAGAAGCTTCTCCATTTTTCAGTTTACTTTTCAAGAGAGTCATGCATAAAATGTCATGGCAAAGGGAATGGGAGAATTATATAAGGACAGTTAGAGGAAATATTAAACTTCTGTGTTTCTTATTATACCTGTGTATGTATGTAGAAAAAGTATCAGAACTCATTTTGTATTTGACTTTTTTATAACTGATTTATTTAAATTTTGTTCCTGCACACAGCAGGCAGAAATCAGAAATTTTTTATGTGGAAGCAAGACAGCAACACAAAGAATGAAGTTTCTTGAGTTCTGGAGGAAAAAAAAAAGTTGAATGTAGGAAAGGTAAAGCATAAAAATGTAATAGTAAGGCAGTATTTTAAGGTAAGAAGATGAGCAAATGAGGAAGCCCAATCTTATTTTGCCTTTGTAGAGCTCTTCTTTATGATTTTGAAGAAAACCACTTTGATATCTGAGGGTTTTTTCATTTTTTACAAATAAAGCACTTCTTGGATATTCAAGTGCTCTTGGACAACCCTGTAGTAAAATATCTAGAATATTTGGAACATCCTATGTCCTTAATGCACCTAATGTTCCTTACTAATAGGATATTAAATATGAAAAACCTCCAACTAATCAAATAACACATCCCCAAACAAAGACCATCAAGACAAAAAAACCCTCTTAAACCAGCAATTCTTGTTGGTGTTAACACAAAGCAGTGCTGCTTGCTCTCAGCAAGTTTTATTTTGTGGTGGGGTGTTTTTAGGTATTTGTTGTTGGGTGGTTTTTTTTGTTTTTGTTTGTTTGTTTGTTTTAGTTTTGTTTTGGTTTGGTTGTTTGTTTGGTTGTTTTTTTTTTTTTGGTTGGTTGTTTTTTTACATCGTTTTCTTGTGGTCCTTTCCTGGGCAGGAATAGAATCTGGGCATCTCATTGTAATGGAAGTTCCAGAGACTTTAGGAGGTCTTGTGGATAAAAATATTTATTTTAGTTCCATAGACAAGTAAATCAAGGAGTGTAAAAATGAATTTTCTTGCTAAAAGTTGCAAAGCAGGTCAGTAATGGATCAAAGTCTCCTGTGTTTTTACTGAATCCATTATTTTGGACATTTTACTTTGAATTAGTCATTAAGCCATTAAAATCAAAACCTAAAGGAAGTATTAAGTTTTTTAACAGATTTTTTCCATCTTCAGCTCAAGATGGGTCCATCTGCACAGTGTTTCCTATGTCAAATTGCTTTATTTTGGATGGATAATAATTAGTATGTTTTTCTCTCTTTACCCTTTCTTCCTTTTAGATCAGTACAGTATTTATTAATTCTAATTAACCTTGCACTAGGATGACAAGTGTAATGAGAATCTTATAACATTTAGTGATAACAGAAACACAAAAATGAACTTTTGCTTGCTTGCCAGATGGAGTTTTACCAGTGTCTTACTGCTCTGACTCACAAAACAAATATGTGATTTTATGTCTCCTGGGGTATATATATACAAAAGTGCTGTTGGTGGTGAATATCACAGGAAAAGCAGGACTGAAGAAATATAGGATTTTTTTTTCCTTAATATTTAAATGCACTTTAATTCAGAGAAGCAAAATAAACTCCCAAAACCTTCCTCATAATTGCCTTTGTGAGAAAATTAAAAGGTGCAGATTAGGAGTTTTCCCCCCTCCCATTCTTTTTCTTATGGTATTTTTTACAAGCCATCAAGTCAAGGTTATATTAAAATGGAGCGTTTCAGTATCTGTGAATAATTAACTTTGTTACAAATGCAATAAAATTCTAGATGTAATTTCCTTGACAAAGTTTATAGATGATCAGTCTAAGCAATCTATTATCATTGCTAAATATATGCATATTAGATATGTGTGTATATACATATGTATGCATATATGCAGGCACACTCTTGTACTCTTTTGGATTGTATGAATATTTGTCACCCCAAGCTGCTTTATGGGTGCACATGCTTTAGGACAGACAGGGCTATTTTGTTCTCACAGGTTAGAATTGTGTGAAGCTGTACTGAAAGAGGCTGATATTGACAATGAAGTGCTCATACCTGCAGTGACAAGTGCTGTGACAATAACATCTCTCTCAGGGGTTTTTGGACAGAAGACTACACTGCATTTCCTGAACTATTAATTCATTGCAAATGTACAGAGCATATAGACAAAGCTTTCATTGCTTTGTCTTTCATTGCTTCAGTGCTTGCCATTTATGGTGGAAAGATTTGGCTTGGAAGAGACATCACAGATCATCAACTTCCCTGCAGGGACATCTTCCACAAGACCAGATTGCTCCAAACCCCATCCAACCTGGTCTTGAGCACTTCCAGGCATGGGGCATCCACAGCTTCTCTGAGTAACCTGTTGCAGTGCCTTGACACTCACAGTGAAGAATTTCTACCTAATATTTAATCTAAAACTGCCCTTTTTCAGTTTAAGCTATTTTCCCATGCCCTATCACTACATGCATCTGTAAAATTCCCTCCAGCTCCCTCATAGCCCCTTTAGGTACTGGATGACACAAAAGGAATGCTGATGCCTCTTTGCCAGCTGATACTTTTGACACATTTCTTTGTTGTGTGGATCTACTCTGGGTACACTGCAGAAAGATTGGTCCCTCTAACACCATGAAAGCTACAGGCACAAAGTTAAAAGCTTTTCCGCCTTTGTTTTCCTTCATTGCATTTCTTCTTTGATAAATATTTCTTATTTAAGAAAGAATTGACTTATTAGGAAAAAAAAAGTGAACAGGAATTCTTTTGTTAAAATTAACTTTAATTAGATGTTACTGTGGCTGCCTAAGATGTGCTGGAGACAGTTAAATAGGCATCCAGTCCCTTTCCAGATTCCCCATGGTATATGTGACTTCTGTATGCTCTGCTACAAAGAAGGACCTTAGATCTTTGGGGATTAGGATAGTGGAGTCTTCAGGGCATTTAAAATGATAATAGATGTTTGCACTTTTGACATCTGGTGGCTCAGTGGCACAAGTACGTGGTGTATTTGTGCTGATTGTATGGCTTGGCTACCTGCACTGCAGGTCATACTATTGCTACTCACATTTTCCTGAAAGGATCTTGGAGCACTTCTCCAGGTGAGGCAATTGTATCATAACAATTTTGAAAGTTGGAAACCCTAGGACACAGTCTCTTTGTGGGCCCCTAGCAGAGTCAGAGATAATTTTAAGTACTTGTTTAATACTTCCGTCACCTGTTGCCCTGTCCCCTTGAAATGGCTGGTGCCTTCAAGAGACAGGCTTGAAAATTCCAGCCCATAAGGATAATACCCCAGCATATTAGTAACTTGGTCATCCTCCTGTATTTTATGATGCTGTCACATTATTCTAGAGCAATTTATTTAAATCAGTACGGTGTGGACCATGACAAGCCTGAGGCTGGCAATCCACAGTAGCAGATTATTTGTCTGTCCTAGACAGGAAGAGACTGCTAATCACTAAGGGAACAGTTCCTGTCCCTTGCCTACCACTCAGATAAATTATTCACCTCTTCTCTCTTCCCACAAGAAATACTTCTTCAGCAATAAAACAAATATTTTGAAGTTGATCTGAAGAACTACCAATATATCTGATTCCAGTGAACCTGCAGAAAATGCATAATTTAGACTGCATCCTTACTTGTGCACTCTTGCTCTAGGTTTTGGTAAAAATTCTGAAAACCAAGGATGTAAGAACAAGGCATTTAATTCAATATGAATGCATGGTTTTATGTCTGGTGAAAACCTTTTTAAGAGTTGGAATTTTTGCAAAATAGTTATCAGAGGTTCATTTCAATATTCTTGTGTGGGGTTTTGGTTTTGTTTTATGGGAAGACTATGAAATTTCACATAGTGAGTCGTATCTGTTGATGTGTTCTGAGACAAATAAAACCTTTGTCACTGGTTTTAAATGCTTCTGTGCTTACTGACCTACAAAGATTTACTGTATCTACATTGCCTTCTTTATATCAATATATAAAAATATGCTAGTATTTAAAAATGAATGCAATTTTTCAAAACCTAATTTATGAGCCTTTAAAACTGTAAAATGAAACCTATGATCTGCATTCATTTTGCAGAAGTACAATGACTACAGATGTTGCAAGGCATAGATGAATCTGTCTCTTATCTTCTAATGCTACAAAATGTAGTCAGATGCTCCATGTAAACATGAAGAAAAAGGTTAGTGAGAAAGAAGCTCTGTAATCTATAAAACATGCCGTAGAATGAATGTGAAATTGATACATAGGTCTATTTGTGACTTGGAATATGTACATTTTGTACATTTGAATGAAAATTTGTATCACTAGAAGTTTTTCTAGATTTGTTAAAAAGGATGTAAAACATCAGGTGCACAAAATACAAAGGTGTGGAGAAGTACCTAAGTGCCTCTTCTTCATTTCCTATCATTTACTTTGACACAGAATTTTTGTTTGAGTGTATGATAGCACTTATAAATTTCTTCTGCTATTAAGCATCATATCAAAGCTTTTACAGATTTAGCAACATCTCAGTAGCAGTTGCTCTCCTGTTAAATGCTTTACAGTGAAAAGAGTTGGGTGAGAAAAAGACACCTGCTTAGAAGTGAGAAAAAGTGAAAGGCAGAAGGGGGGGAAAAAAGAAGTCCTGTGTTGAAAAGCGGTTTTAATGAGTATGTGACTGACTTGGAAGAGAGAGCTTGATGCTTTTTTCTAATATCATGTGATGAACATCACAAAACTGTTTGTGAAAGAATTAAAATTCACTGTTATAGGTTGGACTTCCTTCCATTCTGGTCCATGGCAGGTGGCTCAAACTTTTGATAGACAAGCCACAGGGCCATAAATATTCAGAAGCTCAGGCATACTTAAGTAAAGGAGGTAAAGAATTTTGTGCTTCCTTGAGGGCCTTTATGTAAAAACCATATATCTTGAAAAACAGCAATTCTAATATTACAGGTTTTCTGTTTCTGGAAGGAAAAAGAAAATATAGAAAGCAGTTATGGGTGTGCAGTACAGCCAAATTTAAGCTTTTTCTAGTTATAAAGTCAAAGAGTTGCCATGGTCAGTGGTGAAATAAAACTGGATCTTGGTGCAACTGACAATCTTACCAAATCCAAACAAAACCGTGCATGCCAACAGGTCTATATATTTTTTTATCTTGAAGCAAATATTCTAGCTACCAAAGAGTTTTACTGCTGGCCATAGATGAAACAGAAGTAAAAGTTAATTAATTTTTTTTCTCCAAAACTAGTTTGAAATTCTGGAGTACCACAATAACATTGCATCAGCTGTTGACAGAAGCCAGTGTGAAGAGCTTGGGCAATGTTAACTTCCTAATGCAAAGGTGACACGTAGATTATAATTTACATTTCTGATTTCCATTAAAAAAACCAGATAGGCTGCAATCATATACTTTCCTTTCAAGTTATGCTGTATTTAGGATAATAGAATAGGAATCATTGCCTTTGTATCTCTGTATAGACAAGGCTGTTATAGGAGAAAAAAAAATTATTAGAGAACTCACTGCCACTCCCCTGCCTGGACTATGCTGCCCCTCAAAGGGATCAAAGAAGAGTGTCAAGACATTTACTGTGTCACTTGGATGATTTGGTGGACTGTGCAAGTCAAATGTGTCTCTGCTCTCTTGAAGAGATTACTAAGGCTGGCTTGCTGGCTCTGGAGGGACTTGGAGCCTTCAAATATGAGATAAACCAGAGGGACTTAAAAGTTGATTTCAAAATACAGTTTTATGTCTGCACATTAAAAAGTGCAGACTCCAAATAATGCTGGAGAAAAATAGTTGTTGCCCATCTTTCTCTCACCTTTTATAGTGGAGGAATACAGAATTTTCACGCATCAAACAGTACAATAATTCAATTTTACAGGAAGTTTTTTTATTTTTTCCCCATTGTAGTGACAAATCTATTACTCATCACAGTCATTGCTACTTGGTCACAGACTCTTTTTACTCCTGCTTCAGCTTTAACAATTCAGCCTACACACAGGGTTGGTTTTTCCTTCATACATCAAAGATGGAAGAAATTCAGAGAACGAATAATTGGCTTCCATGAAGCAATCTCCTTTAGTCACCTGCATCCCCCTATCCCTGTGCAGGATTCTGACATGGATCAGGCAGGCACCAGGTTCTGTAGAGAATTGCTGTGAAGGAATCTGCAATTCAATATAATGAGCTATATGGAATGGTATAATAGAACAGCCAGATGTTTAGAGTGTCAGACTGACAACATAGGTGTGAGAGTTTTTTTTTTTTCAATATAATGATCTCAGGTGACTATTGGACTTTTGCAGTAAAATAAGCTCTAATAAACCCTGCTTGTTTGATCAAATGATTTAGCCTGTTTTAAAGCAGTCTGTCACGAACAGGTAACAAGTCTTGAATATTTTTACTTGTGAAAGTCAGGTAAATATCCTACCTAACTCTAAAGGTTAGGTGTTTGCACTTAATAGCAAATTGTACCCCAAGATGCTGCAGGAGTTTCCTTCAGGTGTCAAGGCAAAGAATCTCAGTGGAAACTTTTCATCCATAGTCTGGAAAACAATGCAGCATGATTGGTTTATGAAGGATAATCTGAACTCATGAAGACAGAAATGAGTGCAAGGTCTCCTCTAAGATCTAAAGACAATGTACGGCTCTCTGGTGAGAGGTTGTGCTTCAGGCACAATTTCCATGACATTTGCAGTATTCAGTCTGAGTTGCTACTCTACAAAAAGAAGATGATGGCAGTGGTGAGTTATGATGTGAAGGTGGTCAATACCAGTGCATTTTGCTGCCCACTGTCAAAAGAAGGGCTTGGATGCTCTTTGGAGACCTGATTTTACTCCAGGAGATCAACCAGCTCTCTTTATTTGAAACAAAAGGATATTGCTTGAAAAGTGCCTGAGGCATCGCAGACTTCCAAGAGAGAATGGAAAACATAGTTGTTCCACGTTCAGTGTGTGCAGTTGCTCTCCGGCTATAAAGTGTAAAAGGGGAAAAAAAATATATCCACTGTATCCAGTGAGTTCAGCAGGTATTAGAAAACATATTCCATGAATGTTATTACACCACATCTGAAAGGAAATGTACCATAGCTGTGACTGCCAGATCAGAAACTCAAACAGCTGCAAACCCTCATCAGTCAGCAGTAATGGTTAACAAAGAAAAGAAATCTAGGGTTAGGATTTTTATCAAATTGATACTGATGGTATTATAATGCTATTTGTAACCTAGGCTGCCTCTGGAACACAGCTTTCAGCTCTGTTTATGTTATTCCAAAAAAGACTATAGGGAAAATAGAAGGGGTTCAGAGACTGAATAAGAATGCTTACAGAAGTGGAAAAACTACCATATGAAGTAAGATTGAAAAGACAGCAGCAGTTTACTTCAGAATAGAGATGAACAAGATGAGACGTGAAAAATAACCAAGTAAAAAAGACTGCATGTAAAAATGAATTTAGAGAGAAGCTAGTGCAGGCTTCCTACTTAACTTCTGGCATAATATCAGAGGAAGGCAGTATTCAGAGAATTGAAAGACAGCAAATCTAAAATCAAGAGAAAGAATTTTCTTTTTCAACCAACAATAAGCTCACAGAAGTCATTGCCACAATATATTATTGGAGTCAAGAGCTCAGTCGGATTAGAAGAGGAAAGTGATGTTTATATAGATTATAACAATGGTCAGAGTTACTAGGGTTTTAAAAATAATCAGGGATCTAAAAATGATATAACTTCTCATGCTTCAGGCAAAAAACAATGATAGGAGCTAGGAATATTATTTTTTTATAAGAAGCATATCTTTTAACTATTCACTGTGAGGATTCTTTAATTTTACTCTGGAGTGTCAGAGGTCACCTTTGGGGAGGCAGGGGGTCAGGAAGGGCGTCTAGTGTTTCCTGAGAACACTTTTAAAACTTAGTTTCAAACAAGGATGTTGGAAAATCCTTGTTCTGCTGTCTGAACTACTTGTCTGGAATGCTCACAAATATATTTTATTATTTTGTATTCCCAGAGCCAACACATAAGAATTTTATTTATATCTATATAATATGGATATAATATATCTATATATCTATACATATATATGTATATGTATTTATATATATAGATACTATAGCTGAAGCAAAACCAGATATGGGTATAACAGTGTATACCCAAAAAAAAAAATGGTTGGATGTATATGTATATATATGGCTGTACATATATTATGAGTGAATTTATAACATTTTAACGGCTCAGGACTGGAACATAGGTGGTTTCCAAAGCTATTTAATTTCTCCCGTTGCAGAACAAAATCTTTTGCAGGAATCTGTAGAACAACATATCTTCACTCAGAAAGAGATTCCATGAAGGAATCAAAACTGTGTAGTTCAATGGATCAAATAAATAATCAGAATATCAAAATCACTGAATCTGATAACCCAGATGTTCTGTTAGCACTCTCCTGATTAATTTAATCCTTTATAAGGTTAGAAGCTATGCCCAATTTACCCCTTAATCTTCATGAAGGCTCTCACCCATAGGGCTGGCTTTTAAGTCAAAGTTTCTTTTCTCAAATTCCCTGCTTTGTTTTGGGGCTGTCATGACAACAGTGGAAGCAAACACCTCACTAGCTAAACAAAAACTTTGATCTTGGTTTTAAAGACAAGCAGATATGTCCCTTTTCAATTTTTGTAGACAAGGCCATTATGCCCTGAGTCCCTACAAAGTAATCTTCACTATTTTAGGACTAATTAGTGTTTGAAATTAAGGTCCTGTGTGCTTCCTTTAATAGCACTGGTTACTGAGCCACCTATTAGGAAGACTCTTAACCTAGCAGATAAACAGTGAAAATTTCATGAGTGCTGTTGATAGCTAACTGATTTTCATTAATTACAGGTAAAAGGCTGGTTCAGCATCCCAGTTAGTCCTTCACTGATACTAATTTTTTGTCTTAATTAGAACACAACTCTGGTTACTGCAAAATACTTTAAGTCAGGAGAGAGCTCCTTCTTCAGCACAAAGGATGGTTTTCTCTGGGTATTAGCTGAAACACAGCAGTCACTGGTGCTTACTTTGACATGAGACTGCTGGTCTGAAGCTTTGAGGTGTGTTTGGTAATGGGTATATTTCAAATCATAAGATTTTTTTCTTTAGGAGCAAAATTGTTAAATTTGTGAAGTTACAGCACCTCAGGAAACTGATTTCTGATTATCAGAGTCCCTCTTAATGATACTTCCTCCTAGAATTCCCCAAAAGATGTTATATTCTGTCCCTCTTTGCTCCAGATGGGACATTGAAAGTTCTTATGACTAGAAATACTTCAGCCTAAGAGCAGTAAATTAAAAATAACATCTCTGAGTATAACAGCTTGTGCAATGCATCAAAAGACGGATATTGCAAATAAAAAAAAAAAAACCCACACAACCAACAGAGAGTTATTTATATTTTATATTTTTATTGGAAGTTAAAAGTAGTGTGAACAATACAACTCTTATTCTGCTAGTAATCATGCAAAAATTAGTGACCTGCACTATGTACACAAGTGGAGTTTTGATAGAATCACAAAGGCAAACCCTGGTTCAAGCTCTGAAAATAAAATTTGCACATGCTAGTGAGCTCCTTTTTGTGATTCTATCATCTCAGGTCTCATCAGTGGCCTTTTTTTAACACTGAAATATATTGGTTTACTTTGTTTCTATTCAATTCATGATACAGATTTGAGTGCTGTTTAGATATAACAAAGATGAATTCTTACGCCTAATAATTTATAATCCATTATTTTCTAATCTTCCCCTTTACTAAAATTAACTCCTCACAACCATTTTTCATGACTTATCATTTTCTGCATGTTGTTTCGAATTTCTATTGTCAATCTATTCCTAGTGGAAAATTATAAATAGTTAGAAAATGATTGGCAGCATGCTTAAGCATCACCTACCTTCTCAACTAATTAAATAGCTTGGTTCTGACCTGCTTTTTCTTTGGTTAGAACAGCAGGGTGGCTTCAGAACAAAAAATAATGAATTTCAAACCATTGCATTTGAACAATACAGGCAGCTAAAGCCACAACTTGGGACTGAAGTTTAACTGTATTATGTCTGTGCATCTTTTCCTGGAATTGAAATTGCAAAAGAAAATACTTAGGTTATGTCCTACTTTTTGATATAGTTTTTGGGTATCTTTGTGTTTTGTTTTGTTGGTTTTTTTAGAAGAATTCCAAGTACATGGACTGTGGTTTTGGTGGCTATGCTACCAATATTGAAGGATTAGCAGAAAAGGCAAGAAAAAGCAGCATTTCCTTGTTTAAAATGGAAAATGCAACTGAGTGAATATTCATGTGTTATGCATGAATATTATGAGTTATTATTGCCTATAGAGTCTACATTATTTAAGAGAATGTTCCTGAAAACATTTGTGCTAATGTACACAAAAAAAAATACTTTGTGGCTATTTTTATAAGATTCCAATATTCACCTTTGCTAGTGAAATGTGGAAGTAAGTCCTGGATCAACCATTATTTCTCACTGGTATGCAATAGCTGGTAAGTACAAACGACACCAGGTCAACAGTTTCTATGTCAAAAGATGATTTTATTCATTTTGTTCCTGATTTTCAATCAAATAATTTATTCTCCTTGTTTACTGAGAGCACACACTATGCCATCCAGAACTAAATGAATTCAATTCATTTGATGTTGGAATAATTCAGATTTCTTGCAATTTTTTTGCTTGCATCCTGCTTGCTTAAGTGCTCTTTTGAAGCTTAATGGAGTCATTTTGCCATTTTAATTACTAATACCTAATCATGTTTTATTCACAAGCAGAATTTTCTCTCAGTAAATGTTTCCCTATTTAGTAAATAA
Organism: Alethe diademata; assembly: GCA_025584955.1. Lineage (NCBI taxonomy): Eukaryota > Metazoa > Chordata > Aves > Passeriformes > Muscicapidae > Alethe > Alethe diademata. Next base: position 7,853,780 of record JANRMJ010000088.1, read on the forward strand.
TATAATTAATTTACTAATAAGTGGGTCTAGAAATGGAGGGGAATTTTCTTTCCTTGTAACTTAAAATCCCATCTCCAGCCCCCATTCCATGTATATCTGATGTTTTCCACCTCTGTGATTTGTGAATTCTTTTCATCTTTTCCAAAATGCTGTATGTACTAGCAAGATGAGACAGCAGGAAAAATATTATTGAAAAATATATTTGATACAGCAGTTGCTATTGTGTGAGTGAGACTAAGCAAGAGTACAAATGAGGTGAAGGAAGGTCATGATATTTCAGTGTTAGTGTCATGGTAAAGGCCATTATGTATTTCTTGTTAGCTGTAATATGAGCTTAGTAAGCATCTGTGTCAGTGGGAAAACCAAGTCACATTTCCCAGTTATTCTAGGATGGATGAAGAAATCTCCCCCAGAACCTGACAATCTCCCTTAATAAAACTTCTTCAGCCACTTTACTGCCATGAAAAGGATCATTTGTGTCAGATCGGTGTTTTGGGGAGAAAAAAATGGTTTTATTGGAAAACTCCTATCTGTAGAACTCAAAACAAATGTATTTTAGCCTCAAATAAAGTTAAGGATTGCATATATTTCTCATCTAAAGCATCCAATAAATATCTAATTAATCCCCTGAACAGTTTTCTCAGTGTATCCCCGAACAGTTTTCTCACTGTAGGTAAAAATTATCTTGTTTCACAAGAGGAGAGAGGAGAAACAGGAGCACGGGGATTATACGATTCACTGAAGGTCACGCTCAGAGCCTGTGTCAGAGCCAACAGCACAAGGCTTTGTTTCCTAATCCATTATCACCATCACAAGACCAGCTTCTCTTCATCACTTCTCAAAGGCTGGAAAAAATATACTATGGGAAAATCTAATTTCCTTGGCCTTTTTTCTTTTTTTTTCTTTTTTTTTTTTTTTTTCCCCCACATTTCAGTCTGTAAGAAGTTAATGAATCTCTTGGATTATGCAGTTCCATAGATGAGCTTTATAGAGGATTCAGAAGCTGTTTTCAGAGCCTATTGTCAAACAGTGCCTTGAGAGCTGTGTCCTACCATGCCCTACCCAGCATTTCTGATGTGTTCTCCCTGGCCTAGAACTATGGCCATTCCTAATTACTGTGGGTTTGGGATAGCAGGTTTTAAATAACAAAACCCCTTCACTCAGCTTGGACTCCAAAATTGATTGAGAAATGGCAATTTTACAAACTAGTGTCTCTGAAGAAAAGAACATATTTATGCATTTAAGCACAGTCTGGCAGAAGCAGGAAAAACCCCACATCAGCCACATATTTATAATCCTTAATCCCTTATATAATTTAAAGTATTAGGTGAAAAATGAGGTTTGATCCTGCTTGTCCCATTCTAGTAATGATACCTAGAAATGTGTTTCTGGTTTGGTGGAGTGAAGATGTGTGCCCTATATGGCTTTCTGTGACTATTAGAATGGAAAAAAATATATAAAAGCTATCTTAAAAATGTACTGCAGGCTTAGTTTTATTCTTTAAAAGAAATTATTTATTCAATATCCTTTTAGTTCCACTGGATTCAAGTCTTACACAATTGACAACTTTGGAGGCTAATTAAGTTGCAGTCAGGGGCTATTTTAACTTGTCTTAATGTCTCTGATTACATGGAACATATTCGTAGAGTAAAGCGTATTTCTGATTTAAAGGGTGTAATGGAACAAATAGGTATTATATAGTATTCCTCCTCAAGGTAAACTGGAATGGATAATTTAATTTCCAAGGCGACAAATTATCTTATCATGAGCGAGCAGGCAATTTCTTCCCTGCAATAAACTAAGTAGGTACAGACAGCTCTAACCAGATGAAATCATTATCCTTTTTAAAGCAGAAACATTGAATAGAAGTAATTTTCTCAGCCTTAGTTTCAGAATAGAAAGTAGCTCTTGTAAACACTGTACACTGTGGTCTTAGATAAGAGCAACAAATTTAACCCTTTCAATGAGAAAAGAGAAACAGATACTATAAGGATAACGAAATGAAAAAGAAAATAAATTACATATATATGTATAACAAAATTAAAAATTCAATGGAAGGTAAAAATAGTTAAGAAAACAGAGGTGATACATTCATAGTGTATTTTGAAAGTTCACAGAGATCAGAATAATTTGCATGACTCTTAGAGGAAAAGAACAAAACTGATTTTTGCAGAACATCAATATGATACTAGGTTGTGCAATTATGTGTATGGCAGCCAGCTCTTCTCTGGTACTTTGCAGTTCATTCCATGCACTGCAAGTTCACACAGGCACAGGTTCATAACTTCCCTGCTCTGCTTGCTGCTTGGAACAGAAAATGAGACTTTCATAAGTACGTTAATTGACTTGGGCCAAAATTAAAAAAGAAAATAAGTTTTCCCACATTTTGAAAAAATGACAATTTTAACACAATTTTAAAGTTATTAGCCTTTTTGGGGCTAATAACACGAATTTCATGTCCTTTGAACATGCTTTATTTTATTTTGTCTTCCCCCTCCCCCCCCAAAAAAAAAAAGTGGTTGCTAGTTAGAAATTTAACTTTTAAAGAGGTTGAGTAAAT
>JANRMJ010000088.1:7856439-7868717 GCA_025584955.1 Alethe diademata
GTAGCAATGGTATCTTCTGGCATTTTAGGAAACAGGGCTGAAGATGAGGATGACTTCAACAGGGCTTTTTTCCCCTTCACTTGTACAAAGAAATAGGAAATATTTCCATATCTTTAGAAGAAAGTTTTTTATTTTTTTTTAACATATTCTTGACTATCTTGACAATATTATCTCTTTAGATTTTGAAGTCATTGTTACATATTAACTTCCATGATCCTTATCATCTCACTGGTAGACACAAAGAGACCAGAAATGAGTAGGGTTTCTACCCAGTGCTGCCAGCACTATAGCTCAGATTTGCTGGTTTAGACATGAAACTTACCTAAGTGCTTTCTAGATCGGATTTTTCACCTTGCTCAACTTTTTTTTCCAAGAAAGCTACTTCCTGCTAGTGTTGTGTTTTCCCTCTCTATTCCCAAAAGCAAATGAGGAATCCATGGAACAAGTGTCTTGATTCCCTCCTTGGTCTGCTACTGAGAGATGAGACATCATCCCCATATTTGTGAAGTATTAATTCTGAGCAGTATAAGCTCCTCACCAAATGATTCTTATAATCTTAAAACAGTCTTTCTGCTTAAGAGTGTGTTTATTTCTTTTGACGTTTTCAATTCAAAACATATTTTCAGAACTCGGAAATTTCAGATGCATTTAGTTATTTATAGATCTGTCACCTATTTGGGTAAAACTGTTTAAAGAAAGTAAAAATAGTGTTCTTGGGATTACAGGGCATTTGCCTTAATGTACATATCGTAGCATAACTAACATTGCAATATGCAAACAGTAGATATGTGTGAATTAATAGTGCTCTCATCTAATTTTTCTTCATAAAAAGGACACTACATATAATTTTTTTTCTTGCAATATATTTACAGGGTGTAAATAAGATCAAAATAATACATTAATGTGAAACCCAGGCATCTGTTCTTATATGTCCAATGTATCATGTTGATAAACCTTGATCAACATTGGTCATGTTGAAGGCCACGGGTGATGGAACTGCCTTGGAAAGAAGGAGGTTTCTTAAAAGCAGTATTTTAGTAAGCATAAGAAAATTTAAAGAAATCATCCCCCAAAGATTTAAATTTAAGCTGATAGTTCAATTCAGAGCTGTGTACATGAACACTTCAGCTAACATGTCCAAGCAGTTTGAAATTATACTTTTTATACTGTACCATCTCTGGGTCGTAGCAACCTCTACAAACCTTTCTGCACTTTGAACTGAGTTGTGAACAGTTGTTGACTTTATGTTGCCGTTCTCTGGGTTTATATGATTGATATAGCAATGTTTTTTTTCTGAAAGCAATTTGAGATACCTTAGACATGAAAGACTTCTAGACAAAGCCTCATTTTGTAGTCTGTTTCTTCCTCCTAATTCAAGCCATTTCGCAAAAGTAACAGATCTTGTCATTTCCAACAATAACTTAACATACTTTAAACTTCAGGAATAAAGAATTTATATTTAATTAGAGAGACCACTATGTTTAGAGATCACATGTAGATTGGCAAACACATTCTCTGAAGAAAGTAAAGAGATAGTTTTATTGATAAATTAAATTTGACATTTGTAGCAAACTTTGTTTGACTGAAAATGCCAGTGTTCTCTCCCTCCAATTTTTTTTCAGATTCAAAATTAAAGGTAACCCATTTGTTACAACGTTCTCTAAGGATATGATTTTTTTAACAGGTGAAAATCTTTACATTAGAGTTAGGCTTTTACTGCAACAAGTGAGAAATATGTGCTGCTGTTGGATTGGGAAAAGATGGTGAACACCACCAAAATTACCAAAATTGGCACCCACTACTTCTGGCAAATTTCAAGTCCAACAGTATCTTTGCTTGGGGCTCTATTACTTTCTGTCCTCAGAACTCTAATAATACAACCTTGATGTGCATTAGGTTTGAAGGGCAGATATTTTCATAAAGCATGGAGCTCTTAACAGCTTTTGCTACCTTTTTTTCCCACAACCAAAAATGCATTTCTCTTGTAGGTTCATGATGACATTATTCCAGAAATACGACATATTGGTTTTGGGTAGTGATTTACATAAAAATGAAAAAAGGTGCAGCGTTAAGCCAAAATGAGGGTAAGTTTTTTTCTATCCTCTGTGTCTCTGAGGAGAAAACGGTGGCATTGACTGATGCAATACTGTGAGCATTCTGCACAATTCTTTTTTTATTCCTTTTACTTTGAAAAATGGAAAAAAAAAAATCAGAATCAGCAATATCTGCATGGTGCAAAAACGCACTGATGAGTTGGTACTGCTAATCAAAAGCCTGAAGTTTCTCCTATGCAAATGAAGTGTCACATTGTCTTTTAACCATAATAATGGCCTAAAGTTCATGTTTACTGAAATTTTTGTGATGCATTGTTCTAATTTAGACTAAGGAAGACTACACTTAACCACTAATGCAATAAGAAACACTGTGGAGGTTTGGACCAACAGAAATAAAGATAAGTATTGATCACTACAGGTGACTATTTTCACAGTAGATCTTTGTTTAAGGCATTTATAAGTTATCTACATTTAATCATTTTGCCTGGAAAGCAACATGCTTTCTGTGGTCTTGTGAAAAAATTCAGAGATCACTCAGTCAAACCAGAAAGTTAGGAGATTTTACCTTGCAAAAAATGCGGTTTGCAGGTTATGAAAGTACTCAAGGTCACTTAAAAAAAAAAAATATGGTGATTACAAGGCAAAAAAGAAAAAGGCCTTTTCAAACATCCAAGTGGCTGACTTTTTGAAATGCTTGTTGTTTGACTGTTTTAAATCATTTTAAGAGCTGAAAAAAACAATCTTTAAAAATATTGTGAATGTATTCTTATGAGTTAAGTCAGCTTATTTTTATTCTGGGCATGAAACGAGCTGAGGAGGTAGGGAAAAAAAGGGTTGACCTGAAAAGGAGGGGATTTTAACCTTAATAAGAAACAGCAGTCATTTCTGTTAACAATGAGCTGTGTTTCCCTTAAAAAATGGAATTATTTTGTTGTTACTGTATTGTCAAGGAAAGCTGGGTAAATTAGATGCTATCCTTTCATCTGTCATGGATTCCTTGGGAAATGCTGAACCAGACACAGATACAAAGGCTTTTTCCCTGCCTTGGAGACCTGATATCAGTGTGGGAATATGGCTAAGCTTTCACTACTGCAGTTGGTGCCCAGGAGAACTGGATTTATGATCTCTGGATATAGAATGATAACACATGCTGCAATAAATTATCCTATTTTACTTGTTCTGGGCACACATAATTGGTATCAGCACTTTTACTTCAATCTTTTTGCCAAGTAGCTCCTTGTTTTTAGAGTGACTGCAATGTTTACAGCTGGTGTCTGTGTTGGTAGGTATCATTCCCAATGTGACTTCAGCAAGCTCCTGAGCTCTCCAATGCCAGGTCCAGCCCAAATCCCAAAGCCTGGCTTCCTGTCAGGCAGGCTGCCACCAAAATGAGCCACCTCTGGGTTCTCCCTGCCTGCACTTCAGGTTACGTACAAATAAACAAATAGAAAAAAAATCCCTTCATGTGACCCCAGGGTAGGTAAGAAGTATTCTGGAGCTGGTGGCTGCTTCTCTGAGCTCCCCAAGAAGATGAGTAAATGCTGTTGAAGTCTCTGCAGAATCTGTGTGAGTGTATGATGCATAACCCCAGCTCCTCTGAAACTGAGGCATTATGCACGTAATTTAAAGGGTTGCATTATCCATTTCTGTATTTCCTTCCTCTCAACATTTGTCTTGACCACCTTTTGAGCACTTTTTTCCAGATATACAAACTTCCCATAGGACAGGAATTGACCCATATCATTAATAAATGTTGTTGGAAGAACAGCACACGTTAATGTTGATGAAGTAGTCAAGTGCTACAGAATAAAGAATTTATTATTCTTATTTCTGTAGTAGTTCAGGCTATGAAAAACACTATCGACTAGAAAAAAGGAAAATGGAAGGGCTTCTCCTGGTGTGCACCATTCATCCTCTGTGCTAAAGCAGAGGGTTCTCATAGGAGAATGTGAGTGAATCCTAAAGCTGAAATCCATATGCATGTGTTAGTACAGATGGGAATATGTTTATGTGCAATTTCAATTCTGATGTTTCCTATCTCGTAGCGTATTGATATTTTTTCTCAACAGTGAAAAGTTTGTTTCATGTTTGTGTGTCTGTAAATGTGCTTAGAACAAGAACTTGCTGATGTGTGTATGGGTGGGGGACTGCTGGGGGAGACAGGCTGTGCCCCTGTAACAGGCATGCAGAGAATCCAGTCTGGATAATTATATGTCCACATAATTTAAGGTTAATAGTTATCATTTACCCAGTGATGTTTCAACAAAGGTCGTTGATGCTCAGTTTATCAAGTGGATTAGTTGTGCTCCCACCAAAAGGGTGAAGATTATAAGTAGTTCTAACAATGTTTACCAGGACCTCGGAGCTTCATTTGTTTGCTTTACTTGATATGTATCCTGTGAAAAATGCAAATGGAGACTTTAGTTTCAGTATCTGTGTATCTGTGAATTTTCTGACATCACGCATCTTGGTGGTCTTTATTAATTTATATAATTCCACTTGTGAAGTTTCACCAAGAGCAACTGAAAGGTTTTAATTATTTTTCACCAGATCTTTATCACATTCTCTGCTCCTGTAATTACCTCAGATTTACTCCTCTGTAATTGAGATCATAATTTGACCCAATATGCTAATGACTTTAAAGTAAAATGAAAAATAATGAAACCATTTAATGAATATTTTCAAATAGAGCCATCTAGTTACTCATACAATCAGGCAAAAGGGTGTCTGATTTGTTTGATATAGGTGATGTAGTGAATGTCCATGGGCAAAAGTCAGCTTTAGTATCCCTACCTCCTGTCAGGAAGGATTCTTCATACAGAGATAAAATGTGGAAGAGAGGAATAAGCACAGTCTTGTTGGCAATAATGAAATCAAAATTCAAACTGGAATAGAAATTTGGCATCTGGAATTTATTTCAAGCAAAATAAAGCTCCCAGATCCCAACTGTTCACAATGAGTGACAGCCATGGGAAAAAGTAGGCAAGATTGCTCTGGGGGATAAAAGGACATTAGACACACACACACTCTCTGTATGTACAGGAGCTGAAATACCTGCCATCCATTCCAGGTGTCAAAAATGATCGGGTTCTGGTGGGTAATCATAACTATCAGTGAAAGCAGTGTAGTTCACAGGAAAAATTCTGTAACTTGACTGATGCAGAAAAAGATAAAGACCCTGGACCAGTAAACTGCTACTTTCACCTTCAGAGAAGTGAAATAAGTTTCAAATTCTGGTTCCAGCTCTTTGGATTATTTCTTTCTTTTTTTTCTTTTTCTTTTTTTTTTTTTTTTTAGTTTATTGAATATAAAAAAATAATAGATCACTTACTTGTATCTCCTAGTAAACTGGAAAAAAAAATGGATTAGAAGTGGTCTTTGGAGATGTTTGTGTACAGTTGTCACATCCACTGCTCTTTTTTGGGGGAACTTAAGCATCTATCTCTTGAGGATGTTTGAGGGGCATTGTTTCAAGAAAGAATAAATTAATTACTTGTGAAGATACTGAAATTGTGATGAATGTAATTGCATACTTTATATTAAACTAACATTCTTGATAAATAAGACAAAAGTTAAGAATGTTGAAAAAAATAAAGAAGTAGCTACTCAGTTTCAAAACCTATATGTTATAAGCATATTTATAAATGAGTAAGGTATTGGGTCACAAATTTGGACTTCAGCTCCAGCTATCTAGTCCTGCTTTTGATGTCAAAGTGTTGTCTCAATTCTGTTCTGTCTTTTCAGAATCACACAGAATGAAAATCTTTTTCTGAACTGAGAGCTGAATCGGGGATTTTTATAGCTCCTGACACAGGCCTTCCCCAAAAACTGTGGATTCTATTGCCCCTCTGCTCTCATGTGCCCTCTGATTCCCTAGAGAAAACAGGTTCTTGTGCTTTCTTCCACTTATTCACTATTCATCATTTTCGTGTGTGTATGTGTGTTGTGATGTGTTGAATTACATTTAGTATGAGTTCAGAGGTTGGTAGTCCTTTTCAGGAAGCACAATATAGTTTTTCCAGAGAAGTTCTTGCTGTTTTTTTCACTTTGCTTCCTTTTGCCCTATAGCCATGCAGTCTATGTTATGGCTCAATAAGTATAGTTACTTTGGATAGCTCAATGGATTAAATCAACTTTTTTTTTTTTTTTTCCTTTAACACAAATATCCTTTAGAATCACAGAATCACAGTTGTGGTTTATTGTGTTGTTCCTGGAAGACTGGATTACAAATCTACAAGTCTTAGCAGCCGGGTAACGGAAGTGTTTGGAAAATGTCCAGCAACTTAAAATCCCCCAATTTAATAGATTACAAATTAGAGAACAGAATAAAAAAGAAGCATGTTGATCAATTCTTGCAAAGATTGCTGCTGACTCTCTGCTGTTTTATTACTCCCATAGGATTATTTCACAAGACATCAATCAGGGTGATCTATTCTTTGTAACAACAGGGCTCATCCCTTAGCCTTAACAATTTAACAAAGTCAAAAAGGAAGTCTGAGGTGGAGCAACGTTATCCTTACTGGACTGTTTCCTTCAGCTTCCTTATGTCTCTCATTCTTCTTCTACTATGGGAAGCTGTGTGATTAAATTGCAGGCTTGGGACTCTGACAATTTGTGCTGCATTCACATTTCTGCCACAAAGTTGACATTGCAGGATGTATGGCTTAGCTCATGGACATATTTTCTTATAAATATGTGAACATCACGATGTTTGCAATTGCATATCTAAATTATGCACATAGAAATAACAGTGACCATACACATAAATGAGATATTTGCAGATGCAAATAGCTACTTATGAACATAACAGGCCAACAGAAACACACAGTTGTTGTAATTATACTCATAAAATATATGAATGAATGAACAGGCACATTATGAAAATCAGACTGCTGGCCAAAAAGATACTATTAATATTGCTATCCATCATGAGGCATGGCTTATTACTATTTGAGTATTAACATTATTAAATGGGAGGTGCTAAAGATCACCATTTATTTTTATCTGTGCCTAGACAGTTAATTTATTTCATAGATTCCTCTGTTTGGAGGATCTTGATAATCTACTAGTTTTTGCTTTGTTCACACTTGCAGAATTTTGTATCACAGGGCTGGAGAACCTGGGTGCATTGTTCCCCTGCAGTCCTCAAAAGGGGAAAAAAAAAGAGTGTGGAAATAAAATGCAGTTACTCTTTCAGCATTTTTGAAACCTTTCCTGAGCCATGCTGTGCTCCAGCAGGCAGGATGTGCCTGGATGTGACGGATATTTGTTTGTTTTTTACCTTCATAGCCATCCTTCAGGCACTTCCTCTACAGCCTAGTGGGCATGATAAAGTAGCAACAGGGGAGCAGGCAAAGCCAAAAGCAGGATGTCAGAAAGAACTCTTTAAAGTCAATGTTCAGGTAGCTGAAAAATTGAACATCCTCTTTGGAGTTTGTCTTTCAGGAAAGAGCCCAAACCAGAGCACTCTGCCTAGGAAACCACGAAGCGCTGCCAAATAGCGCGTCTAACTAATAGCACAAGGGAGACCGCTCCACCCGAAGAGAGTGTCAGTTCAGGGGATTTAAACCATCCCTGGGCCCAGCTGTGCATCCCAAACAAGTACAATTCATGAGGCAGAACTCCCGGAGTATCATTCTTCTCTCAGCCCATGGGCTGCTGTGTCCTACCAGGGAGTGATTGAGGATGGGTTACGGCTCGGCTGCTTCCATCGGGCCCGTTTCTTTCAGCAGTTGCAATGGAAAGCTGAGTATCTCTTCTGTCACATGTTCGTTCAATAATGCCAAATTACAGGCCAATGCAAAAGCAATCATCCAGGAGAAAATAAGGTAGCTGGAACATAAATATTTGTTTAATACCATGAATTTTTAATGATGTATTCTCAATTTTTTTTCAGATTAGGGCTGTATTTCAGGAGATATCTGCAGACCTGCTGCTACACCCTGTCTATCTGACCTGCTAACTGCTCATGCTGGAGAAGGTAGCAAGTTTTTTAGCATCTCTCTGTATGGAAATGGTGTGACAGAAGGATGTGTGTTGGATCTTTCCTAAGAGAGACTGAGGTCCACCCAAATTGTGACAAACAGACCAATTTTTTTTCCAAGAACCATAATACAGATATGTCTGTAATGATTTCCTCAATTACTGATCCCAATAGGACTTTGTTGTGTATTAAAGTATTTGGAAACTTCCAGAAGACATGTCTTTGTTTTGGATTTGAATGTTTGTAGCTAGAAGTCTGTAAGAGGTAATAGTTCACTTCTTTCCTAATCAGTTTAGTTCAAGAGTAATAAAAATAGATTTTCTAAATTAAGAAAGAAATACTTGAAAACTGGAAAAATATTTTTTTCCACTTTCCTTAAGTTCTTCTTTAATGGAAGGCTAATTTATAAGCTAGTACAAATGTTTCACCTGTAAAACCTCTCCAGACTATTTATATGCAGTCCAGAAGTTGACTTTAATAGAAATATTTTTAGTATTTTTTCATTCATTTTTTGTAAGAAGACAAGACATACAGATTTCATTTGTTATAATATAAAGTATTTCAGTTGCATGGAAGTAATTGAAAAGAGTATTTTAATGGTCTTAAGAATCTTAAACCCTTTTATAACAACATTTGGGGAGTATTGAGGTTTATCTTTATTTTGATGTCTTGGTAATTTTTTTTTCTTTTCTATTGCCTGTGAGTGAACCTCTGATGTCTTCACTATGTAGATGCAATATTACTATTTTAATATCACATATAAAATTCCATTTCAGCTGATAAAATTGAAAGAATTTTCGGGATGAGGGCACTTGCATCCTCGCATTAATTTGAACTGAGACATTAATAAGTGATCCCTATAAATAGCATGAGAGGCAAAAATGTTAAAAAAATGGTAAAGATTTAGCTGAGCCAAGTAAGGAGAACATGGTTTCTCAGTAAATCTCCAGAGAACAGCTCTTTTATTTAATTTTGGAATATTCAGATGAATTTTAAATTGTGTGTAAGTATATCTCCACAAAATGCATCCTACTCATTGACACTAATGGAGTCATCTGGAAGTCTGAGAATCCTAGGTTTATCCGATAATTTTATAAACTTAGTTTGACTTGGGGTTTGTGCTCATACTAGAAGTTGTACAGCTACTAAAAATAAATGTGTAATCTTGTGATAGGAAATAGTTTAGGAGATTCAGATAAGCTGTGCACTGGCTGTCAACTCATCGGAACCCCAGTGAAATTTGCCAGGCTGGAAAGTTCTATAAAGATGTGAGAAAGCTAAAAACTGTCTCTGATAATGAAAGCACAGAAGATGGAGGAAAACGTGCAGTCAGTCCTGCTGCTGATTTACTGAATGACCTTGGGTAAGTGTCCAGATGCACAGGTTAAATATGAGTAAAAATTATTTATCCTTCACGATCACCTTTTATCTTTTGTAAGCAAATGGAAACCAGTGTTTTCACAGGAGAATTTACATAAATATACCCCAAACTGCTAGCTTGGTGGTAGGACCGAGAAACACAGTGCAAACTTAATTTTAAGGGCTAGAAATCTCAAACTGGTATCTATCATAAGGTTTTACCTACTCCTCAGTACTCAAAAGGCCTCTGAGGTTGACTGCCATAGTAATGGTGCTGAGATCAGCAACAGCAGGTTATGAGTGATTTGGAGAACCATCATTATATATTTATTTAGGTTTTAGTTGCAATTTAATGAAGAATTGAAGAATTGTTATAAAAACAAAACCAAAAAACCAACCAAACAAAAACAAAAACAAAAAACACCACAGACACAAAAACCTAACAGACCATAAAGCAAAAAAAAAAAAAACCATAAGTGGATTTTTTAGCATCACAGTGTAGATTCAATTTAGGATTCACTTTGAGATTTATGCCTATGCCTGTAAGTCCTTAGGCTACAAGAGCCAGTGTATGTCTCTCTTGGATAAAATAGGCTAAAGTGTATAAGGGACATAATGTTAGTCTTTGTTTAAAGACATTTTTGTTGTCATATATAATTAATGCCACATTTGATAATGAAGAAATTAAGTAGATAACACATAACAAATAATATATTTCTGAAAATTACTTAGTTTTAAGGCTTATCTTTTATTAGGAATCAGAAAGAAGTCTGAGTACAAGCAAGAAATAAACAGCAGGATATGAACCTGGTAGGCATTTAATGACAGAAAGAAATTTCAGAATTATGTTGATTTTGCATAAATAATAAATACACCAAAAGTGTGTGTCCTAAACCCACTAACTGTATCCTGTGGAATTTATAAGCAACTCTTATTTCTACAGCTCAAGAAAATCTCAAGCACAAATACAAAAGTCTTGTTTATATCATTTAATGAGGTGATGCAATTAAGGTGAAGTGTACTTAGTATAAAGATTACAAATATGCTTCTCTGTGTGCATGACACTTTTAGAGGACTGTAACAAGATGGCTAAGTAGCAGACACAGCACCTCTTTGTCTGCATTGCAGCAGTAATTGGCTTAAGAGGCAGACAACAGTAGTGAACATTTGTCTGAGCTCCTTGGAAAATGTCTTTGGTCTTGGCAAATGCATTTGCTCCACAATTCATTTGTAGGTATTAAGCTCAGTCCCATTTGCCTACCAAAGCATCATCTCCTTAAGCAGATTATGGTTTATTGCTCCAAACACCAGCATCTGAAGGGGAAGGGATATTTCCATGACGTCACCCTGGTAGGTAGTGACATTTTGAATGCTTGATGACATTTCCTCTTGTAAATAGACAAGGGAAGTCAGTAGGTGCAGCATTACTTTACCTTTTGTAAAATGTCACTGCGTTGAGGAAAGCAAAAAGACTCCTGTTTTATTGTTTCTGGGAAACAGAAGGAAATTACACCAAAAAGTTCATAGAATCCTATGTAATTCTAACACTATTTGGTGGTGCTGCTGTAAAGAAATATCATTGAACTTCAACTGCATGCATTGTTAGTTTTTATAATAAATACCTCTCTAACTTAAATTCATGCCTCTTTACACTTCTAATGCTCCTGACTTTATCCTGTAGAAAGAACATATTTTACAACCTTACCTGTCCTCTCACATTTACTTAAAATTTTTTTTTCTTCTTTTAACATCTAAAAATGCTCCCTTCCTTATCTCTTTTGTTTGCTTTCTAGCATCTGTACTGGTATGTTGATGATTAAAATAACACTTTTCATTTTAGTTCCCACTCCTTTATTATCATTTGGGTCTCCTGGCTCTCACTTGCCTTCACTCAGCTGGCACCCTGGTACTCACTGAGAAGAGTAATGTCACTAGGGTTCTTGGCCTTAACACTTTCTCCTCTCCTGTAGACATCTTGGGACTTTTGTGATTACAGATCACAGGAAGGGGAGTACATTTACTGAGATTGTAGTCTTCCACAAGAGGAAACAGGTATAATCAGCAGTGTTACATTTTTCCCTGGAAAGCTGACCCCAAACAGGTCTCTGAATCCCACAGAAATTTAAGTCTAATATAAAAAACACTTCAGGAATAGCTTGTTGCACTATTCTGTGTCTGAAATACTTCTCCTGAATGCCATCTATCTAACCAATCTGAGCTGCAACAAGCTGGTTTTCAGCCAGCTCTGTTTCTGCCAGTTGCTGAGAGCAGTTGGCACCATCTCTGTCTGTCTCCTATGAAAAAGCAGCATAGAAAAAGATATAATCAGTATGGTATGATAATATTTATAGCTGAGGCTCATTAGATGATCATTCCCAGTAGTTTTCCATCAAATTTGAACTCAACCCACTGACTGTTCTGACCTGATGGGACCTCATGTATTTATTTAAGAAATACTCAACAAATTTTATCTTCTAGGATCAGCCTAAAGATTCACTAAGGCAGGGGTGAATTATCCTACATTTTTTATATCAGCATCCATTTGGAACAGATGCACACTGCTGAGCCTGGCCAGCAGACCCCACCCAGTGGTTCCAGCATCCTTCCAGTCTCACCATTGCTCTTTCAGGGTCTCCCAAACCCTCTTGTGCCTTCCTGGGCACCTCTTGAGGGTCTAACTGCACAAACTCTCATCCTTTGAGCTGTTTGATTGCTGTGACGCTGCTGAGGACCAGCATTAAGATGTTTCTGTGGATGTCTCTGTGCTACTCAACTCTTGGAGACAGTCCCTATGTCATTGTGATTAATACTTCAAGTTCATACTTTTACCCTGTTTTTAAAAGTTCTTCTGTACAGTTAATCAATGAGACACCACTCTGTTC
>JANRMJ010000088.1:7887652-7916055 GCA_025584955.1 Alethe diademata
TGTCATAAGAATGAGGAAAGAAGCACTAAAGCTTCTAAAGCACTAAAGTGTGTATGAGAAAGAAGTCAAAGATTATTTATGTACTGACTGCAGCTGAAATGTTTCCAGTAGAACAATAATCCTGGCGATTTGCTAAAGTAGTTAATGGAAAATGGTAAACTGAAAAACAGCAGGGCAACAGTATTCAGCACAAATCTAAATCATATTCAAACATCCAGACAACTATCACATAAAAGTATACATGTTGTAACAAGAATTTTTAGTAAAAATAACTAACTTCTTTAAATACAGAAAGAAGAAAGCATAATGCAGTCAGATGAAGGCTTTTAAGCTTGATCTCAAAAGTATGCAAAACTTTGCAGCTCTTTACAGTAAAGTGAGAAAAAATTCTCCATCAGTTTATGAAATGACACCTTTCTTTAATGCTGGCTGGTTTAGTAAGTAAGATGCTGTAGATGTCACTTATTCTGATCTTATTCTGACCTACTCTGACCTTAGCAAAGTTTCTAATTTGGTAACTATATGATCAATTTTTAGTTAACCTGAGGAAAAAGGTTTTTATGGCAATAGCTTTATTATGGGTAAAAAATTAGAGACAGCATTAGCTTTTATTGAAAGGGAAATTAAAGAATAGGGAGAGAATTAATATCATTAATTATATTCTTCCAGGAACAGCCTTAGGACTTATCTATAAAAAACCCCAAAACTATCAATAATTATCCACACAAAAGTCAATGCCATTCTTCAGTTACATGTATAATAAATACATTGTGAGATATCATCTTAATCTACTCAAATATAGGAAAGGATATAATTTGTTATATATTTAATCGGTGACCTATACTATTTTTCTCTTCAAGTTCAGAAAATTTGAAAGAAGAAACAAAAACACTAAGAGTAGCTTAAATGTGGAACAATCAATCCTCCCTTAGAGCCTCTCAGCTCATTGGCATAAGACTGAGATTAAATTTATATTAAAAGTATTTCTTCATACCTTTGGAAATGTATAATGAAGCAATTTCATATATCAGTATTAATAATTTAGTGTTTGATGTGGACTTGAAACTAAGATGTTTAAAACCTGAGTGAGATTAATACACTTGAGGTGGTATGAAGCTTTAATGTTTGGGTGTTTGTACACAGTGGATTGTGCAGCTGATAACAGATATAAAGAAAGAGTTGGATAAATGAATGGACAATACTACAGTCAATCACCCTTTTCAGTTCAAGATCATTAAGAACATGGGAAAAATTGTTTTCCATCTAAAACCAGTGGAGTGGATGAGTAGTTTGATTCTTTCCCATTTACATTCACCATGTGTTCAGGGTCAGCTTGGTTTTTTCATTCTTCAAGCAGATGCTGCAAAGTAAATATTATGCAAGTTTTCATGGCATGTATTATAACTCCCATTCTGATGGGAGAAGGGTGAGATATGTGTTACAAAACAACAAGTATCAAAATTGCTTTAATTACATCTATTTTTAAAATTGCCAATGTTACAGACACTTTCACAGTGTCCACATACAAAATGGATGGAAACTATATATGGTGAGTATATTAATGAACTGATGAGAAAGAGAAGACAAAACAATATCAAGAGAGCAGGCAGAGACCTCTTCAGGTGTCAGGCTGGCTAAACACATGGTGAACTGACTAATTGAAGGCTGATAGATTTTAGCATGTTATTGTTAATGAAGCATAAAGCTACACTGTGAAATGCATCTTCTCCCTCTCTCCCACCCTCAAAATATGAGAAGGAAAAAAAAAAAAGATAATCATGACTGGAAAAAGAATCTGTGGAGGAGGCTGAAGGGATGAATGGTGTGAAGATGGGTGTCAAATATAGTGAGTATAGCAATAGTTGGGAATACAGGACTGACCCTGAGAGGGCAGGTGGAAATTGAAGGAAGCTGTACCTAACAATACTAGAACATATTGCCAGCAGCAATGCATGTGACATCTGCATGAGATTTAATTCTGGGTGCAAATTTTTCACAGAACTCCTGCTTTCTGTTTCACTTCTAATTACGATTGCTAGACATTCACTTTTGAAAATAATAAGTGAAGAGGATCCTTCTTCCAGGACCCTTTCTTTAATGACAAGGATTCAGATAATTAACTTTTGCATTGTATTTTACTTCTTCATACACCAAGTTTCTCAATCCATTCTGCGACTTCTTCAATATCAAGAACTTGCAGTCTTTATGGGATAAATGTATCTAATGTCCAGTGTGTCAGGAAGACAGTGCATAGGATATTTAATGGACAAGTACTCACTGTCTGAGCTTTCCTGGCCAGGTGAATTGAGGAAAATGAAAAATTATGTGCATTTAGTGTGAAGGAGGCAGACTGCCCCTTCCTACAGATGTCCAGCTGGCTTCCTTAGGATGAGGAGAGCTTTTGATGAAGAAAACACTCAAATTTTCAATTCTCTATTCTTCAAAGTTGAACTGTGGGTTCATATGACAGTACTGTACAGGATATAGTGCTGACTCACATTCCCACATGAAAAGCACTCAGAAAAAAACAGACTCCTAAGTGCCTTTTGGGTGTACCTCAGGGTGGCAGAAACATTGTGAGCACTCCCCACACAAACCATGGCCTTTCTCCTTCTTCGCTGATTTGCTCCTTGGAAAAACTTCTGCTATGAAATGCTTTTGTGAAAGTGTATAAAGAGGTTTAGTTCTTATTCTCACTTCAGCTGTTTGAGCACAAATACCTTGAAACCTAGGCCAAACACGTGGAGAAAGATGCTACTTGCTTTTGCTCTCTGATACCAAAGTTAACTGATTTAGTGACATTGAGGAAAATTAATCACAATCTTTTGAGAGGAAAGGATGGATAACCTGTCCAGCCCCACGCTGCTGGCTGGCAGGATTCTGCCCAGCCCCACTTTGCTGCCTGATAACACTTATTAAAACAGGTTTACACACCTTAAAACCCCCCAAAAGTATAAGCACTATGTGGTATGTAAGCACTGTTTGAAGCAATTCTTGAACGCAGGCTGTGTTTGCATGCACGATAAAAGATTTTCATCATCAGGATGATGACACTTTATTGTCAATTATGTATCTTTCTGCTTAGCTGCATTCCTGCTAAATTTTGTTTTAATACAGAAATGAGCTGTAATCAATAACTTGTCAAATTATTTATTCCTAATGGACTAGGAAAATCCTAGCCAAAGGATTTTGACATTGCTCTCTGAATAAATTATCTGAAATACATATTTCTATTATTTGACCAGCTCTCTAGATTATTAAATACTGTTCAGTAAATAATTTATTCAACGTTTTTCCTGTCAATCTCTGAATAATTTACTCATGAATACATTATTTTTATTATTCAGCCAAGTATATTTCCAGCATCCATGGCAATGTCTTTGTTGTGTGAAAGCATGGAGATTTCTGGAAAGGGAGATAAACTTTTAACTAGCATAACTTAACTTCTTTGTATTAAGCATTTTTATATACCCAAGTGCATAATTAAATGAATCCATTTTTATCTCTTTCTCTTAATTTAATGAGTGGTTTTCTGCAAATCTTCATCTCAATGATCCCTACTATTTTTATTGAAAACCTTGCACTGTTGCTATCTTGCCCGTTTGTTTTTTTTCAAGTCCCCAACACTATTCAGGAAACTTTGGTTACTTTAATTTGTGTGCTGAATATATATAATGAGGTAAATATTTACATTGCTTGCCTTTTTCTGTTAACCCAGGTATTTTGAACATAATATCTACATAAATACATAGTGAATAAACGCAGGTCTGTGACATAAAAACACAAGTGAAAAGAAATGAGCTGTTAAAAATGCAGCCCTGGCAGATGAAGAGAAATGAGACAATTGCAAAGACAGACTGAAGAGGCAGGCCAGGTAAAGGTGTGTTGTGGAATAGCTGTATCTATTTACAAGGTAGAAAAATTGACACTGGAGCAATGATGAAATAAAATGGCTTGAAAATGAACAATCCCACCGTCTTCTACAGCATCCATTCTGCAATTCCTATCTGCAGAATGGCAGGAACATGAGATGAATTTGGGGATCTTATAACTGCAGTACAGTGACACCTATTCCTCTGCCCTCCTGAGTCAGAGTGGGAAACGAAGATCTGCTTTGATTACCCTGCAGTTCAAACAGTATTTTATTATTTCACTACCTAGCCACTTGGGAAGGAAAATAATTTTGATTATGTGACTCATGGCTCTCAAGAATATGTAGCATGGATAGTACAGCTAGAAAATGCAAACTGGAGGGCAGGGGTAGTATCTGAAACCAGAATCTAGATGCTGCTTCAATTCCAGTTTAGCAATTGCTTTTAAAATAACCTGGTCCAGAGACAAGAGCCAGCACAGACTGTGATACCCTGGACATGAATGAGCAGCAAACCTTAATTTCTACCAGTAAGTTCTAGTGAGTTTGAACCTGTGTCCACTGGCCATACACAATGCATACAGAGGCATAGCATGAATTTAATCCTCTCCTAATTCCACCTCATTTCCATGCTTAGGAAGGCAGGTCTCAGATTTTACTTGCAAATTACCAAAGACCAGAAAGTTTGGCTAATTGCCAAAGGTAGTTCCTCCTGGAATTACCTAACCTAACTGGTAGTTTCACTTCCTTGACTTTCAGGCATGCTAAGAAGTACCCTGGTTTGAATACATGAGTACCTAAACTCAGAATTTTAAGAGAATGTTTGGGGAGTTTTTCACCCTTTTTTAAACTGCAGCCTAACTTTTGTCATACTGTAATACTTAGTTTTTGTTTCTGATTTGATTTGTTTTAATTCTTAATGCCTCAAAGGTCATAAGGTTCACTATTTGATTATTCATAGAATCACTGGATTGGGAAGCTCTAATTTAACAATTAAGAGCTGCTGTAAAGTCCAGTGAACTCAGTACCTTCTGCTTCTGAAGATTACCTGTAACATCAGCTATGGGAAAGGAGTAAAGGAATTTTACCTAGTAGAGATATATTATTTCTTTAAATTTCATTTTCCCTAGTGGCCAGGGCTACTTTTTTCAGAGTAGCCTCTCTGAAAAATGGTAAAAACAAATTAAATCAGCATTCTCTTTCTTACCATTGTTGTTTGGTTTTAGCTACTATGACTTTGTTCATCTTCCTTATAAGGAAAACTATAAAAGCTAATCTTAATACTATATTTTACTATGTTTACCAAGTTGCTTTTTAAAAATTTTCTGAGCTTGTAAAAGTATAATTATCGTATCCTAATAATTATAACAGACGACATTTCTCTTCCTCTTCACAGTGTTTGATCTAAACTGAAAATTTCTGATCTTCTTGTCAAAGACAGAGCTGTTTTCTTGGGAATATTTTGAACTTTGATGAAAGTTTTATGACACTTCCAACAAAACATGCTGCTCGTTAAAGTTTTATAGCGAGAGAGCTCTATCTGCATTGTTTTGAAATTGTAAATATCACATAATTGTCATCAATGAGGAGCTGATGAAGTACCTGTTCCCAGAAGCTCGTGTCTGCAGATGGGAGCTTGGTCACAGATGAATAGCTGATTCTGCAGTCCCAGGGTTCCAAGACAAGGCTCTTTTCATTCTGCCATGGTGATGGTCCCAAAAGTCAAACCACGGTGAAACTGATGATTTATTCACAACGTTTTGCAAGGCGTTTGCAGAGGAAACAAATTTTTGTAGTCTTTAAAAATCTTACTCACTTTCTCTTTGTCCCATGAGATACCAGGAGATTAGTGTCCCATTAGTTTCCTTCATCCAGATTTTATGAGTCAAACTTACACATCTGTCTTTGGATAGTAATGAACAGCTATGTTTCCTCAGTGATATGAACATTAGCTGCAGAACTGTTTTATTGTAGGACACATAGCTCACACAACTGCAGTTGACACAAATGCTAATTCCCCTTAATATTTAAGCCTTGGAGAGCCTCTAAAACAAACAGACAAGACTTTAAAAGTGTATATATATATATTAACATTTAAAAAAACTTACTTGACACATTAGTTTCAAATATCTTGGTGTGTATTGTAGCTTTTCTGATAACTGTGGAGAAAAAATACCTTGTTCATGAAACATTGCTCCTTTTCAGAAGCACTTGAGTTATTTGACTCCCTGACAACACAAGATTTTATCTCATCATTATAAAAACTACATCAAGATATAAAGATGTTTCTCAGACAAATTGGTTTTTTTTAAGAGACAGCCTAATTAAAATTAGAACATTATTATTTAATGTCATCTAATTAGAACAGATAGCATTTTTCTTCCCTTCTAGCTGCATGAGGAATGCCACTTTCCCTTCTAGCTGCATGGGATGTGCACACACCCGGAGGAAGAAGATCATTGCTCTCAGGAGCTACATGCACCATGCAAAGCCCAAAGCAGCAAGCCAGGTGAGTTAAGTGCAAGCCAGAATGTTTTAACTCACGTGGGATGCACACTTCAGGTTCTGAAATTGGTATTTTTCCTGAATCACCTCCTGCAGGTGTGCTTTTGGTCTTTATTGACAGCATAGGGAACATGGGGAAATTGTGTCTGAACTGAGCTAAGCTGACTGTCTAGAGCTGGGTGGTGTGAGTACCTCTTGCACTTATAAAAATAGAACATAGATGTTCATTTAAACTGTATTGCTGGCAGCACTGCATTACAATGATAATCAAAATATTATTACAACCCATATCATGAGAAAGTTATGTACACAAAAGCACTGTAGTGATTATAAACTTGAGAAAGACAGATTTAAGGAAATGAGGGAGCTCATAGGAAAGCCCTAAGGAAAAGTAAACTCCTTGGATATGGCATTTCTTCTACTTAAGGAAACAGTAATAGCGTCTCAGGAGATGTCGTGCTACAGAACAAAATGAGAATAGGAAAAACTTACATAGCTAAATAACAAATTTCAAGCAATAGAACTGGGAAGAGATCCTTCAAAAATCTGACTCACTGTAGCTAGCAGACAGGAAAATAAACAACAGTAGGAGTTGTAAGAAATACAAGAAAAATCAAACATATTTTCAAAGTAACTAATGAATAGAAATGAAGCCTATCTAGAAATACAGATATTAAAATAGGTAGATACATTGGAATTGGTGGACAAAATGTTATTTTGCTAGCAAAGGTAAACAATTATCAGAGATTGTCAGAAAAAAAGGCAAAATCAAAGATTATGGACGATTGATGATAGGTCTAAAATTACCCTGAACTCTGTTATTAAATGTCTGAAGACCTAGAACTTTAAATGGCCATGACAAATTTGAGAAATGCTCTGAAGCAAGCCAACGAATCAAAAGACTTTTCCTACAAAAACATATATATAAACACACACATATGCATATGTGTGTTTATACACACACCCTTATGCAGCAATAATTGACTCCAGGTGTAAGCAGCAGGAAAATCAGGATGTGTGAGTGTTCAAGAAGACAGATCACAAGGCTTGGAGGGTTGGC
This sequence comes from Alethe diademata, assembly GCA_025584955.1. NCBI lineage: Eukaryota > Metazoa > Chordata > Aves > Passeriformes > Muscicapidae > Alethe > Alethe diademata. The sequence goes on from JANRMJ010000088.1 coordinate 7,895,089, forward strand.
CAGTGAAGGTGTCAAGGTGAACCCAGCCCAGGGAAGACAACTGTATTTTAAAAGAGCTGTTTTTGAAACTAGAGAGGGTAACACAAAGGAAAACAGGATCTGAATGGAAAGTAATGTACAGGAGGTAGGAAAACTAGAGAACAGCTTCTAGATTTTGTACACTGACTCAGCTCAGTTAGCTTGCTGTTGATAGAGAAACCTATGAAAAAAGTCCTTTGCTGAAAGCAGTTTCAGGAAAAAAACTCAAATAATACTAGAATGCATAAAGGCAGAATGGAAGCAAATATTGAGGAAAATGGTACAATATATATTTGTAGATGAGTGATGAAGATTTATTTGAGTTATAATACTCATCTCTCTAAATATTGGAAATTATTTGACTCACTGAAGCATTCTTTTTAATGAAAAGAGTTTGAAAAAACTGATAGAACTATTTTAGAGGAGAAATAAACAGTGCAGTTTGCAGAAAGCTGACTTATAATTCATTTGCTTATTTAAGTATTTAAATAGTGAATTAGAATTGAAATATCTATGCCACAAATATTTCACAATAAATACTGTAAAACTCATTCTAGAAACACGAATGTGTTTCCAAAATGACAAACTCTACTAGGAGTTGATAGCTCTCCTTGTAATGGCTGTAACTTAAATAAGGAAATTCTTCCCTCTTCTTTTCTTTAATTTTGGTGTGCCAGAAGCATCCACTTACTAACAAAGATGGTGCAACCTCTAAGCATTGAAAAAATTCTTGCAATTGCAATACCATAACCTCTGATTGGACCATTTTGTATTTGTTAAAACTGGATCCAGAGATATATGAGTGGCAGACTTTTGTTTTAACCTCAGGTTATAAGACATAAAACTATTCATGAGCACAGGAGTCTGCTTGAATCATGTTTATCTTCTGGATGGGGGATTTGGACATTGCTATTGGTAATTATTACAGATGTCTAATGAAGGTTAAGAATAGTGAGTAAATTAAAATCTGAGGATGCAGTGCACCATCATTCAAGGACAGTAATACCTAACTGTTAACATATTTTCAAATGAGTTATCTCTCAAGTGTAACGTTGTTATGGTAGAGGCATCATGTCCTTGATGGGTTTGGCCTGTTCAGGGACAGGTCTGTCTTGGCTCCATCAGACATAGGGAAAGCTGCTGACATCATCTCACAGAAGTCACCCCTCCAGCATCCCTACAGGTACAAAATCCTTACCATGCAAACCCAAGAGAGCATATACACTCACACTTGCAGAGTCAAATAAGAATTTTTTTTTAAATTCTATGTTGTATTGATAAAATTAAATGTTTTGTTTTCATGTCCTTTTTCTCATTATCTTTTTCTCTAAGGCATACTAGGAGCAGTCTTCTATTCTCTCCATGCCAGTCCCATCATTGGGAGTTGGGGCTGGTTTGCTAATTCAGGTACAGCCTTGCTGCAAGCAGTGCTGTGCACAGGCTTAGGAAGGCTTTTCCCCTCAGTCTGAAGGGCTTATTGAAAAAAGAAATGAGGAACTACTTAACTCCTCCAGCTCACTGCTGTAATTAAAAAAATATGATGTTTCAAAAAGCCAAGTTGAAGTGCTATGAACTATGTTTGCCTGCCACATGAAGGTGAGATAAACACTACCTGCTTTGTTTCCAAGGCCTGACACAGCCTTTGTATTCAACCTTTGTGACCTTTTCCAAACTCCTAATGATCTCAATGATGCCTTAAGTTTTAGCTTTTATACTTTCCAGATTCTTTACAGCATTATTATAAAACTCTGAACTTCATATAAAGTGTCAGCAAGTTCTCCTCACGGTTTAGTCAGACAAAACAAGCATTTTCCAGCCCAAGAACCAAGGACACTGTTGCAGCTTCAGGCTCAAAATGTGCAAACAACAGCATATTGAGGAGTCTCTTAATTCTTGTGAGGGTCACAATGGCTAAATAATTTCATTCCCCTTCTTCACCCTTCCTTTTTCCCCCAAGAAAAGTGATTTATGTAAACTACTTCATACCACAAGTGGGCATAGAGTGGGATCACTCATTTCTATGCTGAGCCAAGAACTTCCAGATTCCTACCAAACTACAAATGCAGAGGCTGTTCTGAGGGGTATAACATGAAGAATTCAACTAAAGTAGACATAATTTTGTTTTTACCTCTTGAAATGAATTTATTTTTAATATCGGGACTTCTTGTCACCGCTGTGTGTTCAATGTGCTGAAAAGATTAATACTGGTGAGTTTAAAACTACTTGGCTTGAGACAGATTCATGGATGTTAGAATTGCAGTTGTAATTAATAATAATTTTTAAAAAATTTACTTGAGTGTGCATGTGTATATAATATAGAATCCTGATTTTGGACATAGGTCAGACCATTTAGTGTATTATAGACATCTGATTGTAGTGAAATAACTCAAACTTTGGTTATACTAAAGCTCCCACTTGAAACACATGCCTAATTTCCCTTTCAGCTGCTGACAGAATATTAGGGTTAGGCATGATACATGCCCCCAGCATATTTTATTATGAAGTCAGAATATAATCAGAAGATGGAACCAGCCTTTGGGAGAAATGAATTGTTCAGTAACACAGGTTTTGTCTCTGTGGAACCTCTGTTTGTGAAACCTACTCCTGGGGATAGCTGCTACTGTCAGTGGATATCTACTTTTTAATTTATTTATTTTTTTTTTTTTTTTTTAAAGATAGAATAATTTCATACAAAGCCAGCACCTCATATTGGGAAAATCACGAGCCAGTGAATTTTTAAAATTAATGTCACCACAATGTTATCTGGTTATGCACAGGGATGCTTTTGCTGGAAATTCTCCTTTCTGCTGTTGAGAAGGAGACCACTGAGCTAGAAGTTCATTCAGAGGGACCCAGGAGAGTAGTTTTAAATGCAATAATCTTACAGCAAAAAGGTTTTGATCAGAGCATGGCATCCAAGACTGAAAATTTAGACATGCATTTCTTCACTTTTGATGTTCTGAGTTTTCCTATGGAATTGGATACTGAAGTCCTTCAGGAGTTATGGTCAAATAAATTTTTGGGCAGTTATCTCTGTGAGTGTTACCTAATAAAAACTGAAAGGTTAAAAGAAGGATATACCTTTTCCTCTTCATTATAATATTGCTTCAAGCAAAGGCATACGTTTCAGAAAATAGAATGGTTCACAGTTTTCAAGGATCTGTTATTTTGCTTGTGATCATCTTAACATTAAATTTCAAGGGACCATCAGTCTGAACCACATCATTCATGTTAATTCTTCTTCCTGATTTTAAAATTAGGATAGCTTTGGTTTAACTAACCAAGACAGTTGTAATTTTAAAATTTGACCGTTAAAATTTCCAGAATGTTTTCCCTGATCATTAAAAAGGATTTTTGAGAGACTTCTAATGAAATACTGTTCTAGAAATTAGTTCATTGTCAGAAAAAAAAGAGTAGTTGACGTGTTGTGAAATAATATGTTCCAGACTTTGCTAAATTTAGCCTGTGGTTTTTTGTGTGCTTTCTGGTACGTTATGTATGTGTGCATATATATATATATATATATATTTATGTATAATGCCTCAGAGATGAGGATGATTAGCAGAATACAATAGTGGCTGTTCTTCCACAAGTAGCAAAAATCTTTCCTCTCACAGAATAATCTTGTAATTTAGTGCTTGGCCATGTCAGAGCATTTTAAAAGCAGTATAGATGCACTCAGTATGACAGTACCATCTGCATTCTTGGAAAAATATAATTGTGATGCCTTTATTATTGTTTTTGTAACCACAGTAATCTATATTCTTCAGCAAATTTTCATCTTGACAAATTTGGATTTAATTATCAGTTTGCCTCCATGACTTATATTATGGATCATATTTGCTACATAATACAGCTTTAATGAGTGAAGATAATAAATAAGAAAATGTATGGGCTTTGCAAACTCATATTTAGTCTTATGTATTCTCCTGATTACTTGACCAATTTTTTACTATTTCTGTACATGCTGTATATTCAAAATCACTCAATTACCAATGCATTTGATGGCAAAGATTTTCCCTTAGCTGCAAAAGGAAATTAAAATGTGTTTCATAGACTGGTGGGGGCAGAGAGCAAGGTTGAAGTTTGTTGCTCTGCAAATTGTAGTGGTTTTGAACAGGGGAAAGACACAGCTCTGGGAAAAAAAAACACAAGAAGGCATGAGACTTCATAGAAAGAAATTATTTCTGCCATTTCCTTGAAAAAAGAACCTGGATTAAAGATGCTCTGGTGCAGGACCAGGTAGAAGACAGAGAGCAGTACAAAATATTAGGGAAGCTGGAAAAACTTCTTGTGGTGTCTGAAAAGATACATGATATATTAATTGGTTTAATTGCAGTGGAATTAAATGAGATTTCTATTTTGAGTTATTATCTTCCATGGGACAGCATCTGAGAGTGATTTATAGATCTCAATAAGTTAAGCATGAAGCTGAGATAGATCATTAGCACATCATTTACAAAGGCACTTTTTTTTTTAAGCCAAAGAAACTGGCTTGCTCCTCTGTTAACTATCCAGTTAAAAAAAAAAAAAAACGAAAACAAAAACAAAAAAAAAACAAAAACCAAAAACAAAAACTTAATCTCTACAGAAGGATATAATTGGATTTGACAGAATTGTTTGATGGTTCCTATGAAGTTTCATAGGTGGGAATTTTTTTTATCTTTTTTGTTCTATTTCACTGTATTCTTTGTGGTTGGCTGGATATTGAGAGTACTGAAGTTGTGACCTGATATGCTGCTGCTCTTCAGTTTATGTCTCAAGAACTCAGCGCTGAGCGCTTCTGTCTAGGCTGCTGTGGAGGCAAGCCAAGTGTCCAGAAATCCCTGCTTTATCTTGAGAGTTTCCACTTTTGCTTCTAAGCAGTGAAAACTGACTGTGCTCCCCAGGTCTTTATGTGCCCTATACACTGACTGTAGGGATTCAGCTTCATTTTAGTCTTTTGCTGGAAAATGTTGGTTTTCTTGTTAATTTGTTTGTTTTGGTTTGTTTGTTTGTTTTTGCTACTCTGTGGGTAGGCAGCACAGTCTGTATGTTATTACAAGAACCTCACAAAATATCTTCTACCAAACCTACCAATAGATACTTTGCTGAGAGCTCTAACTGTTACTGCTTTCGTGTAAAAATAAGTTGCAGCACTGGAGCCTTGCCTTAATTTGAGATGGTTATAAAGTGTGACGAAATTAAAGAGAAAACAAAGGAACACTTAGCTGAACTGTGGTGGTGATCTTCAGTCATGACCCCATAGAAGAGAGGAAATTGATGAAAGATGAATCACTGCAACAAAATCATCGACAGCAGAACAAGGGAAACTGAGTAGATGTTTATTAAAATGAACATGTTGCAGACATACCTGGAGTGTGACTTGTACTGTTGGGTCAGGTAAAAGCAGGCACTGTCAGCAGAGTATGCAAGACTAGAAACATAGATATGCAGTAAATCTTAATACTTGAGCTGGAAGGTTTATCTTTAAGAGAGGGTTGTTTTGTCTCTGGAATTATTTTAGAAGCACACAGTAATTTGGCCCTCCTTTTCATGCAGTTCCTAAAAGTCCATACACTCTATAATTCACAAAATAAAATGTCAGGAGTCCTTTTAAGCTTTTTCCATTGAGTTTGTTTATATGATGAATTTCAGATGCTGGCTGCTTTTTGAATATAATTGAAACAAGTTCTGTTAAATGGGACTTGTGAGTGAGGGAGGTTTTGCTAGGGATGCCCTACTGGCTCTGCTGATTGTATTGCCTTGTATCTGGGATGTACCAATGGAACATATCTGAAATGGTCATGCAGGAAGTCTTGCATCCCTTTTATGTAGTCCTAGGAATTAGATGCAGCTTTTTCAATTCTGACATCCTGACACAATGTTTCTGAACAAATAGAGATGTTACGATTTATTTTGAGAACAAACATGAAGTGCTGAGTTTATATAAGTTATGAAAGTTGATGTTAAAAGCCCTTCAGTTGCACTATTTCAGTTTCTCTCTATTTGCTGAAAGTGAGCAGTTGTGATTACATCCTGAAGGTTAAAAATCCACACCTTGAGGTCTTTGCTACAGCATGCCTGTTTCTCATGTATTCATAATAAAGAAAGGAATTTTGTATCCTTATAACCAGGAAGTACTTTGAGAACAATCTCTGGAATTTGGAATATAATAATAAATTCAGTTTTAATTTGATATTTCATTTCATGACAGCCACAAGAAACAGCCTAAAGTAGCTCTCCTCTTTGAAGAGGAGAGTGGATTCCTAAAGCAGATGTGTTTTTTGCAGTGCTCCTGCCAGGTATGATTTGGATAGCACTGTCATTAGCCTTTTTTCTCCCAGTTTATTAATTATCTGTGGCATTGTGTTCTATAATCTTATTGTAGCTCAGCATGGCTTTGGCTAAAACTTATGCTGGAGCCTCTTCTTCTTGATTACAGTTGCTATTATTACTTTTAATGTCTAATTACTGACAGATGAACTTAGTTTCCTTGTTGTTCCCTCCTATGGTTAAGTAGTTTTTGATGAAATTCAGATTTCCATCTGGCATGGACTAGTGTAACTCCATAAAAGTCAGTGTTGGTTTATACCAGAGAGAGGAATCTTGCTCACAAAATGATTGGGAGCTCTTATCCTGAACAGTTTTCTTTGTTTCCGTGGTGTCCATTCAGTTTTGTTGTTGTTGTTGTTTTATGCAACCAAAATAATGCAAAGAATTAATGTGTCCCTCATTGTCCTTGTCTCCTTATGGCATGAATGCCACTATGACATTCCATGCATACAAGTGGGAATTTTAGCAGAACACAATTATGGTGGTTTCATGACTAACTCATGGAATTAATTTGTGCAACTGGAACAACTTGACACATTTCTGTTGCAGACAAGTAGAGATATCATAAAAGTAAAGCCTTATAAAATATTATTTGGGCCCTGCTACTCAAGCTAAGCTAGAAGTAGCTTGTAAGATCCCATAAGAAAAAAATCACAAGAATGCAGTTAACAATCTATTCTTAGAGAGAAAAATAAGTTTGCACCTACATAAAGAATAGATCTGCCCCATGGCAATCAGCAAACAAAATATGTAAACTAACCAAAAGTGGAGAGATTTGACAGATGTATACCCTAGCCATTTACCAACCACAAAAACTGAGTGCCAATAGATTGTTAGACAGTGCCTTCTGATATTTCCTAGAAATATTAACTTTGTGAATAAAACATTGGCTTTTCCTGTATGAAAAAACTGAGTCCTGTCTGCTTTATTGCCACACATTTCTATGTTCAATTTTACCCTTTTGAAATTGGAGGCAATGCAACTGCCACCACCAGGGCAAGAAAGCAATTTTATAAGTTTAGGGGTTTTCTACAGATAAAAAGTGTTCAAAATTTCATTTAATGGAATACCTCTAAATTCCAGTAGTCAAGCTACCTTGGCAAAATGTGAATTATTACCTTAGATATAAGACTATCATATTAAAGCAGTTTGATAAAATGTTGACTAGTACAGTCAATCTTTTGTTATTTTGTTATTCATAAATGTTAACTCATATTTGATTAGAAACCTTCACATTTAAGTCTGCTTGACTGTAGTAAAAAAAATGGGGGGTTCTGTTTCATTCTCAATTTCAATTTTCATGCATTTTGAAAGTGGAACACTATTCAAGCTTTCATTTTTTTCAATATTTTCCATGCTTTGCCTGATATTATTGAATCATTAAAAAAAACTCCATAAGCATTTATTTCCTGAGATTTGATTTTTATCAAGGTTTGATTTTTTTCACATTGCAAAATGTACATTTTTTTCTATATATTGCCCTTTACCTTTTTTGTCTACTCCACAATTCAGTATTTTGTATGTGTACTGTACCAACACGTTGAAGGACTTAGCTAATGCAATAGGAATGGAACAGTATAATTGTGAGAGAGAAAATAGGACTTCAATACAACATTAACTCTTAATATTTTACTTGCTAAAGCGTATGTCAGCAGAAGTGAGTTTACCTTCTAAAAATTGTATCAGAACTGCTGGGTTTGCATGGGTATGTGAGTAAATTTTTGTAATTAACTGGCACATCATTAAAACTAAATTGTATTAATATCTAGACACACTTAACATTAACCATTACAGAAATGCAGCAATTATCACTGGAAAAATCAGTCACATTTTGAAGATAAATAGTAAATAGAAATATCATTTCTCCCTTTGATTAAAACTCAATGAAGCATCTTAATGTAGCCTCTTGCACTTTATTTTACACTTTAGCGAATGACTTTAAGAAGTGTAATCAAAGTTTATGTGCTTGCAGTAATAGCAGCATCCTTCTTATCTAGGCAATGGAACACTGCAGCATCAAATACTTATTCATGATCTTACTTTCTCTGCAGGGCTCCTATGATATCATTAGAAGCATTCAACCTAGAATGAAAGAAAGATTTGCAAAAAAAAGATTTTAAACTTGTAAATGATTTTTTTTCCCCCTTCCCTTAAGTGGCTTAACCTTCAGGTAACCCAGTAATTCATAGATGTCACTTTTGAATTGGCTTTATTTCAAAGGGGAAAAGAAAATATGACTACTGGGCAGTGCCTATCAATCAGACATAGATCCCTCTAATATATTGCAGATTATACCACAAGCCCTTTCTCTAGGCAATTAATTTGTGTGCAAGTCTAGATGTAATTCAGCTTTAGAAAGGTTTTAAGAATAAAAGTCATTAGCAAAAATACAGAACATTTTTCTTAATATTTAGGTACTGTATGGAAAACCTCCCCTCATTCTAATTGTTTTCATTTGTGTGAAGTATTTTGGTGATGAAACTGAGTGTAGCTACAGTGAGGCAAATCAATAAATTGAAGTCTGATTTTAGGATGATTTATGTTAGAAATACAGCACAGTACTGCTTGGCTTGGATATTTTATGCTTTTTAAATTCAGAATTCTGAAGTTCAATGGGAGAAAATAAAAAAGTAAGATCTCTATCTGCCAAGATAAAAAATGTACAGTGTGCAATCTCTGTAGGTCCTATGGCTGCCAAAAGTTTCATTCCCCAGCTGACTTGATTTCACCTGAAGATGTTTACTGACACAAAAACAGTATATCTGGCATTATGTCTGGAAAGACCAAAGAATATATGAAGAAATGAGAGATACAAGGGCCTATTGATGTTTTAGGACATTTTAGGAAATGGTTGCAGAGAAGGAAGAGCTTTCTTTGTGATCTATTATTTTTTTTCCCAAGAGTTCACTGCCTGAGGCATAATTAAAATATTCCACTGATATTTGACCTGGGTAGGAATTTATTCCCCCACCTCCAGCTGAGATATGTGGCTGTAATTAGACTGGTGATGCAATAATGGTTGGCAGCAGTTTGCAAAGCCTCTGCAAGGTCTTTCAGTGGCGCACTATCACAACTGAAATATTCTTTCTATTATCACTTTGCTTAGAAAAGTAGAAAACAAGAGGAATGGACTTCACTGCACACTAAGCTAACAATTTTATGTCCTCTATCTCTTCCCCTTATCTGTTCTGACGTGGTGCTGTTTCCACTAAGCTGAGTAAGAAAATATGAACTTTAAAATTACATCTGAGTGATAAGTACTGAGGAGGAAGAGGAACTACTTATAGTAAGGGAAAATGCATGCTGAAAGGCTTCTGTTAGCTATCTGTGATGACAATGAAAGGAAAAAAATACCTACCACATGCTGATCCATAATTTGCTCACAAAGTTTTATGTGTTTATTTGCTGCCTTTAAAAATCATTGTTCCTCGCTAGAATTTGACTGCAAAGGCCTTCAGTCTGCTGGCATGTCAGCTTGCAAAGACAGCATATTGACCTAGAGCTGAGTCAGAAATTTTTGCCTGCACTCTTAGGTAATCACAGATTTCAGTGATTTTGCTGTGTCTGTCATGTTTTGCATGTCTTTGGTCTGTGATGTTTTGCAGTTAGAGGTATATTTTGTTTTCTAGAGGCGGTGGAGACATTAAATTGGGGATTTTGTTTTGGTTGGTATTCCCCAATACTTCAGGGCCCTCAGACAACACCGTTATCCTTGACATCTGCTGTTTAACTGCTTGTTGTGTATTATCCACAAGTTCTAAGTCTTGGACTTTCCTTCTGTATTTCTCGTGGTATGTTAAGTAGTTTGATAAGCCACAATGAACAGAGACTGCAGCAAAATTCTGTCTTGGAACCCCAGTAGCTAGAAAAAGAAAATTGTACTAAAAAATAAAGACTGGGATTACTTCCTATTAAAATAATACATTAGTAATAAAGATTTTCTGAAGATTTTTGTTTTACTTCCTACCCATGAATAAACCACAATGTAGATTAAGTGGTCTACACTGTAGTCAAAACAATGTCTGCATTCATTCAGAGGCAAATAACAAATCTTTAATGTTTCTGGAAAAAAATATTTTAAAAAAAATGTTGTGTAAGAGATACACCTGAAGCAAATAGGTCATTAAGAGAAAAGGTGTTGAAAACAGAAAAGGCAAAAGAGCTTTTTAAGGTGGGGAAATTATTGTATGATAAAAGCTGGCTCTTGAACCAGGCTTGGAGAAAAACCTGCACAGAAAAGCACAAACCTACAAAGAGCTGAAATGAGAATCTGAATAAAATGCATTCGAAAAATCCCCTTTAAATCAAGAGCAGCTACATGTGAATTAATGAGTTTGATCAACATTATAATTTTTGGCTTGCTCACAGTTTGCTCTACATCCTTAGATAGCAATTTTATAGCTGTAGGCTGCAGTACCAGAACAGGGCTGCCCCTGATACTGTTCTGCAGGTGGTTTTTATAATTTGTGCAATATCTGAGCCCTGCAAACACTCCTGTTCGAGCTTTGGGAAAACACAGACTTCCAGGGGTGGAGCTTGCCTTGCACTTTTTTGCATTCTACTTGAACCAGTGCCATTTGACTTTTAAATCATGTCCTCCAAGTGGCTCAGAATTCTCTTGCAGTTTTTGTAAACACGAGTGATCACTTCACTGAGGCTCTTCAAGAAACTCTTCTGTGCTGTTTTTTTTATACCATGTCACAAGTACACTGCATTTTGACTTGGCTTCGTAATAGCATCAGAAGGAATTATTTTGCCACCCTCTTAAAAAGGTATGTAGGAGTGGTAGAAATTTTTATTTAAATATTTTTATTTTGTGAATAAATATTCTTTGAAACAAGCTTTCTGTGACATGTCAGTTTTGAGTGATAAAGTTTTATGATACATTTTCATGTTAAACGGAAAGATTTTGACAACTCCCCTTTTCTTACAAAAACAAGCAGGGTGGACTTTGCATGAAGCTAGACTGGCAGAGACTCAAGTCCAATTATCCATGTCTGACTCTCTGCCTCAGGTCTTCCAACTACCAGACAAACATTTTAGCCATTTTTCTGCTCTGGAATAGTGTTGTTGTTTTGCTCTCCTTTGCTCTGCTTCCATTTTCTTCTAAAAATATATCCTTTCCCTGATGCATTGAGAGAAATAGAAGAGGGAAACAACAGTAACTGGTGTGAGATGGAAAACATGCTTATCTGTACATCTGAATATAAGTTTGGCAGTATATAGAAACACCTTTAGTAAGTAGAAAAATATCTGCTCTCATTTTCACACAGCTTTTAGTTCTTTATTGGGGAATGGAATGAAAAAGGGAGAATGGAGAAGGAGGAATAAGTATAACACAAAGCTAAAACCTGATAGAATTTATCTTCTATAAGCCTTGAAAAACTTCAAACAATTTATTTGGCAGCGTTAGTGCACTTTTAAATTATGAAATGGAAAAATATTTCCAAAAGAAACTGTGATTCCTTTCAAATGAGTGTATCAGGTTGGTGTGGTTTGTTGCACTGTGTCCCAATATGAATTTTCCTCTAGTTTATTTAATGTTGGAGGGTGATTTGTGCTGCCATCTCACTGTAAGAAATATATTGAGATACTGAAAAACATGTGGGGTAATCTCATGGAGGACCTTACTGCTCTCTGGGACTGTCTGGAAGGAGGTGGCAGCCACTTGGGGGTTGGCCTGTTCTCTCAGGTAACTAGTGACAGGACAAGAGGAAATGGGCTTGAGTTGCACCAAGGGATGTTTAGATTGGATATCAGGAAAAATTTCTTCACCAAAAGGATTGTCAGGTATTGGAAGAGGCTGTGCTGGGGAATAGTTGAGTCACTGCCCATGCAGATACTTAAATGACATGTAGATGTGGCACTTAGAGACATGGTTTAGTGATGGGTTTGGTAGTGTTGGATTAATGGTTGGACTCAATCTTAGAGGTCTTTTTCAACCAAACCCAATGTATAATTCTATATTAATTCCTAGAGTACAAATTAATGCACCTAAATCATGTTTGAATTTTCTTTTTTAAAGACTGACTCGGCTGCTATAGGCAATGTGTAGATAAAGCTAAAGGTACTTCTCATTCAATAGCAAAATGCTTTCAAAGAGAATGAAATTATTGTTCTCTGTGGTAGTGTACAGGCACCATGAGTCTAAGCAGACACAGTGTCAGTTTTGATTTCACTATTCTTCATTATTTTTCAGTATTAAAGTCAAGATCTCATTGCTGATGAAAGTGAACATCAAGCAGTGAAGTGTCAGGTTTCTAAACTGCTACCTCCCGATGAAGTTTCCTTCCTTTTTGTCTGTCTTGAAGAAAAGAGTGTAAGTGGGTAGAGTGCTGTTGTTCTGTCAGCTACAAGAGCTCCATGCAGGGTTTCCAGTAGCTTTGCTGCTATTAGGAAACTTCTGCTAGTCAGGAGGGGAGGCAGACTTGACATCAGTAAAACGGGGTTTTAAAAAATGGAAGATTAATAAAACTTTGAAAGCTACTTGGATGCCTGGTTCTTTTGGGGCAGGATGTGTCCAGCATCTGCTAGAAAATATTTAAGAAGGTTTAGGACAAAGAATGTGTTAAAGAAAAGAATGCTGCTGCTTGTTAAATTACTGTGAGGCCTCTGTGGAATATCTTGCTTCCTAATTGCCATCAGATTTGCTATTTTCTCTACCCACATGCTGAAATAAAGAATCTCACAGCAAATGTGTCGGACCCTTGTTAATGTGTTTTATACGCTAAAGAATATACTTGGCTGAAATAAAGATCTTGTTTTCTAGATAGCAAAATTCTGCCTTCTGTTGTGATTATCTTTGTGTTTCCTGGGAAGAAGAGTAAGGATTTTTTTCCCTCTAGTTGAGAAGCTTCTAAATAATCAGAATTATATACTTTAAATGTTAACCAGGCAGTGTTGATAATGACTTTGTGGCGTTGCAACCATTGCATTCTGTGTCCTGCTGCTTCTGGTCAACCTACACTGCCTGGTAGGTGAAGTTTGCTGCCTTAGGTCATCACTTTCCAGTATTGGAAGAGGAAACCCTACATATGTAATACATCAAAGGTTAATAATGAAAGACGTTTACAGATGAATGGTATTTTATACATTTATCAATGCCAGGCAGATAAGTCAGAAACAAATGTCTTTCAGGCACTGAAAAAAATTGCATTTGTACTTACATGATGGTGGGTTTTGGAAAAAAAGTGCAAGGTTTAGATTTAGATAGAGGTATAGGCTTAAAAAATGAACCTGATGTTTCCAGTATCTTGTTGAATGTTTATTCTATTGTTTAATATTACATGATTTTTGTGACATATGATAGGTCATCTCTGCCTACAACAATGCTTAAAAATCTCCACAAATGCCCACGAAGTTCCCAGCTATGCATTTGTTTAAATATAAATTGTAGAGGGTGAGCAGAGGGGAAAATAAGTGAATAATAACTCATTATTCCATGTGAATTCAAATTAAAAAGCAAGCACATATGCACACTCCTCTTAGCAAGTTTTTTTTTTATTTAGAAAGTTTAGCCTCCAGTTTCTCTTGCATAGTTAGCTGGTTCATTTTCATTTTTATTTCTTTCCTAAACATATGCACTTTCTGTATTTCAGCAACTGATGCTGAATCTTGATAATCTGCTTCTGTCTGTTATGACCAGAGCCTGAATAATCAATGAATGAATTTGATAAATTCTTCTGTATCTATTGAAGCAGTAGATATTAACCAGAATATAATTTGTTATGAGAAAGATAATATTCTGTCAGTCATTTCATGTTCCATGCATGTCTAAAATTTCATATGAAAAGAGAGAACAGCCATCCTAAAAGCAGGAGAATTCTTGTGAAAAATCACAAAAGAAGGGATTTAAAGGTTGAAGGTATTGTGAATCTTTTTCATTAAATCTAATAACATGATTATATGTAACTAATAGATAACTTTCTATAACTTCCCATTTGGTCAAGTTGGTTCCTCCTCTGTTAGTCTGTATTAAAACATAATTCCTTTCAGGAATTCCTCCTAGTTCTTGTTTTCTTATAAGCTGTATTTTATTTTCCATTGAAAATTCTGTACTTCAGTCTGACTCTTTGCAAGATAGACAGATTGAGCACTTTTGGAGATACTTGATAGTGCTGATTTTTGATCTTAGTGATAGATTGTCTTTTCACTAAGCTATGAATGTCATAATTACATTATTCTTAAGTGAGGCACCTATTGTAAGTGCAGATGTTCCCATGAAACTTATCAGCATAATAGACAGAAATTACCTATGGAATTCTATTTCTAAGAAAGTAAGTTATAAATATCAAGTATGTACTGTTTCAAGAAACTGATAACACATAATGAAAAGTTTCTTACATAAAGTGTTAATTAAGTGCTTCTTTTAATATCTTTAAAGTGTACTACAGATGTGTGCTATAGGTATACACATTTTTATACATAGTATATGGGCATATATATATGTGATATACTTTGTTAAACTATGAACATTGCTGTGAATGAATTTAAAGTGGCCTTGAAATCACAGTAGTTGGTATTGACAGAGTTCTGGTACTGTATTCAGAAGCTGAAGTACCAAAAAAAAAATGTGAAAGGGAAAGTTGATTTAAAGATAAATGCCATATTCAGAAAGAAAAAAATAAATCAGAAAACTGTGTCTTTGTTGGTCCAGCAGGATATGGATTAAATAGAATATGATCAAGAGGGGATAGAATGACCTATCCACAGTGGGATCAACTCTTTATTTTTTGCCACAAATAAGTCTATTTCACTAGCATAGGGAAATAGTAAGCAGACTGAGCTGGACATTAGGCTCTGACATTAGACTGATTTGTAGCAATCATTAAACATGTGGTAGATATTTTCTATTTGGCAGGCAATGATTTTAGTTACTTTAAGATGTTTATGAATATTAAGTTTAATTAGGCTTCATGCAATACCATGTCAATGAGAGTCCAACTTCTCTTCTGCAGAGTTGGAATATCAAATTATTAAAATAGAAATATTCATTCTTATATTTTGCTCCTAGCATTGTTTACTTCGAGTTGCTTGATTGCTTGAGCAAATTGTAGATAATAGTCAGAAGATAATCTAAAAAAGGAGAAGCTTAAATATTTTGGCTAGATCTTTCTTGCAATAGATACTATCTTGTAGTATGTTGTTTGTGTGAGTTTGTACATTTTAACTAATTATCAAAGATTTATCTATGGTTTATTTCTATTGGTAGTAAATGGAGCATGAATTATTATTATCAACCAGGATGGGAAGACAGCCTAGAACATACCTACTTTCTTGTGTTCCACTACAGCAAAAATCTTCAAAAATCTATCTTGCTTCTTAACAATACATACACACTCAACTTGCTATTTCACATCTATTTCAGTACTGATTCCCTTGTTTTTCATCTATTTTCACACCCTGAACATTTTATGTATATTTGTCTATACTTATATAAGTCTATACTTATATAAGTCTGTTAAGCAGTGTAGGTTTTGACGGGTCCTAGAAGAGTTCTGACCTTTTCCAGTTCTTCTTTATGCTGAAATTTGACCACTTGAAATGTCATTTGTGATATAGACTTATGTGGATTAAAGTTACCTATAATGAAATTCAGTTCTTGTAGAAAAGTACTCTTACCTAAAAAACCTTGCCTCTGTCTTTGTGAGGAAATCTGATAGTATATTATTGGTCATATGAAAACATGTAGTTAGGCCAGATGATACAGAATAGCTGAGTTCTGAGGCCCTAACACCAGGGAGTCTTCAGCTTTTCTTACCAAGATATAGATGTAATTTTGTGATTATTCTCATCTGATTTTGGAAATGTTCAGTACAGAACAGTACTGATAGGCTGCAAACTCTAATGTACCTTAGTCTAGAGGTACTGTAGAAGATGCTAAAAGGAATAAAAGGGAGAAAGTGGAGTATAGGAGAGGAAAATATTTGTTGACCTCACAGCTCAGAAATGGTTATCATTATCTTTACTGTCAGAACAAGCAAAAAGCAACACACGGAATCCTAGAGAAGTAGAAGAGTTCTCAAAGAAGACTTCAGACAGGTTTTTCCTTGCTTTTGCATTCTGTAGAGGCAGCAAATTAGCAGAGCACATTCCTAAATCACAGCTGCAATTGCCATGAAAATGTTGTCAATGTGATTCCATGAGCTGCCGAGCTGCACAGCATCTCAGAAGAAAGGGAGGTAAACCCGTGTCAGAAACTGCAGCAGGAATTGGCACAGATTTTCCACCTTTACTTATGGATCCACGTGTGCCAAAATGACAATTTGGCTTTTGGTAAATGACATTTTCAAAGTGTGTCTCCAAAGTGTTTTAATTTGGAGGTCTGCCCTTTAACCGCTTGGATGACAAATCCTTTGCTATCTTTTCAGGCAGAGTTTTGTATGCCACTACCTTGCTCTCTTTTGAAGCCCTGCTGGACTTTTTTTTTAATAGACAGAGGGGAAAAAAAGGAACCGTGTTATGACACAGTAATCATAATAATTATTAACTATTATTCATTGCAGCAAAAATTTTACAGCAGCAGAGGTATGCTTTAATATCAGGTTGCCAACAAGTGTCTGATCCCAGAACAACACTAAATACAAAGCAAAGTGCTGAACGTGCTTGTTGGGGTTATCCAAAATAACTATAGAGTATCTAATTCCATTTTTCCAGCTAACTGATGGAACAAACTATTATGTCTGAAAACATTTCAAAAGTAGATGGACTGCAGTAATAGCCTCATGTTTGAGAATTCATCCTTTTTAAACCTCTTTTGCTGAAGAGCTCTGCCTTAAGCCCATTAAAGTGCCTCCAGACTGCCTAGGTCTCTCACTTTTGTGGATTTGTTGTTTAAAGGCTTTGTCTATATTTTAAGCACTTCAAGATGTAGCATAGGTGAAGACTGCAGTCCATTCCCTTCATTTTAACGGAGCCTGCCAACTTGAATTGATGTGTTTTTATTTGCAGTCCACATAAAAAGAAGTCATCTGGTAAGAATATACCAATACTTGATAAAAATGCCAGTTCATTTAATTGTTCTGTTGTGCTGTTTCTTTCCAAACAGCAGCTTAACTGACTGAAGAAAGCTCTGCAGTAAGAATTCCTCTGTTTACATAAATTGTATCTCAGTATTTAGCAGGTGTAATACAGGTGACAGTCCCCCAGATTGTGTTTAAGATTTAGAAAGACACTACTTTTTTAGGATGGAATATTGGTGATGAATTCCAGGAATTAGTCCTTTGCTGCTACTACTGTTCAGACTTATTCCCTGCTACATCACAAATGGTTTTTCCAAGTAATGAAATGCATGAGGTGGGAAATAGTTTGCAGCAAGAGCATCTTTGTTCCTTTTCTTTTGATCCTTGTCCCCATGAGCAGTGAACTGCAGTGCTATCACTTTTTGTTTTACACAGGGGCTCCCTGGGTTCCTTAAACATATGGATGAATCCCATTTTTTTACAGTAAGGACAGGTAAGGAATGAGCATTAGCAGAGGAATCATCCTTATCCTGCCTCATTACAACTTCTCTGTTCTGTGCTGGAGAGATCACCTCTTCAGAACCTCTCAGGCTCAAAAGGTGCTTCATTAGTCTCTGCTCTGAGATTGACAATGAGTGCCAATTAGTTCCAGGAGGAACATTTGTTGCTGTAACAGAAATTCCTTTTCAGATGGAAACGGTAATGGTAGCAGGAAAATGCTGCCATGGCTGGGCTCTCCAGGTATTTTGTACAATAATGGCTTTACCTTGACTGACTGTTCAGAGCTGCTGTAAGTTGGGGTGAGTTGCACTCTTTGGGCTACATGCAGGTTTCTTTCACATATGACGTGATTGAGTCAGTTTTCTGTAATTGATTTGTACTTCTTGATCAAGGTTAGTGTCTTGATTTCTATCAATATTTGCCTGTTATGTCCTTGTAAATATGCTGAATTTACTTTGGTTTTTAGCTGGTCTTGGATTTATGTAATTTATTGATCTGCTTCTATTAAGGAGAATACATCTTATTAAATATGTCTTCATTTGCTTTATATTTAATCTTGCTGCATTTTATTTATACCTGTTTAGTGGCTCTTAGTTTTCATTTCTTATTTCTGTCATTCCAGTAGACCTTTCTTGCTAACATAAAAATATTCCTCTGGAATTAATTCTAATTAGCAATAAGATGTCACTTTGCCACTTTGTTGGGCAACTTTGCCCTCTTTCTGATTAGAAAGAGTATTTCTAAAATTTGGGCCCATTCCAACTATTGTTGTCATTAGTCCATTAGAAGAAATAGTTTATGTCTCTTTTAAAGTGGATTTTTTTCCCCTAATGTTCTAAAACCTCTACCAGTTCAAAGTGTACTCTATTTCTTTTGGGGTTATTTTTGGCAATGTGTATTTACTACAGAGTGCTAAAGCCATGGGAATGAGTGAATTGTCATGGGGTAAATTTGCACCTGTCTCCTACCAGTGTATTTATACTTGTGTTATAGGAGGAAGCAGCTAGTTCTTCAGTCACAGAACTAGAACAGAGAGTTAAGGCATATTGTCCAAGCAATTTCACATGTAAATTCTTGTTCTTAGGAGAGATATTTATGCAGGAAGCACCACTGGAGGTATCCTGTACCCTGCTCTTTCATAGGATGGGGCCAGTCTTCTTATGCTTCAGGCATGTTTTACTATATTGATAAAGCTTATCTCACTGCAAAGAGTGAGACAAGAATGGCTAGGGTTGGAAGAGACCTTAAAGGTCATCTGGTTCCAGTTCCCACACCATGGACAGTGACATCTCCCACTTGACCAGCTTACTGAGACCCCCTTCAGCCTGGGCTTTACCCAACAGCTGTTTGTCACCTTTTGTTCCACACTGTGATCACATTTGCCTCTGTACATGAGCTGTCTGCATCTGTGCTCAGGCACAAGATTTGATTTACTGTCACTGCCAGCTGACATTGAAGTCTTCTCATTTTACTGATGGAGCCTATCATAGCACCTGCTAAACAAAGGACCAGAATTGAGGACACAAATGTTGTGAGAAAGGAAATGAAAGACAGCCATGAGCTGCTCTCCAGAGTTATAACAACAAAGGAAACCGATTTGTGATGTGGAAATGTCATCTTTGTCCTGCAAGATGCTCAATAATCTGCTGGGCAAGGGTCTGTGCAATCAGATCAGTGTCATGGGAGAAGGTTGGATGGGATGACCTCCTGGAATCTCATCCAACTTTTATTCATCCAATCGTGACTGAAGGATTAATTATGCTCCAATAAAACTTTATTTCAATGTGCATTGTCTTCTAAACTAAGAAGAAAAGAGAAGAAAATTTATAATACTCTCTTAAATTTCAGCTGCCAGCTCTAAAGTCATCCCTTTGATCATCTGAATACACTATATGAACCTAGAATTTCTCTTAATGAGTTTTTAAAATACTATTCTGGAAAGATTTCTTTTTTCTTCTATCCCTTATATCTCTTGGTTTTACCTTTCTATTCTGCAGGGTTTTATGAATAAACGTTCTTCCTCTCTTTTTCTTTTTATACTTGGAGTCTGGTTTTCTTAAAGTTCCACTAGTATTACAGGATAATATAAGGTAATTAAAAAAATTTGGTCTAGACTCATATTTGCCTTACAATTATATATAGGTGGGAAGGGCCTAGAAAAGTAAAAGTGGTGACAGTCACAGCTGTGAACAAGCCAGTATACTGCTGATAAAATCAGTACAGAGAAATTTTAGAAACTAGTATTTCACAGGCACTACTTTTGATTTGCTTGGGAACAGAGAAACTCTGCTAGCAGCCAGGGTGTGGGAAAAAAGAACTTACAGGTTTGAAGCAAAGATTTGATGCTTTTCAAAATTTCAGATTTGAGAATAAATCACACTTTAAAGAGAATCGTTGCCTGTAAAAAAACAGATGGTGCTCAGGAGAAAGGCTTATAGCTCTGTAAATTAGGAATTATCTAAGCCAGTTTGGTTGGGCTAGTTAAAAGTAAACATCTGCAGAAATGGTGAAAAAATAAAGGAAATAAAATTCTGAATTCATAAAGTCTTTTTCCTTAGCTTTGAGAAATAACAGCTTGGAAATTGCAGGTGGATTTTTTTTTTTTAAATTCAATGGGGTAAAAATGTACACTGCATAAAATAACTGAGTTTTTTGACTAACATCTTCACACTATTTCACTGTGCATGGCTACAACAAATTTAATTTTTCTTTTATTCCAGTCACTTGCTTAGCCTATGTTTCAGGCAAAAGTTTCCCCTTCCTCTTTTGCTGTGCTTTGAAATTCTACAACTATTTTTCTTGCATAATTGTTTTTTCAAGTAGATTTAGTTCAAATTGAGGTCAGCCTTTACTGGGTGGGTTTCAAGACCAAACCAAGACATGCACTGTGCAAATTTCTGCTGTAACATTGCAGCTCACCCAGGGTGGCATAAAAGGCTCTTCAGTGATAAAAATAATGACATTAAGAAACAAAGCAATGAAAGGAACAATGTTTGGATAACACTCTAGTAAATGGAGTGCTGATCTAATTTTCACACATACCAGGCAGAGTGTCTCAGCTCGAGGACAGAGGAGTCAGTTTGTTCTGTAAAGGAGAAAAGAATAAGATAGTCCTGAATAAGTGCAAATCTGATATATTTTATACTAGTGAAGGATTTCCCCTTGGAGAATT
>JANRMJ010000088.1:7916155-7944488 GCA_025584955.1 Alethe diademata
TGGGATTTATAATGTGGTAAGTTATACTTGCTGTACCTTATTAAGGAAGGAAAAACAAGCTGCTCAGCCTGCCATAAACTATTAGATGTGATCTTGCATCTCCATGAAATTGTCAGAGCCTTTGGGTTTTGGGAGTCCTGGGGGTGGATTTATCTACTCTTGTGCCTCTCAGACATGGCCTTGAGGGTTAAACACTTTTTGGGGGGCTCTGGATATCTGTGGAGGCTGCTGCTGCCCCATGCAGCCTTCCTGCCGAACTGACAGCTCTTGGGCTAGAATTTCTCGGTATAGGATCTGTGTCCTAGGAATCTGCTTTCATGGGTCAGGACTCTAGTGATCCCTAGTGGTTTCTGATGATTTCCATGCCACCTCCCATTCCCTCGAGTCAAATTAATATTGGGAATGGAGAGATTTTCCTCTAATTCTTTTACTTCAATCTGATATTTTAATAGAAATTTTTTTGGGGCCATCAGGCTGTTACTTGAATAATTTCCCACAGTTCTCAGGGGTGTTCCCTGACCATAGCACATCCTAAATGTTAATAAAATTAATTATATTTAGATTCCAGTGGTAGAGGTAGAATATTTTTGTTTAAATATGCATACTTATAGATTGCAGGATCTTAGATTTTTCTTCAAGGTTTTCAATAAAAATAAAACAAAAAGACCTCATCATTATAATTTTAAAGGACAAAAAAAAAAAAAAGAAATTATGTCCTCTTTTCAACTTCAATGTGCCCATTAAATATTGAAAACTGTCTGCACTAAGAAAAAGTTTAGGAATTCATTTAATTTTTCTCCCTCAGAGTTTTGCTAAACTTCCTCCAGACAGAGAGATGCTTTTATGTATCAATTCCTGGGAATAGTTTGCTCTCCAACACCCAGAGAAGATTTCCCTAACCAGAACACAGACCTAAATACATAGACATTTTTCATCACTAATAAATTTCATCACTAATGAATTAATTAGCAATGCTCTCCAGAGGGAAAACATTTTCCAAGTTTCAACTCATATTTCTTTGAAATCCCACGACCCAGCCATAGAGTCGTTTAGGTTTGAAAAGACCTTCAGGATGATGGAATCTAAACATTAACCCAGCACTGTAGAGCACCTTCCTACCCCCAAGCTGGTGTCACCTGCAAATTTTCTGAGGGTCCAGGCTGTCAGTGAAGATGCTAAACAGGACTGAGGCCTGGGGGACACCACAGGTGACCTGGGGCCAGCACCTTTCACCTCCACCCTCTGGTGCCAATGGCAAATCAGCCAGGTTTTTATCCAGCAGAGATTACACCCACCCACAAGTTGGGAATCCAGTTTCTCCAGGAGAATGCTGCAGAAAATGGTGTCAAAGGCTTTCCTAAAGTCCAGATAGAGACACGCATGGTTTTTCCCTCATCCACTAAGCATCACAGAATGAGATCGAGTCAGTCAAGCAGCACAATGTCATTAGAAAAATGAAGGGTAGGGAGAAAGGTGAGAGTTTTTTGGTGGTTTTGTAAGGTTTAAGGCTTTCTATTTTGGTTTTGTTTGTTCGCTTTTTTTTTTTTTGTTGTTGATTTTCAGGGTTTCTTTTTTGGTCTTTCATTTGTTGTTGTTTTTCTTATCTTACTTTCTGTCTTAAGAAGTGCACATCCCGTAAAATCAGAAAGAGCCTCTTGGGAAAAACTCACTATGCTCAGTGTTACATGGGGTCAAATGACTGAAAGTTGAGATCTCATTTTCTCACAAGGGTTTTACTACTTACTAAAGGAAGGGAGTATTTCTGTTTAACCAACATGACTATTTCAGATATCAAAGCAGATAGTTTTTGCTGGATTTTTTTTTTCTATTAAGAAAGATCACTCCTACTGAAGAGTATATTAATCATAAGTTATTGTTACAAAAATGAGCTTAAATATAAAGTTTTAGCAGTTTTATTTGATATTACTTGTATCTGATTAGGGAAAAAAAATAACCTGAATATTTTAAAACACACTGAAGATGAACTTCATGGAATTTATGTTCATCTGCCAGAATTTAGTTTGTGTATGCATCTGGTCCAGTGAGCTAAAATCTTGTATCAGGCATTTGGAAGAGACATCAGTAACTGCTGAATTTTTAAGTTCTTACTCATTGGTACAGTTTAGCTGAACACTGTCTTACCACTAAAAAGGCATAGATAAAGACTGTTTGCATTTGCTATTTTTAAAGAGAATAAAAAACTGAAAAAAGGTGTAACAGATGGCTTAGCTGCTATAGGCAAGTGAAAATGCAAATAATCTGAAATTTCATTAAGTTATGGTTAGTGGTTACTCATCAGCTGAGGAAGTTTATGTTGGTACAAAAGCAACTCATTTATTTCCCTTAGCACACAAATTTTCCCTACACAGTCCTTGTAAAATAAAATTCCTCTTAGTGAAATAATTCCAACATTAAAATAAACAACAAAGCCTCTTTCCAAAGAAAGAGTAATTAGTATTTCACTTTATTTACTAGACTAGGCAGCTAATATAGCTTCTACAAAGTATTAATCGAGTGCATTTTTAGGATGAGATAATGGATTTCCAAATTATGTACACTGACAATATCAACAAAGCTGCTTTATTAGTCCTTTTTGGGCTCTGTGGTATCATTAAACCCGACATTTGTCTACAGCTTGATTCTGTTAATGGAAATGGTGATCTAATTTTTAGTTGTTATAAGTTATCTATGACTCTCAGATGATATCTAGGTCTCTTGCATGATTTATTGAAAATTCATATCTGTAACTGGCACTAGAAAGGAATGTGTTTCTTTAGATATTCAATTTTCTTCCTTTTTTTTTTTTTTTTCTGTTTTAGCTAAAAGAAAAGAAAATAAATATATATATGTATTTTAATTCTTGCTGCTCAATCTGGCTTTCCCACTTCAGGACATAGTGACTTCAATAAGTTATTAATATGCTAAGTTGGAAATGCACGACCCCATGAGGGCTGTAAATGAGGGGAGGAAAAATGCTCTGGTGAAGAGACAAAGCTTTATAGCCAAACTCCACTGTGCAGTGGATTTTTTTTTTTTTTTAGAGCCCTTATGAGGTACTGAGGGAGGGTCTGTAATGGCAAAGCTGACATTAAGTGGGATGAGGTGAAGGGAGCTTTGTGGACAAAGGTTTTGTGACTGTGAACAAAAATGTAGGCTACACATCTGGTCAGAGGCACGTGTCACTGACAGAGTATGAACCTTGGTGACTTCTTAAATGACATTAAAATTAATGCTATACTTCATCACTTTGCTTCTGCTACCCTGCCACATGGTTTTCCATATTTTACAGTGCACACATCATTTGAGTTCTGAAGGAAATTTGCTTAGTCAAAAAGTCAGCTGTATTCAAATTATTCATAAGGGAAATTGCATCTTAGGCAATTAAAATGTGTGCTGGGTAAAAGAAAATGTTTCTTCCTGAAAGGAAAGAGCGGATGCTTCATCTGTGAGAAACGTTATTACAAATTCTTTTCTGTTACTAAGCACCTAATATTAAAGAAAAACTTGTTCTAATCAGAGAGGAACTATATGAGGGCATAGTGGAAAATTCTAGTTTAGTTTAGATTGATGTTCTTCTTTTTTCTTACACAGGATATTTGCTCTTCCACATCTAGTCTCCTTACCCTCCTAGAAGCACTGCTACTTGTATAAAGGATTGTACATTAGTTTTATTTTCACTGAATTTCATACGTTAAATGTGATCTCTTCTGTACAAAAAATTAATGTTCCTTTGAGCTGCAGTTATATGGATGATGGGAGAGCAAGAATGATGTGGTCAGGTTTGGACAATTTGCTAGGAAGTGAAATGAGTTTGGCTGTGTTTGAAGTTAATCTGAGAGATTAAGGTAGTACACTATGTACCTTTTGCTCCCTTATAATATAAATTACCCCACTCGATCCATTAAAAAAATTGGATTCTGTTAGATTCATGTCTAATCACTGATATGCAATTTATGACCATTATAGAGAAGTTGTATTATTTGTGTTGTCTTTTCCTTATAAATTACCAGTGCTTGTAAGTATTTTTTCAAGTTTTCCTTTACTGAAGTTTGCAAACCTGCATTGTAAATGTGGATAAACTGATAACCCTTGCCATTCATGATCTGTATCTGAAGTGGCTCAAAGCTTATTTTATTCCTGTTAATTCTGTACCAGCCAATGACACATTTTTAAATATTTCTGAAGTTTCTGGGTCCTAGGTATTTCTCAGTAGTGTGCAAAACTCTGGCTACAGAAATGCCAAGAACAAAAGATATAAATGCACACATGCACTCAGATGTATGAAATGTCTACTATTCTCACAGAAACTAGCAGAGAGGCATGTCTTGATGTCCTAAAGAAGGGGTAGCAGTGGGATAATAATGGGATAATAAAGCCCATTCTTTTTTCAGAAGGTTGAACCTGGAGGATAGGGATGCAGCAGTGCCTGGAAGCTGTGGGAATGTGGCTTTAGTTACTCCTTACTAGAGCTGTGCTCCCCTTGAAGAGGCAAGAGAAAACCTACTTCACCTTCTACTGGCAGAAATCATTGGTTGAAAGGAGATTTTATTTTTTTTTTGTCCATTTGAAGCCTACCTGCTGACATTTCCACCCTTTTTAACATGTTCAGTCCATCTCAGCAGCCAAATAATGGAATACTTAAGGCAATATGATACCATCTATTTCCAAGCAAAGTCATGTTGGTTTCTGTGGGGAGTTCTACTTTAAAAATCAATGACATAATAAGATTTAAAGTAATAAAAAGAGAGCAAAGGGACATGGAATTTAGTTCATGCATGCCCCATGACACTGGAAAAACACATTAACTCCAGCACACAGAGCATGAACTGGAGTGCTGTGCACCCCTCACTCAAATCCCTAAATTTTAAAACACTTTATTTACTTAATAAAATGAGTTAATCACATACATTATAGTTACAGTTTGCTAAGCTTGCGAACTAACTATAAATTATAGGTGTTTTTCAATGAAATGCAGTATTTTATTTTGTTATTATAGGTGCTAATATTTAGGATTATCCAATATTTGCATTTTTTTCATACAGAAGGATCAAAAGAATATAACCATAATCATAAATCTTAAAATAATTGCTCTTAGGGAAATGTGTTTCTGTGCTTGGAAGCATTGCTGTAATCTTCTCTAGTGTCAATTTGAAGTACATAATCTAATTGAAACCACAGAAGCAAAGTCAGAGCTATTGTGCATTTTGAAAAGTTTGTATGAGTCTGAAGTTGTAAGCATTATTTGATATCCATGATTAGAGAAAAAAAAGGTACAGATAAATATTACATGTGAGGGAAATAGTTTTAAGTAGGAATTTAATTGGACTGAAAGTATTGGGTTATAAGTAGGAATTCAATCTTTTGTTCAAAGCACATTTTATTCTGTGCCATCAAAACATGTATTATATAAGACAGCATTTTAAATAAATACCACATACAGCCACTGAGTGATTATTAAAATGTTTGTAACCTACTTTGTACATGCAGCTGGCCTTCCAACAAAGCAGGAATTAATTAGGCTTGTGGGGGTAAAA
Source organism: Alethe diademata (assembly GCA_025584955.1). NCBI lineage: Eukaryota > Metazoa > Chordata > Aves > Passeriformes > Muscicapidae > Alethe > Alethe diademata. Next base: position 7,921,690 of record JANRMJ010000088.1, read on the forward strand.
GCAAAAATAAAACAAAATAATAATGAAAACACTTCAAAAGAATGACCCTATTTTATTGTTCAAATGGGACAGTAAATCAGACAAGCTGAAGCAAAATATGAAAAATACAGAGAGGGGAAAAGAAGAAAAATAAATAGTTCAAATCTAGCCACCTTTGGGGATATGATACCCTGTCTAGATTCTTTATGAAAAAGCACTTTAAATGTAACTGTATGACAGCTCTTGAGTCTTTCCTTAATTTGTTGAGGTTTTTCTTTCAGTTGGACTATTTAGGAGAAAATTCCTTGGGTTTGGGTCCTGTCACACTTGGAAATAGTAAGCATGGTTAATACTGTGTGGCTCTAGAGATGGGAAAGCTGTTCCTTCTACCATTCCATCTTCCTCCTGCCCACACACAGACACACAGTCTTTCTCCCCATGGAACACCTGTACATGGGATTTGCTGTACGCTGCTGTCACCTTGGAGTGAGTGGCAAGGAGCCAAGGACTGGTGGGACAGTGCTGTAAGCAACCTGCTTCCTTGGCTCTGTGGCATGTATTGAAAGACATACCTTCTACCTTGGGAGACTTCAAAAAGGGTTTTTTGAAAGGGTCACTTCATTGCATTTATTTTCACATTCCTTGGACTGGAAGAAGCAGAGTTCTGATGATCTTATTCTTCATGTGATTTTCACTCAGCACAGAAACTTTAAGATACGTTTTGGGATCTGAGGCTCAGAGTATTTTACATTAGGAAGGAAAATACATGTAAGAGAGGCAGTGAATTTATTACAAGAGTTGCATAAAACACACCTTCTGGATATTAGAAAGCATTTATGGGAAAGGAGTGAAAAAAGAAATGGCTGCAAACAGAATGAAAGCTAATAAAACATGAGACTGTAGCTACTGATCTCTAAACTGAAACCTTCAGCCGTGAGATCCTATATAATAGCTTATACTTGTGCTTACACAGGCTTACATATGTTCAGGTGAACAAAAGAGCTGAGAAAATAATCATGTCTTTCCTCCTTCTTCTGTAAACACTGCCTTGCTGAAAAGTATCTGGAATCTGTACATCAGTGTGGAAGTCCAGCTGTGCTTGCTGCTGCCTGAAGAGAAACAAATATCAAATAAAAATCTGTGATCTTGGGGATGTAAACCATTATATATATATATACACCTTTGAGAAGAGATGTGGCTGATTTAAGGCATCTAAATCAGTATGCAGAGACATGCTGGTGATGATTAGAGAAGACAGACCAGCAAAGCATCTAATCTGGGGAGTCCTAGTGGGCTCTCTGGCATTTTTCCTGGTGCTTTGTAGAGGAAATACTGGGACATTTTGCCCCCAAACAATAAAAGGTCAGGGCCACTTGCTTTTGTACATGATTGATATGAATCATTGCAGAGATGGACAGCTAGTGCAGCTGCAACTCTGACATATTTTGGTATCTACATTTTAAAATCTCTGAATTAAACACTATATTTTCTTACTGTAAGTAAGTAGAACTTTAAAACAGACAAGAAAGACAGCTTTAATTTGTGGGATGAAAAATGAATAGATAAAAAACAAGCAAGGGGAATTGGTTGAGTTTATCTTATTTTTGATGGCTTCCTGTGTAAAGCTGGAAAATGATCAAAGGAAGATGATGCATGTATGTGTTTCAAACTCTTCTATTCCATCTCTATTATTTAGAGATTGTTTTTTCAAATTTACAATGGAAAGTTGAAATGGCCCATCTTGAAAACATTCATAAAACTTTGTGCATCTTCTGAAAACAATGAAACTGAAATATATCCAAAGGAAACAGACTGTTGAATTTAACCACATTAAAAATAGGCAAAGAATAAATTATTTTCCCAAAATTAGGTGTTTCTTAAAATGCATAAAGTAAGAGTAGAATTTACTATTTATTCATCCATTGATATGGGGCCCTTTTTCCGTCTTTCTGGTCCCAATATACTTTCTGTGCATTTTTGTGAATTCTTTGGGATTAAATTCCAAGTATTCTTAAAGATCTTCAAATGTTCTGTCATGAAATATATGTTTATCAGAACATCCAATTATAGGGCAACGTTGCACTATTCAATGAGTGCTCGGTAATTTATTTTTATTTATTTTTATACATGCTGTAAAAATGCCTTCAAAGTGCTGAATCTCTTTAATACCTGCTGATATTGGAGAGCACAAAACAAGAAAGACCCTGACAATTGCAATTTGCAGGTTTGTTCCAACTCCTACTGAAGCAAGTAATAACCTGTATCTTCACTTAAGTGGATGATGGATCTGGCACCAAATAAAAAGAATATGCCAGACTTCTTGCTGGAGAAGTGTAGAGTGACACCACAAGCATGTATTTTCGAATTTCTCTTCTTTTTATTTCCTTCTTTGTTTCCCTTTAACCATTTTGTTTCGCCTACTTGGTTGTTTTTTTTTTTTTCCATGGGTGCTGCAAAATGGAAGAGAGATGAGAACTGCAGCATATCACCTTTCAAATGGCCTCTGCACAAAGGTATGACAGAAGAAATTGATTTTCACTTTTCATCAATATTTCTAAATTGTAACACATATTTTACAGTAAAAGAAGATGCATCACCCTGGATTTTTTTGTCAGCATTCCTGAAACGAAGTGCATTGAAAGCTCCTAACATGGAAGTTTCAGCTCAGTAATTTACAGCCTACAAATGGATTTCCTTCTCAGAATGATAAGTCAGTCAGTGAACCATGTATTGTACATAGATGATGAGCAATTCACTCACTGGATGCAGGGTTTTAACTTTTCTCCTCAAAGTTTGAGTCCTAGAATGAACTTTGACTAAGACTTTCTGGACCTTTCCAAGTTTGCATGCATTATTTAACTGTTACCAAAAGGGATCTGGTAAACAATGATGAACTGAACATCTTCTTCATAAGCTCTTTTTGTTATTAGTGGCGGAATTTGAAGCATTGGTTGGGTCATTTTTGTGCATCTAATGATAGCTCATCTCCAAAATTCAGAATACAGAAAAGGTTAATTATTGCATTTTCTTGTGTTCTCATTCATCATTTTCAGGTGGCTGGCAGCAGGTCTTATGAGCTGATCCATGAAGCTGCTCTGGTGCCTCATGCATGCATTTATAGGGTTAGCTGAGGCAGCAGGAAGATGCTTTGGGATCTCTTAGGAGACTGTTTACTAGCAAGCACTAACACTGTTCAACATCTTTTCTGGATGAAGTTTTCTTGGCTATATTTATCAAAATTTTTGCTTTGATGTTTACATCCACGTAATTGTTACTGTATATCAGATTTCTATTCCTGGAATTAGAAATGAAAATTAGCTTCTGGGAGAGGAAAGACTAAAGCAGCTCATAGCAGCTTAACAAGAAAGGCATATAAGACACATTTCCAACTTAATTTATGTGTTAAAGTAATTTCATAGGGATCTTGTGAATCAGAACTGTGTTAAGGCCTCTAGAAGACTCTAGGTTGTGTTCTTATAATGACATACGAAGTGTAATTTTAACTCATAACACTTTTTTTTTTTTTTGCATGAGGAGCAAAGAAATGTGTATGTATATATATCACACACAATATTAACACAAATAACTGGAATTAGAGGGGAAATGACAGAACATACAATGTGTTCCAGACAGATGTTTCACTAGTGGTTCTTAAGGCAATCTAATGATAGAACTACCACTTATATTCTTCATTTTGTTTCCAAGGGTACTCACTCGAGGTACATAATTTTTCTCTTATTTTCACCTACTAGGTAAAATATGTTTAAGCCAGTAAGTTTAGCTTAGAAGAATGATGCTTTCTATACTACAAACTAATTCTGGGCAATCTTAAAATTAAATTTTAAATTACTTGCCTCCATGTTCTAAGGCATAGTTTCCATGTAGTCTCTCTATTTTTGTTAGAATGCATCTCTGTCCTATGTGTATACTTATTAATAATTAATTGCCATAATAAATTCACTCATTATGAGACCTAGGTATTGAGTAAGTGTAGTCTGAAATAAGTGGGTCATAGAGGCCTACAAATGAAACTCAAATTCTAAAAGGAGAAACTGAAATTTGTTGTATAGTATTGTATTAGCTTTAAATCAGAAATGAAGCCTCCATGATATGTGATGAAATAATTATAGGTATGTGAAAGGGGAGTTTACCTTTACAATAGTTTGGCTGAATTTGGAAGATGTGAACCAACAGGATGCAGTCTATTATACAAATTTTCTTTTTTATATTTCAGGTGCTTTATTTACTTCCTTGTTTGCTGATAATCATGTATTTTATTTGGAGAATAATGGGTGAGGTCTTCAGTATGTAATTTAACACCTGTTAATACTTATAGACACAAATAGGGGAAAACTCTCATGAACTACTTGCTCCTTAAAGATCAAAATGCTTTTAATTTATTTTTGAGCATACACTGCATTGAGTTCTTATTTTTATTTATCTTCATTTTTTCTGACTAGTGCTGTTATAAATTAATTCTTATAAAATTTTTGAGTAGAAATAGAAAGTAGGTTTACCTGAGCTTAAATGTAATTGTAGTAGAGTGAAACAACAAAAGCACAATGCAGACATGAAATGAGCAGTGACTATAAAACCAGTGTTAACTGCAATAAAAAAAACACAAAACGTGTTCTCTTTCCCTGGATTGCTCTTTATTTGTAATTTGTGTGTGTGGGCATGTGTTCATACAGACATGTCTTAAACCTGCTGCACTCAGTTTAATATTCCTTTTCTACCCTAGTGCAATCAAACATCAAAACAGTATTATGCTTTTGTCCTTGTTTGAATTCTAAATACAAATATACCCAAAAGTGATGGGGTTTTGTTGTTGTTTTGTGTCAATATTTTATTCATGCAAAGTGGTAAGTAGGTTAGTAGGTATAACACACAACTCCAAGTATCCACTGTCTTCTCTGTTACAATATTCCCTTTATATTTCAGGTTTAGTAGCCATAGTATAAATGGAATACCAGCCTCTATCTGTGGCAAAACAAAAAATTCCATAACAACAACAAAAAAGTGAAATAACTTTTAACTGGTTGTTTTTTTTTTTTTGTTTTTTTTTTTTTCCCCTGGAATTTTAAATCATGAGTTAAAATCCTGTTCTTGAACTCCCTATCCCTTCCAAGCACTGCCGTCTTGTCAGAGAAACTGCATACTGCATAATTACCAGAGAATAAATCCACTTCCTCTTTCTTCTCTGCTTTTAACCATAATTTTGAAGTATTACAAAGAAAAAAGCACAGAAGGGTATTTTCAAATCCTGTATCTCCCACCCAGTATACCAGAAATTTTTGTGAAGCTTATAACCATGTCACTGTATTTCTTTTTGAGTTCTTTTTGCTGAGTGAAAGCAATATGAATATAAATGTGAAAATTCTCCATGCAAATCACAGACCATTTTGGCTATAGAGAAACAGTAAACTAGTCATTAGATAAAAGTGCTATCAAATGAATGAAATTATCCTATAATGTTGTTATGTAAAAACTAACATTAATCCTTCACACTACTGGGTCAGTTTTTGGTCTCTTGCTTTTTTTCTTTAAGGATGTTACTAAGGTGTGATTTTCATGGTCGGGTTTCAAGATGTGCCCAAACAGCTACCATAAATATTGTCATTTGTCTCATTTAATCACTGTTGTTTCTCTCCTACATAAGTATATTTCGTCACAAGAAAAAGAAAATAACTTATTTCAAAATATATAGTGAAATGTAAAATCATTTATTTCACTGAAGTTTTCTGTGAAATGCTACATATGGAAAAATTAAGTTAATTTCTTTTTGATGTTGCAAGGTTTACATGTAGAACAAAAATATGTGAACCATGATGTATGAATAAGGTTTCTTAATTATTTTTTAAAGACTTTCAGATTCTGTTTATTTCTATACTATTTAAGGGAATAAATTAGGTTTAAGTTTGTTTTTTATTTATTTTATTATGTGACATAGAAAAAACTAAGTGTGTCAACTAACTCTAGTAGTATTCATTCTTCAACACCTGCAGCCTATCCCATATTTCAGCTAATTTGGTGAAGTTGGAAAATCAATTCTGTTTAACAAATACTAATGCTGTGATCATTATCTCTGCTCCAAGGGCTTACATTTGAACACAACGTAACTCAGATTAATAATACATATTTAATAAATGCTAACATAAGTACCAAGGAAGCACTTTGGTTTCCAAGTGAGACTTAGCATATGGCTTTAATATCTAATCAATATTTAATTATAAACTAGTTGACCCAATAGGCTCTTGCTACTTGCACACTTTAAAAAAGAAGGATTTGGTAAGCAGATTGGAAAACTAGAAAATGTAATTTATAACCTCTTTTTGCCCTTTCTCTTCACTCAGGCACACAATTTATCTAGTGTTCAAGAACCCTTTCAGCTGCATGCATAAAATTAAAAAGAGAGGAGAAATCTGAGCTGTGGGATGAAGCACATAAATACAGGGCAATGTGTGTTTCACATTGAGTGGGGCACCTCTTGTGCCTTCAGTGGAGTCATCTTGGAAACAGCCTCTATGGATATTTTGGTGGCCAAAGATGCACAGGGCACCCTGGGCAGGTGTTTGCTGCTGGTGCCACACTTTGCACATAAAGTTGATGCAAGGACAATAATTCCAAAGCTGTTGCAGTCCTTGCTATGTATTACAACTGAGGGATGAATATCTGCGAAAGCTGGTGCTGAACTGAGTATCTTGTACAGGCTATACAAAACACCAGCAAAAGCCACTACCCATATAAATTAAAACTGGAGATTAGCAACTCAAGCCATATCACAGTTGCAGGGCACCTCTGCAGGTGTCTTTTCTTGGCAGGCTGCAAGATGCTGACTGGTGACCTGAGTGGAAATTGAACTGCAGGTCCAGAGCCATCCCCATAGCTGGGACACTATTTGACCTTGATTGTGGTCAGGATTGGGGAAGAGAGGGAAGAGAAAAGAGTTGGATTAGTATTTTAAGAAACTGCCAGAAATTGAAACAGTTAAAATATTTCAGCACTGAAGGTGCTACACACAATGAAGGTGCTACATACAATTAGTCCATACAATGGACTAATTAATATTTGTCACTTGAGTTGCAAAATTGTTCCAAGCCAAGGCTGTGAATCACAGATTTTCCTGACTTTGATGCTCTTCATAGTCATCGTGTTACTAATTTGCATACAATTTTTGTTGTGTTTGTTATCACTCACTCCTTTTTTGGAGAGGGAGAAGTCACTCTGCCTTTTCTTATCTCTTGAGCTGTACCTTCACTAGCTTGTGACAGAAACAGAACTACATAGACATAGGTTATGGCTTAGCTGGCCTTAGCTCTATGGAGAAGCTTTTTTGAATGAAACATGTCTGTATTCCTGTTAACTATGCAGGGTTTTTTTAATGACAGAGGTTCACTGCCTTATAAACATGTCGCTAAGGAAAAATAAAGGATCAGTTTTCTTCTCCCTGTTTCTGCACTCTCAACAGTTCATACCCAAGGTATATATCTGGCCAGGGAGACAAAGAAAAATTCCCCCAAGAGGGTCAAATTTCAATTGATTTGACAGTCCAGCTGATGTTTAGATCCCACCTGAAGCAACCTGTGGATCTTTTCTCTCTGAGTTATGATCAGACTTAGGTAGATTCATTGTAACGTGTTTCTTCCTCTTGATAAGGATGGAAACTTTCACAGAGCTTGACCACTCCTGACCATGAAGATTTCTCTCAAGCTGAGGTTAATGCACATTAATTTAATTTCTAGCAAATACTTCTATAATCATGACAGAGAAGTATATCCTGTTTCCCAAAGAACTTGTCCTCATTTCCAGCAAGTGAAGTTTGGAAGCCTGTTTCTCTGAGAAGCTGGAGTTCATGGCCCTTGGGCTGACACTGAGAATTTGGACACTTTTGCCTAAGCCTGGACTACCTGCTGCAATGAAGGTCTTGTGGTTTGAATGTTACAGGTATGACCACACTTTCTTATAAGGCCAAATTACATTTTTTAAGCAGTTCACTGTCACTAAATGCAGTTCCAATTTTAGTACAGTTAGCTCCCATTGACTCTTTCATTAGCAGCAGTAATCCATTAAGAACTCAAAAAATTGCTTCTGATCTTAAGAACCTGAAAGAACATTAAAGAAGAATTCTTACAGAGAAAAAAACAGATGCCTGCTGATATGGTTGATTGGAATCAGATACATGAGCAGTATTAGCAAATGCCTTGAGTTTTGCCCAATAGCTTAATTAGAAAGCACAATAATGTCTCTAATATTTGTCTTAGATGGTGTTGTGTCTAGGAATCCCCAGTGAAGATTTCAGCTGACTTTGAATACTAGCCCAAGGTTGATTCCACCATGAAGGAAACCCTTATTCTCATGCTGGGCTTGTCAGGTCTGCCTTTCACACATGCAGAGCAGGTTTACCTCGTTTGGTTTTCTGATTGCAAAGTTTGATACTTCTTATATCAATTTATTGGCTGCTTACAACAGAGAACTGAGCTTTAAAAATTAGGTTGCAAGCTTATGTTCAAGATTTAGATTAAGGCTAATATTTTTGTATTCCTGGGGATCTTTGTTTCAAGGTTCTAATTTGGCAGACCTGGTTCATAGCATTCATAAGAGAAATAATTTTAAGCTCCTGACTTTAGAAGGAAGCTGGATCTCATGTTCTGGTTTTGTGTTCTCCTTTTCTTGATTGTGGTAAAGCATGTATATTAAAAAAAAAAAAAAAAGAAAAAAAAAAGAAAAAAAGAAAAAAAAGAAAAAAAAAGAAAAAAAACAAACAAAAAACTCAAACAAAAAACCTACCACCTGACCTACACTGGCATATTTATGAAATTATTATCATTTCAATACACATCTGACAGCTGTATCTCAGTGCAGTATCTCATGATATTCCCTTGGTTTTTTATGTCTGTTATGGGGTTATGCTTGTATATTCCTGAAACCATGGATAGTTATTGTTTATTTAGTAGCTAGACAGTAATCACCTGTCAGTAGATGTACTCTGGTGCATGGATGGTGTCTTTTCCAGTTATCAGCCATTTTTTGGCAACCTTCTGCTCATATAGTAAGAGCAGTACTGTCAAAGAGTTTACTTATTCATTGCATTAAGGATGTAGTAAAATAATTAATGTGTGATTTAACAGTTTGTTATTCTTCATTAAAAATGTATTAGAACATTAAGAGAGTTTTGTTCTCAAAGGTATTACATGTAGAGAAAAGAGAGGTTAGAACAGAAATAAAGCTGTACAGGTTTGTATATTTTTAAAGTTGCATGACAAACTGTATTTGCTAATCCCAAAGCATCATTATGCAATAAAACAGAATTAATGAGACATCAACCCCACTGCTCAGAGATATGAAATTTTGTCAAATCTAACCTCACCGTCAGTTTGGAGATATGGAAATCTGATGTTGGTCTTTTCCACTTTAGCTTCTACAGAAATCTGCTCTACACAGCTTTCCAATTAGACATTCCAAAATAGGAAGTAAGTGCATCATCCCCAGGAGTGCTTCTGGCTATGTAAGAGCTTTACTCCAAAACATTGGATTGTTTTCTTTCCTGCTTCTCATATCTATAGATGAAGTATATTTCTCAAATAAAAGAATTAGTAGAATAAGGTATCCATGTTATTTTTATTTTTAGACCACTACGTGAAATAATTTTTAACAGCTTGCTATTCAATTAGAATTCTAATTATATTTTTTTTATGTCTGAATATAATTATTTTTCTGTTAGGTGCATTAACAATTGTCACTTACATAAAAAGGCTAAAACAGCTTATTTTTGCTATAATTTGGTGTGTGCTATGAGAGAAAAAAAAGACAAAAAGCTGATTGGAAACACAAAAATTCTATGATTTTTTTTTCCTCAGTCATAAGATTTCCATTTACAGGCATTTCCTTGAGATATTTCCAGTTCAAATAAAAAACACCTCGAAATATGTTGAATAATGAACTCTTCAAACTCTGGTTGTAGCAATAGGAGAGTGGAAGAAAAGACAACCATCTCCTTCTGAAGCATTTGTCACACAGTTATAGAACGTGCTTTCTGCAGGAAGGAAAGCATATTCTGACCCCAGATATTTCTCTTTTTCCCAGTGGATTAATTTCAGTCTCCTGTAAGACACTATAAAGCAGTTTTGCAAAGGTCAGCAAAGAAAAGATCGCATGACCCTGTGCATATTGTGCTTTTGACAATGGTCATATTTGATGTGAGGGCAGGAAAGAAAAAACATAGGATGGAGAGGATGTGCATGGTTAAGAAACCCTTCTGCATATTTAGCACAAGCAGTTTGTCTCTAACCTTCACTTTTAGGAAAACCCACCCCACTACATTACAGCAATCACAGCAGCAGAGATGTAACTTCTGTCCAAGGTTAGAAAAGGAGTTAGTCTTCTCATGGTCGTGATATTTTATAAACATAAATTAGTCAAATTCTGTGATGGGAATAACTCTTAGAAGCACAAGCCTAGATGCATCACTTAATGCAAACATTCTTTTCTTTCACACAGGTTAAAAACAAGCAAACAAACCCTCTTCACTGTTTTTCCACTGTCCTGGAAGTGTTTCTGTGCTATGACAGGGCCTTTGTTAAGACTGCAAGAGGCAAAAAAGCAGAAACACAAATTCGAGTCATTAACAGCAAATGTGTTTCTTATTGGTGCTGTCTTTTTCCTCTCTTCATCATATTTCACTCATTTGAGTGATACATATATAAGTATTTTCACTTCCTTTTATCTTTGTCAAATAAATTCAAAAAAGACGAATCTATAATTTTTCTCCCTGTATCTCTAATTTGAAAATATAAGATGTTCAGGAAGTTCTGTTGAGTTTTCAACAATGTGTTGAAAATTAGCTCATTTGTATGAGCTGACTGAAGCACCAAAATGTCAGGTGTGTTCCTTTTCCCAGAATCATTGCTAATCCATACTTTTGGTGACTGGATAGAAGTGATGTAAAATGAAAAATGTCTACTGTGCTGTGTATCATTAGCTATTCCTTATTGCAGTCAGTCATCTATTCATCCTTTCTGGATGTACTCATGAATAAGATGCATAACAAACTGATGTTCTGGTTTTTCCTCATTAGGAATCTGATATCTTGTTCAGCAACATTGAAGAGGAAACGATTGGCATTTAGTTCTAAGTGTGCGTTTTATAACCCATAGAAAATTAAAAATAAACAACAATATCTACAGTGATTTCATATACTTTCCTCATGTGAATTACAAACATTTACAAAAATTATGTCAGAGCTGCTGAATGTTTGATAGAAAATATCCTAGCAGCAATGTGAAGGTTTCTTTTATAAGTGATTCACAGTATATCAGATGAACTAGCATATATCAGATAGATATATTCTGAACTTTATTCTTCAATGTGATATAGTTATACAGGTTATCCTCAAATTTCTCTTTGTTAAATGTTGATTTTTAGAAGGCTTGCCAGATTTAAAATTCATATAAATAAATATATTTTCAGTTCATTCAATGAAAGGTGGGAAAGATTGGTGACTCTGGAGGAGTCATAAGATTTAACTTCCTTCCCAGCTGATCAAGAAACTAAACTAAATAACTAAATAGTTTAGCTGCAGGTTTTTTTCGTTCTTTTTCTTAGTCTGATTGGAACATAAATAATTCTTTAGAATTCTTTTTTTTTTTTTTTCAGTTTTGGAGGCATTATTTGGATTGCTTTCCTTGCTTGTTTGTTTTTGGGATATTTTGGGGTATTTTTACAGTATCTAACTCCAAGGAGCTCTGGAGTATCATTAGCAAGTACAAAGTTTATGGAAACATAAGCTTTAGATAGCTGAGGTTCGCTTGGTAATCACACTGCTATTCAAATAAATGTTGAAATCATAACTGGACCTGCTATCTTATTTTCAGAGGCAGATTTACTGTTAGGTAGAAAATTAAAATTCACTTGCCCATGTGAGAAGGATTTCTTACTTGAAAGAAATACGAGGGAAAAAGTTATAATGGAAGTTATGTGCAGTGTTTCTTTAGGACTTTCTGGTTGATAGCTTCTGGTGTGTTGAGTAGAAATGTAGCTGCTGTTAATAGTGCTTCACTCAATCACTGTGCAGCACTTCCAGGGCCAGATTCTCATTCACTGCACTGTATGTTGGATCAGTAAAATATGAAGAGAGCTCCTAGCTCATCCTTAATGTCTTCTGCTTCCAGTATGAATGTGTTAGCAAACATATCTAGTGAAAACTCTCAAGATAAATATAATATTTTTACTTTTATTGATACTCCATCATCTGATTCTTGTTCATATATACTCTGCAATGCATAGCTGACAAAACCATGAGTTATTGTGAATAATCACTGTGCAAATACATCACTTGAGAATTCTTGGTGAAACATAGTCTCCTTGGACTTGGAGAGTGTTTCTGTTTTTAAAAATATATGAAAAGATCTGTTATTTCATTTTACACATAAAAACCTAAGTGATAAGTGTTCTCAAAAATAACTCTGTCATTCAGTGTTATTTGTCCAGATGGAATTATGTTTTCCTTTCAATGTTATCTGTGTGTGCCTGTATCACTATTGGAGAAAAACCCAGCAACGCTGTGAGCAGATGACTAACACAAGGACATGGTTTTTTAATAACTAGCCGAGAAGGATCAAAGAATGCACGGTAAGTTACATAGAATTGATATTGATCAACAAGGTTTTCTTGAGGCACAACAAGACTTTCAGCTGTACCACATATACCAGGCATCAGATTCGCTTTGTACATGTGTTGGGGAAGAAATAAAAATAAAACCAAAAGGAATGCAGAAGAGAAAGCAACTGGATAAATCAAGTTGTGTTGAAGCAAACCTGCAATGCAGCTGTCTATTTTTCTGTTATTTTGGGCAATGCTTTGAAGGACAAATGCTGGGTAAGGAAGGCTTGGCAGTTTTTTAAGTACATCATATAGGACAAGTGAAAAAATGGGACAGTGGTTTCATTAGGCTGCAAATATATTCGTAACTTTCACACTGAATATTGCCAGTTTCTATCTATTACATATATATGCACTACTGCTATATATAATGCTGCTATATGTGTATGTGCATAAAAAAAATACCACAGAGAAACAGGAGGAGAGGTGCCCTCAACAGTGTTTGCTGTGCCTTTAATATGATCCTTGGGCCAGTCTTTCAGTGTATGGAGATGAGATGTGAGAACACAGCTCCTGTGATATTAGAGGGTAGGAGCCAAAACTTGGAGGTTCTTTCTAACAATTTTCATACAGATTTGATTTATTCAGAGATTAATCTCTTTGTTGAACAAATGAGACTGGCAATCCATTCACTTAATATCCCTTGCCTGATTATACCTGGATTACTTACAGTTCCTTCTTTAATTTTGGCCAGACTCCTTTCTAATCCTAGGACATGGTGGAAAGTCATATTCCACTCACTTTTTCCTTCACCGTCACTAATTTAGATATGTCCTTCTGTAGTCTGTCCACCTAAACTTGGCTTTGTTCCTTTTATCTTCTTTACTATACTTAATCACATTCAGCTCCTATTCTTGCTTTGTGTACTTCCCTAATCATGAATTTGATCATGGTTTCAAATATAGCTTCTAGAATTAGTATGGCCTTTCCCTCTCCAAGGTATCTAGATAAATCTCTCTCTGTTCCAAATCCAAAACATTTCAACACAGGTATTTATATAACAAAGGTACTTATATAAGACATTACTGCATGTAAATCATGTAGAATGTAAGTAGTATGGAGAAGATACCTTATAAAAACCATTGTTTGTCTGGGCATATTTCTTTGTCACAGCAAACTATTCTGATCATCACAATGGAATGGATACCTTGAAGTACTGTCATCAGTGCATTTTTCACTTAGCAGGAGGGGTAGGCAGGAAAAGAGCTCACCATCCTCATTTTTAACACATTTACTTGTAATCTGAGATAAAAATGCATGCTTCTCAGCATGTTGAAGACTTAATTTTAATAACTGATGTTTACTTAATGCTTGTAAGTGCAGCTTCTGAAGAGATTGGCAGTTTATAATATGCCAGCATTCCCAGCTGTTATTCAAATAAGAAGAGAAAATAAGAAATTAAGGCCAGGAAAACTATTTATCCACATGATAGCACATGGGGTATAAACTTGACTGTAAAAGAGCAGTGCTTACAACACAAACATTTTCCCCACTATGAAACACATATTCAGGTATAGCTGTTTGTTAGGAGGCCTTCACAGTAAAATATTTTTGTCTTACTAATACAAATAATATTTGTACTTATTTGTAATGTATGTCCATAGTTGTTTTGTAGAAAATCTGAGCAGAATTGATTGATTGGTAGTTATTGGACTCATTTTGTCAGAGACAGAATTCACATGATATTATTCAGGTCCTCACAAAAATTGCAGAACTAAATGGCATCATCAAATTCTATAGAGGAATTACATTATTTTTATTACAATTACTTAGAGGGATGAGGAAATGATATCAAGATGTTATTCAAGAAGGCATTCATCAAGGCCTTTTGTGTCTCTGCTTGAGGTTTTTTCTCTCAATGTATAAATTTTGCTGTTCCCACATCCATCTCCAACTGCTTTCAAAGAAAAAGCAAGTTTCAATTGCCTTATGTGTAGGGTAGGTAAATAAAGGTACAAAGTGATAAAAATGGTTCATTTTGTCTCTCACTGCAGGTCAGCTGCAAAATCAGGAGCAGAAGTAAGGACCCATGGCTGCCAATCAGTATTTTCATCAAAAACCCTTCCTGCCACGTGCAGTGCTGTGTTATTCTTTGTGAATCCCAACAGCAACATTTAAAATAAGTGACTTTTTGGGGCAGGGGGCTTAGTTCCAGCTATGGGTGTGTGAGTTTTGGTGCACTGTGGGATAGCAGATGTACCCAAGACAGCACGGTGCTGTTATCGACCCAAACGAGCACTGTGCACTCACAGCATCAGTCTGAAGTGGTTAATTCAGATGCCTCTGAGTGATGGTGGCATTTGAAGCTGTCAGGGAAGGGAGACTGTGCGCCAGCCACCAAAAAAGCAGGCCTTATTTATCCTAGGTGATGGCCCAGCATTGTTTTCCGAGGCAGCTGGAAATAGTTTCACTATTTCTGCTTCTGCAGAGTGGTTATTGCCAGTCTGAGAATGTGGGGGCCACCCAAGAGTCTGTAAGTCTGCACCACATATCATGGTAATTACACTACAAATAATGTGAAATTCAACTCATATTCAAAATATGTTAATGCTCTTATGGACAGAGGGAAAATGTAGGGTAAGGTATGAGTGTAGCTCAGTCATTGTAAAGCAGGCAATGCCTGCCATCTACATTTGTTCCTTCTCTCAGGATTGCATCTCTTCTTTTCTCTTCCTTTTCCCACTCAAATTGCTATATATTATAACCTCATGGTAGTAGTGAAGCAAATATGAAAAAAAATCACATTATTCATTATGAGTTTTCCACACTTCTAATAGTATGAATGTGTGGATGCGGTAAGAGCAATTTGCATTAACTCTTATAAGTCAAGTTTGTTGCTGGCTTCTCATAACAACATAAATAATGAGCAATAATGAATAAAATTTGTTTTGATTTAGACATGTCACTGGAGCCATAACCATGAAATGAAAAAATAGTTTTATTCTGTCTCGTTAGTTTTCTTTTCTTTTTTTTTTCTTCTCATAAAATAAAATGTAAGCATAGGCTTTTCTGTTCCAAAGTACTCATTATTTTTTTGTATTTCATTTTCTGCAGTTCTCTAAAAGCATTTCTGATAGTATAGTTATCCAGGCATTTTCTTTCTAGGGGAGTATTATACATAAGTTAACCTTAAAACTCAGCACAATTTCTTTAACTTAACACTTCCTAGTTTAAAATCTTCTTCATGGCGGTAAATTCTAACCCTTGGTTTCTGACATAATTTTCTATAAGACCAATACTTGCTATTTGCAAATAAGTATTTTATCTTCTCAATTAATGTTTGTTTTTCCAGTGGAAAAGCTCTAGTATATGTCAATTTGAATTTTGAATTAATAATAAGTGTTTTCTTAATCTCTACCTGTATTATAAATTTTGGTGAATTATTTTCCTGCCCATGAACTTCCAATCCAATCATATTTGTGTGGATTCTGAAGACTAGGAAAGGAAGATAACAGGAAGCTCCTTTTAATCTGTAAATATTGGTCCATGCTCTGCAATGAAATATATATGCCCCAGGTAATTCTGGCTCTTAAAGGAGATTATCGACCTGTTCAGCTGGGACTAATTACAGTCTGCAGCAGCAAGAGAGAGAAAGATCAGGAGACCAGATGGCTTGGAGAAATGCAAGGGATTTCCTTCCAGCAACAGCTTTCAAAGGACTTCCTCAGTGATCTGGGAAAAATTACCATGGCATATGAGAACCAAAAACTCCTTGTGTGAGAGACTCTGTACAAAGCAGAAAGTATTTCTAATGGCTTGTTTTTTTTTAAGTGGAGTGGTTATATTCAGGCACTCTTAACAACCAGCTTTGGAAATGGATAGGGTGGGAGAATGACTGGAACTTACAGAGGCTTCTGATGCCTCTTCTTACCAAAAGTTTTGCTGCTGTGGAGAAGGACACTGCTGAGGCAGGAGTAACTGGTGGAGTGCTAAATGATTGCATGGAGAGCTAAACCGTCTTCCAGTCTGGATGGGAAAGAGTGTTGATTAGCAAAGGCTGAGCTCAGGTGACCCTCTCTGTTTATTAGCATGTGAAAATCTTTGCTGATGTCAAGAACAAAACTCATGAGCTCATTAAACTGGGCTGCATTCATGCTGGTTTCATCTTTGTATTTAACTGGTTCCCTTTTTGTGTACTCCTTCTGTGCTTCATTTTGGCTTATGCAGGTTTATAGCCAGGTAATTATTGTCAACTTTGCTGGTGTTTTGGTTGCTCTTGAGTAAATACCAGAACTAAGTAAGTGCAGCATCATAGGGATTTCACCAAATCAAAGTGTTGCAAAAGGCAGACCACACTGAGGAGTAAGTTTCACTTAGTTGGAGACTTGTTTCTCTGAAATGTTAGATTTACATGTGTTGCAAAAATAGATCTGTGGTGTGATCACATTTGAATTTCATATTTCTAAGTGCAACATGCAAATGGAGAAAAGTGTTTCTGAAAAAACCCAGAAAAAAATCTGACCTTAAGTAAAAAAAAACTTTCAGTACTGAACTATAGTAAACTGCCTCAGCTCCATTGAATATAGGATCTTTTCTATGATACTACAGGTCTTGAATTTGTAAGACTAGCTGAAAATAATTTTAGGAATTTGCTGACAGCTCCTACTCTTGAGGTTGTCCATTGCCTATGACATCAATTCTTCATAGCAATGCCCTGTAGACTGAAAATTGGAAGTAGCTATACATTTGTATGTGGTGTCACAGGAAATGCTGTGAAGAGATTTCAAAATTCCAGAGATAGTCATAGAATAGCTTACTTAAAATGTGGAAAGCAAATCTGAAATATTTTAATTGATTTTTCATTTGTTCTAAGGGGAGTAGGAGATTTGGTAATTTGTTTCAAGTCCATTTTATTGCAAAGATTTTTGTGCAGCACTCAATCAACATTTTAAGTTTGAGAGGATTATGCTTTTACTTTTGCATCTTCAGTAAGACGAGGCTTAGTGGCAGAAGTGGAAAGATACATATGTTTATCTGTAGAGTCATTTAGCCAATGATCAATAAATGTCTGACGATAAATCAATATGAATGTAATCTCCAATCTGTGGACTTCGAAGAACAATCTCCTGAGCGTTCCACCACAAAAATCTATATTCACTCCTGTCTTCATTCTAGCTGATTTATGCTCTGCTGCTGTTTGCTTTCAAGGACCTCCATTTCTCTAAGTGCTGCCTGGTAGGTAAGCAACAATCCATCAGCACACTACTAATATCAAGGAGGCTTATATTTAATTACAGATAACAGGCCCAGTGGGACTGAGAACAAAATAACCAATCACTAAGGTTTGATATAGTAAAATATAAAACAGGAGCGAAGACATAAAATGTGAAGGACCTTTATAAAAGAAATAGGTGTTCTGATGTTATGCCCAAACCATATGTAATATGAGAACAAATTATATGATAGATTGTATTTGCAGTCTGATTTAATTCTTTCCAGATAAGAAGTGCCCTTAGTAAACAAAGGAAAACTCTGTCGTAAATGGCCAAATGTGCCTGTGGTTACCTAAATTTGGTACTGTCTTAATTATGTGTGTGGAGAGAATACATATGGGTTAATTCTGTTTCTAAACATAAATATGCTTTTCTATTTTACTGTTAGACAAAAATAATAAAGCTAATCTCTCTTAATATATGAAATGTTTAAGCACTCCTTCTTCCTGCACATTAAAAGCAATCTAAGTTCCCCATAAAAGGGGTAGCACATTGTATTTACTAAATGCAATTTCTTAAATTTCTTCATATTTACAGATGTCAGAGCTATTTTTTTTTTTCATACAGACTTGCTAAAACTGGTACTACTATCCAGCTGATGTCTTTATTCAAAGTAGCACAAGAGGACCTGTATGGGCTGACCACTGTGGTGAGATATATGCAGCAAATATGAGAGGCTTGTGTGGTGCTTTAAACATAGTTCTGGTATAATGAATCCAAACATTCTGAATAGCCTAATGTTATTAGAAAGCTAATTTAATAGAAACACAACCAAACAATATCACATCTATTTGAAAATTCATTTTATCTGAATCTCAAGTTAATCCATTAATTATTCTGAGCTGATGAGAATAATTTTAAGGAGAGGTCCATTTTACAAAATAAATTCCTGACTAGTTCTATTCCCATGTCCTTGCACAGCAAAGTCAGAATAGGTATAAATAAGAAGTGCTTGAAATGAGCATGCACAACTGTCATAGCTGAAACTTCTAAAATGAAGTGGGCAAACCTTCATTAGTTAGATGGAGATAAAAGAGCCAACAGATGGAAAAGGCAGGGTAAAAAAATGAAAGAAAAGGCAAACAGACTGCAACCAATATGAAGAAAAGGGAAAATACCAATGAATTCTTGTAAGCCCATGATGCAGCTAGAATGTGTATTTCTCAGCAACTGGATAAATGAAGACTTAGAAGTTGCTAATCACTGTCTTACTTTTGTTGAAGTAATCTCAAGTACTGCCCTCTGGCTTCTGAAAAGACAACTTCAAGCTGAGGCTCTTGGAGGGTACTTTATCTGTAAAACTGAATCTGCATGCCTGTGTAAAGGGATTATTGCTAAAGTATCTGTGAAACACCAGTGAAAGCACTAATCTCCAGGTAAAGACATTCTTGTCGATTTAACTTAGCTGTCACTGGATTTGTACCTGTTAAGGTATCTATTTTATTTTAACCAATGTCTACAAAGTTAGCCTAAAGTTTCCAGCTCTCTGAGAAGTTTTATGGTGTGTTTCATGGGTGTTGAATTTGCTATTCACACACTGTCTAAAAGCTTTTTAAAACTTCTACTGTGTTTCTTAAATGAAAATTAGCTTGGTGGAATGGGGCTTTGAGCAACCTGGTCTAGTGGCAGCTGTCCCTGCCCATGGCATGGGAGTTGGAACTAGGTAACTTTTAAGGTCCCTTCCAACCCAAACCATGCTGTGATCCTATGATTGCAAAATAAGGAACTTTTGTGAATATGTACTGAATAAAAAGAATATATTTATAAGCAAAGGGTTGTGTAAATCAGGTTATGTGCAGATTAGGAGGGAAGAATATGGATTTGCTTTAGTCTCTTTAGATTTACTTCCTACAACTCTGTAACTTGGCACAATACTACTGATGATATCATATCCAGAATATGACCCAGATCTCTGCAATAAAATAATGCCTTCTGTAATTGAGGTGTGTAGGATTGTAGTGAATGAGGGGGTCAGAAGGAAAGACCTGAAACTTCCCTAAAGTGTACCATGTTTTGCTGATAATAAATGAGATGTAAATGAGGTTCAGCCAGCATGTGAACTGAGTGTCCTGACTATGAAAGAAGGAAGAGTGATTCTATCTTAGTCAGCTGAAAATGCATTATATTATGTTTTAGTAAAACCTTTAAGGATGTTTATTAAACACTCTATATTTTCCAGGCTCCTTTGTGCTCCTCAGCTTCTGGCTGTGGAGAGAAACTGATGAAAAGTTTCCTTGGTTTGCAGATGATACTATTTTCATATGCCAGCTGGTCTGCTGGTGTTGCAGGCATCAGAAGTATCTATAAGTGGGCAGCTGTATACAAGAAACCTGAACACCTGGAGTTCTGGATAGGCCATAATGGAGAAGTTAAATTATTATTTGGAGCACGTCAGTGTTTCAGAATCCAGGGCTAGGATAATGATCTCCAAGAGAAACAGCATCCTAGGCAGAGTGGGTGGGAGGACAAGGTGAAGGGGAGGATGAGAGGCAGAGTAGTTTAAATTCCTTAGCTGGCAAACATCACGTGAACAGATCTCCTTAGCTTCAACTGATTATTAGAATTCACATTTTTTTACATGTTATATTCTTGGACAGTCTGAGAGAGTAGGTTATCACTTGTGCTTGGTCAGGACTCAAGGAGGAATTGTATAGAGAAATCTGAATGCAGTGAATGGCACTCAATGTAGACAAGGTGTTAATTTTCTTTTTTTTGTAACACTTTTTTAGTAATAGACAGTGTTGGACAATAATAGAAGTGTTTCACCTGTTCATGTTTACAAGAAGTGCAGGAGTTAGTAGCTGCATGATGTGATTAACTTCAGTAAAACCTTAACATACAGGATAATAAGGAAAATATTCAAATAAATTGAAATTTAATTAAGGTGTATATATGTTTGTCAGAAAAGGCCTCCATGCACCTAATTCTTTTCCTTCATCCTTTGTAGTAGCCAAGAAATCCATCGTTGCCATTCATTTTTAACATATTTTAAATATTTTGTAAATTTCCCTGTTTTTATGTAGACTGCAGATTTGTGTTGACTGTTTTCTGTTTCAACTCAACATTCTTAAAAACAAACAAACCTCCTCAGATTTAATGATATTTCAGGAGAGGGAGTTTCCGTCAAGATATAATAATATGCAAGTAATTTAATCATCTTTGTTGCTTAGAATCTGAAAGATTGAATTATGTCAATTTCTATATTGGCAGGCATACAAGCAAACAAAAATAGTTATCTAGATTTCCTATTACAGAGAGCAATAAAAACTCCATTTGGTGTACAGGCAATTAGATCTTGGATAAATTCTAAATGTGGTACTTTAATGATGTGTGCATATACACAAATTCATTTAATTTAGGCTAAAAAAAAAGCCTTGGGTATAGAATTGCTTCCTCCAACATACACACATACACAAGTAGAATGTACTGTTTGAGGGCCAATTAAAAGTGGGTTTTCATAGCTTCAGGTAATCTCAAAGGTTTTGACACCTGAGCCTCAGATACTAGGACAGGAGTTGGGAACAAATGGGACTAACTAGTTGACTAACAGCAGAAAGGATGATTTAAAAATAATTATTTTAAATTGTCAGGGTTTTTAACCAGTGCAGATAATATTCACAAGGTCTGACAAGACATGGCTTGTCAGTATGAAAAATAACATGACAAATAGAAAGTAAGCAGGAGAGATGCCAAGTGTCACCTTTCAATTACAAATACACCTGACGAATGGCACTGGTAGGACTCATCTAATTCTCAGTATGTAGGTAATTATAAAAAGTTATATTCACACAATGGCTTTACTTAAACTCATATGCCCCTCAGAACTCTGGGAATATTTCAGCTTGGAGCTGGTGTTCTAATAAGTAAGGATCATTGCTCTTGGTTATGATAATTAAAATAAAAAACTAGTCTGAAATCCTGTTAGTTCTGTGTTATGTTTTCTTCTAGATCTTGCTTTTGAGGATGGTGATGAGATACAGAGTAAATGATGTACATATTGCCACCATATTGCTATTAAAATATTAAATGTTCATATAAATGCATTATTATTACATCTTTATAAGCGTGGAGAGTTATTACCTCAGTCAGACTTATAAGCAAATGACTGAGGCTTTAGAAACTTCAGTAAAGGAGAACTGTAGGTGTGAACATGGGAAGAATGAACTGCTTCAGAGGGAACTGCTCCTATCCCACTAATACCTAGAAACTTTCAAGGTAAAGGAAAATACTCTTGGACAGGAAGCAAATGTGATGTCAATCTTTGTTTGGCACCTGAGAACAACTTCATCTGTCACAACCTGAAGCCTGTCATTGCTGCTGGTGGCTGTGAGACCAAAGCCTGGTCTGGCAGAAAATGAATTAACCCGAGGCATGTCCAGCAAATGAAATATTAAAGCTTAATTCAGGGTTGGTGGTACTAACAAATATCCTTCCAGTACTAACCAATGCTCTTTCTCTACAGTTTCCTTATTGTTTTCCAAGGTTTTCTAGGTTTCCTTGAGAGCTGGTGTGTTCTGTCTTCTCTCTAAATGAAAACTCCAATCCTCCCACCTGAAAACTCCTTGTTGTTACAAGGCCTAAGGCAAAACCTCGAAGGATTGCTGAAGCTGAGCTGCTCTTCAGTCCAAAAGAGGTATCTCAAAGTTAAGGCTGATGCAAATAAACAAGGTAGGGAAAGAATGCTGCTTTTGGCTTGTGCCTATTCTGTCAAAGGCATCATCATACACTGAGGCTGTCAAATTGGCTCTTTTTTGACTCTTTTAGTCTATAGTTTAGACTAAAAACAAGTCTGTTTCAGTTGTCTAAAATAAATAAATAAGGAAGTTGGAGCATAACACGAAGCGTGCATTGCATGCAGCTAACCAAACCTCAGAATTACAGTCTGCTTAAATCCAATGCTTTTTATTTTGAGTAAGCAGGTGGGAGGTTAAATATTCTATTTCTTTAGTA
>JANRMJ010000088.1:7944588-7966451 GCA_025584955.1 Alethe diademata
ATGCTTTTTATTTTGAGTAAGCAGGTGGGAGGTTAAATATTCTATTTCTTTAGTAATTTGTAGGGGGGGAAAAGGGAAAGATTCTCAAGAGAGGGGTATGCAAAGAAGCAACTGCTCTTTCCCATCTATTGTGTTAGGAGGCCCAGACAGAGAGCAATGCTGTGACTTTACTGTTTATTGTGCCACCTCTGGGCACAGAGGTTGATATAGAGAAAGCAGATGTCTCTTAAAACCTGGGCCAGGAAAGCATTTGCAATCTAAAAGAGCTGTTGTTACCACGCTGGGAAGCCCTAGGGCTTCCAAACTCCAGGATTATTGTTTCCATTTGATTTTTGAAGAGGTGACCTAGTTAGGACAGGAAGCCCTGAATTTAATGTGCGAGGAGAAGCTTTCCTGCTGGCTTTTCCACACGAGACAATCATGGGTGGTTCCTCCTATCAGTGTGTCTTGTTTTCTGCTGGCTTTCTTCAAGCCAGAGGACAGGGTTTCTGTCAGGATTTTCTCAGCACTCCTAAGCTGGAGGAGCTCTCAAACCATTGAACATTTGTTCATTATTCTGTCAGATGATGGAGAACACCCAAGTTCAAATCAGGAACTGCTGGCCAACCTCTGTATTTGGGGCTTGGTATAATTAAAAAGGCTTTCAGCATTCTTCTGCATTCCAGGTAGTTTCTTAACAAGACAGAGGAAAACAATCTAGAAAAAAAAATAGCAGAAAAACATAGGCTGCCTGTATTATTTTACCATGCACAATCTATTAAATATCATACTAAAATGCTTTATTCAGAACACAAATAAATGGAACAAATTCTGAAAAGAAGAAAGGGTCTGAATGCAGCAAATGTACATGATCTTCCAGAGTTTCATTAGACAGTCCTCCATAAATAAGCTATTAATTGACAAACTGGTTGGGGAGAAACCCTTATTTGTATTCAATTTTTTTCTTTAGAATATAATCCTAAACTTAGTTTATTCATTAATTTTATTGAATTATATTCACTTCAATTAAAGTCTCAATAACCTGCCAAGGCATGATAGAAAATCTTTCAATTAAAAAGCAAGAAGCTTGCTCAACCAAAAACATTTTTGTTGAAAAGTGAGTTTTAAATATTCTTTATAAGGTCTTAAATTTTTTAAATTTTATTTTATAGTAGCAGTTTATTAACAAAGAAAGAAAACAAGAAAACCAAGCAGTATTAGATGTTTTTCCTAATGATTTCTCTCTAGAGTGATGCACTTTTTGTAGAAAGGATCACATTTCCTGCTCAGGAAAAAAAAGAATATTTTCTGCTCCTGCATCAGTACAGTGTTCCTTTGCAGCTGTTCCTGTTTCCCTGTGGGGAATGCAATAAGCTGCAATTAAATGCAGGTGCTTGGAAGTAGGAGTGCCCTTGCTCTGTTTAACAATCTGAGGCAACAAACATAAGAACCAGAGAGACAGGGATCTACCTTCTGTTTAATGGGGCATGAACACTTTCTTGTGGCACCGAGATAAGTGCCTACCTTTTGTTAGAAGTGTGTTTCTGGTTTTCCCTTGGTGAAAAGACAGAGGCCTTCCTCTTGTATATTAGTTCACTGCTAGGAGAGAAAAACTGAACAAGACCATATGCTGTGAGGGGAAAACAGCAGTTGCTAGGCAGAGGAAAATCTCCTGCCTATGCAGTGTAACACCACTCATTTGTGTTTCCTTTAAAGTAGGGAAGGAGGGAGAAATATCCTCTTTCATGGCTTTTTTTTTGTTTGGTTTTTTTTTGTTTGTTTGTTTGTTTTTTCTGCGTGTGACATAGTTGAGAGGGACAACATACAGGCATCACACTAGAATGCAGGATGCTTTTTGTTGGGGAGACACCTGGGTACAAATAACTGGAACAAAATATGGCCAGGAGTGGGGAGTGACTCACTCTGGGGTTCTGGGCTGTGAGCAGAGGCTCCTGTAAGAGCTGGGAGCCCCAGAACCTCAGAAAAGTGAGCTGCTGTTTGGAGTGAGGTGGGTGAGGGCAGCTACACTGACAACTGGACAGAGATGAAGTGGTTCTCCAAACTCAATCTCAGACAGATGTTCCAGTGAAGTCTCACAGCCTCTTGCCTTGCCCAAAGAGTTGGTTTTGTTCCTACAGAGTAGCTCCAGCCTGCCTTTTATCCACTGCTGCTGGGATTCACCGATAGTACAACAGAAGTGCAACATGTCACTTTAGGTTGGAACCTTTGTGATCTGCTCTCCCTTCAATAACCTTAATTTCTGACCCCAAATGCTGTAGGTTTGCCATGACCACAAGCTGCACATCCCTGCACTGCCATCCCTCTGGATTCCCCTCCCCAGTGCCCAGGTGGCACTGCCAGCAGTGTCACATATCTGTGAGCTGCAGCTGAGGTGCCCATGGCTGGTGCCAAGTCAAAAAAGCATCATCTGCTTCAGCATCCCTGATGCCCTTAGATTTCTGTCAAGCTTAGTTGCAGTACATTTATATGGAAGCTGGTGTGAGCTTATTTACCTTTTTATGTAATAATTGCATATGCTGCGATTGATTAAGAAAACATGCTTGTGGAAAAGCAGAATGTCTGCATTGAACTGTCTTCTGCCTGGAGGCTCTTTCCTCACCAAATGCTGGGAATGCTTTTTGGTAAAATGGTGTGTAGTACTGTGAAACTTGTAAAGCACAGTGGAAGCCAAGCTCCTATTTGCATGCAGCTGAAAGATTGCCTGTAACGAGACACCCTGATGCAGTTTTATAGGATAGAATTGCTAAGTAGGATATGAGCTATGCCTCAGTTTCAAAGGCAATTCCTTCTAGTCACTTGTGAGATTTACAGAGCAGATTTACTGTAGGTCTTCAAGCAAGTGTTGAAGCAAAATTTTAATTCCTGAAAAACAGAACTGAGAATGAAGCCTTTAAGGTCTTTCAGGCTTAGTATTTTTTATCCTTAAAAGTTCATGTTTTGGGAATGCTTTCAGACTTTGGAAAATAAATGGTGATAGTCTTTTGCTGTAGATGAGATTGTAAGTAATGTCTGTTGGCTCAAAATCAAATGCACACACGTTAGATGTTCAGCTGATGGTTGGTAGGTTATGAGCTTGGTGCCACTTGGGATTCAGTTGCCTAAATAGATAGAAGGCTTTGAGTATTCAAGAAATCACTGCAGAGCTGACAGATGAAACAAGGCACACATTTTGGAAAAGTAGGTGGAATGCTATTTGACAGTTAAAATGATGGTAAGCACCTAGGTTTGCACTGAATCCTACATATGACGTGTAACTCATTTTAAGATCCCTTATTTTATACAGGGGCAAATATCATGATGTCTGTTGCACCAAGCAGGTTTGCTGATTGCCAAAAAATTAGGTGAAGACAGCATGCCAATGAATTACTGTTTGGCACCAGCAGAATAAACTTGTGAGGAGTTTTTGTCCTAAGTCACATGTCTTGTTAAAATTCATTAAGCTAGATAATTTCAAACTAGTTGGGAGAATTTTCCAGGATGAAGTAGTGTAAAGTATTTCCATATTGAAATCATTAATTGTAGTGGTTTTGATAGCTGAAAAAAAAATTAGGTTGGTGTTTAAAGATATATAGCATTATCATTATTAATATTATTCTTTTTGTGATTGAAAAATAACGATATTATGGGTTTTACAAAGTTGTGTTCAGAAATATCCTTACTGATATTGACTGATTCAATTAATTCTTTGCTTTATGAACTGCAGTACAAACTCCAAATATCTTGTCATCCCAGCACAATTTGTGTCAAAACCTAGTTCACATAATCTGCATTTGAATCACAATAGGGTGATTTCAAGCAATGTCTGTGCAGGATCAGGAGCTGGATGATCCTTGTGGGTGCCTTCTAATTCAGGACACTATGATTGTAGGTTTTTCTTTTGTCTGGAAAATCTAAAGTGTAGTGAAGATTTCTTTCTGCATGATGTCTCTATCTTCACAAAAGTGTATTTTATAGGTGACATGATAAAGTAGGAATTGTTGTTTCTGCTACTAAGGTAATACAAATTTACAGGAGTATTTGCTAGAATATCCAGGTTCTACATAAAATTTAGCAAATTTCATTTGATTTTGCAAAGCAATGGTGTCATTTGGTGTTTCCTGTCTGGATTTAACAACAGCTCAAATCTAGAGAGAAATAAATTATGCTTCTAAGCATTGACTCTGGGCTTGACAGTGAACGGGCTTTTCTAAGGGTCAATGAATCCTTCTGCATAGTTTTCCTCATTAAGAAGAAAATTAAAATCTATCTTTGAAACTAATGAATGTAGGAGATGGAAAGGCAGATGTGTACCTTGGGAAGATGGGGACAAGGAAGCAACTGGAACAGCTGCATCTGTGCCAGGTAAGATGGATTCTCTGCAGACTGCTCAGAGGTGGAAAGTGTTTTAAGTATCTTGTTTTTGGAGAGGTATAAGAGGGATTTCCTCTCCTCCAATACACATCTGGCCAGAATTTACTCTCTTGCACTCAGCAATGCTGGCCAAGAGAACAGGTGTCAGGCACTTTAGGATCCTGTGACCTCAAGAGGAGGAAATCTCACAATGCACTCTACATGTTATTTCTGAGAAAAGCACTTATATACCTGTAAAAGTTGGCAGCTGAGTGGCTAGATATCTTTTTGTTCTTTTACAGGAGGTTTTATCCTCAGGATATGTGTATGGAGGTGTTTTTAACAAGCTAATTAAACAGCAGCATTTTCCTCTAAAGGAGATTATCTAATTGGCCACCTATTTAATGGTCTACTCTGATATTTAAACTAATTCATACCTATAACCATACATACAGTGGAAATAAGGCCTGCTGATAATGAGAGACTTGTGAGAGGGAGAGGCATACACGAATTGTTAGGTGCCTTTTTCTCCTCTTTATTTTGTTGCCTATGACTTCAAGTAACACATGAAATGCGAGAATAAAAATAGAACACAACATTAGTTTGGCAATTTCGAAGTGAAAAAGTAAAAAAAGTCTTTATTTGTATATACCAGCATACTTATGTTTCACTGCTGAGGGCGTCAGGAGTCTTTCTGTTGGTTCATTCCCCCCATACTATACCACATCTCCACACAGCCCCATTTACCCCTTCAGCTAAAATAAGGATTAAAACATGACTACAGCTGGAAAAGCTCCATTTTTTTTCATAGTACTTTTGAGTAAAACACATTTGCAGTATTCAAAGGGAGTATTTAAAAAAGTGAATACCAAGACAAAATGAAATAGTTTTCACGTAGGTTTCAAGTATGAAAAATTGATTGACTCCATGCCCCCAGCCTTCAGAGGTCAAAGTTATAAACCAAAATAACAGAACTCTTGAATAAGACTCCGGCAGAAAGTTGAAGAGACAAGAATGGCTGAATTAAATCTAGAGGTTATGTTCAGGGTTACAAGGCATTCACTGAGTGTTATCACCTTTATCATTAATGTTTCCAGGAGGAGGTCAGAGGGGATCTGTGGCCAGGAATTAAGGAACTCTCTCCTTTGGAGCACTGTGGAAAAAGATGTGCAGTGTGTGTCTGTCTTTCTCCCTTGCAGGACTCCTTCCCTTCAGATGCACAATCCATATTGTGCACTGAGGGATGAGCCCCAAACAGGCTCTTCTCCTGCTTCTCATCAGGCAAAGTTTTGCCTAATTTCAACTGCAGGCATTTGCTTCTTTTTGCTGGGAATAGGATGAAGAGGATTAAAGCCAGGTCATCAACAAAAAGACTATTTTTGGGACAGACAGTTGTTTGGACGGTGCAGCAGCCCTACAGCTGCAGATGGAGATTAAGTAGCAATTACTGTGCCAGAAAGAGGAGGAAAGGCTAAAAACACTTGTGGCAATGATGACTTAGGAAGAGCTGTCAGGCACAAAATTGGGAATTTACCTTTGCACGCACATAATTACACAAAAGATTTTTCCTGCACTGCATCTCAATGCCTCCCACATCACAGCATCTGCTCACTTGGACCTTACTGAGGTTCAGATTATGCCCTAACTTTTTACTGAAGCTTAAATTCTTTATTCTGCTGCCCACAGTACTTCTGGAATATCTACTGAGTATCTCTGATGAGTAACAAGCAAACACATAAAAGGTCTCCAGTTGACATGCAAATTTTGTGCTATGGTTCATTTATTTTTCCTTAAAATTTCTGTGTATTCATGGTGATTTTTTTTTAATATGGAAGTTGATGCAACAGCATCATGTAAAAAAAAAATTGAATCATTCTTTGTTCCATTCCCTTTTAATCAAAACTTTCCACAAATCACATATCACCCCCAGTGTGTCAGATATACTGAAAAGAAAAATAATAGTGTGATTATTTCAAAAGTGCAGATAAAATTGTACAAGAAGTGCCTCTGCAATCAATACACTGATTTTCCTGGTGAATAATGATGTATTTTCCAAAGCTTTAAAAGGCATTGTCAGAGAAAAAAAGTCATGCAGAAACATACAGCCCTACGTACATGTCCTTGTTTTTAGGTTGCATCTAGAATGGTGATGTTTTTGTATGTCTTTTGAGTTTGGCCATTACCTTCATATCTTACAAAAAATTCTGGAAAAGACAATACAAAAATGATAGAAATTGAAATTCTCTGAACCACTCCAGGATGAATTTTCCATTTTAAATTATGTCTTAAAACAGTCCAAATTCTTCCCAAGCATATCTCCATTGAAATATACTGATTTATGCCATAGATAAACGTGACTGCAGGTATCTAACCCCTGATAGGGAATCAGTAGAACTACTTTCAAAATCATGCTGCATAATGTACTGCTTTTGCCTTTAGGTTGGTGATTAAACCCTCAGTTCCTTTTCCCCTGCCTGATTCTGGGCTGCTGTGAGATTTCCTTTCCAGTGCTATAATTAGCTAAGGAGACATATTTGGAAAGAGTGTGTTCTAATTACACAGAATCAGATGAAGAGATCATGCAAGATCAGTGTGAGGACTTTCCAAGCTGAGCTTGTGCTTCTTGCTCCAGGTACAGAAGGAGTTTTTAATTCACTTTTGAAAAATGGTACCCCAGTACTGCAGGTGGCTTCATGTCAGCCTGACCCAGCTAGATTCTAGCAGAAGATCCAGAAGAACATGAAGAAGCTTTAGAAGCTATAGTTGTGACTGCAACTTTGGTCAGTTTTTCTACTTTGATCCCTGTGGAAAAGTGCTAGAAAATGTCTTGCCACTGGTTGGGTCCTGGCAGAACTCTCCCCACTGAAATACAAAAGAAAAAGGGTCTTCATGGGATCCTGCAGATTCCTGGTGGTGATTGCCTTTCTTAGTTTTAGTAATTCTTCACTTTTCTCTCCTTTCCTATCTTTCCTCCTTGCTCTCTTCTTTGATATTAAATAAAAGTGAATTATTGTTTTGGCTATCAATATTTGACCACACTTGTGTCTTAATCTCACTCTGGGTATATTGAAACTCTTCCCCAGCCCAGTGTCCAGTTTAGGACATTTTCCTGGATTGGGACAATCCACTCTTTTGTTGTGGTGACTGTGACAAACCTTTGTTCAGTCTGGTAGCTTTTGGCAAAATGATTGAGTGCTGAGAGCTTGTTGATAAATGCACATATGGGAGGATGGAAAGCAGTGAAAATCCAAACAATAAAATTGTGCTAGTACGTTTGTTTCCCATCATGAGGTAGTAGATGTTGAAAAACAAGAAGCTGCTGTCATGGTACTGCAGAAAGAAAAGCTTCAAAACATTTGTGTAGAATCAGAAAATATTGTGCTCTTTTCTCTTGCTAAGTAAAAAGAATATGCCCATTTCCAGGCCACGTAAAGTTGTATCCTTTCCAAAGGGGTACTTTAATAGAAAAACAAAAATGGATTAATCTATACTGTAATATGAGATATTAAGAAGCTGTACCTTAAATGGCAGAGGTTAATTGTGTTTATAATAACCCTGTTTTGTTTTGCTGTGATGTAGCATTCTAACTGGCTTCTGTTCTTAATCCTTTGGAGTGTTGAGGTAACAAATCATACAGCCCTGCAGGCCAGGGAATATGCAATGAAAATTCAGAGAGATCTGTTTACACATAGAACCCTGGAACAAAGAATTACCTAATTAGGTACCTTGCATTTCTGCTCTTGTAGTCCTTTATGCAGTCTTCAGAAATGCAACATGAGCTTTATACAATGACAGCAATAATAAAGTGGCACAAAAGGATCATTTGAGACATGTAAGGTGAACTGTGGAAGCTTTCTCTAGGCCTTTAGATATGCTAGCTGATGGATTGCCATTCAGGTAGAGGTGCTTCATTAGAAATTCTGTCTTCAAATCCTAAACACAAGGCACAAAGTAGCAACCTGATGGGTGAACTTTGTCCAGCTGCCTTCAACTAGCTGAACCTTGTGCTTCTTCATAACAATTGCATTGTTTATGACTTCCAGTTGGTGTGAGGAATTTCTTCAGGCACAGGAATGTATTGCCTTATCATCTTTAGTTTTAATGAGTTTGGTACTCATTGAAAAGTGACAGTGCAGGAGTTGACTGAGTTTTCTGCTTTCTGAGAGGCATATTTTCATTATCTCAGTGCTATGGGCAGGGTAGGTGTCACTGTTTTAAGCTGTTTTGATTCACAAGGCCTTTTGTACCGTGACGTTAATGATATTTTATAAAATGGAAATACATCACTTGCCACCTCACAAAACTGTGTTTGTTTCTCCCACAGTTACACTGAATTAATAGCTCAGTCAATCAGTCTGAAAAAGAAACCCAAGTCTGTCTTCCTTTGTCACATCCAAATAATTCATATCTAAAACTAGAAATTCTTTTTATAGGAGAATAAAAGATCTTGCACTTTCTCTGAGTATCATTACAATATTACTGCTCTCATAATTCCCATGAGTTGCTCACCATTACACCTAATTTTATTTGGTGATTTCTCCTGACCAACATAGTTTACATGCCCATTCAGTTTTTTCTCCCACAAAACTGTTACTCTTAACAAATTATTACTTCTGAGACTCATCCTTGTGGAAGCACTTGAAAAACTTTCAGTCCAGTGCAAAATACTGTTATTTTTCTTTCGTTGATGCTTCACAAAGTTTGAAATTCCTTACACCTTAACTCATCCTTTGTGTTGTAGGACAATATTGGACAGTTTATTTGGTTTCAATAAACTTCAACACAAATTTACCAAAATTCCATTAACTTTTATGTTTGCCTTTTACACACAGGTTTTGAGGTATAATGTTTTGCTCAATTGGGATAAAATTACTGCTCTTAAATTTGCTTGCTTAGGGTTGCTTTTTTCTTTTCATTCTTAAAGCAAAGTACAAGATCTACAGTTTTCCTGTTGTTTTATGTGATAGTTTTCCTGCTGCTTTATGATATAGCTCTCTTCTCAATATAATTTCCTTTAAGAACATTCCCTGTTCCTTCTTTGATCAGCTTTAATTTGGGGATTTTTTTCTCATCTCATGATATAGGTTCACTGTCAGGTGTTTAACCTGTCTGTCTTACCTTTGATCATCATCAATGTCCTTGCCTCTGTGTCAATTACAGAAAAGCATTTACTTGGTTTTGGGATCATGCCTGGTGTTATCTTTATTCTGCCATTCTTAGTGAGTGCCTCATGTTTGGATCATTTTTAAGTTTACTTATTAGGCTTCCCAATAACTCCAGCACCTTTGTAGAGAAAGTTCTGACACTTCTTAAGCAACTCCTACCCTGCTTCACAGAGGAGCAAGTAGAAGAACTCTTTCAGCATTTCTCTTTTGCCAGATTATGCTGCCTGCATAGGAACTGAAGTGTGGCAGAGGGGCAAGGAACAGCAGTGGGAACACTTGAAATAGAGACCTACAGTCATCACTGCACTTGCTAGATGCTGTTTGCTGGTACTAAATTCAATGCTCTAAGGAAAATAAGTGTGTTGTGAAATTAACCTACAGCAAGAAATCATTAATGTAATAGCAAAAAATATCTGAGAAAATCTTGTCCATGCATGCACACTCTTAGCAAGGGAAATGTTAAAAAATAATGTTTAAAGTCATCAGTAACAGAGTTAAAATTTAAACAACTCGCTGGAAAGAAAAAATTATGTAGAATCTATGCAAATCCCAATATCCTAAAGGACTCTCTCAAATATATGACAGAAAGGAAGAGCTTTTCAGTCTCTGTGAGGGTCAAAAAATGAAGATCATTTTGGAGGGTCATGTAAGATAATGAATTCTAATATTGAAGTTGTAGAATTAATTATTTGGAGACTATGTTCTGGGGGTAATCTGTTTTATTAATTCTACCAGCTTTCCTTCTTCTGTGTTTTATATAATTTACCTGTTCCCTGAAATGTAAATCTCTAAGAAGAGGAATACTTTGTTCACACCTTGGCAGCTGCAATAAAATTGTTGGTATAATGAAACTAACCCAGTGTAGCAATGATTCCATGATAAAGTAAATGAGGTGACATCATTAGTATGAAAACCTCTGTTCCTCAGCACACTTTCATACCAGCCACTGCAGGAGGATGTTTTGCACTTGTGTCCTTTTTCCATTGGGTGACTTTGGAGTGATCTTTACTTGATTTCTTTTGTGTTTAGTAAGGAAAAGCAAAGCTATAGCTCCAAAGAGTAGGAATGGCATTAAATAGCCATAGGCATGCCAATCCATATTAAGTATGTGCAAACTGAAAACAAATGTAAGAATAATTGGAAAAATATATAAAGAGAAAAGAAGTGGCATGTCCTCACTGCATTCCCCTATTTCTCAACTAGCCAGGAAGAGCAGGCTGAGCGTTATCCTAAACTTGTGCAATTTTGCAAATCCTTCATCCTGCTCAAACTCCTTTGGGCTCCCTTAACTCTGGACAGATGCATTTTTAAATCCTCTGTCTCCTTACCAGACTGCAGCCCTGATGGCTTTAAAGGTATAATATCATCTTCTGGTTGACAGAACATGATCTGATCCCAGATGTCCCATGACTCTCACTTTTCTGCTATTAAGTTCACATGGATGCTACCACCACTATACTTACTTTCCCTATAAATCCAACCAGCTGTCTGTCAATCTCAAATTTTAATGCATTTCTGTCTTTCTAGTATTTGCTGCATGCTACAAATGCTATCATTTTTCAGAAAGCTGCCAACAGTTCCAGTTCTGAGAGAGATGGAGAACTCAAATAACAGCAGTGTAAAGATAATATTCAAACATAACTTACTCCTTTTTTGATTACTGCTTGCAGTCACTTGGAAAGGAATAAAATTTAAAGCATATAGAATCACACTGCTACAATTAGATATTGTTAAGATATTAATAAAAATAATTTTTAAAAAATGTTGTATAGACATTTTTGAAAAAAACATTTGGTATGTAAATTTCTAGAAATTCTAAGAAATCTGGGAATCATAAAGTAAGAGAGTTTATTTTATAAAGAATATGTTAGTATTGTCTCTCCTACCCGGAAAAAAAAAAAAATCAGGTAAATTTTAAAATATTAAAACAATATTATCTGCTGCCCAAGAACCTTTATAGATGCTCCAGAAGCTATTTATACAAGGGAACTGTCAGTGCAGGTTTGAGCAAATTTTGCATTGTGGGTTCAACAGTACTGATGCAGTGTTTTAATTTGCCTTGAAAGAACTATTTGTCAGCAATTATTTCTAAAGATTTTTTTTTTTAACCTTCTCCCTATACAGTTCTTTACTTTCTTTTCCCTCTCCTCCTTATCACCTGTCTTCCAAAACTGAGTAATATCTTATCTGCAGCAATAATAGAGCTCTTTTAATTAAAGAAATGGATCCAAATACACTGAGCTGGCATGGGTCTGGGGAGGTATCTCCTGTGCAGACATACCCACTTGGTGTGTGTGTTTGTGTGCATGTGAGTGACATGACTGGAACAGAGCAGTAGCTTCAAGCACAGGCCAGTCTGGCAAACCAGCCATGGGGTGGGGTAGAGTTTTTTCTCTCAAACTGGGAAAAAATTAGAAACTAGACCTTCATTTTCCCTTGCCTAAGTGTCTCTTGTTTTGTTGAAATAGGAGAGTCCATGGATATCTTGCCAGGTCTTACATATTTCCACTAAATAGCTATCCATGGACTTCTGTTTGCTAATTAAATTTGCAGGCCTCTATCATTCATCTCATGTTTTGAGGTCTTCATCGCCCTTTTGCTTGGCATCAGAGCCAGACACCTGGGAGAAGATAAGATATAGAATTGGTTCATATTGAAAAGCTGGCCATGTTGCTGATGTGATCTTATCAGGCAGTATTGACTGAGCACTTAGAAAGCAAAATTGCTGGCAGCTTCTGCACAGTTAACATACTTTTATGTAGAAACTTATTGCTGGGCTGGAATATCCAAGGTATATTTTGAAAAGGTGCTTCAGAAAACTGGGTAACAACATTTCTCCCAAGCAAATGAGTCCTTTGAATACCTCAGTGACTTTGACTGACAGTTTTGCTCTGACAACTCATGAAGAAATTGTTGTACCATAATGTAATGGGCATGCATCTCTTTTTTTTCTTGCACTGAAGTTTGAGTTCATATGTTGGGATAGTATTCAGACAGTATTCAGCTCTGTAGCACTGCTATGTCTTTTGATATAAAAATAGGAAGTGTGATATATAATAAGCTAGTTTCTTGTAGGGAAATAGTGTTATATTTTTGCTCTTAAAAACCTCTTAAAAGTTTTTTATATCTTTTGTACTGCAACATTTTCAGCATATGGCAAAATTATTACTCTGCAGTAAAGAACAAAGCTAAATTGTTGTCAGTAATTTGTGCATTGCTTTGGTAGATGTCCAGTTTTCCATCTTTAGCCAAAGGTAAACATCATTATACTTCAACCCATCTTTCAGAACCAGTATCAATAAATCCATAATAAATAATAAGTCCCATACTTAGAGCTGATTTTACCCTACCTTCAAAGCAGAGGGCAGATAAAATTACAGGGCTCAAAACATTAGTGAGTGCAGTTATGAATGCTGAAGCACCATTCCAAATGTTTGCATGTGTATATCAGGCACGGAAAGTTGGCCCTCACTGAGCTAAATGTGTACTCAACAGAAATAACATATTTTTTAATGCTCTGTTATGGTGGTGCCTTGAGATTTGTTTGGGATGGGGTGTGCTGGGGGAGAGCCAGGAGTTTTTTCTGCCCCCTTGTCAAGTTGAAGACTGTCAAGGAGCGAGGTCTCAATCGGCAATATGGAAAGTGTGGAGAATGCACATGCCAACAAGAAATATCAAAAGGCTGCATGCTGTTCTCTGATCTTGACTTCACAAGACAGCTGGGAAAGCACTTTTTTCACTTTAGTTTTACTCAGTCAGAAAGTATTTGCCAGTGTGGCAGTACAGTACAGGGAAAGGACCTTATTAATTCAGGCATCTAGTTTAAAGAGAGGTAGACTCTAATATGTGTGTGATATAATGACCACTCGCACTGCTCCTGAAGTGTTACCCTTGAGCAACAGAAATTAAAATTCATCAGTGCAGAAGAAAGTGTGTCACAATGGAAATCAGATATCTGAACGTGGTGGGATAGTGAGACCAGTTTGGAAAAGACTTCTATTTCATTATTTCTCTGCCTTCATAATTCTCTTACATCTTTTATGAGGGCTCATAAATGAATTCAGAAATAGATTTTGAGACAGACAGACTGTCATCCTCCCTCCACCTCAATCTTGCAAACCACAGGCTGTCTGAGAGTTGGACTGCTTTTTTACTTGAGGAGATAGAAATTGATAAGATTTAGATCAACCCAAAGAATAAGGAGAGTATCTGGAGGGGGAACACTTAAATTCTCAAAGGGCCACTTACTGCCAGCATGAATCCAAGAATTTTTTTTTTTTTTATGCTTAGAGCAGGCTGGTAATGTATTATATTTCCATAGTGCTTGAATAAGTGGGAAAGGAATTGATTGCACAATTTTTACTTCTCTATTTGCTTAAAACAGAACATTTTCAAGTAAATTATTCTCTGAACCATTTATTTGTATACATCTGTGGGTACATAACTGCATTTCAGCTTCAGGAAGTACCAGAGAGGGTAAGTAATGTGCTCTGTAGCGAAGCTGGCAAATGTTAAGCATCCCTTTAGCTATATTATGGCTTGGCTTGTATGTCTGCAGTCAGGACTGTGAAGCAGCAGCTGTGCAGCTGCTTCTTCTTAACATCTACAGAAAGTTTGTGCTGGGTGGAATGGGTGCCTGATCTTTTGACTCCAGTGTGATAGGTAAGATAAAGAAATTCCTCTAACTGCTGTGTTTTGCTGCTTGGATCCTACTCTCTGTCTTCTTGCATTAAAAATTTGTTCCTGGTGCCTGGCTGGCAGCTGAAGGTGAGAGCAGGTGAGCAGCGCCGCAGGGCAGAGCAGCTGCTGTGGTCACCGTGCTGCCGGGGTCAGGGCCAGCCTGCCCCTGGGCTGGGGCCAGGAATGATGCTACAGCCTGCTCCCTGAACTTCTGGGGGTGCCTGGGAATCCACACCAGCACCAGGGGTCAAGCTGTGCTCAAATTTGTGTAACCACAGCAAGCACCCTCGTCTTTGAGGGAATTGCGGTGTACGCAGCGTTGCGCTGTGCCTCGTGTTCATCTGGGAAAAAACACCACCTGATCTCTCATTTTATGTTACACAGTTCAGTAGTGCCACCATTAAACATCACAGAATCGAACATGAGATTGATAAAATCTTTGCATATTTGCTCATCAATTATTTTGGTTGCAGCGTCACAGTTTGAGCCAAAATACTCTGTTTTCCTTGAAAGGAAGATATCTCTGCACCCAAAATTCTGCTATAAAACTGAGTTGGACTGGTTTGGTTAAGACTTGATATTTCAGCTTTCAAATGGGGAAGCATCCCTGGTGGTTCTTTGAAACCTCTGCCTACTTTGAAATTATTTTTACTATGCAAGAGTTCTGATTTAAAGAGAGAAAGAATAATGCTTCAGGTATTTATTTTGATGCTAATTATCTGGTTCTGATATGGGCTTGCTGTTAATTTCATGGTATTTCTCTGGCAGGAGCTGCCTTAATGAATGCCTGCTCTGTTTTTGGTGGTCTCTAGCAGCTGTCAGCAAGGAATGGATGCACCTTCCCTGCCCTGGCTGGGAGGTGTGCATGTGAGTCTGCATTCTCTGTGTGTTAAACAGTCTTTCCTGGGAGTGTTGAAATGTGTTGTGAATGGCTGGTAGAATTCCTATTGATAATTTCCCTAAAAAATTAATTAGATTTTATCTTGTGCTCCACAACCATTCAGCAGGCCACTGCTCAAAGCTCCACTGATGATGCAGAAGTCAGTATTTATAATTCCTGCTCTGAGTAGAGATAGGAGAGAGCAGCTGATCCACACATATGCATATCCAGGGCAGATAAGAATAATATTCTGTTCCAACAGGCCAACTTCATATCGATGATGAACAGTGTAACAACAGCTCTGTCCCTCTCTGCTCCCAGGATATGTGAGGGAAAAACATCACTGATTCTTATCTGCAGTTTAAAGAAATGTGCAATCTGGAGAGGGGCATGATAACCTGTTTCTAACTTTATTTTATAGTGTCAGTTTAGTCCTTCTACTTTGTACCTGTTTTTTAGTTATATTTTAAAAATTGACTTCAGTGCTTTATATTTATTCTTTGCTTCTGCATAATATTAGAACAGTTAGAGATGTTCAGTGCTTCCATTCCTGCAGCAGTTCAGAGATCTTAGCACAATACTTGCATTTTTTTATTTGGGAGTGAGGCTTTTTTGTAGGTTTTGAGGTTTTTTGTTCCCCATTGCATTCCTAGGGAGAAAGGCAGGTAGAAAATACTTCCTTGTGCATTCACCTAAACCTATAATCATGCCTCAATTTTGGCATCTGTTTCAGTGATGACTGCTAGGATTGGCATTTTTCCAGGTTCAGGTAAAGATCCTTTTGTGAACTTCAGTCACATAGTGCAATTTTATCTGGTTTATTTTAAATTAACATAATTTCCTTTATGGATACAGTTTTCTGGAAGGAGGACTGGGAGTTTTTTGGCTTTAATATTTGAAACAGCTGTTCTTTTTTATTACTTTTATGTATGAGTATATTTAAAGTTCTTTATTTGAAAGATTTATAAGTATCTAGAATGAACTTTAAAAATAATATTAAGCAAATATGAAATTAAAAAAGCACTAGTAATTAGTTGTAGAGCTATTTGTCTATTTTTAAAATTTCTCTTAAAACTTGAGTAACTTTTTCCAAACACAGTGGCCACTTTTTGAGTTTTTGGTGGGTTTTTATTGTTTTCTTTTTTGTTTGTTTGTTTGTTTTAGGGGAGGGCTTTTTTTTTTTTGTTTTGTTTCAGTTTTGGTTTTGGTTTTTTGATTTTTTTTGTACGTAATTGTGTGTGGACATACATGCTCTGCTTCTTCACCATTGTAACAGTCTTAAGGAGTGTTAAGGAAACTGTTGAGGCTTTGCAGAGGAGTAAAAGGGATATTAGGGCTTGGTAGAAAAAATGTGTGGGGATTTCCTTATTTTCCTACTAGACCTAGATCTGTGAGTTAGAAATTAACACTTTTCCATAGATTATAGTATGTCATGGTATGTGTAAATTATAGCAGTCATACAAAAGACTGCTTGTTTCAGCATTATCTAACACATTCTTTAAGATACATAAATAAATTATTAAAAAAAAAGGGATTTTAAGTCTCTTGCAAAAAAAAGAGAGAATATCTTGCTTTTGCATTAAAAAAACCTTAACATTTCTGTGCACCTAAAGTGATTTTGCATAGATGAATGATAGAGATGTAATTGAATAACCACTTCACTCTTAGATTCCTCAAGCAGCTTGTAATCTGCCCAAAAGTCGACTCAATAACATTTACTTTTTTCACACAGCCTTTGGCATCTTTTGAATGGACACAAGCACACAAAAGGGTGGGGTTTTGAGGGTTTTCTTGTTTGTTTGTTTGTTTTTTTAGCAGTCAGCTCTTTAAATAAGTGTTTTCTTCTCTCTCTTAATTATGTACTATTCTGCCTAATAATATAAGCTTTGGACAACTACTTACTAAAGTTCTGTGTCAATATTCTGAAAAAGTAGATGAAAACATAAAAAAATAAAGATAATATGACTATATGACAAGAATTTTATGAGTAATAACTCTATCTTTGAGGCGAGTGTGCTTTTACATGAAGGTATTTTAGTGTAAAACACTACTTTTATTAATGTGAGGCTATACTTAAACCACTTAAACCACAACTCAGCTACACATATATAGACTATTCTATATATGACTATTCTATATATTCTTACTATTTTCATGCATCTATAAAGCTTGATATTCTCGTCTTAGTAAAGTAAGTGATAAACTTGTACATTTTTATTTTTCCAGTGGAAGAAATTTCTCACAAATCTGTAACATTTCAAGCCAGAACACCCAAAATGACAGAAAAAACTGAGTGTAATAGGCATTGTAGGGCATGTTCACTTATGGAAATAATGGCACTTACTACTCTGAGTGTTTAAAGAAATCTCCTAATAGGAAAGCATTTAAATGTACCCCTAAATTTGTTATACGTTTTCCCCATTTATTTTCTGCTGTAGTCCAAGACAGGATACAAATTGAGAAGTGCCCTATCAAGTGAGTCCTCTCTTGCCACTCTTTATCTTTCAGAGGCAAAATACTTATCAGGGAGAAGATCTTTAGAAGCAGCCATAGACCATTAGCTCTAGATATATGTATATCCTTCAACTTCACCCCATGCAGGCTTTGTAGTTAATGACATTCTAGATATGCATCTCTCAGTTCTGTGCTTTAATTAATGATCATTTTTGCCATTATCAAGTCAGTTCTTTGTGAGTATATGTGGGGCCTTTGCCACCTATCATCAGTCAAATGTTCTGTGTATGTTTTTGCTCACACTTGCAAGGTGACAGTATTTAATGCAACCCTTAATAACTTCCTACCTTGTCTAAATAATTAATAGATCATCACATTTAAGAGTCTGCCTAAACACAAGGTTTTGTACAAGTCTTTATGTGGCCAAAAATACAGCTCCCATCTGGAATAAAAGGCCCCTGTATGTCACTCATCACAACAGGGCAAAAATGCTTACCATCTATTAAACTGATCAGCTGTTACATCAGAACTGCTGTTTAGGACCATTTTGTGCTGAATATAGCAAGATTTGTGATGAAAGTACACAAAAGTCCCTGCATGTTTGATTTATTTTTGTACTTTTTCAATTTTCTACCTTCCTCTTTCAACCTGACTTGCTGACACTCTTATGGTCATAGTCACTGCTCTCAAAACATTTTGAAACCTGAAATGAGACAGAATACATACCAGTTCATTTTCTATCTTCTCTTCTCTTGGTGATGTACATTAGTTAAAAAAATAGTAAATTACTCTGTTACCTGTTTCTTTTTGAAAACAACTTGTCAGCTTTTTTTTGTGTCTCTGTGTGACAGAGAAGGGAAAAGGAATATTTTAATTGTTCTGTAAAAAAAAACTTCCTTTTTTATTAGCATTGGAATTAAGTGTAGAAATAGTGCAAGATTAATGAAAAACATATTAAGAAAATGGGATTTACGTGGAACGGTTTCTCAAGACAATGTTTGAATGCTTTAATTGCAAAGTGAAAACATTTTCACAAAAGTTAATGCTAAAGTGAAAGTGATTTCTGAAATAAAACATCTACTCACCACATGCTGAAACACAGAGAGGAACTCAAAATTGTAGCAAGAGAAGGATAGTTTACACTCTGAAGGATTATGGAGATGGATTTACCTACTTCATTAAAGTAGATTAAGCTTTTATTTACTGAATTGAGCATGAGATCAAGGCCTGAACACCTGTACTGTCAGGTGAAGTTTAAAACTGCAATAAAAACATAAGCATATTTAGTAATGGAATAGAACCAAAGCATTGCAAACGTCTATGAAACATTAGAGCAATGACAAATGTGTTGTTATACACCTTTAGAATGGGATTAATCTTGCACATAAATGGACCATATGGTGCAAAGTGAGAAGTACATGGGGGTCCTTTTGCATATAGAAATTAGATATATGTACATAGACACACATAACAGCCAAAATATGTTGATATATAAATGTATATATTTTATTAAAAACATGTTTTGAATAATAATATTCTCACAGGAAAAGAAAGTAATAAATTCTGTTTCTGTTACTTGAATAGAAAGCATTATATGGTAAAATCTGCTGCTAAAATAAGCTTGTTAATGAACATGTGTATCAATTATGTAACTTCTGCACTCATTACAGTTTTGAAGATTTAGCCTTCAAAACAAAATGTGTTTGATTTTATGTGCATTAATAACCTTCCAAGTGACAGGTAAGCATGAATGTAAATGAAACTGAACATTTTTTTAAACATATATTTTTAGATCAAAAGCTACCAGAGATGATAAACATTTGCTCATCAAATGCAGCATAGATGTCTCTGTGGTTTACACCAGTGATTCAAATTGTAAATGAAACTGCTCTTGCAAGGAGTTAAAGGACACAATCCTGGGTCCTTTGGGGTTTAGATGATGGATCTGTCTTTTTGAAAAGGTTTCAAGTTCTTAGGCAGCACAGGGAGCTGGGTTTGTATCTCTCAGCAGACAGATCTTGGTTAGTCCATTACAATCACTAAACAGCTCTCTGCACTGTATAGAAGTGCTATTTAAAAGAATTTCAGAAAACTTCTTAGTGCAATTTCTCCTGCAACTTAACAGCTTAAGGAAGGTTTTTTCTGTGTGTACTGGTCCTGAATATTTGTTTAACAATTTTCTTTCCATCCCAGTCCTACAGGCAGGACTGGCAAAAAGTGTGTTTCTGTTTCTGGTACCTCTGTAATGAAGGAAATGT
Organism: Alethe diademata; assembly: GCA_025584955.1. Classification (NCBI taxonomy): domain Eukaryota; kingdom Metazoa; phylum Chordata; class Aves; order Passeriformes; family Muscicapidae; genus Alethe; species Alethe diademata. Next base: position 7,964,355 of record JANRMJ010000088.1, read on the forward strand.
GTTGTTCCCAAGGCAATAATCTGCCTTGTTTTGTTTTACTGTTTTAGATAATCAAATATTGGTGAAAGACATTCAATAAAGTCATTTGTGATCAGTCTTCCAGTCATAGAAAAGCACAGGGAAAGGTTTCTCTACTGAGCTTGATCTAGAAAATTCAATTTAGTGCCCATTGCTTTGTTGCTAGTGTTATCATCATGTACGTTGTTTAGCACAGGGCCAGAAAAAAACAGGGTTTGATATCCAGTTAGTGTGACCTGGGTGAGTGAGGTGCTATCATTTGTTAAAGTTGGCTCAGTTCACAACAGAGCAAGGGCCTGTACCTTATTTTTCACAACACAAGGCAACTGAAGCTTAAGTGCTGCTTTTGGTATTAAAAAAAAAAAAAAATCAAAATACTATTATAATTGCAACCTCTGAACCCGAGTCCTAGCCTGTAATGACTGAGTTAAAAGAAAATTACTCACAAATGAGTACTGGGGTTTGCTGCAAAGAGTACCATCTTTGCTGTTAATGACCAGCATAGGAATTATTTCATTGTAATATCCAGAAGCTGCTAAAACCCAAATCCATTGAGATTCACAATTATCATTAATGGAATAAAATATTTTCAGGATGGTGGAAAATAACCAGGATTTAATAAAATATTAATGGACAGAAACTCTGGATTAAATATTCATCTTTGTGCCTTTGGAGGTTATATTCTATGGCTCCCCTACAGCCCATCAGTAAATAATGATCTAGTGGCAAAACCTTCTGGGACATAGTATAGCTAAGTACAGAATTGCTGTGTAAAGTTAAATCATAGCATTTACATATTTTCCACTTTGTAGAGTAATTACATTGTTTACATGGAAAAAAAAGTCAAGTCAGTACTGATAGTCAACTAAATTGCATCAGTAGAGGTAAATTACCCAAGCTGAGCTGGAGGCATTTTCAGCATGTGGTTCCATCAATACAAATGAGATCAGGCTGTACAGCTCCTTGGCACTCTGGTTTGTGGAACACCACTGGCCAGCATCTCTATCAAAGGGAGCTCTGCATCTTAAAGTAGAAGAAAGAGGCTTCTGTGCATGTCCTGTCCTGGTAATCATAATAGAAACACCTTAGTATTGCTAAGTTGTGAAGGGGCAACTGAATTTCCCCTGAAAATAAAGATGCAGGCATTTCACTGTCCTGCAGACCTGGTGGAAATTGTGGTGTTGAAATTGGTTAGTAATGTGAAATTAGGGCTTTGATAGTCCCTTTTTTTTAATTAAAAAGGATGTTGATTTAAAATTGGCCTTTCATTTAATAAGAAAACATTCATATTGACATTACAGCATCTTATGAGTGTTGCACTTGAGCCAAAGACTTTGAAACGTGTGGAGAACACGGATAAGTAGCAATTTAAATATGGCTTTTAACACGAACTGCAGCCTTGGGGAAAATGTAGGCAGCTGGACCACAACTCACAAGTTATTCTTCCATCTGATTACTACCTACCTGTTTTGTCAGAAAAAAAATTACCAAAGTGAACACTGCACCAAGACATTTCTTGGTGTCAAAGATTATGTCTTGGTGTCTTTGATGTCAAAGATTAAGTGATTCATTGTGTTTAAAAGTAAAAAAGCCTAGTGACCTGGATGACTTTAGAAATTAAAGCAGTTTTTTATTCAGCCCCAAGTATGGACTATAAAGCATGTGAAGTTATTTAATTTGAAAAGTAGTTAAATTTCTGCCATTTCTGATTTTTTGCATGGATAGTATTGACTGTAACTGCTTGCTAATGTGATTTGGAATAGGGAGGATTCCAGCTCCTCAAAACTAAAAATGCTGTATCTTTCCAAACCATAGCAGTTCATGAAAGCCAAGCGCTCACAGAGGCTTAAGACATACACATGGTTTCCAGTAGGATTCTGGAATACTTGAGAAAAGTGGGCAAATAGGAAAAAAATGCTTTTCTCCTTTGACTTGCAAACGCACCAAATCACCATTTCATTTTCTTGCATGAATCTCAATAGCATGTAAATTGTAAATGACAAGTATCTGAGAGAGATCTGAATGGATGGATGTCTGCTGTTTGTTTTGTTTATATTCTGGCTTGGGATTTCATGAGAG
>JANRMJ010000088.1:7966551-7988474 GCA_025584955.1 Alethe diademata
TTATGTAATAGAGATACATCCCTGTCACACAGGTCCTTCTAACAAGATCTGATAGCTCTGAGATGGTTCTGAGCTAAACCTGGATGCTGCTGTGGGTAGGTAGTGCATTATGAAGGCATCCAGATCTCTGGATGACTGAGACAGAGTTTCTTTCCTAATGGATGGTTGATGGTGATGGCAGCTATAGTAATTAGAGAAATTTTGGATATGAGTGAAGAATCTTAAAAGTGGGAGATATACATCTTCACATCTTATTTATGCAGAATTTTTTTTTAATGAGTATAAGCAGGTGTTGCAACTTTACAGGCTGTATTGTATGTCTGAATAATAAAAGTGTGACTTTAAATATATTTTTATTTCTGGGTAGTAAATAATATCTCTGCATTATGAACTGCATCTGTACACAGTATATGAGAATTTGTAGTCACAGTATTCTCACTGCTCACAAGGAAGTATATACAACAAAAGATTTTATTGATTTTCATAATACTTGAACTAAGTATTAAATGAGTATAAACATAATATGTATACAAATATGTACAGATCTATGTATGTGGTTTGATTGATTAAATTCTACACCTGTACATATGGAGGAAATAAACACCAAGGCCATAACTCTACAGAACTGTTGCAAATGTGAAACTAAATTTATTTAACTGGTCAGACTGTGAGACTGTTGGAGCAAGAGGAGGTTAATGAAGTTGCTACACTGACTTATATGCAGTTCAATACTATCTGACTAAGTTAATGGAGGAAATGTGTGCTATAATTCATACCTAAAGGTAAAGGTACCACTAGCACATGTGCCTGCATTTTGTTTCTGCATTGTCAGTATAAAATTCTTATATAAAATCTTTGCAGTGATTTCATTTCTTTCCAGGAAACTGCCCTGGTTTTAGTTTGCTGCTGGCTTGGCTCCTGTTACAGTGTGAGGTTACACTGAGGAAAATGAATTGCTCGGTTAAGTAGCTGTGAAACATAAATACATTGAGTTTTTAACTGCTTCTTTTCTTTATATCCTTACTTGTGCCCCTGGATGTATGTATAATTATGATTTCACAGGATGACAGAATATACTTACTCCGATTTCTCAGAAAACTGTATTTTTACTGCTTACACAGCTATATGTTTTTTCTAAACCTCTTGATGAAAAGTTATTGTGGTTACTTTGCCTGGTGTTGAGAAGACCTTCCTTGAAGAATTTGCTAGCCAGGTTTTAGGAAGTTACTGTGTTATATTTAGGAATACGGTATTATAGTTGCTGTTGACCAAGATTTATGTAAACAAATATGTAGCGAGTAAATTGTGAGTAGACTTTTATTTTTCTCTTTAATCAGTTTGTTTGATGGATTTTGAATTATTTACTCCAAAATGTAATAACATCTTCTGGACTGAGATATTTGTTGTTTTTAATAGCCATTTATCAATCCTACTATCAGTTTAATTTTGACAAGCGTAAAGTTTTGTGTAGGTGAAGAAGTCCACAGGACATCACTGGCCTCAAAAACTCGGGAAAGTGTCTATTCCCTTGTTGTGAAAATTGTCTTTTTGAAGCAATTGGAATTGTTTGGTATCCTTATAGCACTCTAGTGAGAGTGCTCGGACAAAACCATGTTCACCATATTTTTTTAATGATATTGGCTAAATAGGTCTACCAAGTTCCCAGACAAAGCAAAACAATTTGTTAACATAATACAAATTTTTTTTTTATTTATATATTTAGGAATTGACATTCTGAAGGACTGCCAACATATCCAATATCTGAAATATGTTTTTCTTGATTTTTTTCCATTGTACACCATTTTGATGCTAAGAATGTGAAGACTTTAAGTATTCAGCTTTTAAATGGCTGCAATTTTCATTTGCTACCCAGCAGAATAACCTTATCTACAGCTTTATCTCTGTTAGTTTCAGTCCAATTAATCTTCATCAATATTGCCATCCTTCACATCATCCTCTGGAAAACTTAAAAGGAAAATAGCTTAATTAGGAACAGCAATGGCATTTCACTTTCAGAGAGCTGGAATGTTCAACATGCTGCGTTGAAAAAACATTCTCCCTTTAGAATAATTTACATGTCAGACACTAAATAAATATGCATTCAATGGAAAGGATTTGTGTAACCAGTGTACACAGAGTAGGTTTTCTTGTGCTCAGTAATTTTAAAAAATTCATTAGAAACAATTAATATTCTTCTACTGTTACACGAGCAAGTCTACATCTTGTGGCATGAACTGTAGGGGTGATAGAAATTTTAAAATAGAATTAAATTTGATTAGATGCTTATACTCTCATATTTCCATTTTTGTACTTCATATTGTGTTCCCACTGTTATAATAACTGTTACTTGGATTTTTAATTGAAAGATGAAACATTTCTTCCTGATCTTGATTGAGACCTGTGTGATTGTGAATACTCTACTTATTTGGCACTTAGTAATTCAAAGATGGAAAAGACAATGTGTTTTGTAATGCTGAAGGAACATACAAGTTGTTTACAATAGGGAATGCATATTGCACTTAATTCCTAGCAAATAATAAATACAAATGTTCTCAGAAGTAGGTTTATGCAGAGATATTAGATGAGTGTTCTGAAGGATAATTTGTAAAAATGGCAAGTGATTAGTGATCTTGACATTACATTTTATAAAACTGATTATTCTGGAGATTCTCACTGCTCTAAAACTAATCCAAAAGAATAGTAGGGGCTAAGCAAAAAGTCTGTTTTTTTCTAGAGATTTGTCCAAATGACTGTCAAGAAGGTTTCTGACCAGAAAATGACTCTCAAGCTCCTGATAATCTGATTTGTTAAACTCTGGAATCCTTTTATCAAAAGCAAAAATATTATGGCCAGTCTCCTCCAATAGTCTCTGCATTCCTAGCAGTATTTTCTGTATCATCTGATTTTTTTTAAAAACACACTGTTAATGCAAGTCAGATCTGAGGAAGGTTTGCTGTAAATTGTAAATCTGTATGATCTGAATTATTTCAGCTGCTGGATTGATGATGACTTTGGAGCTTCACATCAAAGATTCTGTTGGCCCCATCATTTCTCCTTTACAGAGAGGGCAGGACCATCACATCTCCAACATGACCAGCAGAGAATGAAGCCTGTTTCCTCCTTTTGGCCCTGGCTGCCACAAGCTGGATGGATTGATAATTGGTCTAATAATGTGAGCTATGAAACATCCAGTCCAAAAATAAGAATCACATGGGTAATGTTCTTTTCTTTTGTGGTAGTTTAGTTGCATATTTTGAGGAGGAAATACAATTTCTCATTTCAACCTGGCCTTGTGAAAGATGTCCCTGCCCATGGCTGGGCATGGGAAATAGATGGTCTTTAAGGTCTCTTCCAACCCAAGCCATTCTGTGATTTTATTATTCAGCATAGAGGGATAAGAAGAGGAGTTTTCAGGGCGTTCTGTTTTCCAAGAGTAGAGGAAATGAGTTGTGGTGATTACTGATGTGCCTTGGCTGGTCACAGGTGTCAGAGCCAGAGAAGGGATGCAGGAGTAACACAGAAACACACCAGGAACTGGTCCCAGCTTGGTAGTGATTCAAAGAATAACTGATACAAGCAGTGTGATAGAAAACACCACTTTCCTTTGTTGCTGCTTGCAACTTCTGAAATATTTTCTTTGTTGAACAACACCCATTATCTGAGATTACTCCTGCTACTTTCAGCACTTTTATGCTGCAAACTGCACAGCAAGTAAAGGTCAAATATAATTAGCTGGGGAAAGTTATGTTTGTTTTCATCCTCACCAGAGCTTTTTTAAACTTGTAATTATGAACAGAGAATAGGCAATGTTACAGAATGCATCACCAATGAAAATTTGATACATAGTGTAAACAGGCTTTTACTCTGTAGTAGCAAATTTAGTTTCTTTCACTCTGTCAAAGTTTCATTCATAACTAGTCCAGAAATAAACTGACTTCACAATGAGAGAAAACTCAAGCTTAATTGAAAACCCCCAAAAAACAAATCTAAAACAATTGTACATTTAAGCTTTACAAGAGAAAGGAGCTCAAAAATGTATGGAAAGCTTGAGAGAGAGGGGAAGTGCACTGAGTGTCATGACTAATGATACAGAAACCTTCAAATGCCATGAACTGTCAGGAATGAAAAAAGAACAGTCGGGGTTGTATGCTTATTTAATCTTCCTTCTCCATCGTCTCCACCTGGAGGTCTTGGATATTTTTCCTCCTTCATATTTTGCTGCTGTATGGCTATTTTATTGGAAGCAGAAGTCCAAGAGACCACCAATCCAAATGCCATCATCACTTTTCAAATTACCTCTCTGGTCCATGTTCAGCTCACTAGCAAGTACAAATGTGTAGTTCTTGAATCTAATGAGAACAGGGGAATTACAGCAATAAAATCAGTTAGGGCAAGGTAATAAATAAGTTTCCCATTTCTATTGCTTATTTCAGTCATGATGGTTAGTAGCAGTTGTGTGCATTTCACAATACACTCTGAAGAAATGGTATGTGTAAACAAAATTTCCTAGCAATGTGCATCTATAATTCAGATGATAGGATTCAAAATAAGCAGCCTGGATTTTAATCTCTCTGTGTTTGAATAGAGATCTGTGAGCATTCAGTATGGATGTAATAACTTGACAGCTTAATGTGCAGAATTCAAATTCTTATTTGCAACTTCAAATACTATTTGGTGGTGTTTTGGGCTGGGGAGTGGGGGCATGGGATTTTTTTTTTTTTCATTTTGGAAATGTGGTGCAAGGCATTAGGAAAAAAAAATGTGAAATGGCAGCATCAATAACAGGGATGTGTATTAGGACTGTGGAAGTATTTGTAGTTTAGGATAAAACCTGGAATTGATGAAATTTAAAAATAGTGATCAGTTTTACTTTACCTCACAGAAGCCAAATACAAAAGGAACTAACTTCTCAAACTCTGAAAACTACTTGGTTTCAGCTGAATTTGATCAAAGAGGTTTATATTTTATTGAAAATGGGAACAAAAGAAACCAACAAAACATCAGTTCCTTCTTGAACTTAGATTTAAATTTTTAAAAAGAGCATGCAAACATGTTCTTCATTAAGTATATTAAATCCTTTTTTTCAAAACAAGAATGCATGCTCACCTTTTTAAAAATAACGCAGTAGTCTTTGACTTTTTTAAAATAACGTTTAACATAATAGTAAGCCCAGTTTCTCACCAAGTTTTTATCATTTCACTGCCACCAGTCACAAGTTAGTGCTGCATCCATTACAGTTGTTTCAGAATATGTTAAAGTGGTGAAGGTGAAATGTAATTAACAGTATGTATCACATAAATGTTTCAATCAATTTAAATTAGTCACTAGGTGGCCATGTATCACAGATGGAAGTGTATTATTTAACAAGAAGAAAATCCTTATTAATAATGCAGTTCTTATTCTAATGATGGAATAATAAGCATTGTCTGGAATTTCTGCATTGTCTGACATGATTTTAGTCATTTTAATCTGAAAACATGGAATTTATTCCTCACTATCTAAGTGTCTGTATCTACAACTCTCACTCAAAAATAAAGTAGGTACTGGGATTACAGGGAAGGCTTTCTTGAAGAGAGACAGAAATTTAGATTTGTTTAGAATGCAACATTCTAGGATGTGTGTATGCATATGAACCCACATCTGTAGGACAGTGTCAGGCTTCATTCTCAGGTTCCTGCAGGCTTTGTTCAGCATCATCCTTGAGAAGTCAAGTGAGGGGATGTTGAGTTATATTAATAGAAATAATTCTTTTTTTTTCTCTTAATTTTTCCTCATGAGGTGCTTTCATAAGGATAGGCTCATTCCCACAGAAGTTTTTACATGTGCTGCCTGTCCTTTTAATGCTATTAAAAGAGTTGATATTTGCCTCATTTATTTCACAGGTCATATTTATTCAAGAGAAACCCTTCACCCTGTGCAGGATGATAAATGTACTCTCCCTCTGTAAAATATTTAGTCAATGATCTTTCAGCTAAAAAATTAATAGTCAGGTATCATTCAGGAAATGACCAACTGAAATTTTCATACCTTTAGCAAGTAAGCTGCTCGTGCATTTTGTTAATTTTCAGGGAGTCATTCTTTTTCCTACTAAAAAAAATTGAAAGCACGGCATGGGCTTCTCATTTGTAAACGTTATTTTTAGTCTGCCAGCCTCTGCATGTTTAGAATGTTCTGAAAAGGAAATGTATCTTTTTTGGATGCAATTAAATGTATATTTAGTGTTGGATAGATCAGATGGAATTCTTAGAGATATTAGAATTGGAAAAAAATCCCCATGTTTTCTTAGCTACGAACATGCAAAAAATAGAGTTGGGTTAAAATAAATCATGTCAAAACTTGGTTACCTAAGGAAAATTGTCAAGATCTTCCATCTTAGAATAGCAAAAATAGGAAAAATACACTCAGCTGTTTGCCCACATTTGTTGTATATTTCATCATTTTGATTTTAAAGCAGCTGTCTTCTTTTAAAATTCATACAAAATAAATAGAAAAAGTAAGTATTTTCTTGAATGTATTTACATTAGGCTATCTGAGAAAGTAAATAGAATTAGCTTGCACAATTTATAGGATATTGCAGGGAACCAAAAATAAAAGTTAACCACTTCCAGCTGTGGATTCCTTGTTTTAGTTCAATATTCCAGAAAAATGCCTTCAATCAAAAAGTTTCACATTCCACATAGAAAAATGTTACATATTTAAGCACTGCTAAACACTTGGACATATTTGAAAAATTGAGTACTAGGTCCTAAAGGCTATATGTCATAAGAGGAAGAGAAAATATGCTCTGTCTCTGCCAGAATGGCAAATAAAGATGATAAATCTGGAGTTGGAAACAAGGTACTCATAGTCCCAGCTTCAACAGACTCAGTTGTGGTTTAGTCTGGCCTTTACTGACATATAAGTGTGCACAACAGGGAAGTGGTGGGCAGTAGATCATTGCCCAGGGTGAAGCCTGGTGAAGAAAAGGGTGGAGAAGGAAATCAGTGGTATAGAAGAGACTTTGAATGTTCATCATGCTAAACCCTTTTCACAATTAATTGATTTGGCATTGGGGGATTTTTTATTTGATTCTGGGTTGTTAGGTTTCTCTTCGTTTTCAAAGGCGTGGTCATTAAGTTAAAGCAAGCCTTGACCCTCTGCTTTCCTACAGTATTTAAAAAAATCAAATATGTGGCAAGCCTGTAAAGTATTTGATTCTAAGAAGTGTTGGTAAGAAGAGCAGTCAAGGAGAGCAAGTCTCCTGCTATGATTAAAACAATTCCATTCACTAAGACTTTGCAATAAAGGTGTATTTGGACAGCTGAGCATTTCTTATGCTGTAGGTAAATTTATTTATTTTTTTATCCTAAATGATTTTGCCAGGCTACTTTGAAGACACAAAATCTGGAAGAGTTTTGTGAGAGACAAAAAGGAACAGTGAGGTTTTTTCTTCTTGAGTCTTGTGTGTCATATTCACAGTGTGAGAGAGATGGCTTGGATTCTGTGCTAATGTGGCTGCATGACTTGGGAAAAGGATTACTAATTTCATAGTGACAGGTAGACACAGTGATGCTTGTAAACAGGCCTAGCATTTGACTGTAAGCTAATTGCAGCATTTAATTTTATGGTTTAGATTTATTCCCCTTTGAACAGCACGTAGTTCTGTCTTTGTTAACATCAGCAAGTTAAGATCTATTTTTTTATTTTTTTTTAAATTTTCAAGTAAAATAGCTAATATTGGTAGGCATTATCATGATCATCAACAGGTGGAGAATCTGATGACAGAAAATACAAGTGAAGGGAACAGCCTTGGTGGTCCCTGGGAGCACAGCAGAGCAAAAAAGCTCTCCCTACCCTGCTGAATTTTACCCAAAAGAATGACACGAATTTTCTTTCTCTCTGCTGCATCCATAAGGGAAAGGAGGCTCTGCAAAAGGGCAGGTGAGAGTTTTGGATGATCCAAAGTTTCCAGTCCATGCAATTAGTAATGCAGGAACACTGGCAGTGGGCTGTTTATGTGCTCTGAGCTTCCACTTAGTGTGGAGTTTCAGACATCCTCCCCTGAACTGGGCTTTGGTGGAGGACTAGAATGTTCTAATACCTTCATCACCCTCTGAACCACCTGCTCAGATGCTGCTTCCTCATCACACACTGAGGTTCCATGGTAGCACATGCTTTGTGGTGGACACAATATTTAAATATTCAGGTTTTTACTTAGGTACTTCAGCACAGCAGTAGAAAAATAAGTGGAATGAGAAATACTCCAAACCTGGATGAAAATTTAAGGTTCTGTGAGTTTCAGGTACCATACCAGCAACTGAGAAATGCTTGCACAGTAACCCACTGGTAAATGATAGCTGTTATCTGCGGTTCCCCAGTATGCAAATGTCTTAAATTTCCTTGTTTATCATATATGCATACTGTGCTATATATGTACTATATATGCACACTGTTATTCAGAATCAAGAGGATAAAATGTACTTCATGGCAAGGTAATATGTGGACTGTCAATCCATAAAATAATTTCTAATTTGTGGGGATAAAAGCATTAATGTTTTTACCACTAAGAAAATATCAGTTGGATTTTTTTTTTTTTTAGCTTCAGGTACTCACATGCTCTGAATGAATATTTTCATTGTTAAGCTAACTCATAACCTCTGTTTAGTCTCTAAATAGTCTGAGAAATTATTACAGCTTGTTGTAGCTCTTTAAAGTGAGGAAGTGAGGACAGGCACAGAGATGAGTAAGGACAAAGAGATGTGTGAGCATCAGCTCTGAAGACTATACTTTTAAACTCTCTACAAAGCAAGCAATTTAGTTTTGAGTGGTCTCAGTCATTTCCATAAGAAAGAATATGCTGCCTTTAAAGTGAATTGTAAGAGATCAGCAGCTGTTACCTTATGTCCCATTTCTAGCATAGAGATTGAATGTTAACCCAGACCTTTCTCACCATCAGCCCTGAGCATATTCCAAGAGCTCCAAATGATGCAGGGCAGCCATTGCTGGCACACCCAACTCTTCCATTGAGGCTTTTAAAATTGAATTATCCACTCTAAGGATCTTCTTCATATATTTGTTCTCTATAAAACTACTGAAATTGTGAAGGGACAAATGTTGTTGTCAGTAAGTCATAGTAGAAATTCCTGTGTTTACTGGATATCCTATTTTGATAGGGATTGTTTTCATTTACAGCTAGTCAAAATAAGCTGTTCTATTTGATTTTAAATCTGCATATGATTTTTTATTTTTTTTTACAAAATCAGTGTTTGCAAAGAGAACTAGTTTTTGCTAAAGAAAATGCAGACTTTTTTTTAGGCTGAGAAAGGCAGAGCTCAATCCTAGCTTATATAGATAAGTTTATATAAACCACATAGCATAAGAAGCTGTTAATATTCAAGGATTATTAGTACAAATCCCTTTATGAAGCAGCCTTACTTTAGCTTTTGAGTGATATTGCAGCATTGTTTTTCAATGAGACTGTCCTTGAGAATCAACAAACTCCATTTCACTAAGAGGGTTAATTAAGGTCAAGTTTATAAAGACATAGGAAGAAGCACAGACTGAAGCAGCCATACATCAGATGGAGATTTCAAGGTCTCTGCAATGCATTAAAAACTGTGAGGGTGTCTAATGTGGACAGCATGACATGTTCTCCAGCAAGAAATCCTTGGGACAACCTAAAAAAAAACAGATTCAGTTCTTTCCCTGAAGGTTTGTTAGACAGTGCTTTTCCAGCAGGAATCTACTGCTAGTCCTGAGGAGTGCAGCAGGTCAGGGAGCAGAATTCTGACCAGCCAGCTCTCCTGGGTCTGTCCAAGATGAGGGAAGCTCCTGCTCTGCATCTCTGTAGCTGCAGCAAGGGATGGAGCTGTGCAAGGTGGGGAGAGTTTAAACGCTGTGGAACTGCAGAAAGAGAAGGGGGTATATGAAACCCTGAGGGACAGAGAGACAAACAAAGGATTGGGGTTGGCTTTCCTGTTTGTGTATGTCTATTTTTGCCTACTACAGTGAAATGTAGGGCAGTTTTGGGGTTTTTACCTTCAAATAAAGTCCCCACCACTGATCAACATAACTTTTCAGAACAACTTCCATTTCAGTCTCTTGTGTAGAAGGCAGGACTCTCACCAAAGTCTTCTCTTATATTTTCAGAGCAGTGTTGAAAATTTAAATTCAGCAAAAATCATCAGACTCCATCCCTTCAATTTCTGGTAATTTATATTGTGGTATTTTTGTCATTTTTACAGATCTGCAGTAATAAGGATCAAAACATTGAAACGTCTAAATCCAAGCAAGCAAGTGCCATGAAAAAATATAGCTGTCAAGGACAACTGGAGGAGTACTACTGCTGAGTGGCTTAGCTTTATAAAGGAACTAGAGCTCTCTCCCTCAAACAAATAGTATTTACAAGAAATTCAGGCTATGACAGCAGTTCTAAGGCAAAATGTTTAATTTCTCTTCAGGGGCACATTTATCAGAGGTTAACTTTTTTTTTTTTGCATAGAGTAAAGGCAGCTTTTCAGATTCTTTTCAACTATCTTTATGATAGAACTTAGTGTTTCACAGAGATATGTTTCACAATTTCTTTCTTCATTGTCCCCCACGTATAGAATAAGCTGCTCAAAACTTTATCACATCAGACACAAGATTTTCATTGTTCATTTAAATAATCATGTGAGCATTACACAGATCAATGATACAAATGTTTCTTTGGAACAAAAGGAGGAAAATGCAAGTGAAGGAATTATATTTTACTAGGTGTGGAACAGGAGCCTGAGATTTGGCTTGCTTTTTTTTTTCAAACTCTCATTCTTCATTCAGTTTTTGAATATTTGAATATTGAGCAGAACAATTGTGTCTAATCAAGATCCACAGGATATATCTCTCTGTCATTAAGGTAGCAGACTCTCAGGAGACAAATATTTGGAACCAAATTTCTCAGTTTCTATTCTGCACTCTATAGAAATAAGAATGTTGGTCTCAGACCTGGTTTCTCTTACCTTTTCTGCCTGTTTGCTTTGCAGTATGAAATCACAGCATCTCGAGCCACTCCCTGGCTCCTGCTCACTTTATATTCTAATTCAAAGAATCATAATCCTAGCTTATTTTTTCAGTATTTTATTGAGCCTGATTCCTTCTCTCATTCCTTCACATCCCAGTCCCCTCTTGAATCCTGACCTTTCCCTGCACTAAAGCTTCTGAACCTGCCCAGTTCCTGGTCCTGTGTGTGTGCAAGCTTGGCTGCTTTCAGCTTCCTCCTGTGTGCCTGGCAGGCAGCAGGAAGGGAAGGGAAAAGGATCTTCCCTTGCAGCTGCAGTGCTTTGTGCCACAGTGGCATCTAGCTGCAGCAGCCACGGATGGAATTCCACACAGCCTGTGTGAGCAGCCCTGCCTGCAAGCAGGTCACTGCCCATGGGCTCTTCAGAGACATCATCTGCCAAAATGCTGAGCACATGCAAAGTGTGAGCAGAGTCTTAGCGTGGCCTTAGCATTTCATTTTCCCCTATCCAGCAAAAGGCGAGTCCTTGTAGTGAGTGACAATCCCGAATTTCAGGTCTGAGCTCCTCAACTAGAAATGCTAAAGCTTTCCAAGGCACTGACTGCAAAATTTTTTGTGTGTTTGAAACAGTATTCCACCCTGCTTTGGTTTTGGAAATAGTTGAAAAGCTTTTTTCTAAAGCATTCCAAAATAGTTTAGAAATAATCAGCACCCAGTAAATTCTCCCAAGTAAAGACTGGGGACTGGGTGGGATGACCCCTCCCTATAGAAATTAGGAAATGTGAGCTCTCCCCATAGAAATTAGGAAATGTTTGAGCAGCTAGTAGAAGAATTCAAAATTATTTTATTTTCTAATAATAAAGAGGGCTGATGAAGATTTCCTTGGGATATTTTCTGTTGAACACATACTTATTTTGTTCACGATTATTTTATTCTGTATCATTACAGCAAAGTTTTCACCAGAAATATGTTTTGTTTGTGTCCAGACTTTGGCAACATAGGAAACCAAGACAATAAATGCAAAACATCATTTCCAGAGGTTCAAACTTGCATGGCTTCTTAACATGGAAAGCTTTCCCTGGAGAAAAGAAGTTCATTAAGATAATTCAGGCTTCTTGTCTCCATAAAACTGCATGCTTCAGGTATGTAACAGTGGCAATTTTCACTGAACCGTCAGTCTTCTCCAAGTTTTCTGGTATTTTTAAGTTAAGATTTATAAATTTTCTAACGGTTTTTCTTGTCAGTCTGTAAAACAATTTAAAAACTGTTATCACTCAGAGTGCAAACTGTTGTGAAATACATGTGGCAGTGGAAACATTTTACACTTAAAATAATGTTCAGGGTTGGTTTTTAGTTTTATTTTGTTTGGGGTTTTTTTGTTTGCTTGGTTGTTTTTTTGGGGTTTTTTTATGTGTCAGATAGATAAAAATTAAAACTTGGTGAGTGGCCTGTGAGGGGGAAAGAAGTGTTTTCATTGATCCCATTATTCATAGGCAGATTCTTCTGACATTTATCATGGTGGAACACCCCTTGGGACATTTTCCTCCTTACAAAAAAACAACCACAGGGATCCCAATGAACATAGCACACAGGGTAACAGGGCTTTCTTATTCAAGTGCATTCTCTGATGGGTTGTGGAACATTTAGTAGTTTCTGATAGTAATAACCTCAGCCAATTTAAAAAAATAAATAAGAAAAAGTTATGTTCATTTTTAATGTAGTGACAATTTTGTGACATCTACTTGACAAGCTGCTTTGATCATGAGCTGAAGCTGGGACTGAGGAAACCTCAAAACACATTTATGTACCATGCTGCATCCACAGAGACAGGGGGACTGACATTGTACCTTGTCAGAACAATCCTTTGGTATTCTTAACGCATGATATTTATGTATTTCTAATTTGTTTTGAGAGAGTTTAGTTTTAATTAAAATTTAAAGATTATGAAATCAATGATTTAGTTTCGGGGCTCTGGAGCAGAATGAGAATTTTTTAATAAGCTTTTACATTTTTTTATTGGAGGAAATTAAAGTTACAGTGTGTCATACACCAAGGCTTCTTTTTGTTATTTTATGATGAAGTGGCTAAATTAAACCAACATAGAGCTCAGGTTCTGAGCCAAGGGAGGAAGCTCTGTACCTTCACAGCACTAACTGGCTGTGACCTATGGGGTGGTGGAAGTCTGTAGGAAGCAGAAGAGAAAGTTGATTTACAGCCCTGCTGCATATATAATTTAGGTGCTTTTTTTTTTTTTTTTTCCTTCTTTGTGAACATCTCTCTGATTTTGTTTCCTTGCACAGATAAAGATGTGTGACAATTAAGTCCCACTGATCTGTCTGCAGGTGGGTTATGGCTCAGGGGCAGTAGGTTGGAAGAGACTGATGGAGTGATGGAAATCATCAAGGTCTCTTTCCTCCAAGCTGAAGTTTTCTATTACTTTTCTGATCTGCACTGAATAAAGTAAATCCTTCTGCACTCATCCAGTTCTACCACTACAATATGACTTTCAGACAAGCACTGAGCAACAGTATTTTCAAAAATAATTTCTATTTGCTGTTTATTATTAGCTCAAAGTTAAAGAAAATAAATCATGGTGTTGTAGTAGTAGGTGTCACCAGGTAAATTAAAACTTAATTTTCACATGCAGGTTTGCTTAGAGATATGGCTGTGGACTTTGTGAAGCATCAGGCATTAAGCCACCTCATGGTGGCAGAAAGATATGAATTTATATCCTGTGTCTGTGTTTGGAAGGTAAGGAGAATTCTGCAAATCATATGCAAGTAGTCAGCCTTAGTGAAAAATGATAAAAAATGAATTCCCTCCTAGCATCATTATCTTTGAAGAATGGAAGTGTTTTTTCTTAGTATTTTAATTTCATAGGGAGAAGTTTCTTCTAGAAATCATTTTTGGGGCTGTCTGTCCCATAACTCTTGTTAATATATGTGTAGGAGTGAGGGGTGAGGTATGAGCATGACAGGAGGAGGATACAAGGATGAGGGGGAAAAATGGAAGCAATTCTGTCTTCTCTCAAAAATATGTGTTGCCTCCAGATATCAGTTTGATTTGAAAAATTACAATTAATGAAGATAAGAAAAAAAGAGGCGGAACCCTCTAAACTTCTTGGTTACTTATGCCTGTAGAGATATTAATGAAGAGAAATTGTTGAAATAGAGAGCAGGGGCCAAATCCTATTAACGATTTTGAAGCAAATTTGCACAAGCAGAGTCAAAGAATAACAGCCATAGATTCAATACCAAACACTTGATTTATCATTTCTTTTGCTAGGTTTTTTTTGGGTTTTTTTTTGGACAGTGAATACCTATATAATATCCACGTAAAGATCTTTATGGGCCAGGCTGAAATATGAATGAATAGAGCTATGTCAGGACCAACAAGTTTGTTTTTAAACGATTGGTAGAAAGACTGAGGGTGGGGATCTCCTTTATTCCAAAAAAGAGGAATTAGAGGAGAAACAAAAGTGGAAGGAAAATTAAAAATTACTTTATGATGAAGAGGCAGGCTAATATGTAGGAGGGAAGTCAAGAGAGAAAATCACTGAAAAAATAACAAGCTTTCAGATAAAAACTTTGATTTATATACTTGAATATGGAAGAAAAAAAATCTCACAAGAACTGAGGAACACTCTAAAGCAGAAGTCTGAAGACACTGATTGTACTCAGAGTGATTTTTGATAGCATTTTATCTTTAAAAATATACTGAAGGAATTACTGTTTTTATGGGTTCCTGGGGGAACATTATCTAAAATTAGGAAACCAATCATGTTTTCTTTTTCCATACTGCTAAAAGATCATCTTTTCCCCATCATTCTTTATTTTCATATTGTCATCCTTTTGAATTTCTTTTGTCATTTATTATTAGCAAGTTATTAGGATCAAGATGAGAAAGTGTACTGTTTTTGCACAAGCTTTTTAGCTCAAGACCTTAACTTGTTTGTCTTGTAGAAAAGCCTTGTTCTAAACGTCAAAGATTTGATGAATGGTCAAAATTAAAAAAAAAAAAAGAAGTAAACTCTGAAATGGGAATAGGAAAGAATTCCTGGGTGAAATCTTCTTGTCAGTGTATTGAGAGTTTCCCTCAGAGCTTTAAAAATTTCAGGATGAAAAATGTGGCTCCTCTGTTCTGAGGTCATCAAGTCATTCTCCTAAATCACATAAGCCCAAGCACACTTTGATAAACTATAGATAAACTTATCAGTTTCTCCATTAGTAAGCACCCTTCTAGAGGTTTTTAGGCTAAAAAGTATGCATGCTGTTGGATGCAAAGCTGGATATTGTATTTAAAGGATTAAACCCCTGAAATCTTTCATCATATTCAAACCTGAGGATAGGTTTTTACTAACCAAAGCTGTAAAGAAGCATGCAACCAATGTATCCAGGTGCTGGCCCCTGCAGTTTTGGCATGGAGGAAAAAAAATCTCAGGATCTTATAAGTAAACTTCTTAGAAAAGTTAATAGTTTGATCTGTTCAGTATTTAAACTTTGTCTTTTCTTCTTCTCACCAATATAGTGCAAGCTCATTACCAACAAAACCAATCAGACAAGGTGCTAATGAGATTTCAAGGGCAGTTGGCAGATGTACTCAGAGACCAACATTTCAAGCCCTGCAATGCAATTATTGATCAATGCAGTTGGGAAAATGCTTTAAATAAAAAATGAGAAATAATAATAATAACAATAATAATAATGATGATAATAATAATAGTAATAATAAGGTGGCAGAAGAACCAAATGTAATGGCGTCTGTGCTGAAAGCCACAGTAAAAGCTTCATTAACTTAGGTGAAGTTCCCATGGTAGGAATTCCTCATTTTCCTGATATACCACAGGTCCCTCTGAGCAGGTCACCACCACTCCTGGTAGCAGGCACCAAGAGGAGCTCCAGGTGCCCGGGGAGGGTTCTGCCCTCTGGGGTGCTGTGTTCTCAGGCCCTGGCTCAGCAAAGCCCAGCCTGCTGGGGTGAGCTCTTGGCACGTCAGGAGTCCCAGCCGTGCTCTAAGTGCTTTGCTGGACTGGTGCCAGCATGCTCAGCTCTTTGAGCAACTAGGCTATGTACAGAAAACATAAATTTTACCCTATGGTTTCAGTTTTGATGCTGCCAGGTTCACCTCTTATTTGTAGGCTTGTGACTCCAACGATGTTATCAGTCTCAGAAGAAAAATCTTCAGTTCTGGGACAGCCTCAGAAAAACAACGTGGCCAGATGCACCAGGGTGTCACTGGCCTGTCCTAGTTGTGTTTTAGGTGTACAGCAAATATGTCCCCACCCAGGGAATGGCTGATGAACACAGCAAATGTTTTTTCAAAGAACTTTTAATTAATGAAACATGTATTTTTGTTTCCAGTCTTCACCATGCAAAAGCAATGCAGCAGAAAATGTTGCTTCACACTGCTTCTCATTGCTGATTCCTGGCCAAAAGAAGTCACTAAGTGCTACATGGATGAATGGTTCTAAAATATATATCAGCTGAATCATATTGTTAATTTTTTTTTTCATTTTTAATTTTTTTTTTAAAGCAGAGACCACACTGTACTTGTGGAATTGAGTTGGGAACCACTCTATTAAACTAACAAAATGAGACAGGTATGTAGTGCAGAACTGTCAGGAAGAGCCAGCACTGATCCAAGTCAATGTCTTACGGATGGAGCACTGTATTTATAGGGGTAGTACTAGAGGTTTTTAAGGTGATGAACAATACATGTAATTTTCTGCAATAAGCATATATTTTGCAAGTTATAACTATTTGTGTCAATCTGAATACTACTAATCAGGTATGTGAGCCTCTGAAAGACTGGTTAAAATTTCATCTTCAAAAATAATGACTTTTTTTATTATTAGTTGGTTTTGAAAGCTGACGCAGAAACTGGCCGGTGAAAGGATAGAAACATTTTCACAAATGTTGGTTTGTTTAGAGCAGTGTCTCAGAGGTAAAACTGACCCAAGCACCTCTGTTTAGAGTTGTTCTTCTGAATCTGAATCAACACAATGAAAAAAAAAAATTACATTTCAAAAACACTGGCTATTTTGTTTGTTATTTTGTTCCTTGCGTACATTACAGAATCAAAGTCTTCAAGGAAAGGGACTAAAACAAAACTCTGAATATCAATAAACAATAAAGAAAACACTAGCTCCAAAGCATGAGGAAGGACTTAAAGAGCAAGATCCTCATTTTTGTGAGAGCCAGCTTGAGACTGACCACAAACCAGAACTCTTGGAGAGATAATTGGTGTGGACTTTAAAGCTAAAACCTGGACTTACTAATTTGAATTTATTTTGTTTCTTATATCTCATGGAGTATTTATGGGTTAGTAAGATATCTCTGAAGATTTCCTCTCATATATATATATATATATATATATATTTGTTAGAAAAATAATTTTAATGCTTTAATGCCCTGTATATGTTACTTATAGTACTGTTCCTCCCCAGAAAATTTATGTATTCCTGTTACAACAATAGGTAGTTTTGATATGATTTTAGATGAATGCTCTGATTAATAGTCTGCCCACTTTGCACCCTTCCCTTTTTTTAGTTTAAACGTGGGGCTGCAATAAAAAACTCCAAGCATTAACTAAAATGTTACTTGTGAAAATTATGCAAATTACGATTGTCTGCTATATTAATTAACTGTGTTCATTGGAACAGCATATGAAAAATTAAATATATTTCAAAATGTTAAATAGTAGCTGGATCATTCTGAAATTAAAAAAAATTAAACAGATACATGGTCATAGTCTGCTATTCACCCTGTGAAATTGCATTTGACCTCCAATCGGGTAATTGTATTATGCCTGCCTAAATTTTCATGCACAGTGATTTACAATTGAACATATTATTCTACTCCTCCTCTCTGACTGTAGTGCATGTTGCTGCTATTTATTGCAGTGTAGTTATATTTATTGTGGTGTAGTTATATTTATTTAAAGGATGATTGCGTTTTAGTAGCTCATTCCCATGATTCCTACAGAGAATTCTTTGGCAAGTGTGTTTCCCATCCAGGTAATTAATGTCATGTAAATAATAGATTCTTTTTAGTCATGTATTATATATATTTTGGTGTACTTCTGATGAAAGAGAGCGTGGGAACAGAACTACAGAACAAAACCAAAACCTTTCCCCCTGTTTATTCATGCAAATTTTTGGGTACTCCTTGCTCAGGATCCCACAAACTACTCAATCCTGTATATCAGCAACAGGGACAGTATTCCTGGAGTTGGCCTGTGGCTCAAAGCAGTACCTAGTGAATATAAAGATATAGCTCACTGCCTGAACAGAAGTTCAGCATTTATCTGACATCAGTCTTCAAACATAATTGCATGTTTAAACTCATTGAAGAGAGAGAGCTATTTCATCATGGAGAAAATAGTGTATGCTCATTTTTTTTTTATTTTTAATCAGGCTTTAGCTCTGTAGCTTTATGGTCTAAGAAGAATTCATATCAGATGGGAATAGCAGGCAGAGAGGCTAATTTGAGCCTAATAATTTGAAACCTAAATTTACTCTTGTCAGAAAATGGATTGCTTTGGAACAGCAGAAGTCCAATGTCACAGGCTTGTTACAAACAGACCTCTTTCCCACTGTGTGAATGGAGTTTTGTATTCTGCAAAAGGGTAACACCTTGACACCAAAGCCTGGTTAGGTTGGACCCACGAGCTCTGAGCTGCATGTAATGCTTGCTCTTGGCTGTACCTAGGCTGAATGCAACCCACTCAATAATTCATATTCCAAGTAAAGGCTAGGTCTGAGTGGCACTGGAGCTCTGGGGAACGGTGAGCACAAACAGGATCTTACTTCTGCTACCAGGAGAAGTTTGGCCACCAGTGTGAGAGAAAGCAGCGCTTCTGTTGTCACAACACTGTGAAACCTGCCTCTGTGTCAGCCCAAGCAGCCCTTCCTGGAACTGTCTATTCCAGGAGCAGGTTGGATATAAAACTCCAGCACGAGCGTATCCTGAGACTTGGAAATGCCAGGAACGTTTTCTGTTTGTCTCCATCTCTTACATTAATATTCTCTGCTGTCAGCAAGATTGATACAAAATACCAAATCTGGCTGCATTTACCTAAAGGCACTTCAACCCTGGACTCAGACCCGCTCTCTTTTGCAGTGCAGGAATTGCATCATTCCCCAAATTTTGAACAGTTCCCAAGAAACAGATCCAACTCTGCTTGAAGAAGAATATAGCCAGTATTCTTGAACACAGAGATATTGTTTTGGCTGAAGGCCCAGCTGAAAATGCCAACTTTGCTACTTCAATATCTGAAACGTGTCCCAGAGAATTACAAAAGTGCTTAATGACATTAGATTTTGAACTAGAACTATTGTTTTAGCTGGAACATATAATGTACATCCTAAATTCCTTAATTTTCTTAATTATCTCCTAATTACAGTCTAATTAATTACTAATTTATCTTAATTTCCTCTGGTAATTTCCTTATTAGTCCCTGTTTTAATATGTTACATTTTTATCATTTCTCTTTTAATTGGGAAATAGACTTTACAGTTTTTGCTATGACAAAAGGTATGCCTCTACCTGCTGCACAACATACCTAAATATGGCTTTCCAGTTAGCAGGGTTTCATTAGAAACTGGAACGACCGTGCAACCATCAGTCTTGTTCAGAACACAGGAAAAGTTATATGTTCCTGATGATTTAAAAGGGGGAAAAAATTAAAAAAAAAAAAAAAAAAAAAAGGTAAGTTTATTGTGGAGACCACAAGGTCCTCAGATTTCTTCTGAAATATAGTCAATCCAAAGTTTAGGACCTCAGTTTCTATTTACTTAGCTATGATTACTTCTGTGTCTCTTCTAAAAAGATCTTTGGCAAGATTTTTTTTTTCTTTTAATTTCAGAAAGCTCTGAAATCAGAGCCTACATATCCCCATGGGTGGATATTCACCACTTTTACTTTCCTCCAGGCATTTTTTCAGAAATTTTTGTTATTTAACTCTATTATAAAAAACAAATCCTAAACCAGTCAAACCCTAACCCATATATATATTCACATAATAGAAAAAGCCTATTACTCCAGAGCTTAAGTTTCCCCTTGCCTGAAAAACTGTACATTAATTAAAAGATCTATTTTCCCCCCTTCTTTCTGAAATAACTCAGGCTGGAGGTATAGCACACAAATGTGTATCCAAATGGAGGAGGAGTATTTCCAAGGGAGGAAAGTGCACAGTTCAAATGAACTTTCTCAGTATAACTCAGCAACATTTTAATCAAAAAGGATTCTGTTGTTAGCACAGATGGAAGCAAAGCAGTAGGAACATAAGCTGTCCAACAGTAGCAGAGCCAGGAAACGAGAGGTCCTCAATTTAACAGTGTTGGCAGAGTGCAATTCCCTGTAATTGTGCAGTGAGTCTGATCTTGCATACGGGTATAAGTGGGAATTGTTTTATTTCTGTGGAAATTGTTTTTAGGAATAGCTTTTGGAGTCCATACCACACAAATTTAAAATAAGTAGACTTATTATGCTGCTCCACCAGTCGACAAGGACAGCACTGGGATGTTCCCTCTCTGTGTGATATCCACAGCTATCACTGATTTTGCCAATATAGAGCTGAGCCTGGGAAAGAAATGAAGGATAAGTTAAGAGGAGAGAGCAGGAAGAGGTGCAGACAAGTATTACATCCCCTTATTTACAGCTCATGGTGGTGCATGAAGGATGGTAACAGAGCCTCCCAGAGCTGAGACTCTTGCCAGGGTTGCACCTATGGTGAGCTGAGCTGACACCAGCTGTGCTGTCCCTGCCCAGGGTGTGATTTCCACCAGGACCAGGGCATTGCCCTGAAGGCAAAGCCCAGGCTCACCTCACATGGCCAGTGGTGATGGCTTCAAACTGAAGTGCTCCTGTAAAGCAGCTGGGAAACTCTCTCCCAAGATGAGAACCTCAGCCAGAGGGACAGGTCAGGCTGTGGCATCCGTAACAGCCCCAGCAGTTTGCTAATTAAATGTGTGTGTCAGGCCTGTCAGTACAGCCTGAGGAAAATTGGAAAGGGAGCAGGAGACCTTCAGCTGGCAGCTGGTCCTGTGGCCCTGAACAATGCCTTCTCTGGAGAGCTGGGAGAGAGCAGAGCTTCTGCAAGTGTTCTTCACAAGTTACATTTCTTCAGGCACCTAAACACGGGGTAGATTTTCTTTTCAGAGGTATAACAGATTAAAAACTAATAGAAGAAAGCTTGCAAAAGTGGCTCTGAGTTACCCGTTACTCCTGGGACTTGTTTTAATTCACTGATCCTGTGCTCTTAGTATTTGCCTACTCCTTTTGCCTTTCAAGTGCAGTTTTATTAGAAAATGATTGCAGAATACCATTTGCTTTTTAATTCTTGGTTCGTTTTGCATCAAGGATTCAAGGTTTGGGCACTTTGTTGTTTGTTTACTCCATAAGAACGATTATCTGCTGCATCTGTTGAGATGAGTTTCTAAAATCTGGAAATGTAGCTGTGATCTTTATTGGCCTTCTCATCCATGCTGGATAGAAATCACAGTTGTTTTTTCTCACCTCATAATATTTCAGAATATAAATCAAGGGGTGGAGTATGACTAAAGATTTCAGATAGTGAATAAGTGCTTGACTCTATTTTCTGTTTGTTTTTTGCTTTTTAGAGCATGAGAAGTGTTGTGCTTGTCTTTAAACAGCCAGCAGTAAACAGCCACATGGCTGTAAAATCCTAACAAGTCCTTTTTCCTTGGTGACTTCTGCTTTGGGGGATTAATCCTTGCTAATTTGCAAGTCTCAGTCCATATCAAGAGAGAAAGAATAAAGTAGAACAAAGGCTAATAAGCCACCTCCTCAATGATGAATATTTAAACTTACTGTCCTTGCAAGTACTGATAGTCTTGAGGCTGTATGAATTCACCTTGCAGCACAAGCTGCAAAAAAGTCTCATCCCTGAGCTCATAAACTGCTTACCTGTAGCACAGAACAGCCCA
>JANRMJ010000088.1:7994533-8032817 GCA_025584955.1 Alethe diademata
GGGATTTTCAATCCCATCCCATCCCATCCCATCCCATCTATCTGTTCTTTTTTTTCCAGATTATCTTCTCTGCAGTGGAGCCCAGTAAAAAGAACATGGCACAGCACCAATATTCCTGCTCATTAGTGACAATCCTGTCCCTAGGAATACTGTGCCATTGGGTTTATCCATTCTTTGGCTTCAAAGCAGATAGAATGGTGCTGTTGCTCTGACATTTAGTGGATTATCCCATAGTAGAGCAACAGTTGTGTCCAGACAATTTCTAAGATCTGAAACACATTCCTTTAAAAACATGTGAAAGATGAGATGTTAGAAGAGATACCTGTTGTCTTGTAACCAAGTGGGCTGGAGCTTATTACAGCAGAAGCAAGAGCAAGGATATTTTACAGCCTTTTGGTTTTGCCTTTTTGTTGCTGTTCTCCTGAGGGAAACAAAACCAAACAACAGCAAAAAAAACAAAAAAAAAACCAAAAAAACCACAAAAAAACCAAAAAAAACCAAAAAAAAACCCCAACAACAACAAAGAAACAAACAAAACCCCCCAAACTTCTATCCTGTATCTCGAGTTGTATCTTCTTTTTGTGGTGATTAGACATCCCATCACTGAAGAATGTATGTAAACTATGATGACAGTGAAACAACAGCAAATTTGAAAGAGACCATTTGTTCAAGGAAGCAGTTTGCCAATGCATGCATTGTGCAGTGATAAAGTTATAAATAATGCAGAGTTATTATTGTTTAACATTGGACATCAAGATGTGGCACTGTCAGACTGAGGGGCCTGAATGAGATCTGCAGCTACATTATGAACTAAATTATTCTGGTAGCATTTAGCAGTAAAGTTTCATTTTAGTTCCTTGTCAGATGCAGTATGAAAGAACTATGAAAGAATATTAAAGAATTGGACTGTCTTTTTTTGTCTACCCAACAGATACACCTGCAGTGGGTGACAAAAAAGAAGTCAGTATTACCAGACATTGATCTTGGATTTCTATCCAAGGTGAAAAATATTAATGGCAGTATCTCCTAGAAATAATATTCACTTCGAAAATTTTAGGCACATTTGTCAGACTTAGTAATTCAAAATAGTTACTGTTTACATTTCTGAAGGCATGTCTGCACATAAACTGGCTGAATCAGAACAAGGATCTGCATGCATATCATGCCTTGTGCTGTTACACAACAGGTCAGATTAGATAGTCTTTTCTTGCTCTGAAAATTCTATGAATAAAATTCAATTTCTGAACTTTGAAAGCATCTCAGATTTTCTTTTCATATGCAAATCAGGTCTAATTTATCCCAGAATAGTTGCAACACATCCGCAATCAATGTCACTATGGTAGGATCAGGTTAAATTCAGTTCACTGAATTAAACCACTACATTGGCTTTAGTTTCTTTGGAGACTGCAGGAAATGTTCATATAAAATAAGCACAGTACTAATTACTGCTGTGAAATATACACCTGAACACACTGTAGGCTATATTACCATGGACAAAGGAAATGTGACCCCTTCACTCAAGGAGGTCACAGCTGTGTCTGACATGAGCCACTAGTCCCATAGAAAATGGTACTTCTCATAACATATTCTCAAATCCCATGTTCTTTTTTTGAGGGGTAAGGACTATTGCTTAACTTGTGTTTTCCACTTCTATATGAAAAAAGTGAAAGCTGGCAATCATTATGCTACAAAATCTTTCATTTGTCCCTAATGTATTGCTGCTGCAATCCCTTGTTGGATGGGAACGCCTGTTTTGTTCTGAAGGTTGCAGCTGGAGTCAACATCACCTCAACAAAACTGCTAATGACAAGATTTCTTCCCTTTTGAGAGAAGAACCTAAATGAAAATCTTGTGATGTGTATTACTGGACACCTCAGTTTTCTTCTGCACCCAACAAGCTGAGCTATTATTTCAATATCTCTGTATCTTAGTCTAGCATATCTGGCTGTGCTGCAAAAAATCAGGATTATTTAGGGCTGGGCTTTAAGATCCATGCACTGCTTCCCCAGCTGCAGCCAAGGCTGCATAAAGCTTTGGCAATGGTTATTGGAGAACATAGATGGTGCATTTGCACTGTGGCATCGGTATTTATTTTCCTTAGCAACATCTTAGGAGTCTCTTCATGAAAGTAAGTGATGTTTTAATATTTTAAAATATTTTAAAATGTCTTTTCTGACACTGCAATCCTGTCACTTAGCAAATGCAGAGAATATGAGTCCTCATATCTGAATGACCCACCCAAATGACACTTTAGCTTCACACAAGCAGTTGCTGGGGCTGCTGTGCTGGTGAAGCTCTAGAACTGAGGAAATGAAGTCAGACCCTCCTCTGATGCTATTTTCAAAATGAAGAAAGCATAAGAGGAGGTTTAAGACATAAGGGCAGGGTGCATAACTCTGGTATTATATTGAATATGAGGAAGAACTGAGTCCTGAAGACTGCTACTTTATGATGTAATGAAGAATCTTATTGCCCAGCATATATAAGCAGTTAACTGCAGTAGTTTGGTGCTCCATCTTCATGGTTATATATCAAATACACCATTATTTTATGTAGCTTTGAGTAGTAAACTTTATTATGATTATAAATGATAGACATTAATGGATCATTAATCCATATAATAATACTGAATTTTCATAAAACAATTTCAAATCATTTAAGATTCTCCCTAAGAACCTTTCTGACATCCTCCACTAGCAAATGACTTTATTTTATTTATCCCTAATCATTCCACACTTCCCTGGTTCCACTAATTACTGCTTCAATTCTCAACTGTTTGTTCAGATCACCTTTAACCATCATTCCCATAAATTAAAATACACCAGCAGCTTGTCAGCCTTCAGATGAATTTCTGAGTCTGTATTTCCCAAAGTATATGCTATAGATAGTGCCCAGGAAGGTTCTAGACATGACTGACATTATGGTATTCTATAGAATATGATTACATTTATGGCTATGCTAAGTATAATTACTCAGGCAGGTTTTTTTAATGTCTTTAGTAGCCAGCTGATTAATTTGTGTCTTGAGACAGCCTGAGAACTGCAGTTACTTGTTATCCTTTCTTGCTGAATTTTAGGAACTTGGTTTCTCTAAGCATAGCCTCGTCAATAGCTGGTCACAAAAATTATGAAGTCATAAAATGACAAAAAGGTCGTTGGCTAAAAATATAATAAACTAAATTGTATAGTTTGATCCATTACTTTTGAAAGCACTGTCCTGGTCCTAGGGGAAAGAAAAAACCCTCAGACCCAAGTCTTAACCATGAGTACTCTGCAAGTTTTAATTGAAGTTCATGGTTTGTGGTTGATAACTATTGGTGAGGTACCACAAAATTCAGGAACCTGAGGCCAATTTATACCTAATGCAAGAAAATTCCATGCTATGGAATGAATAAATAAGCATAGGCACAAATCTCGTAGATCCTGAAATGGTTTGTATTCACTGTAAACTAGATTGGCATGTTGGATCTGCTGTAGTATAATAAGGGCTCAAAACTATCCATGGATAGGAGTTCTGACCTTTAATTAGACCTTTGGACAAGGTCTAATTGTGTAGTCTTTCAAAGTCAGGACTTTCTTTGTGGTTGATTGAAGCCTGAAATTGTGCATGTATGTGTTTTGTTTATTAAGGCAGGATAAAGAATACAGTGGAATTAAATTATGAACTTGTGCAGTCACGGTTGTGAAGTTGCTTCTAATAAGTCTAAAACAATTTTTTAATTGCTCAGATTCTTTTCACCTTTTGAATAAACTTATTTCTAAATGCATGTAAGCAGAGACACATCAGTTATGGCTGCCTTGATGACATTCCAACCTCCTGATCCAGCTGTGTTTCTGGGGGCCTCCTACTGACCCACAGTTGCATTTGGTAAAGGCTCACTGTGTTATTAAAGTTTGACTGGTGTCAGGAGCAGTGTGCACCCCTGAGTGCTGCCTCGGGCTCCTTCAAGCTTCCACTCATGGAACAAGCACTGCCTGCTTGAAGGCTGAAGTCCTTCATGTCTATAATACCTAAATTCTGACCATAAAACTATGTGGAGAATTATTCTGACCCCTTCTGCATAGTTTCTGTGCACCACTGCAGTGCTCACTCATTATAATTAGTCATTAACAAACTCCCACTAATTTAACACATGCTGTACATGGAACAACATATAAGGAATTTTATGATTTTTGTAGGTGAAGCTGTCAAGAAATAGATTTTCCTCATTATGCTAGAGAATCAAAGACTTGTAATTCTTCTGCATGCAAAAAGTTTGTCAAATTGACATAACTTCATAGCCAGGTTAGAGGAAATATGAATTAAAAATATTAAGATTCTCATGTCATTTTATTCTAGTGGAAGAAATGCATTCTTATGGAGTGCATCTGAAGTCTTTATCTTTGAAAATTAATTAGTAAATTGACCTAATATCTCAAGACAGACTTTCAGCTCTGGAGTGAGATCAAGTAGTGATGAATAGGAGTAATCTGAAAAAGTATAATCTAATCATTTGATTTTGAATCATGATCTGCTTGTGAAAGCATCTATGTGAGGAACCATTTGAAATTGTTTAGTTGAACTATATTTTGTCATTAAAGTGAAGATCTAATTTTATGAGATTTTAAGTGTATTTTTCTTTAGGCTTCTGTTCACTTTTTAGCCTCTTATTTGGCTTTTTTATTTCAGAACTTCCTATGAATAGTCCAAACTTACTTCAACATTTTCCAGCCAGATATTCTGTATGATTCATTTTGGGCCTCTTTGGTGTAAGCTGATTCTTGACAAATCAAAAAGTATTTCAAATGTATATGGAAATGCCTCGGATGCTCCTGCTGTTTGTCAATTTTTTTTTTTTTTTTTTTTTTTTGCTTTTACAGAGATGTTTTCTCCTTGATCTTCATATTCTGATTGGCAAATTTTTTTTAAAAAAATATATTTTTTTTTCTCATTGAAAAAAGGTTATCTGAATAATTATGGTATTTCTTCACTGAAATGTTGCTGAGCTTTAAAAAAATGCTCATCCAAAGTATATCTGTGGTGATTGTTAATTTTTTTTTTATCTGGAGAAAGATGATCATAAATCAGTTACTAGATTTCTCAAGGCTTAGGGGTCTTGGAATTAAGACTACATGCTTCTAAACCAATGCTGCTCTGAATTCAGCCTATGTCTCTAAGCTCTCCCCTTTCTTGGAACTGGACATGGTTAGAAGAGACAGCCATAAATGAGTCTGCAACCATTTCTATATTGTGCATTGGTATACTGGTATATTTTCACAGAAACACAATCATCATTAGGAATTTGTCAGCATATTCATAGAAAGGACTTTTTGCAGGCATCTGCCACACAGAGCAGGAGAAAGCATGGCACACAGAGGCCATGTGCCTGCATTTATTGTACCCATTTACACTCCATCCCTGGGAATGATCACCTGTAATAATCCAAAATTATTACTTTGTGGACTGTGTACTTAATTTTGCTACTCTTTTGCTCCTGGTGCATAAAGAATGCATTATGCAAGGTGGGTAATGCTGTTCCACCTAAAAATAAAGATTTATAAAAGCATTTGTAGGAATGCAGTCGTTCAATAAGAAAGCTCTAATTGCAGAATTCAGTGAATGTTTTACAGTGATTAATTTATCTACTATATCCACTTTCTTGTTCTGCAAACAGAACAAAAATAAATTGTCATTGCCTTACATTGTATACTAAAACACAATCTCTACAACAGAAAGACTAAATTATAAAATTACTCTAAGACACATAAGAAAGTCTAGAAATAAGGATTTGTTTGTGGGCCTTTTTCCTGCCCTTACTTTTAAAATCCTAATATATGTGCTTTCCATGGGCACTGTAAAATAGGCTGGTTTTTGGATGGTTCTGAGTGGGAGAAAAGTAATTTGACATAATAAGAAATACCTTTACAAGTCTTCAAGCTGTTCTATTCAGTATACAGTGTTATAATTCTGCCACATAGGGCACAAAAGGAAATGATAAAAATAAAAGCTGAATTATGATATGCAGAGATTGCAGGTGAACTATGATTTTACAATAGATTTTTTATTTTTATCTGAAAAGAATAGCAATTATGTGTAGTCTGTTTGGGATTTTTTGCAAACCATCACATTAAAAATTTATTGTGTGTTAGAAGAAAAGTGGTAAGAATAATTGGTGGAGTCTGGCAAATAACATTTACCAAAAGTTTATCCAAAACTGTGTTTTACATTTGTTTTCCTTAAAGATGTGTCTGTACATATTTGCTTTGGACTTTTGCAGCTCCAGAAGTGATTTCAGTAGTTGTATTTTAAAACCAAATATTGAAAATAAGCCTGTAAAGATCAATAAAAAACTAAATTATTCAGTACCAGACAGAACAAAATGTTTTGTTCCACTTCTCTTACTATTAAATATATTGAAATAAAACCACTGAGTGTTTAAGTAGAGGAATATTTTAGCACCTTCATTTAAAAAAAGCTGTTTCTAAATCCACGTAGAGATGAATGATGGCTTATTTTTTTTTAATGCTGTTCTCTCTTCAAATTGTAGAAAGTTTAAATCTAAGGTGTGTCCTCTGCTAAACTTCCATGTAGTAAGGAAGAAAGATGTTTGTTATTAATTAATCTTTTGCTATTATCCAGTCTCCACTTCCTAAGAACCACAAGATCTTATGAGGAACAAAAATAAAAAAAAAATAGTGACTTTATTGAAAAGGAGCTTTTTTAAATTAAAAGAAAATCAAAGTAAACACACTTAAAATATATTTGATTGGAGAATATTCACTTTTGCAAAGCAATTTTAAAAAATTGGCTTTCTGCCTATAATGCACTTTGTTTTTCCTCTGTAAATAACATTTTCATATGGCATTAACAATCCATTTCCTTTCCTCTATGATGATAAATATTTTTCATATCTGCATTTGGTCTTTAAAAAAACAAACAAAAAACCGTGAAATACTGCAGGCATATATAACTTGTACATGGTGTGTCTTTGAAGACAGATTTCACTGAAGTCTAGAAGATTTCTTGGTTTTTAATATGTTTTTTGGTTGGCTCATTTGAATTCAGACCTCTGATGTGCTTTGTCTTTGCAAAGTGCACTACAAGGTCACAAGTTTCTGGGGTTATAAGACTGTCCCAGCCTTCTTAAATTCTATGAGTTTCTGTAGTTTTAGTCTCTCTTTTTTTTTTTTTTTTTTTTTTTGGCTACTGATACAGAGAAATGTAAAACAGAATTTGCAGTTTTCTGTCCATGTGACCACTGAGTGCTTTATGAGGTGTCTCATATAAAATTAACAGAATTTAGAGAGGAAAGTAGAGAACATGAATATTCCAGTGTGTTTGGAAGGGAGATACTGAGATAGAAAGCTGTTAATTTTTAATTTTTTTTCAAAAGCTTTTGAAATATTCCGAGTCTTGCACTGTGTAATACAGTATAGTACATCTCCCATTGTATGACCCTGTGTGCTTCAGAAGATGCAACTCAACATTTATTTAACTATTATTAAATATAAAATTATTTATTTATTTAAGGTTTATTTCCAGCAGTTTTCAGCAAACTCATGTTGGGTGTGCTGCTTTCCCAGTCCTTAAAATACAGTCATTTTGGTGATGACTTTCTTTCACATAGCCAGGACACATCATATGTCTGAAGTAACAAACTATAGTTTAATTTCATGAAGAATGATTTCTGAAATTTGCAGGTTTTTGTGCTTGTTCATGTGCTAGTGTTTTACTAGTTCAGAAGTACAGAAGTTTCTTGCCTGGGAGAAAGAAGGCAATCACAGCCATTTCTACTTAAGTTCAGTATTTGTACCACAAGATGTGGAAGGGAGAAAAAGCAAGTGGGGAAGTAACACAAGTGGCTTAGACCAAAAATGCAGAAGACAATTTACAAGATTAGTTTAAACCTTAAATATATTATACATCTGAGAACTGCAATGGAATCTTCAAGTGTTTTGAAATGTGCTTTCCCAGCGTTCAAGTATAGTTTGACTAGTTTGCCATGACTTCAAGCTTTCTGCATGGGTGTGTAGTACTGCAGGTGTTGCTTCAAAGTTTAATACTAATTTGCCACCAATATCCAATTATGCTATTGCAAAAGTGTAATTTCTTAGCTTTGTGATTCCTATTTCTTGTTTTAAGCCTTGTCAGTGTGTTCATAAACTGTCTCTGACCTCCTGCAATCAGTAGGTGGAAGAAAAAAAGAACCTTCTAATATTGTAAATATCAATGAATGCAACATTTATCACACAGGAAGTTCTGACATTGTAAAGACAGCTCTGAGATTTTACTAATAACTTTAGTAAAATTTCTGAGCTTTCTTTGCTGTGGTTATGGAGGTACTGAATTTGTTCTTTTGTTGGCTTTTTTTTTCTTTTTTTTGTGGTTGGGTTTTTTCCACTGTTTTGTTTCGTTTAACCTGGAAGTGTTAACTGATGTATAAAATACGTTTATGTTTTATTATTTATTTGGAAAATCTGCTACCAGTTTCCACGGCAGCTCAGAGATCTAAAAAGGTGAATGAACTTTAAATATTTAAAATCCATTGCCACTACAGATAACATACACTGGTTACTCCAAAGGTACTGAGGAGAATCATATTGTAGAAATTTGTTAAGTCTAATGCTCAGAGGAAGGGAAGAGGCACTATCTCTATCTGCAGAGCAGAAGGGAGTAATTCAGTTCCTCCACAGACGTTCAGATCAGCACAGAGTTTATGGGCATAAAACAGCCAAGGGAGTATATCAGCTTAATGTGAACCCTGACACAATATACCTGCCTTTTCCCATATGAGACGATAAATTTGCAGATGTAGCAAGTATTTCCTAAATGCCAAGCTTTTCTGGCTTGCAAATTGCAAGATGTTTCTCATTTATCATACCTTTTAGACCATTCTTGTGGCCTGTCACTATAGCAACTCTATTGGCTTCTACAGCAACACCTGGTCCTATCAGTAGCTTTAGCCCATCAAAGTTTCTTCATAAATAATCCATGTGAAAGTGAATGCAACTGTCATGTTAATTTGTGGCTAGCCTGGTTCTGGCAAGTTTATAATTATATTTATGAAGCAAATAAAGCAGATTGTTTTCTTTTTCTTCAGCAATGACTTAACATAAGCTGATGGAAACAAATAAAAGAAGCTTTAATGATCACAGTCAAACTAAAAAAAAGAATGTCATGAGGATGTTCCAGTTATTATCTCACAAATATACTCCTAAATCTGTCTGTCTGACCTCTAGTTAATATTCATAGTGATATTCTTCACAAAACATGTTTACTCTCCTAGTAAATACTGCATACAACCTTTGGTTGCTTAATTCCCTTCCTCCTCCATTTCCCGTTTCAACTCTTTTCTACTCTTGCCCCCACTGCAGTCTCATCTCAATCCTTAAAGTTAGGGATAGCATCCACAGATGACAAAATAACATTTACATCTAAAAATCCTCCTTTATATCAAGAAGGACACAGCTGAGTTTATCTTCTAAATGTCCTAACTTCTAATCCACTAGATGTGGATAACAGTAGGCTGAGGGTTTGCATCTGCCTTGACTTCCAGTGTCTCCTCTCCAAACATGGTCCTAATTTTGTGGCAGATCTTTCCACACATAGCCCAAAGAACTGCTAGATTAGAAGTCTAAATTGTGTCAATGCTTTTCCATTGCTCCTGATACCTGAATATATGGATGGGAGATAGCTGGAGCAATAGAAGTCTGCAATTCTTCCCTTCCATTGCTTTCTATACACATTGACTAGAAAATGCAATATTGCTGGTATAAAGTAGGAGCAAATAATCTTAGACTGAAAATAAACTTTTTGAGAGACTGTAAGGGAAAAGTGTGCCCACAGGACATAATATCCTCCAGAATTACTCCTTATACATCACTGTTGAAGCCTGATGAGAACTTTCTGATTACTTTCAGAGGAAGAGATGGTTATCTCTTCAGTCAAGATAAACAGCAAAGTTCACAAAATGGTGATTGCCATCAGTGGGCACTGCAATCTGGCACTGCAAAAGATATGCACATGACATAATTATGGTTCCTATCTCTACACTTGTTTGACAATGACTATTTAAACTATTAGTAAATTTTGTGGGTTATATTTATGTTTATACAGATATTCTGAACTACATTTATCTCTCTGGCAACTGAAATAAACTAATTTTATCTGTTAAAGGATTCCTAAGGCATATGTTTAATGTATTTGAGATTCTATTTCTACTGTTTCCTGTATTTCAGGAAACTTTCATTATTCCAGAGCATTGTGACACTTTTTGCAGCTCACATCATAAAGAACAACTTCTCTGTTCATAATTACACCTTCGTGCCAATTTTTCTTTCTTCTAGTCTCTGAAAAGAATTCCTTAAATACAGTATATATGACATGATTTAGAAACCAAAGTAACCACATCAACTGAAATCAAAGTAAGCCTTTCTTCAGGAGTTAAATGAAGTCAGTGTGTACAAGACAGCTACAACTCACGTTGTAGGATCATTGCCATAGAAAATTAGCTTCTTCAGTTTGCTGGCTCTTCTTTTACAAATGCCAGCTCAGTTAAGAAGTGCCTGTGAGTTTATATCTGTGTATATAATTCATAGAGGAATTGCATCTGCAGATGCTGCCTACTGAAATAGCTGACCTGCTTTTATGCCCTGAAGGATATTCGTTCAACACATCCCCTGGAAAAAAGGATTTGCTTCCTCATCATAGTGCAATACTTACAACAACGACACACATGCATAAAAACCTTGTTGTACTGAACAAGGCCATTAATGCAGGAGCAGTGAGAGAATGTAATAAAAAAAGAGACTGGGACAGGGAAAAGAACCTCTTTGTCAGCTTCCTCACCACGATGTAGGGACGAGTCAGAGAGGACAGTCTGCCTCTCTCACGAGAATGCAAAGTCCAGCTGGTGACTCTGCCCTTACCACTTCCAGTGTGTACAAAGAGAGGACACTCCCTATGAACTGTGTATCTCGTTAGCACTTTGAAAGAACTCCGTTCTGAAAGCTGAAAGGAGTTCAGAATATGGCTGACCGAGTAAAATTGCAGTTATTGATG
Organism: Alethe diademata; assembly: GCA_025584955.1. Taxonomy (NCBI): domain Eukaryota; kingdom Metazoa; phylum Chordata; class Aves; order Passeriformes; family Muscicapidae; genus Alethe; species Alethe diademata. The sequence continues at coordinate 8,005,574 of JANRMJ010000088.1, forward strand.
TGCAAGCACAGATTTGAGAATTTCTTATCCAAGCAGCCCATTATGTAAAAATGAAGGAATTAGACCAGAGCATCTTTGAAAGGTATATCAGATAAGATAATCTCTCATGTATTTGTTATCAGTTGAATAATTTACTGGTCATAAACATAATGACAACTGTGTATATATGAAATTATCACAAGATCCTAAACCAGTGTTCAAAACAGAATCCTTAAGCTGTGGCATGGAAAGGCACTGTGATCCACAGGGGACACAGTCCTAGCAGAGACAGTGCAAAGATTTGCTTTTGGCCGAGCCAGTGGCACAGATCTTTTTCATTTCAGAAAAGAAACATCATGCAGTTCCCTGCTCTTCTGAGGCTCAGTACCTGGAGGGGAACCAGAAGCAACATGCCTCTTTTGGCTGAGCACAGCTTCTGCTTGACATGCCTTGGGTTGTTCCTTCAGGAGACTGACTTGAGGAATGAGTCATAAGTGTGGAGGTGGTAAGAATTCAGAAATCATCTGCATAAGGAAGGAATGAGGTAATTATGCCTGCACTTTAGTCTTTACAGTGTACTGTAAATCTGCAACATTTGGCAGTGAAAGGAACTAAGTGTATCACTAAAGTCTACCATAACCAGCTGAATTATTATTCATACCTGGAATCTTTTTCAGGGCAAAAGAAGGTCAAGAAACCGATGAGACAAGTGAGGGAATGATGCATCTCCACAGTCTTGATTAAGAACAATTAGGTTCCTATTTTACATAGCATTCCTCACCAATGTATCTGTGCAAAAAAAATGGTCACATTTCTCAGAATTTTTAAGAAGACTGCAACTTAAAATGTTACATAAGCGTTCTGGTATGACTTTTCCCACTGTTTGTAGTAGGACTGCTCATGTGAGTGAGATTATTTGGTTATCTTTGAATTCTTGCTTAGTATGTTTCTGTAGTCTTGCCAGTTTGTTCTTTACTGCTGATAGCAATTTTTTTATTCAAATTTGAAAAACACAATGTGCAGTCCTACTCTTCCCTGTTTTCTTTTTCTTACACAGGCAGGAAAAGTATGAAACAAGGGGATGAAACTAAGCAATGAATTCAGGAATTATGGAAAAACAGTAAACAAACTGATAGCAAAACAATTTGTTTAGGAAGGGCCTCCATCTGTGCTTCAAAGTTATGGTAAAAATCAGATTTCTTGGGTTCCTAGTGTTATCTATAGTTATTTCTTTGTAGTCATCTGGTTTTATTTGTTCTGCAAACATTTATTATTCTCCCAAGTAAATTTTCAACCTATTAAGGAGATTAATTTTGAGACAAAAAAGGTTTTTCCAACCTCCCAGAGGTTTGAATTGCTTCCAATTTCCAATAGTTGTCCTGAGGGAAGACATTTTGTCAATAATGAGAATTTGGGGAAAAGATAAGGGGAGTTTGAGTAGATCTGTTTGGTTGTGCTAGATTAGTTATTTTAAAAAATTGTGTCTCACATTCATGGCTGTTTCTTCTTTCTAACTAGGTTTTGTGGGGAGACGGGATGGGGATGGGAGAACAGTATGAGGACTTCAAAGGATCTGGAGGAAGATCTTAATATTGAAAAAAATGGCAAAGAAAGATACTGGAATGCATAGGAGAGAAGTAGAGTTACTGTAGAGAGAGACATGGGATAAAAGGATGTAAGTCATAAATCTAAGGGAAGAAGTTTGTTAGCCATACCACTTGTGAAAGAAGCAATATAAATGCAGACATTTTCTGGAGTTTCAGATCTTTTCATTAATCTCTAGGTTAGCGCTTTAAATGGTTTTCTATGAATTCAGCACTGGATAGTTTTCTCCCATTGGAGAAAGGTTTCCCTGTATTAGATTTGACACCTTTATTTTAATCCCTTTCAGAATTAGTAGCAAGCAGCTCTATGCCACATGCACGTTTCTCTATTACAGGCAAACCACAGGAAGCTCATTAAGTTTTCTTTATGGCTCCTATGCACTGCTGGAGCCATACCTAAGTGGAATGTTTGACTGTCAGTGATTAGATACCATGAGGATATATATACACTTCAGAAAATACCAGAGCTGGCATATAGAAACAGACAAGTACAACAGCACAGTTGCTTAGCAGGAATTTCAGTTGCATAAACAGAAACATAAAGTTCTTGACATTGGCTTCCACCTTCAATAGTAGAACTGTTTCTGAAAGAGCTTCTATGGGACTACAGAATATTACAGAGATCCTAAATTCAAGAAAATTGTGGAGGTCAAAGATGAGTAGATTACTGCTAGTTAAAAATTTTGCTGTTCCTAACTCTCTTTTGAGAGCTTTGGTGCAAAATACTTCTTTGAAGGAATTATCCCTATGGGAAATGTGTCATTGGTGGAATATTTGATGGCTAATTGGTGGGAAATAATCTTTTTTTCTCAAGTACTCAGGTTTAACATGATGCTTATCATAAAGATGCTAAGTGACAAACCAGAAGAGTGCGAACGGATTGACTACTCTGTCAGATTTGTAACTCTTATTGTGAGTTTATATTAGTTCTTGTGTTGGTGATCTTGAGGAACTCACACTCTTATCAAGGTAATCTTGGATAGTACTCCATTAAAAGTACTACAGAGAAATAATCTTTCCTTCTTCCTTCATTACTTCCTCTTTTCCCAAAATTTCTGATTGTCAGTTAAAATTCTCAAACTGTTTATTTCATAACCAGTCATCCTTTCTATTTTAGATCTTCCCACTGTTTTCTGTAGCCCAGCTTCTGTAGTTTCACTCTGCATTTTTTTTTATTTTGAGTGGGTGGGCTGATCTTTCATAATAAAAGTAATTTCCTACATTTATAAGAAAGCCATAACAAAATGAGAGAGGAGATCATATGGCGGTCAGGCCATATGGAGCACACACACGTGCACTTAAAAATGTTACCACAAAGGTGTTTGTACCACCTGTGTTTGAAAGTTCTACTACTGAGTTGCAGTCTAGAACTGCCATTAGTCAGTGCATGCTGCTGCCTGTATCATTCTGACTTAGAAATGAAAATGTATTTGAAACGTCAATCCTCCTCGTTTAAATGGTTTAGGATGGTTTTAGTTGTGCTAAACAAATAAAATACAATAATTTCCTGAAGTTTTACCACCACACAGCCCAGAGCATGGCTTGGCTTCTCCTTTAAGCTAGAATAACCACGAGCTGCTCTAATTCCTCCTGGCAGAAAGAGCTCCCTGGAGGCACTCCTCTGTTTCTGAGCACTTGGTGTTAGTCGGAGATGCTGCTGAAGATACTCTCTGTCTCTCTGTCAAGGACAGCAAGTACCTTGCGTAAAGCACTTTGCTCAGGGGCCTGTTAAAGACACCTTGATGTCTCTAATGGACTAGAGCAGTGCATGAGGCATTAATCAGAGGACAGGAATGATCCCCCTCCTTCTTTCAAGAAATATTAGTGTCTCACAAGCCATGGTTTCATTTTCTTACAGCACTTCACAAGCTAACTTCAGGACTTATTACTCAGGGACAGTAAAGGATCAGAGCTTCCGTGAGGCAATATATTTACTCCTAGGAAGAGTATCTTCTGTCAGTTCTCATTTTCTCCTTGCTTTTGAGCCTGCCAAGGATCAATTCTGGTGAGATCTGAAGGGAATTGTCACGAGAGGTCACTGTGACAGGACTCCCTAAGAAGGTCTCAGAGGGCCACCAATAAGAGAGAGGGAAACAATTTTTACTTTTTCTAACAGCTTCTACAAAACAGCAAACTCGTCTTCACCAACCCCCAATAATAACTGACATACAAGGTATAATTTTGCAAGGTGGTATAATTGCTTCTGTACCTGAAACAAAATTAGAGACAAAACAGTACTGGGTATACCGCATAGATTATCTCCATGGCAATATATCATAACCTTAGGAAACCACTTGGTCTAAAAAAAGAATGTTAACCCTTTGGTAATTTGTCTAACTAGATGCAAAAAAACCTCCAGAATTTCTCTAATCAGCTAATTAGGTATTGTTACCTTTTTTTTTTTCCTTTTTTTTTTTCTTTCTTTCTCTTTTGAAAAGAAAATGTTTTGGTTTTCTTTTTTCTTTTTTTTTTTCCTCTCTTTACCTTCTCTATATCTTTTCTACTCTGTCAAATTCTAGTAATTTATTTTCATCTCATCTTGTATTGTATTCCTTTCTGGCTTTCAAATAAAAGTGAAAATGCAGTTCTCAGCTTCTACATGAAACAACTCTGTCGACAGACACCAAATACCTAAGAGATGTAAAAGGTGAGAGTGCTGAGCACATCTGCTTCCCATTGGGCTGTTTTCAGTGACTCCTGTGCTGTTCTAGTTGTCCACGGCCTGCTAATATATGGCTAGAAACTGAGAGAATAAATGAAACTAATGATGCATAAAAATTTACTGGTTCTGGGATTTTTATAGTCTTTCTTTTGTAATTCATAGCAAAATGTGTCACCTATTACATTTCCACTTCAAGGAAAGATTGGAGAGCATTTTTTTTAGACACAGGTTCATCATCAGAGTACTGCACAGGAAAATGAAAGAAAACTTGCAAGAGAATGGCAGAGATGTTGGTTGAAAAGGGGGTGACCCTGAGAGCATTGCTCTCAAACCCCAGCTGTCACCAGCCCTCCATCAGGCCAGCCAGGCTCCTGTTTCCTGGAGTCTGGAGAACTTCCAGGACGAGTTTGAGCTGCCTCTCAGGATAACCCCTCCCAGCCCTGCTTTCCCATCACAACAACAATCCCTTTCCTCTACCATCCACACTGAAAAGAGCTGGGCCTTTTTTTTTGTTGTTTGTTTGTTTTGTTTGCATTTTTTTTGCAGCTGTGTAGCAGCAGTCTCTACAGCCACCTCCTCTCTGAGCCAAACCAGTGCAGCTGCCTGCCTCTCCTGTGTTGTGGGGCTGCTCCTGCCACAGCCTTCCTCCAGAATTTCTCAGAATCCCCAACATCCCTCTCAAGCTGGGGAGTTCAGGTGCAATTTCAGGTTTAAAGGGTACAATAAATGACCTGCTGGCTGCTCTCCTCCCAGCATGTGTGTGCAGCTCTCCTTGCTGCTGTGAGAGCACACTCTGGAGCTCTTTTCCAGCTAGGCATCCACAGTGACTGCCAGAGTGTTTCCAGAGCAGCTCCTGCTCTGCAGCCTGGCTCCCAGCCTGTACTGACACACAAGGTTATTCTGCCCTAGGTGCAGAACTTCTTGCTTTTGTTTGTTGAACTTGAGTTGGCCTGATCCTGAAGCTTTTCAATGTCCCTCTGGACTGACTGGGTAAAACTCCGTGCTCAGATGTTGAGCCTCTGAAATGTAATAAATTTCAGACTTAGACAATTTGGCCACATTTAATTAAGTTTATCAGAAGAGTGAGTCTCTTCATTGTTATTACAGACACAAAGAGCAGTTAATTTCTTTCCCCTTTCTAAAAGACAGTGTGAAAAAGAATGTTCTGCTAAAATCTGTGCCTGCTTTTGACTCATGTGCTCTAACTTGCCTTAACATCTATTCTATTTACTCCCAAAGGCCTGAGTTTTATCTTCCTTATTTGCTTTACTGAAATTAATTCAGAACAGACTAATCCAAAAAGTTTCAGCTAGTCCAGTTAAAAACAGACATTCTGGATTCTGGCTGGCACATTCCAAGTGTTATTGGTTTTGTAGGCATAGTTAACTCACTGAACGAATTTATTTCAGAATCATCTTAAGCATCGGCATTTTTTAAAGGACAGCATCAAATTCTGCTAGCAATTATTGCATTTTATTTCATTAATCAACACAAAGCTGTTTTTCAAATGCAAAAAAAAAACAACAAACAAACAACCAAAAAAAACAAAAAACCAAAACAAACAAACAAAAAAAACCCAGCAGTAAGATCAGGGGTTTTTTTATTGTTTTTATTGACTTAAAAGCTCTATTTCTTGTTTTACTTCACCACTGAATCATTTCAAAATAACTGGAGGCAAAGGTGTTGCACTAGTATAAAATCAATAAGAAAGGAGTTAAAAGGCCATACTTTCCACATGCAGTGAATGAGAAATGAAAGAGAGGTTTATAATATCATAAACCTTGGAACTGTGTCTGGTAATTATCCCTGCTATGGCCTGCCAGGGAAATGACCACCATCTGTTGCTGCCCACCAGTGCCCTGAAAATATAATCAGTCTGTGAGCATTGGCTGGAACTAGCAGCAAACTAATCCTCTCCACTTCAGCTCTTCAGATTACACGTAATTACGTGTAAGATACAGCCTCAGTCCACACTGATTTCTCAGACTTTGGAGTTGTGAAGATTGAGGTAAATGACATTTCTCCTACACTCATTGTTCAGCTTCCCCCTCTATATCTGTATTTCATAGCTTTTGTTTTTAAATTGCTGGCAAAAAAATGGCTACCTGCTGAGGTTTGGGTGTGTTCTCTCTGGCTTGTACATTTAAAAATGGGACTTTTCCTCACAGAGCAGCTTTGAGCTAAAGTTAATCTTTTTCTTTATGAAACTGAGATAAAACTGCTTTTAAAATAAAGAAAATGTTTCAAGGTTCTGAGGGATTTTCAGTAATATACACGCATCTCTGTAAAGAACATACAGGAACTAGACCATGGTAAGACAAAGAGTGATAAAGAAATCTGCTGAAATGAAAGAATTAAAAGTAGGAAGAAATAGCATGGAAAAGTTAGATTATAAGGAGGTGAAACAGAAAGGGAGAGAATCTATAAAGAACACAGGAAAACTTTAATTCTGGTTTGGCTGTTTCCACTTGCTTCTAACTTTCAATATAATATGACGGGATGTCTTCACAGAAAACCTTTTTAGTAAAAAAAAGAGAAGAATAGAAAAAACATCTGGTTCCTAGCAAGCTCCTATTTAGTGCTTCAAAGTACATAAATAAAATACCAATGTGTTCAATCAACAGCTTCAAAAAACAGAGGAATATGGAATTAAAAAACAAAAAAAAGATGGGAAAATGAACAAGGCAGAAAGAAGGAAGGAAGGAAGGAGCAGAGGGATTCTGCTTTATTTGCTCTCCCCCATTTTAGATGGATTAAAGAATTATTAAAAATTAAAATGCAAAATCACTCTCAGACAAACCAAGTGAGAATGGCTTCAGCTGAACTGGATAATATCTGGGTCCCAGAGGACCTAATTCTTCTTCATCTGTTTTTTGGCTATGATATAAAGGGTCTCTGAATCATTTGGAGTGGTCTGCAGCAGTAATAAAGTATTCCTTAGAGCTATGCCACTCACAGACAGAATGCAGGACAAGAGAGGCAAAGCCACTGGAGAGGCTTTTTTCTCATGTTAGATTAAGCAGTTTGGCTTCTCTGAATGAAAACAAGGCTGTGGTGGTATTAGATACCAATTAATGGTGAAAATAGGCTCTGTCATAAAGAGCATTTCCCAAGGGATAGCCATTACAATTTTTGGTCAGTGTTTGGAGGCAAAAAGGATGCAGGGCTCATGCTGAACTCGACTAAATTGTGGAATGTGTTTTGTAAAATCAAGGTTGTGAACATTTTAGAAGAATGTTGTAAAGTTTCCTTTGTTTAATTGTGAAAGTACCATTAGGGATTCAGGTGGAAATTTGTTACACTAATATACAGTGGTGTTACAAGGAAAAAATAAATCCACAGGCCTTTCAGGCAATAATAGGTACTGAACACATAATTTCCAGTCCATGACACAGAAACCCCATATGTAAATAGGGTGGAAAATTAAGATTTATCTATCACAAAAAATCAACAGAGTAGCCTGTACTAGGCACTCCCATGTGTAACCTTGGAAGAGTGGAAAGTTCCCTAACTCCCTTGCCTGCCTCCCTGGGAGGGTGGATGTGAGTCAAACCTCGCCGTGCCTGCTGTGGAAAATACAGCTGGTCCAGTGGAAGGAAAAAGGTGAGAAGGCATCATGGTTGCTTCCAGCAGTGGGAAGCTCAGGGCACAGTACAAGGTACTCTCTGTGGTATTGGTCTTCTGAGACAGCTTTTATGGCTAAGAGCTGTATTTTCACCCTCTGAGTCTTAATTGTCAAGTCCATGTTTTCCTTGTGATTATGAAATAATAAAGGGACCTCATGGTCGTTCTGTGTGATCATAGTGAGGTTTTAGTCCCAGCTCTCATCTTGCAATATTTTTATTTCAGCTTAATTTCCTTCTCTCCAGTGATATTGCTCCCCATTTACATTGAAATAGGACTTTCTGAACTATCTGTATGGATAATGCATAGATGCAAATTCAGTTAAATGTATATTAAGCAATTTGCTGCAAGTGCTGCAAGGATGAAGATGGAACCTATCATGGGTAAAAGGTCACTGAAACATACTTCTGTTTCTAACTTTGCCCATAGTGAGGGAAGAATGGCACTATCCATACTGTGAAGACAAAGGTATATTATAGAACATTTGTCTTTATTCCAGTTCAGTAAAAAAAAAAAAAAAAGGTGAGAAAGATAAAGGTCCTAACATCACAATGTATGTAAATGATAAATGTGCTATAATATTTCCTTTCCCTGTGTATTTTTCTCCTTTGATAATGTTGTTAGCTCCAGATCTCTGCTGCAATATTATTGAGTATATTTTATTGGAATATAATTTTATTGGTGTGCTACCTTTATAAATAAATACATTCAGCTTATCAATGTTAAATGAAACTCTTGCCATTCTCTTAGTGTGCCTACCAAATAAATAGCATCTTGACAATGCTATTTGATATGCTGGAGCCTAATGATACTTCTTGTTCAGAGTCTGTAGCCATTCAACTTGAAAACAAATAATTAAAATAAATTATGCCTTTTGTGTCTGCAAACTAAGGAGAGGAACAAAAATAGCTGCACAGGAGGGAGGTTAACACACAGATATCTCTTGACAGTATTATGAAGACCTCAGAGGGATTCCTACATTTGTCTGACTGCTGTGATTTATGTGAGGAATCCCATGTCAGACTAAGTTTAGCAAACAGGATTTACAGTAATAGATTTTCAGAAAAAAATCTGGTTCCCCTGGGGTATTTTGTTCTTCCCAATTATTCAAACATTCAGAGAGACTTTGGTCTTTTTTCTTTTCTAGTCATGTATGCATGTGTGTCTATGCATGTAACCCTTGGGTTTGCTCGTTTCTGGTGTTTTTCTGCTTATATGGGGTTGTGCTTGAAGTTGTGAGAGGGATTTTGTGACTTTTAACACAGCTGCCAGCCACTTCCTATAGGCCTGTGTGGAAGTGTCCCTGTTTTTCTGGTGGTGATGGAGGCCTCTCAGCTGTTGTCATTTTATCCTCAAAGCTCCTAGTTTTCTTCCTGTGTTATCTTTTATCAACGCTCTGTGGAAACTTCCCAAGGTCTCAAAACTTTAGGTCCCAAATATCATTGATGCTGAAGGCTCTGATATTTAGACCCCTCTGCTGTGCTGAATAGCTAATGAAAATGAAGTTTCTGCTGTGGGGAAATCAACATTAAAACCCCAAAACTCTCAGCCTGTGGCAAGGCATACTCTTTTGTCTTTTCCTTCTGTTCCAATATCTGTCTGTTGGTGCTCCTCACTCCAGAGGAAGGAGATAACTGATGTGATGCACGAGTTGGGAGAGGATTTTAACAGGGAAAGCAGCATGGCCTTCTCTGTACTTTAATATGCCTTGTGGCCTTGCTGTCTCCAGACATATCAAACCATAAATTGCATTGTTTTTACCAATCTGCTGCTCTTGCAGAAGAGGGGGGAGGTTTTAGGCTGGGCTGTGCTGCCTTGCTGGCACAAACCACCCCCATCAGGTCTCAGCAGTGCTGCCCACTGAGCACCCCACAGGTGTTTGTAGGGACAACATGCACCCCAAAATGCTTATTTCACCCTCCTAAAGGCTTCACCCATCTTCAACTCTCATTAAAAATACTGTAAAAATCAGTCTTTGAGAGCTGATATATATAAATGGACTCAAATGACTTATCACCACCTGAAAAGGAGAAAACTGGAGGGACCAGGTCAAGAGGGCTTGCAGGGGGGGTCCAGTTCACCCATTTACCTCTCCATTCCCCAAAGGATATCAGTGGCTGTGCCAGAGCCAGCAGCCAAGCCTGTCCCCACTCTCATTGCCTGAATGCCTGAACAGAGGATTATGTCCCCCAGAACGGCTGGAATCCAGCCTGATTCAAGATCAGGAAGGTAATTTGCTATTGACCTGTAATCTTTAGATTTTCTAGCTTTCTCTGAATAAGGCTGGTATAAAGAAGTAATTTTTTCTACCCTGTCCTCCTTCTGTCTCAGATGCTATCTCAAGAGATTCATACACAAGAAGTAGAATAATAAAAAGCCAGGGAACACAAGGAAAGTTTTCACAGGGGAAAAAAAAGTTAATTCAGATTCAAAATATGAGAAACGCTTTGGTTGAGTCTTGATTTTTTTAAAAATCACTTATTTTCTCTAAACTAATGCCTGAAAATGATTTTTTTTTTGGTCATTAAAAAAAGATATCGTATTTTAGATTTGGCTCTCCTTAGGGAGAACCACTGTTAGCTTGAGCTTGTATAAAACTTCTTTTTTTCTTTTTTTTTCTTTTTTTTTTTTTTTTAAATGCAAGTTTCATAGCTTTGGGCACATCAATGAAGACTATCACACTCAGCAGATGTATCTATCTGCCTCCTAGGACTCTAAATAGACCAAGAACACTTGAGTGGTTCAGTTACAAGACTAGGAGTCAGAAGATTTGGGGACAGATTCAAGACTTCTCTGAATTAATCTTAGCTATTTATAGATTAAGAATAAGTAACCCAATTTACATCAGCTCAAGACCTTGTGCTTTACAATTTCTTTTCATCTATTTCAGAGAGGAAAAAAGAATTGTGTAAGAAGTCCAGCAAATGACTTAACTCCTCCACCCCAGTTTTCTATTTCATAAAATAAGAAGGTGATGATGATAATTACAAATGTTATTTGAACAGTGGCGCCAACAATGGAATTAGAGCTTTGCAGAAAGTGGGAATATTTCTGTGGAAATAGAAAGCTGTATGCAAATGATATCTAGAAATACTTGACGAGGAAATGGCATAGAGTATCAGTTTAATTTTAGAAGCCAAGTCTGTTTTGCCCATTTTGGTTTTCAACCAATCTACATCACAATTCTTTGAGGATTGTTACTTTTGCTGCCTTGGTCTGATTTCTGTACAGCTCCAGACACAGTGATAATGAATTTAAATAAAAATGCTGAGTTTCTGATGTCACTAGAATGTGTTTAAAGCACAGTTCACTGCTTTTAGTGTTTTGTGGTCTCTATGTATCTTTGTAGAAATCAAAGGTTATTTCAGTCCTGAAAATGGTGTTTCTGTTATTTTGTTGTGTTGATCTTTTTATGCAGTGCTGTAGCTAAAAGAAGTGAGAGAGATGTCCATTTTGGAAAGAAAAAGCTGAGGCCATCCATTTAGTGTCACTTAGGACCTATTACAGAAGAATAATTTGGTCATTTAGAATTTTAGATCAAAGTATAAATAGTCTAAAGCTACACTGCATCCCAGAGGTGAGGAGATGGAGGCTATTTGTAGTCATAATACCAGATGTTTAGTCATTGCTATATGTTCAAAAACAAGAACTCAAAACAAAAAAGAGACCTGCTAATTGTGGGTATTTGGAGTCATGTCACAGGTGAAAGATGATCTAAAATGCTGCTTCATAGCACAGTGCAATAGTGAAATTAGCACATGTCTATTATCACTGCTTGCAACTCTGCAGGAAACTAATGGAAATAGCTTAATCTTTTCAAGCTCTGCTGAAAGGAGAAATGTAGGATTTAACCTGTGTTCCTGAGTTTTCCCTCCTCTCTTATTCCTTGCCAAATTTTTGCTGCTCAGCATATTTTTATTATTTAATAATAATAAATTGCCTGGACTGTAAATTTGAGAAATAACTGTAGAGATTAGGGAGCTGATCATTCATTTCTAGAGGCAGTGGTAGTTGTAGGCCATTGTGCTAATGGTTAGAAAGAGAAAAGGGTGGAGTCCTAAAATTCCCTCTCTTGAACCAGATTCAGGGAGCTGTCTTTCCAAAGCAGTAAAAGCAAAGGCATTAATTATACATTTCCATTATGACAGAGCCAACATCAGCAGTGACTAAAACATAATTTGTTTAGGTGACAGTGCAGGCTGTTCTCTGATCAAGTTTTGTTTCCCAGAGGGAGGCATCAGTCTTAAATTACACAGCAAGCAGGCAAGAGAAAGGAAGCAAACAATAAAACACTTCCCAGAGGAAAAAAAGACAAAAAATTGTCTCTCCATGTCTTATTAAATAAATAAATCCACATTTTGTCAATTAAAAAAAAAATCAGCAGTGGGGTACAGCTTTAATTAAAGGAAATATTTTTTTCTGTGGGACTTCATAAGATTGCATTTTAGATTTCCAGTGATGAGATGCTTTTAATGCAGAGGAACTTTCTCACAGTAAGGAAGGAAAAGATGACAGAGAGACAAACCCTTGGAAAGTGCTGACAAGAGGGAAGCATGGGATATTTTACTTGTCTTAATGCAATCCATAAAGAAAGAGTAATTTGGATTTCTTTAGTAAGGTATGCACAAAACCAGAACTGTTGTCTATTAACATAATTAATTTCACAGAAACACTGACATACGCACATACACACACATATATATATGCAATTAAAGCTGGACATCTGCATCTTTTTGGGGGAATATACCTATATATTTTGATCTATAACTCAGTTTAAAACTGTCAAGCATAGGTCTAATTTTACTTTATCTTCAGTTTCAGTGGATTTATTATTTTGCATAAATCTAAGTACATCTTTTAGGACATTACCAAATCAAAGACCCCAATGGGTATTTTTTGTTATTTGCTTTTAATTTTTGGTTGCTATAAAAAAATCATTGGTTGTAGTTTTTTATTGTAATTTGACTTTTAATATCATATCCCCTGACTGCTTCAGCCTCTCTGTATTTGTCATGAGTAAAGCAAAAAAGCAAATATAAGCCTTATTTCTTATTATCTCCAGCCCTTTCAGGAGAAACTATAAAAACTGGGAGTATGTTCATGTTGAACATACAATTCCCCCTCCAGTAGTATTTTCTGCCAGCATCAGATGAACAAACAAAACAAAAAATGCAAGTCATTTACCCCATGTGCAGCAAATAGTCCTTTGGAACACTTAGAGTGCAAAATTAGATTCTCTCTAATACAAGCAAAAAATCTACATGTCATGAAAATGATTACAGAGAATTTTGTGTGAGCTTAGAAGGTTTGATTTAATTGAAGTAGTTAATATTTCCTGTCTTTAAAGAAAAGATGCTTCTGACCACTTGAACTTTCCAAGCAATTATATCCTAAAGGAAACCACTGCCCAATATTACTCTGAAAGGGAATTAAAGCAGTATTGTCTCCTTATTGCAGGCTTGAACTAGTGTAGTTTGGTTTATAATTTAAACATTTAGGCATGCTTCAATTATCAAATCAACTTTACTGTACTGGTTATTTGGAACTTTAAAATACAGTGATCTAAGAGCATGTATCTCTATAGATCTGTTATTCCTAAAAGGCTGAGTTGCCATCATCCCCAAAAGAAGTGATGGAAACCCAGATAAAATGCTGCATAAAGACATAAAAAATGTTGAGAAAGTGGTCTGGGAACAAATGATCTCAATCTTTTACATGTGTTCTCAGTTTCATTGCTCTTAACTGAAATAAGGAGCAAAGGATTAATATGAAGACTGGCTGACCTGGTGTCCCACAATTACATCACCTCCAGTCAGGATTTTGTGCTCATTACTGAAGTGGCAAAGGCTGCAAAACTCACTGATCTATTATTGGAGTAGGTAATGCTGGGGGAGGGTGTCCAGGTTGTGCTATACATGAACACCCTCTTCTGGATATTCAAGAGGTAGAAACCCTCAAATAGGTCAATTGCTCAGGAAATAATCTGCATCCCCTCTACCACACACATACCTCTGAAGCATTCATTTAAATAATAACTGGATTTGCCTGTCTGTATGGAAATTGGCTTTCTGAAGGCACATCTCCAGCTCCTGGAGCCACTGACCTCTGTGCCTGCCTGCAACTTGCAATTTTCACCTAAGAGAAAGCCTTTTATTCGTTCTCAACCATCCAAACCATCCATGAAAGCATTTGTAAAGGCAGAAAACCATAGAATTGGAGAGTGGTTTGGGTTGGAAGGGACCTTAAAGATTCCCTGGGCATGCCATGGGCAGGGACACCTTCCACTGGATCAGATTTCTCAGGGCTCCATCCAGCCTGGCCTTGAACACTTCCAAGGATGGAGCATCCACAGCTTCTCTGGGCACCCTGTGCCAGTGTCTTACCACCCTCATAATGAAGAATTCTTCCTAATATCTACTCTAAACCTGCTCTCTTTCTCAGTTATGCATTCTTACCTAAACAAATTGAGAAGAATATTCCAGACTCAAAGGCCTGGATGGAATTGTCTCCAAACAAAATGAAAATTCAGATCAGAAATCAAATGTAGCTACTCAAGACCAACCTTAAATATTTCTAACTAGATACCGTTTTCGTGTCCCTTATGAAATGTTCAGGTTATGAAAAATCCTGTTAAGAAATTGCTCCAAAGTGCATGAGAGTTAAATGTGATGACTGAATGGTCTCACTCTGATTGTCTCTTAATTTGGTTGAGCTGGAAGATTCAGCATTTTGGGAAGCAAAAAAACTGTTCAAAGCAAGAAAACAAGTAGGGTCATGAGTGCAAAATCACAACTTCAGTGACAGAGGTCAGCCTGCTGGAGCAGTTACAAAGGAAGATATTGCGTCATTTAGACCACTTTTGCTTATTTTATTAAAACAAACAAACCTAAAAAAACAAAAAAATCCTTCATCTCACGTTTCAAAATGCATAATTCTTCATAGGACTTGTTATGCTGTGGTAATTTGGAGTCCAACCAAAAAGAATCTGGCAACTTGAAGAAGTATGCTTAGATTTTTTTGATGCTAGAAGCTGTGAAATTAATTGGGTTTTGAAATATTTTCTGTATTTTTAGATTTTGTTTGTGAGGAGTGTATATTCCTAAAGAGATTTTTGGCTTTGCTTTCCCTCAAAAAGCAGTTATTTAATGATAATATTTTATGTGACATTTTACATTCTGTTTGAAAAGCCATCTTTTATTTAACAGTGTTCCGGCAATATTTTCAAGATAATTTACCTAAAGTCTTTGTAACTTATTCACTCTGTTAAAATATCATGCAGGCTTCGTGAATAGGAACACTAAGATCTTTGAAAGTTCAAAAATGCATTTTCTGCAATAGCAGCTGTAACAGAGCTGCACTTGGGGGATGTTTTTTCTCCAAAGCCTTGTGTTTATGCAGCTTTTATAACCTTAAGACAAAATCCCCAGCTAATCCACAGAAGTAAGATTATTTTCCTTCTCATAAACATGGTATATAAGACTGACTATTCTGATTTACTGCAATCACTGAAAATGTTTTCAGTTTATTCCTGGTGCAGATGAAAGCTGGGCAGCAGGAAAAGCCTCGCTCTTTTCATCATGCAGACACCAGGGCTTCCTGGAAGATGCCAGACTGAAATGGTTTGGATGTGAAAAGTGATATTTGGTTATTATCCAGATGTAGCCAGCCATTATCTAAATCATTCTTTTTTAGGGGTAGAATAAAGGCTAGAATCTTAGTAATTTCCTTTCTAAGCCCACTGAAGTGGACTAAGTTTTGGACTAAACACTGTTGTGAGCAGATTGGAGACCCAGATAAAAGGAATTAAGAAGAGAGGTTGTTCTGGCTGTTCATCTCTGTAATGAGTGTATTTGAAATGTGGAAGGCTGCTGCTCCAGATTGTCTGTTTGTTTCCCAGGCACAGTCATTCTTAAGTCCCCTTTTAACTTCCTCTCCTCAGCAGGATTCTTCTGGTTGTTAATTGCCAGCAGTGAATAATCTACAGAGGTAAAGAGATGAGGAAGAAAAGGTTTCCAAACTGAAGTGGCTAAAAGAATTCAAGACACTGGGGGTGGCTGAAAAGAAAAGCAAAAAATAAAAAAAGCTTTTGGCATTTTATTTCTTTATCCTTTTGTTAGAATAAGGAAAAAATATTTTTCTTCTAATTCTGTTGACAATGAGCCGGCACCTTGAGAAAAATTTTTGCAGTTTCATAGTCCCTGCTCCATAAATAGGCAAGAGATCAATAGTTGAATAATAGCTGAAAATCACTGTTTGAAATAGTTGGAAATAAACATAGCAACTACGGCTCCTAGATTCATGCTAAAGATTATGTATTAGCGTTTTTTCCCCAGCTCTGATTCAGTCTAACTTGAATAGAATGGCACACAGCCTCAATTGTTGTGGTCCAGCAAGGGCATTTAAAGCTTCATTTCATGTTCCCTTCTGACTATGCTAAATCATAGATATCTGTAATATAGATTGATAGACATTAAAAAGTATTTGTACATAGGAAATCATCTGCTGGGAGAATTACTGCAGCTGTTTTTGGCCCACTCTTAGGCAATACCAATCTATCTATTAACTGAAGTTACAGGCCAAATTGCTACTGTTCTAAATGAAAACAGGATTTGGCTGCACTGGACTGGCAGGCTTACTTTGGGTCACAGCATAAAAAAATATATATACTAAATTTTACAGGGTTTCATGAAGGTAAACTGATGATACAGGCAGCTCACAGAGAATTGTCTAGGTCATCACATTTTCTGTATTTCCAATGTCTTGTTACATGTATATGGATCAATATTTCTTTTGAAACAAGAATATAAACTGCACTTGTAGAGCAGACTTGGAGCAACATTGGTTTAATCCAGGCTCCTTGTTTAAAATTGTAAGATAGGAGTCCTGGATGAACCCTCAGAAGAATATGGAATAAAGGAAATATGAACTCTTCTACTGTATGCAATACTCATGAAAGCATTATCAATTGTTGAGTCAGGTTTCGTTGTATTTTTAAAATTAATTCAAGAAGGAGCTTCAGGAATGAATTGAAGTTCAAAATATCTTCTTTTCAGCAGGAAAGTAAAGAAATATGAATAAGAACACTCTGCTAGTACCTACTAAAGGTTTTTGCTAATTTTTCAGTTAGCATGTTAACTCACAAGCAATTCTAGGGACAAAAAGTTGAATCCAGTTTCAGATGAAAAACAGGATATGTTTATTGATTACTGTAAAAACTGTTGGGGATATTTCAGTTGAGGTCTTCCAATGAGCTCTTAGAGTCCTGTCTCAGCTAAACCAGACATGGTGGATTGTTTGCAGGGTTCACAGTTTCTGACATTCAGAACTTTCTGTGCTTTTCTCAGCAAAGTGGTGAAGGTTTTCCTATACATTGTCCCTGTTCTAGTCTTCAGAATTTTTCCATGATTTTGTAACATAGGATTACCACTTCCTGTCTGAAAGTTTATATATCCAGAGACTTCATCAGACCTCTAGCAATGACAAGCTTATGTACTGATGTGCTTATAGCTCATGACCCTTAAATCCTGAGACAATTCAGACTATCTCAAATAAGAAGAAGGGATGGTGGCAATTTCTCCAAGATTTTGGTGGAAGAATGGCAAATTCAATTGAAAATGCAGTATATGTTCCATAATCCAAATGTCCTAGACTGTTTTAATGCAAAATTAGCTTGTTCTATATATATATAGGTTGCCAAAGTGAAGACAAAGAATAACCACAATAAGAGGTGATGCATTTTTATATGTTCAAAAGAGAACTAGAAAGAAACTTCCTTTACCTAAGTAAAGGAATTCTTTATAGAAAGCAGAAGAGAAGAAGAGAAATGCCAAGAGATGTCAAAACTGATTGAAACATGCAGTCTTGATAGTTCTGAAATTCAGTCTGACTGCCTGTGTGCCTGAAGGAATTTGTGCATGATGCTTTATTTCCTTCAGCTGCTACTGCTGGCTATCAGTGAAGGCAGATGAGAATTCAGGAATCATTTGTTACCTCTGCTTCCCTCCCCTCATCTTGCACAATGTGTACTATTAACCACTCTGATGCAACTGAAATGATAGAACTAATGCAGCTCATGGAAATGCCACTCTCTTAATTTAGGGGGAAAAAAGGCACTTTAAAATGGATTCCAAAAAGATTAAATTAGACAAGTGTCCTATGCAAAGATGGCTTTTGTTTATGATGCTGAACAATGATTACTTTCTCATCAATTTAACACTTCTACCAACAAACAAATTCAGTCAGAGGGAAGCACAGGGTGGGAATAATATGCAACAAGCTCTGTTCTCCTGTCAGGGTATGTGAGTACAACATCTTCGCACTGAAAGCTTTGAAGTTACACTGTTATAAAAACGTTTAATAAAAAGAAAATGAGATCCAGGTAGTCTTTTCATTATAGCCATAGATTAATCATAGTTCTGTGACAGTGGCCATACAACTTCAGTGTAACTGAGGCATATTGTGTAAGTAAGTTTGCAAATAAAAAAACTGTTGGTCATATAAATATTATTATAAAGTATTATTAGGTTTTTATCTCTTGTATTATTCTGACTTTACAAAAAGGCAAACTGATCTGTACAACAGTTAACTGACCTATTTAAAATATCTTCAGACATACATCTGAAACCAGATCTCTGATCATCTTACCCTGATGTCTGCATAAAGACCAATAAAATTACTTTCTTTTCTACAAAAAGAAAAATAAATAGGCTTTGCACAATGACATCTTGCATAGCTCCATATAAAGGCTTTGTCAGATGTAACACTGTAGGGATTCTCCCTTATTCAAGACCCATTAAAATCCAAATCATCCCAGAGATTTAAATGAAAGTAAGATACGTGCCTTGTTCTTGTTGTCCTGAAAACTTCAGAGTAAACCTATCTTAAATAATTTTAGAAATTACTCATATTCTACAGTTTTAATTCACTTGTAGTGCTTTTAGAGAGATACAGAAATTTAAGCAGGGAATGTATTAGGAAGTATTCATCTGAATTTCATTACCATACATTTCAAACTGGTATTTTCAAAGAATATCAGTTATCTATTCATAACCACTTCTTCGGGTGCAAAAGTGCATTCTTATTATAAAAGCAAATTTAGGAGTTACATGCTAAAATTGCAAAAGAGATTTTTCTACTGATTTGGTACAAACAGAAGAGAAACACTTCAATATTTGAAAAATAATCAGAAATCCTTTCCACTTTCAAGGCCGAGATATGTAATCAATTTTATGTTTCTTTAATTATGTTTCATAGCATAACCTTCTGCTGACAAACTACTCAAGGCTTGTGTCAATCAGAATAATAGGTTGCACATGTTATTGATTTAACCATCACTTTGAGGAACTGATCTTATGGTTTTATTAGACTTTTTAACAGTTCCTTTCTGGACAAGCTAATTCTACAGATCTAAACAAATATAGATCATGTTCTCTTGGGATGTGCAATAGTTTTACCTTCCTTTTAGCCATCAATGATAATCAATTAAAATAATGGACTATTCAAGCAGATGTTCAGAACATTGTGTTGGGTACAATGAAAGATAGAAAGGTATGAGTTAAGAAAGATCATGTATATGAGACAGTTTTGTTGAGCCATTTTATCTAACAAGTGATCCTTTAACGCTTTTCTGTAGAATTTTTGACTTCAAATCATAGATTTTGTTTCCTCAATTCAGTTTCAATACATGCCCAGGATTTAAGGAACTCGACCAAGTTCTTTATGTACAAACTTCATCAGATCTCCCATAAAATAAACTTCCTTTAAATTTGGTGTAAACTGTCTTAGTTAATGTTTAAAAGTCCTTTCTTTTATGTTCAAATAATAATAATTCCAAGCTCAATAAATTAGCAATAGTGAAACTTTGCTTTCAGTGCATTTTCTCTGTCCCCTCTGCTTTTAACCTCTCCCAGCTGTGGTCTGCTACATGGCATTTCAATTTCTGCATTATGGATTTGTGATCCTTACCTCTGGGTTGACCTGCACATGTTTCCATCCTACATCACCTGCTGTGTGCCCACAGCACTTTTGTGCCATGCTGAGTAACATCTAAGGGTGGCTACTCAGTGAGTAAATTTTGCTGCACCAGGGTGGACAGAAGGCTGCTGAATTAAGTGAGATGAACCTGTTAGCTTATGCAGAAAGCACTGAGCCCCAAGAAAATATCCACAGTCCTGCCAGCTCAGTCATGCAGAGGGTCACACTCATACCTGCACTTACATGCTAAAAGATGCAAACGTGTGGCAGGCTCTGTTGGGAGGCAAAGGGACCAAGAATCCAAAGGAATGACATCATGCTTTTAAAAACTCTGCTTCTGTGAACTTAGCAGTGTTTATTCCAGAAGGCACAGCTTACCTGTCTTTTCTTTCTCATTTGAAACTTCTGGGGGGTTTTGATAGGTGAGAGAAAGGTAAATATTTTTTCTTTTCATCTCCATATTTCTCATGATTAATTTTCTTCATAGTCTCTCTTTTTTTTTTTTCCCTCTTCTTCTTCTTAATAGAATGTAATAATAATGGAGTTTCTGCCTCCTAACTTTGTAGTACAAATTGGTGAATAATCAGAGATTTTTTCAGCATTACCTTTAGTGAAGCAAGGAACTACCTTCAAAAATCTCCCACTATAGGTAAGTAATTTGACTTGTCTTCCCCATAAATCATTCTTTCTTAGAATATAAAATTAAAGACTTTTCTTGACATTTATCTACTTTCACCTAGAAAAAAAACAAAACTGAAAGACACTTCTTTTATGTTTGCTGTACTAAAACTTCACGTCTAAGTTAGATGCATACAAGCTTTACCTTAGTTTAAAATAAAAATAATAAAAATAAGATAAAGAAAATGCAAAGCTTTCCTGGGAAGTGCTCTGGAACTGAATTTTCTTTTTTGCACCAAGGCTAAGAAGCTGATAAATATCCAGTAGATGATACCTGCCTCATCTGTTGAATATAAAGCTCTAGACAATCAGAATTATCTCATGTGATTGTCTATAGGCTCTGTTTGAACCACACTCTCCATTAAATTCACAAAAACCTGAACCTATTTTACTTCTGGAACTCAAGAGGAATCATATGTAAATGTTTCAATTGCCTTCCAACTTGGTCTTAAAAAAAAATTTGGTGAAGTCAAGTCTCACCAAAATTCTTGAAAGAAACCCTCTAAACTTAGTCCTGCATTATTTTTCCTTTATACCTACTGCTGCTCCTGTTTTACAGCAGTAGTGGTACCACAGGAAAGAGGTTGGCAAAAGTCACAGGATCAGAACTTTCCTTGCTTTTCTGTCTTGCTAGCTTCAGCAGAATCACCTCAAATGCATTGGGAATAGATGCATATCCTTCTTGTAACTCATTCTGTTGTGTTTCTGCAGAACACTGTTCACACCCACCAGGATTATTCTACAGGTGAAGGCTGTGTTCAACCCACTACAAGTCCTATCCCTTATAAACACCTTATAGTTCAGAGATTATTTTATGGTTCGATCCTTGAAACAGGCTTTTTTCAGGGGATACTGACTGGCTCAGAAGAATGAAATTATTCTCTGGCTACCAGTATTATGACCTATCATATGACGTTATATTTCCATAAATTAATTCCATCTCAGTAGCTTTATAATTTGCTTTTCCTTATATTTTTATACAGGCAGATTTTCTGATGTTTGGGCTCCCCTATTTAAAAAATATGCTTTTAAAAATGCCTTTCCATATGGTATTGCAAGTTTTTTAAACAGATCCCTTTTCACTGTGATTCTGTTGAAAAGAAACCAAAACAAATACTGAGTGCAGAGCACCAAAATAGGTCCATGTACTTGACAACTGAGAAGATAGTGAAGATCTGTGAAATGTATCGGGGTAGTAATTGCTACTTGAATTATTTTGCTTCTTTCTAGTTGTCTCCTACAACTGTAAAAATATTATGATAACCAGGCAAGGTAAAAGTTGGGCTAAGAATGTGCTCTTTTCTTTTTCTTCAGTCATTTCATAGGTGTAATACATTCGAAAGAACAGGCAGAACATTTTGTTTATACAATCATGCTTATTTTAATAACTTGTTCTGCTATTTTAGACCTGTTCAGTACAAAATCAGACTTGTAAAATACAGATTTTTTAAGGCTCAATAATAGAAAAGTTACAGCTTGCAGGATCAATGGTTTGCTGTGGAAAAACTAAGGGATGAAAAATTGGAGAATGAGAGAGGTGAAAAAAAAATGAGATAGGTAGAGATGTACTCTTGGAATATTTTAATTACTAAGAGTGTTCTAGTTCATAGAGCAAAAACACAGTGTAAAAATAGAATGGTTGTTCATGGGCACTTATTTCTGTCAAGCTGGTTTTTTTCCAATGGAACAGAATTTTTAATTAGCTCTGTAGGCTTTGCAGGATTTGTAGTGGCCCTAAAATGTCCATACAATGATGCTTTCAGGATAACCAGGTCATTAGTTTATATTTAGAGGCTTTTATTCACATTTTGGCAACAGTCACAGTAAAGTTTCCCTGAACATCTTCTACAGAAATGCTAGTTTCTAAATTTGAGGGTTTTATGGATCCCAAGCACGGCTGGAACATAAGGAGAACCACAAATCTGAAATTCTGCAAGTCACAGTGAGCTTTATGAAGAATTGAATTGATGCCAATTACATACCAATCTAGACACCAATTTTCAGTGCAAACTATTTTATTCTGCTTCAGAGATTTATAAAAAAAAATTACTTTGCCTACCTTTTGCTAAGGACATTGTAATCACAAGTAATGCTAAAACTGAATATGGGGCTGCAGTTGAGGATAAATGATGTCTTCAAGAATTGATACTGGTGTATTAAAATAATGTTTGGGGTCAGGTGGACTGGCAAGTTAGTGTCTTCCTACTTGCTTCCATTCTTTTTAGATACTTATTAAGTCAGAAAAAGAATTGCACTATATATACAGTAAAAAATGCATTTGATGTTTACTTCATGTGCATAGCATGTGAACAACATGTATTTTATTTTTAGACAGTGTATCTTAGATTTTAGTTCTAAAATATATACCAAATAAAGAAATGTGCTTCTAAAGAAATAACTGGATATTCATCATTTTAGAAAATGATACTTACACTAGTTTATTTGAAAACAGCTAAAGACATATTGAAGACAGCAAGAGTTGACCAGTGTAGCTACATGGGGTGCAGTTACAATTCATTACTTAGAGCTGCATCTTTGGCTCACAGCAAGAAGGCAGAGTAGTTGTGTGTTTCTACAAAGCTTTAAACTACTTTCATTGGAGTCAAAAAACACTGTTGAGAAACCTTGCAGTGATCCTAAGGAACTTACTGTGAGGGTTGCATCTTAACTTTCTAAATACACTGTATGTGACCAATATTTGTGTATATATATAACTCTGAGCGGTAAATATATTTATTTTACTGAGTCTTATTGTATTTTTATGTTACTTCCTGCCCTTTTAGTGTGCCATATTACTTCTGGGTTGATTCTGAACTTTCTGTGTCTTTCAGATTTTGGTAAATCTGCCAAATTCTTCTTCACTTTTTTAAAATATTAACTTGTAGTTACAATGGTCTATGATTAATCCAGAATTTGATGTTCTAGCTTTTGTAAACTTTTCAAAATGGAGGGATTTTTATGGAAAATACACCTATATTTCCCAAATTTTATTTCAACTAAGCATAATTTATTTTGCCAATCAAAAGATGATGACAGTACACCTAAAAGGTCAGATCCTTGGCTTCACTGTTTCAGAGAAGTGAATTGAAACTGCCTCAAATCCTTCCTAGGGGAAGAACTGAGGAACACCATCCTAATGCAGAAATCTGAAGAATAGGTCCATGGATGGTGAATTTCCATCACTTTTACTCTCTATCCTGGCTTGGTCCTTTGGCACCCATGGAAGCATCACACTTTGAATTAGGTGTCATGATGCTGAGCAGTGCTCAGGTGAGATATGAGAGTAGAAAAAAAAAACAACAGAGTTTACCTTTGCTCAGGTCTCTGGTGCCTGGACTCAGTGAACTACTCATTCAGCACATCTGGGTTTGCTTGCTTGGTGTCTTCTGCTGTTCCTGGAGGAGCCTCACTGCTCCCAAGGGAACATCTGGGCTTGGGTGAATCCCTTTTCCTTCACCTTGGAGTTCCCCAGCACACGTCTGCCTGGTGAGGGGGTGGCAGTAGGATGGGTCCCTAAGGAGGAATCTCAGCTTTGCACCTTTAATTTTGTTTGAAAATTTCAGCTCATGGCAACCCACCCTGTGCGCTCCTGACTAGCAGTTCTCCTGATCTCAAATGAACCAGTGATCAAACAAAACTGGGCCCTAATTATGTAGATCCCATTTTTTTTATCTCTGATAGAGTTTAATGGGTATGAAGTGTTACTATTGATTTCCATGGGAACAGGAAAGGTCTTGTGTTATCCAATGCATACTGAAAATCCTGTGACAGCTACTGGAAGGCAGAAAGACACACTAACTTTCCTTTAAATTGCAGGATGAAAACTGTGTATTAGAACAATTATGCCTCAGGGTGAATGTGTAAGTATAATGATACTGAAACTTGGCTTCTTTTCAAAATATACAAGTCTCTGACAGTTTGGTATTGAAAAGCAAGTGATTCACATACATAAAAAATAGAAGCAGACCAAAAATGTCAAGGTTTGACAGAGGGC
Organism: Alethe diademata; assembly: GCA_025584955.1. Taxonomy (NCBI): domain Eukaryota; kingdom Metazoa; phylum Chordata; class Aves; order Passeriformes; family Muscicapidae; genus Alethe; species Alethe diademata. The sequence continues at coordinate 8,030,088 of JANRMJ010000088.1, forward strand.
AAATCTAAAATACTTCCAATAAAAGGAAAATGAGAATTTCCTTTTAAGAACATAATGCTGAGTCTCTTCTCAGGAATATATTTATATCATTAAAATATAATTTATATATTAGACATAATTATAAATTAGATGCAATAATTTTAAGAAATTGTAAGTATATAAAGAAGCCTCCCACTCTGCACACTTACCATGCACAGCAGCAGCTTAGGGAATGGAGAGTAGGAGTTAATGGTCAGTTTTCTTACTGGAAGAAAATCACCATGGAGTCCCAGGGGGATGTATTCATCAGTGATCTGAAAAAGAGAATGAGCAGTGAAGTGACACAGTTTGCTAAGTTACTGAGGATAATGAAGGCAAGGGTAATGACAAAAAGATGCAGAAGGTGCTCGCAAGGACTGGGTGGTAAAATAGCAGATTGAGATCTGTGTTGATATATGTAGCAGGGTAAATGAAGGAAGACAAATAATTGCAATTTAACATACATAACAGTTGGTAATCAATTAACTCTCACACTGAGAATCTAATCATTGAGTATTTTTATGAAATTCAGCTTAATTCTCCTCTGTGGTCACAAACTCCAAATATTTATAGGAAAAAAAGAAAAGAATAAGGTAGAAAGCATTATGAGCCATTACATACAGAGCTGCCCTGACTCCTCAGGATGAACACGGTGTGCAGACTCACTCTCAGAACAGCACAGCAAAATGGGGACAAGTATGGGGACAGCACAGGAAAATGTGGCAAGATACAGACACAGGTGACCAGGATACTGAGAGATTGGAACAGATTTTGGTCAAATATTTGGGAAAATTCAACCATGAAAAATGGGGCAAGGAAGGTAGGAATAAAGTATGTAAGGAATAAAGTGCCTGCACTGCTACACTCTCCCAGGGACATGTATAACTGAGCAGCCAAACCCACACTGGTTCACAGACCACACAAGAGTAGCTTCCTTTCCAGTTTATGTTAGTACAAAATAGAAATGCACATTACTTGGATTTTCATTGCACTTGGTTTGGGGAAACTGAAATAAGTGTGGTATAAACTAGCCAGAAGGACAAGCTTAGTTTGTTTTGGCTGTGATTGCTTTTGAAAACCTGATTTTTAAGTCCATGTCAGTATTTTGTTTTTAAACCGTGAAGACTCTGTTCAATGCATAACATTTATATATTTTTACGTTAAATGCATATGTTTTTTATTTTTTTTTTAATTACATTGACCCTTAGCTAATGGGATGGTTGTACTGTCTTGCCAGTGATGACAATGATGAGTGATGGGATGGTGTGTCAAAACTCCCCGTGACTGGAGTGCCCTCCTGGATGATTGCAGGTTCTTTAGGAGAATAGGCAGGCCAAAAGGGGACAGGGTTGACATTGTATGCAATGGAAGGAATAGAATGTATGGAGCTCACAGCTGGCAATGGCACAGTTAAGAACCCCTGGATAAAAATCAAGGGACAAACAAAAAAAGAAGAGGAGCTAGGATGCTAACCCTGATTATTCTTTGTGGACCAAAGAGACACTTCCACATCAACTGCTCTTATCCTTACGGGGGACTTCAGCTTGCCAGAAATTACCTGGGAGCATCACCCAGGCCACAAGATTCTTAAAAAACCTGTAGGACAGGTCCTAAGGGAGCCTACTCAGGATGATGCCCTCCTCAATCTGCTGCTGGCCAATAGAGTGGACCTCATGAGCAAAGTGCTGGGTGGCCAGCTGGATTTGATGGAGTTTTAGCCTGGAGGAGACGGAAGGGAGAGCTCACTGCAGTTGCCAGCTCCTCCCAATGGGAAGAAGAGGGGCAGGCACTGATCTGTCCTCTGTGGTGACCAGTGGCAGAACTCAAGGAAATGGCATGAAGATTAGTCAGGGGAGGTTTAGGTTGGATATAGAAACTGGGGAAAATTTCTTCATCCAGAGGGTGGCTGGGCACTGGAACAGGCTCCCCTGGGAAGTGGTCACAGCACCAAGTCTGTGTTCAAGAAATATTGCAACAATGATCTCAGGAATGGGGGTTCCTGTGCAGGGCCAGGAGTTGGACTCAGTGATCCTGATGGGTCCCTTCCAGCCCAGCATATCTCCTGATTCTCTGATACTAAAACATTCCAGCTGCCTATAGCAAGTAGAGAATGTTAACATTGCTGTTATACTCTGTGAATGGATGGTTATGCTTCCTACAGCACTGAGCCGGCCAGAAATCCTCTTCTGCTCTAGCAGAAAATCAGATCTGGAGGAGTTCACTGTTCTCTGATCTTTTCCACATATGAAAGGAGTATTTAAAAGTATAATGTCTTCCATTTCATCAATTTGAGGGGAAAATAATAACATCATTAAATGTATTCCTATGCAGAAAATTGCCTAAGGACTCAGGCCCCAAATGGTTTGAATTTCAATATAAAATGAGAAATAGCTGCTTTTTGCCTATCACAGCAATTTTCCCCTTCAGCTTTACAATTCTCCCTCTGCATCTTGTGTAGCTTCAAATGTACTGATATTCTGAGCATGAAAACAAGCTCTTCTGGATATTTTGAATCCAATTTTTTATGAATACTCTTTAGAAGTTATCTATTTACACAGTCTCCTTCCAGCTTTGAGTTCAAGTCAGCCACTCTCAGTTGAGCAAATGGGGATATCTGTTTTTATTCAGATTATATTGTTATATTATTATTATTTATTCATATTATAACTATTAGTATTGTTTTTTATTCAGCTACATTGCCTGCTTAAATAT
>JANRMJ010000088.1:8032917-8058900 GCA_025584955.1 Alethe diademata
CATATTATAACTATTAGTATTGTTTTTTATTCAGCTACATTGCCTGCTTAAATATACATTTATTAGCATAAAACCTTACATTGAGTGGGATATTAATCAGCTGAGTGGTAGGGGACAATTTTGTAGATTTAGCTCATAAGTTACACATTTATGAAACCCAAGAATTAGCAGTGTGTAAAAACTGCAGATGCTTGAGTCACTATTAATTAATAAACCCAGCTAACCCAGTCTGACTACTTCTTTTTAAAAATCAATTAATTTGAATAAAGCCTGTGACTTAGATTCAGCAGAGTCACCTCTAATTTGGTGCTGTATTCACAAGCAGATTCTGCAATATCCTGAAATTAGCTTGGGGGTGCTAGAAACATATTCCACTTCCAGTGAGAAACTGGCATGTGAACCAGCCAGGTTTTTGAAGTGGAGCCCCTCAATGGCTTTGGTTTTTCTGGAATAAGTTAGGAAATAGGTTCGCATAGGGAGAATTGAGTGTACTTCATTCTTATAAACCACTGCATTGGGAATCTTTGCTTATTTATGAGGATTTGTTACTCCTTAGGCTCATGATTAATTCTACGTCTCTCTTTTTAATTGTTTGTAGCTTGAAATAGTATGAAATAATTGTACATTACAATTATTAATCTACACAACATAGTATTAAATAATTTTGTGTTAGACCAAAAAGCACTTTGAAGCTCTCTCTCTCACAATCACAGAAAATCTCTTATAGCTTTTTTAAACTTTTTCATATTCAAACCAGTTGTTTCCAACTCAATATGATATTTAGGATTTATTAATTATTCCAATTAATTCCATTCCAGCTGCTAGAAGGATCCTGGATTTATTTTTCTTTTAAGTCTTCCTGCAGAAACAGACTTCAGGCTCTTCTGCCTTTACAGATAAGAACAGGCCAAGCTGCTCAGAGCTGGCAGTAAATGCTCAAGACCAAGGGCACACATAAAACACAACAGGACAGTTCCCTCTCCTGTAAGCACATGCTCAGACACCACTACCACAGCTTGGAGAGATTCCAAGGATCACCTATTACTGGAAATAAACAGCTGCCCTTATGCAGCAAAACTGACATTCCAAGGCAAAAATAACCTGTGCAGTTCCAGAACCTGAGCTGCAGAAGCATCACATGGGAGGTGAAATGGTGCTGCATTAGTTTTGATTCCAAAGTGGCACTCTCCTTTAAATAAGGTACAGATTCATTTTCAGAATAGCAGGAGGAAAAAAAAAAAAAAAAAAAACATGCCTACATTCAAAAGGCCTCCCTGCCTTCCCAGGCTGCTGGGAAGGAAATGAAGGTCACTGCTTATGGAAGGTGTGGCCTCTCAGAGGCAACATCAGTAGTTTATTACCAGTAAAAACCACTCTAATTTGACCAAGGTCAGGCAGAACAGCTCAATTTTTTTCAGTAAAGAAAATATTTTCTTTATTATGCTACATACCACACAGTTTAAATCTTTTCAACCTTATGGCAAGCATATTTCTTTGGCCCTATTTTCTATTGTAATGTGCTTATTTGTAGAGATTTCTGTAAGAATTAAATGTCCTTGTTTTTTTCACAGAAAGATAATTTCTTCTGGGGAAAAAGAAAAAACAAAACACCCTTGGGTATATTTTAAAAAGATCTTTTTCCCCTTCAGAAATTGTAAGACTATAGCAAATAGTCTTTCCTGTTTAAACTTATTTTTTTTTTTTAGCTTATTAACAATAATTGATTGGGGGAAAAATGCAAAGAACTTTATTTTGTAGTTCTTTAACTCCCAGATGATGCTTTATGGAGTGCTAGTTGACCTCTTCCGTTTTGTCAACAAAACAAGTTTCTGTACATTGTCTTGGTTCGTGAGCACACATAAATTGTACTGCACTGGGGAGTGACATAAGAGTGCACATCTTTAGGAACTCTAGCTGAAGCAAATGTGGGCCTTCAACACTGGAACAAAGAAACTCTGCAGTCCCCAGTTTCTGAGTCAGCACTATGTGAAGCGTGGTTTTTGGGTTTTACACAAGCCTTTAACTTATGGGTTGAGGTGCAGCCCATGGAACTAAATTACACTGAGATGAGGTTAAACAAAATTTGCTCATCCCTACACACAGATTTGCTAAATCTGAGGACCAGGCAGCACCAAATCAGAGTTGTGCCTTCGGCAAGAAGTGGCAACAGGAGGAACTGGGTGTGAAACCATGCCATTTTCTGGTTATGGTGGTTTCTGGCATACCTGAGGCTGCCACCTGACTTCCCAGACACTGCCTTGATGCAGATCTGATGTCTCCCCTCCATGAGCATCTTCAGAGCATCTCCCCTGAGATTCCTACACTTCTGATTCTGTGCATGGCACCAGCACCAGTGCTCTTGTAGACTTTGTGTGGTGGAAGAGTAGCCAAGGGGGTCTCCTTGTTCCCTCCTCTGCTTCAGTCCAGCTTCCAAAATCACTGAAATCTCTTAATTTTAGAGGCCTGAGGACAGCTCTGCCTGTTGGTGACTGTCACCTTGTATCATGATAACTTCACCAACACAAAATTATCTTTGGGGTCTCATTAAAGACTCTGTAAGCTGGGAGTTAGCTGAAAATAAGATCCCTAACAAGTTATCCATGGGAAAAAGAATTTTCTTTTCCTGAGTTTTTCTTGAGTGTTAGAATGCTTTCCATATCATAACTGAAACTTTGTCACAGATTCCTTTTACAAGACATTTAACAATAACATAAGCTTCAGCTGAGCCCTTTTATGGCAGATATAAGGTGTTATACATAATCTTCTTAGGGAGATTTGCATGCACTGCCTCATACAAGCAGAATAAAAATAAGAAAAAATAATATAATAAATACGTTGACTTGCTGACCAAGATGAAAAAGTTACTACGGCAAACTAAATATTCTCCTAAATAAGCTTTTAATTAGAAAAAGAAGGTACAGTAGTTATTGTTGGTCAATTAGAGATGTAATAATTACTCACGATTAGTTGATGAGAACAGGATAAGTAGGCAATTACCATAAAAAGCTAAAGTGCAAGTAAAATCAGCTAAAGCATCTATTATGTGGAAATTAGTAAGTGGTAACTGAAGTACACCACCAAGTCTTCTGTTGATCTTTTCAAGTATATGTTAAATTTAAAAACGTAAAGTCATTATGAAATGATACTATAGAGCTTTTATTATAATACATATATAAAGAATTTATATAATAATTTTGTATTATGTTATTAGTACAGAGCAGTACAGAGCCTCTTTCCCCCTCACCCTCCACTTTTAGTTATCCTAATTTTTGGAAAAACAATAAAAAAGTGGGCTTCCAGATTGTGTCACATTCTTCTCCATGAGAAATTCAGGCTCTAATGGGGATATATTTTATAAAAAAATTAATTTTTAACATTTATTATAATTGGGGAAACATCTTATGAAAATTACCATATTCAAGAATGTCCTAATTCTGTTTATAAATTATTTTCAAACAGACTGAAAATAAAGATTCCATTCTTATTCAAAATTACTCAAAAATAGACTGTGCAAAGATAGACTAGCTGTCCAATAGCTCTTTTTATAATGTTTACTTAAATCATAATTCATTGTTTCTTTGATTAGATCATGAAAACATTTATAAATCTGTAAAAAAGATGGTTAAAATTTTTCTAGTGCTGAGTTCTTGAGGCTATCTCAGGGACTAACAAATATATCCATTAATGAAAAATAAACTAGCAAATATGTAATCAAAGGCCATTGACAATAACTTAACTTTTCCCTTTGGACAGGAAATGGTGTCTCGATTAGACAAAGTAATTTTTATAATATTTCAAATAATTTGAAGGGAAACACTGACTCTAGACTGCACTGCAGTACATTTTTTGTCACGGTTGCTGTACAGAGATTACAAAATAAACTCCATCTGCTCCAAGGGATAGCTTTAAAGCATGCTCAGAAGTGAGTATAAGTACTTTATACATCTTCTAAGGTTTCCAGGGATCAGATTAGGGGTGAGAGTGGTCACAGCCAGAGTGCTTTCACAGGCATTGGGGTCACGGTGCAGCCCACGCACGGCAGGTTTTGAGCTGCTGCCTCATTTAGATGAGGAGCACAGACTCTCCCCAGGGACTCAATCCTCCCCCCAGAGAAGGGTGCCACGTGAATTTCTTTGAAGGCAATACTGGCTTAAATGTCCTTATCTCCAGCCACTGCCCCCTGCCCTTCTTGGTGCTGTGCTGGTACTGCTGTATCCACAGCTTAGCAGTGAACTGGACAGGGAAACTGATTCCTTAAAAAATCCAAAAAGTCTTTTTTCTTTTCTTTGGTCAGGAGATCACTTGCCATTTTTTCACTTTATTCTCTGGTATAACATCTGAAAATTATGAATGCATATATGGCTTCCTATTCTTGAATGTAAACGTTATTTCCATTGTCATACAAACTTAAGTTATACATTCAAAAATATTTCCTAACTGTAGCCAAGTCTTCTTTTGAAATGAGCTCAGCTCATTTTCTTATTTAATTATTCTTAGTTTAATTTAAATGTTCAGCACAATTATGTAGATCAAATAATGACTGTGAACCTGTGAAGTGATGGATCCTGAATTCAAACATCAGACACATCTATTGCTTTATTGTTTTCCATTCACCACGTGCACCTTAAGAGAGGAACCATTGATTATGCAGCTCTTTCAGTTCTCCAAGATGTTCATCCCTTTTATTTCTGAAGAAGCAGCAACGTAGACCCAATATTGAATTTCTTCAGTCATTACCTTCTGCCATGGGAATAGAGAACACCGCAGGCAAGTCCTTTGTAACGATTATCGTTTTGTTGGGATAGGAGATGATGCGTTACAGACATCATCGTATTGGATGCTGCCATTACTTATCACCTTCTTAAAATAATTATACCAACGGTTTCTGGGAAAGTTAAACTAGTCAAAGGTCAGTATTGGGTGGAACTAATTTTATTTTCTTAACAGGAAATGGAAGGCTCTTTTTTTCTGATGGTGCTAGGACAGAAAGTCATTCAATGAGGCATTCATTACATGCATATCAGTCATCTTGGGTAAGTATGCACAAATTATTTTTGTTATTATCACTTTATTTTCTTTCTTTTGGCTATTGTTTTTTTCTTTTTCTTAAGCATCTGTCCTTCTTAACATCATAGGAGCCCGAAGCACAGCCTAAAACATCTGGATGTCTTTGAGTGCTATTTTGCAGTATTTGATTTCCTCTTGGCAAGAAATGTTACAATAGCAGGCTACTTTCTGTTGTTTTTTGTAGCTTTGTTTCTTAATCATGTCTAAACCACAAATTTGATGAAAGCAGGATGACTATGAATTGAGAGTTAGGTCCTTGTTCTGCTGCACTGTAGAAATTCCTTCAATAATTGCTCAAGTTAATGACAGTAAAATCTACCCCCGTGAATTTGGAAGCTCAGGAGAATAAGATTATCTCATCGTATGTTCATTGGTATGTTTTAGAAACTGAGACCTTTTGTCTTCATTCTGCAGATTTCACTCTACTGTTGTCAGTTTCTTTCATACATTGCAATTTGAACATGAGAACCAGAAGATTGCTGATGTTTTTAATATATCTGTCTCTTCACTGCACCTTCTTTATTAGTTTTCAGAAATTCTTGTGGCGCAGTTTTTGTTATTTCATAACCCTAGAGATATGGATTTTCTTGCCAATAGGTCAATTCAGTTTTCATTCCAAAGAAACAAAAGGTATGTGTCCAAACATTTGCTAGAAGTATAGTTAATTCAATTGAGAGGTGACTATTCAAAATAGAGCCCACGATTTTAGTGCAGAAGTCAGTGGATGTAACAGTGGATTACACTAGCAGTGCTTAATCTCCCCCAAAACAAAGACACTTCCAGCTCAAGAGCTCTGCAGCAAAAGTTTTGGTTTTTTTTTTTTTTTTTTTTGGAGGTAGTTTGAGGACATAGAAATTTTAAAATAACTCCTAAAAAGGAAAAGCCTTTCACCGCAAAGCTGGTAGGTCGACCTGGGCAATCTTAATCTGCTGTTGGCAACTAAAATGAATTAGAATAAATTTTGTATTCCTCTGGCCTTTAACCATTAGATCAGCTGGCATCCAGCATCACCAGCATCCAAGGTCATTGCACCTTGTTTTTATTCTGAGAAAAGTTGGCTACAATGGGTGACAGCATGGACCAATAAATCCTGACATAAGAAAGCAATCCCTAATTCAGCAATAATGTCTAATTAAACAGTGGTAATTAAAATAGATAGTATGAAGGAACATTTTCCTAATCAATGCACTGGCAAGGAAATCCTCTCAAGGAATGCCAGCTTTTGTGTTTTGAAAGCATATTACACATATATGTAATTTGTTAATGTGACTCCAGAGAAATTTGACATCAGAAACTCTAGAAAAGCATTCTGGGCTGTAAAATTTTTAACCTAATGGAAGTTGGAGCACTTAAAAAAAAAAAAACAGATGGTGAAAACTGTGGGGAAGCCATGAAGAAAAGTACATTTAATTTCTATGGTTCCAGCAATTTAGAAATATTGGAACACATTTAAATTTTCATAGCCTTAAAATCATATCCAACAATTCCAATATAACTGCTTTTTGAAAGTCCAAGTTATGTTATTTAACTTTATATTTACTAAAAGACAAAAACCCAAAGAAAACCTCCTCTGACAAGTATATATTGCCATGGTTGTAGAAAGGTTAATATGTCAGAAGAGAGATACTAAGTCTAATGATCTTCTAAGTATTATAAAGCACAGTCATTTTGCATTTTTTGATTAAGTCAATAAGTGTATTACCGTGTAAGCAGTTTTCTTGACACAAATTCAATATTTCCTTGTGCAACCTGGATTTTCCACAGTGGTGTCCAAGTCATAGTGCATATCTAGTGCAAAGCTAGATAGAAGAGTATCAAAGTATTTGCCTTCATCATCATCAATATTATTATTCCTATTAACAGTAGATTAAAACCCCCATATGCTCAATTTATGCCATTTTCTATAGCTATTAAATAACATACTTAGCAGTAAGGTTCTACTGTGTTTTATTTTTTTAGAAAGTGTCTGATCTTTACCTGTGTTTTCCTGAAAAAAATGTATGTGTATATTCTAATGGTTGCAGTGGTCTGATCATTCACATAAAATTGGGAGCAGCATTCTTCTCAAACTCAGAGTTATGACACAAAAGCAAATTCTGCTTGTGTGCTCTTCCACAGAAAGATGGACTTTGGCTAACGTTGCTGTTATTCTGTGATTCCCACTGGATTTTTCTGTAGGAGAAAGGTTTGTGGAGTGATAGTCATGACAGCTACAGAGTGTTCTTGGATAACTCAGAGTTTTGTAGGAAGACCTGTCAGAAGCCAGACAGGTTGAAGTATTTCACAAGCTGTCCATGTTTAGTGGAGAACTTGGGAAATAGTAGCAGTAAAATTTAGAGTTGGGAAGGATCAACCTGCTGTGTAGTCTCACGGCATTTCAGATCTAATCATGGAAGAAAGACGTTATTTTCAGTTGCATTTTAAAGAACTAAAAAATCAATAAAATGAGGAGACACCACCTTTCTTTTGCACTCTAAATTACCATATACTTTTTGGAGGGGAATATAACAGGGAGAATGTGCAACTCTATTGTGTGAGTTCAAATTCTGAGTCTCTCTTTCAGGCACAACACTGAATGAAACCGAAAGAGATAGAGGCATGGAAATTTTTATTTTGCTCCAATGTGTATTCCAGCTGCTCTGGATAACCCCAAGGCTCAGCAGCAGCCAGACTGCAGAGGTGTGTGGGAATACTGAGCCCCAAATGCAAGGCTCTGTGCTTTCCTATACTGAGCTTCATGAGGTTTTTCCAGCTTGCCAAGCTCTCTTTGAGTGGCAGCTTTACCCTGCAGCTTTTTAGCCTTTCTCCTGATTTAAATAATTTCATATTTCACCTTTCATTTAAAGCCTTCATAGAATATTTTATGAAGAAGAGTATCGTAAGAAGCGTTCAGGAAATAGGGAAAATGTAAGACAGAAATGTGACATGAAATGTCCAAGGTGACTGAACTGTGGTAATTGTACTGCACAGTCAAAATGGAAATGAAAAACAGTTTATTGTGTGTCTTTTGTGGTCACAGATTGTACTAAAAATGAGCATATAGTGTTCTGAACTTATGGCTCCTAGGCAAAAACTCAATTCAAATATCACTGCTGAACAGTCAATGTCAAAATGTGCTTATGAGGAGAAGGGCTGTGGAACACAGATCTATAATGGAAAACTGGAGAGGAACATGATGATGAGTTGCTTAGAAACTGTGTATTTACTATTTTTTTAGATATTTATCCTCTAAACGGCTTGTTAATATTTATCACATTTTGTGTCCACTAATAAGAATTTTTTATGTAACTAAAATTATTTAAAATTTAGCTGCTTTTTTTTTTTTTTTTTTTTTTCACCCAAGTATAAGAGTACCTTAACTGCAGCAACTTCAAAAGAGGAAAAGAAGTGATTTTTTCTGGGTGTGTGGCAGTTTTTTTTCAGTATGTCAGACCTTTTGACATTTTCCTCTAGGCTGAGAAAAGCAAATATGTTTCTTTTTTAAAAATTAAAAATCTAATTTTGTATATACCCCAGCACATTTATTTATCAGTATGCTTCTATTTCTACACAGATCTATGAGAAAGTCCTTTCTTTTTAGATCTGATTTTTAAAGCAACTGAAAAGTGGTTTTTTTTTAGATTATCTTTTACACAGGACAATTGGAAGGTTTACAAGTAATACAGTTAAAAATAAACAATTAACAAAAAGTAATTAACAAGCAGTAGTGCTAATAGGCTAATTATTAATAAGCTAGTTACATTCAGGATGAAAAACTGAAAAGTAAAACCTGCCAGTTTGATTATTGAGTCATTTTAGGTAAAATTCTCCTGTGAGAGATTTGGAAGAAATGCATTGAATACTTAAACATAAAATTTGAGGTGAAAACCACAGCAATCAAAAGTCAATAAGCATAACTTTTATGGAACCTGAAGTACTCTTTTATTCTCTACAGGCTTGTATGCAAGTGAATGCTGCAAATCTGTGCTGATAAGAGAAGGAAATGTACTATATTCCACAGCTGAAGTGCTTATGCAAATACAGGTTGCAATATTGCATCTGGGAGACAAGATATTGCTGCAGGAGTTTTAATATATCACAGTGACACACGTGGTCACACATGTATTCAGGACAAATGTGTCATTAAAAACATAAAAATGCTTCTAGTTTTAAATGGTGCATTAATATGATCTTGAAGCATAAGAAAATGTAGATTCATGGATACTGATTGTAGAAGGGAGCATTAGCTAATTTAGTTTGAACTTTCCAGTGCCAGAGGTATGACATTTCGCTTACTCCCAGGTCTTTGCCTAAAGAAACAGAGATGTTGATTTTCATCTGTCTCACAGTTAATCTTCACTGCTTACAAACATACACATGCACAAGTATATGATTGCAGCCTCCAAAAACCCAATCTGAAATAATTAGGTTAAAATCACATCAGCTAGGGCCCTTGTGTGGGGCAATCATATATTTTTTTTTGCATGGTACTCAGGTGCTTGATAAACCTTTCTCCAAGAAATTAAAAAGAACCTTTCAAAATTCAATATTTTCTCGTCTTTCACATAGAAGTCTATAATCAGGTTCTGCCCATGCTTTTGCTGAAGACAAAGCAAAGAAGCAAAGACTTTTTTCCCACTATAAAAAAATTTTGTCTAACACTTTTGACTTGTTATTTTCATAATTTTTCAGCTTTCCTTTTTTAGTGTGGGTAGTCAGGATACAACATTCAAGCATCCATACCTTCTGTGCTACCTAAAAGAATTTCCACCACCTAACTGCTCCATTATTTCTGAGTTTAGAAAACAGTAAGATAGCTTTATTTTAATTAAATCTTTTCCTTTTCTAAGTCTGTTTATCCGACATAAACCCCACAACAGCTGCCTGTCCTTAGGAACCTTAGCTGAGCGCCCTGTACCACAGGTAGGACTCCCATTCCCTTTTATTACGATTAAAAGGACTGCATTTTCTCCTTTTAGAACTGATTTTGCTGTAATGAGCGCAGAGTACCAAGGGTGAAGGGATTTTAAGGAAGACACGGATTCTTTCTGCCAAGACTCCAAAGGCAGAGAGCAGCAAAACAGGGTGTGAGCAGTGAGGGGCAGCGGGGCTGTGAGCTCAGCGAGCTAATAAACAGTGCTGAGAGTTCAAACACCCCCAAACAAGCCTGCCTGCCTGCTTTGAGCTGGAGCTCGCCAGCTCTGGCTGCCTCAGAGCACAGACAGACCCAGCACAAGCCACAGAAACGTCACCATTGTCATCCAGATCATTCCAGGTGAATGCAAGGCACGATTATAATTATTCACCACCTGCATCAGCCGTACGTTTTATCAGCGGTGGTTTTGTGCTTACATCCAAATCACTGCACAAAACACTGAGATAAATGGATCCCACAGCCATCACTGTGAGCACTCCCCAGTGTTTGGAGTGTATGAACCAAGTTACTTGAGAAATATGTACCTATAGCTGTGTAGAGGTTGCAAGCATATTCATGTATTTATTGGTTGGAAGCATTCTCTAATAGGAAGACAAGCTCATAGACAACTATACATAACTTGCTCAATGATAAATTTAGACAAATCACATCGAAAAACCCTATTGGCACCTTACAAAAAGTGTGTTATCATTTCTATCATTAAAAGACTCTGAAAAACAGCCCCCCACACAAAGGGCAAAGAGACACACTCATAAAACAAAGCTAAAATTCTTGTCCTGAAAGCAAGGGAGTCTGCATACCTGCTTATTTACAACTAGTAGCCTGGATTCTGCCATCCATTGGAGAGGTTGAAATGGAAAACATGAGATTATAAAATCCTGAAGATTATATATTCTTTATGATTCCTCTAATTTATAGTCTGGAGCAATGATTGGATCTTTACAAGACTGCCAGAATATCATACTCTGGTCACTCCTCCCCTCTCCTCCTGGACATTCTTTTCACTGAGATAATTAAAATACTTGTTTACCACTCAGGTCTTCAATTATGGGGTCAATATCCCCAGCTGGGCACTTAATCTAGTTTTGGGTTTGTTTTTACCAGTAGTACAGCATAAAAGTACCTTTTATGTAGCTGGATCCTGACTATACTTTTCAGAAAATCAATTAACTATTATTTGCTAATTTCATTACAGCTGTTCAACTGATGACTTTGCAATCTTGTTCTTTACAGTGTATTAAGAATATGCACTAAAATCAAATCTCTGTCTGCATAAAAATATGTACCAGGCTGAAATGTAGAAGGAAGAGTAATATGAAATTATAGCTGTTTTGTTTATTTTTAGTTATAGACATTTCTACTTAAGAACTGTATTTTGCCTTCAGATGTACCACCAATGAAGTAAGGGTAGTTGTCTCAGGGTAGCTCTTCCAACTCAACTTTTCTTGCACAGGTTTGGATTTTCAGCAGCAGTGGCTGTAAGACATGGAAGGATAAGAATATCATTAGCTCAGTAATTCAGATCACATTAGAGTGACCTGGTTGTCCTAATTTTAAAGGTTATTTTAATTTTATGTAAATCTTTAGCTGCCAGTCACAAAAAATCTGCATAATGTGCCTTGCCATTTTAGTTTTACTTGTCATCCACTTTTGTACAGGAACATGAGTTAACTTTTTTTTGTGTGTCTTCTGGTGCACCAATGGTACTTCTGGTACCTCAACTGAAACTTGAAGAACTTAATTGAAATGGAAGAGGCTTCAATTCCCTCTCCTTACAAAACAAAAACTTGTAGTTTTCCATTCTTATTTATTTTTTCCCGCCAAACAATTTTCAAAATTATAGGCTGCTGGAAAAGAAAAAAAGCTGACTGATTCATATCTGGGAAAGAATCATTTGAACCCAAGAAAATATTCAAATGCTTTGGCTAGACTCTGACCCCAATACTCATATTAGTGAAGGGTTATTCACCTTATTAAAACTAATCCCATGTTCATGTCACTACTTGCCCCAGAAGGCATGTCTTTATTTTAATATTTATTATATTTCACATTCTGTCCTTTTAATTAAATTTTTATCTTTAAAAAATCCCCTTTTGCTTTGTTTCACTCCCTTCTGTGATTCACTAGAGAAGCTGCATGATAGGGACTCTAATTTCCTGATTGGTGAAGCCTACTGCCTACTCCCAGAACCAATCTCTAAAACTGACTGACACTTTTTTATGCCACCAGGAAGTGAAAGAGAAAAGAATCAGTATAAAAAAATGCTCCAACCTCAACACCAGCAGATAATACCCTCTGATCTCTCTACTTTCAAGTTAATTTTTGCTGCTTGATGTTGGCACTGGCCCTGGCTAAAAGAAATACCTGAGTACAATCTCTGAAATTATCTACTAGTCCTTTCCCGTTTTGGTCAAATAAAGACCTTACATGGGAAGACTTGCAAATATAAAAAAAAAACAAAAGCAAAAAACAAAAACAAAAACCCCATGCTGTTTTTTGTTTTAAACAGAGCAGGGAAATTTAGGCAGGTGTGAATTTGCACAGGTGATACCATGCCACATGGCAGCAAGTATGAAACTAACGGCATCCAGCCTCACCTATGTAAGAACTGTGTAAGAAATATTTTCCAGAACGTTAAAAAACTGAAGAGCAGAATGACAATTAAATGCACATCATTACTTTCTGCTATTAAAACAGTAAAATCAAGTATCACCACAATTTTTCAAAAACCTGAGCTCAAAAAACTCCTCTCCAGGTGAGAAAATGCACCTCAGACACTCAGACCAATACATTTACCTTTCTGTCTCTACAGCTGAAACATTTCAGTTAGTTTGGAAGTATCTGAATTTTAGTTGTTCCTGGATTTTAAATGTCCTGAAGCCCATAGCAATTTACCATAGACTGTGATTATCTCATTTATTTTCACATCACACTCTAAATTTGTTAAACCTTCATCTCCTTTCACACCTTTGTTCTGACTGGAACATGGTGATAATGAACTCATCACAACAGCAGCATCATGTTAATCTTTCATGTGCTGCAGTTGGTTCTGGACTCTACCACTTCATAGTCCTTTTTAGTTTAACTCTCACAATGACTTTGTTCGTTGTTCTCATTTTATGTTCAGCAAGGCTCTTCAGGAGATGAAAAAACCTTGAAGGATGAGAAACATCACAGATTGTCAATTAATATCTCATTAATAGAGAAAACAACAACAAAATGAGCAATAAAGGAAAATAGGCTAAGTGGAGAGGTGTTAATTGAGGAAGATCTGAAAGGCTTGAAAGACCTAAACATAAAGGATTTAGGAAAGAGTGAGGTTTTAATGTGAATTCATCTGCTTGGAGGTTTGAATTGGTCTTGCATGGCTGTGATGTTGGGAAACAACATGAAGAATACAGGCAATATCAAGAGCAGCAGGATTGAAAAGAAGTAAATGAACAGTCTGGATACTGGGTTAGCACTGATGGAACAGGCACTTGTTTAAAAAATCTTCACATTTTCAGACATCGTTGGAAAAAAAATATTCCAGTAATTTCTATCAGCTGAACACCAAGCCAATTACCTGAGGTAAAGAAAAAAAACCCAAAATACTCAGAATTCAAGATTCCTGCTTTCCTTGAAGGATTTGCTGTGAGTGATGCGTGGCACATTTTGGATCCTTGGAACTCCTAGTCTCCACAATGGTCACTAAAAATTTTGCATGATTTTCTTGACCTAACAATGTAAAATGCCAAAATAAACGAACAAAATTAGTAGACCAATTTAGTTGATTTTTTGTTTTTTGGTTTGTGGGATTTTGGTGGGCTTTTTGCTGTTTGTTTGTTTGGTGAAGACTAGGAGAGTTGGGAATAAAGGAGGAGCAGAGAGGGACGGACAGAATCCTTCACATGCAAATCACACCAGTCACATCTGTATAAAATCCAATTAATACAACCAGAGATAAATATGAATTCCTGTGTACTAACTTTTAAGAAACAACCTGATGTCTGCACTGGAGATCACAGGAAAAGAGTCAAACTAGATCTCTGACAACTGTCTTGTTTACCCTTGTTCAGAATTCTAATTACTTAAAATATGTAATTTTGTTAAGAAACTTGTTTCGTATTGCTTTGTCGGTCTAGCTGTGATCAAATATAAAAAATAAAATATGAAGATATTTTGATGCATTATGATCAAGAGAAATTTTAGTTTCAGTCTTCTGTATGATTTCCATTATTAGCACAATCATCTAATCATGTGTTATTTTTCCTCTTTCTTATTGTTGCTAAGACAAACAAAAAATGCAAAGATCTTGGGATATTAGTATTTTTGAAGCTTTTTTTAAAGAGCTTTTAATAAGAAGCAAAAGACTATCTGGCATTGACACAGAAATGAGAAAAAAAACATTATTATTTTAAGAGCTGACCTCTTGGGCTGGGTATGGGCATTTCAGCTGAATGGAGAAAATCTTGTACTTCCAGTGTCATTCTTTCTCTCTTTGCATATTTTAATTTCTAACACTGACAAGTTAAACCATTTAATCAAAACTAAATTGCACAAACTAAAAAAAAAAAATAAAAGCAAAACAACAGCAAAAGCTAGATCTTCTTTATTAACCACAATGAATAAGGTGCACAGTGTATTTTCCCCAAGACCAATTTATTCTGTGAACCATGCATGCAAGCTATCAAAAGCTGTAAATTAGTGGTCACCTCAGGCATTAGAAATAAGAGCTCCTTTACAGGAGTTCCCATTGAGTCGGTCTTTTTCATCTTTGCTAATTAACACTTTTTTACCATTGCCTTGTAATAAATAATTGAAACTATCATGTAGGACATGATTCAGAAAAGGGAGAGCAACAACTCTAAACTAGATCATTTTCAAAGGAATCTTTCTCTGATTGGCTTCTTCAGTAAAACCTGGTATAACTGGAATATAAACTGCTTTCTGGCTTTGAGAAGTCTTTGAAACTTTCCAATACATGAACAACTTTAATTTATGTGCATATCAAACATCTTACTGGCGCTGAAACCTAAAGACTTAATTCCCTGAAAAATGCAGGTGAGCCACAAAATACTCACAGCAGCACAGGACCACAGCAGTGTACCCTGCAGTGTGCAAGAACTCTGCAGTACCATCAGATCCTCTACACTGAGGAAGCAACTTTTTGTATAAAAAGGAGGAGGTTAAAGCTTTTGGACTGGGTGGTTTTGATCCTGACTGAACAAACAGAACCCTGGCCAATCACACAAGCAAGGTTTTGCTCATCTTTCTCAGCAGCTTCTAAAGCATCCCAAATTCACATTAATTCCAAGCTGGCATGAGCTCCAGCAGCACCAAAGGCAGCAGTTATTTGCATATTTTCAGCTACCTGAGGTAAGATGATCCTAAAAGAACATTTTTTTTTTTTTTTTTCAGTACTGGGTCTCACCTGCACTATTGTGTGTTTCAAGTAACTATGTAATAGCTAAACGCACATCTGCATAGCCCTCATTTGCAAGAAAAAACTTCTGCCATCCTGTGATTGTCAATATGAAGACTGGTTTGATTAAGCTGTGTTAAGCAAACATTAAGTGTGCCTTTTTCAGGATTGGTTCACACAGCTTCACTGCAAGGAAATGCTCTATGAATAAATGTAATTACAGAAAAGGAAAACGTAAAGGTAATTTGATAACCCTCTGCAGAACTTAGAAAGGTGTCTAAAAATGAAATGTTGACATTTCTATGGTTACTTTACATATAAAAGAGGTACCTTTCATGAAAAGCAAAGCACTTACTTAACATTCCTCAAAGGTGGATCTCGTATTCTTCATTAGCTAAGTTTCAATTGCCTTTGTCAAGCTTGTCTTCCCAGCAAAGGTCTCTGTCAACTGTGAAATCCACTTAAGGTAATTAGTATTCTGTTAGATAGAACAGTCTGTGAATTAGCACTGTAACAAAAGAGAACGTCTACTTGTTTCTTCATTATCAAACAAGTGGAGCTTCCAGCTCCTGTGGTGGCTGAACCTGACTCTATTTCATGTCACACAGGCCACACTTAGCATAAGGATTAATAGTCCTGCTCAAAAATTTGATTTCTCATTTTACCAGAAATCATACTTCTAGATGTTTCTATTCTAATTCATAACAAGATAAAATCTCATTCTTTCTACAGCGGGGGAACAGTTTGCTTCTAATCAGTGTAGCACTTGAAAATTTTTGGCACATGTTTAGATTTTGTTTAAGAATTTCAACATTTTCTTTTGAGTTTTGATTAGAATTTTTAGGGTTTTTTTGTTTTTTTATATATTTGATTACATCACAGAAGCAGGTCCATGTACAAAGGCTGCAATGGTTATAGACCTCTAAAACTCTGACATGAGGCAACATCTGAAGTGTTCTACCATATCCTTTATTTTTGACATCTGTCACTGACTGCCACTTATTGACAGGAATATTTTATATTTTCTAAGTCACAATCAGGTTATTATATTTTAAAAAAGGGCGACATGCTGAAATAAATGAGGAAGCTTTATTAGCATCACACTTGCACCGACTTGGAAAAAAAAATCCCAAGAAATTATAAGAAGATATAAAATCTGGACAGTTAATATAGTCTGGGAAAAGACTGAGTTATTCATAATAGGGTCAGAGAAGAGATAAGAAGGAAAATAATGTATCAATTGGCTGAAAATCTCACTATTTACATGCTAGTGCCAGAAATAGGATGATTCCTCTGTCAGGAATCTGTTACCCCAAAGAGTGGCTCCTTATTATTCCTTAGCAGCCCAAGGGTGTGTCCCCATCAAGTTTCCACCAGTTTACACTTACATATGCAGGCTCTTCTCATTTCCCATGCTAGCTAAATTCAGACTAGAGGGGATGTCTGTACTGTCATCACACCTTCAGAACGTTGCGTAGACAGAATTTGAGATTAAAGTGTTTTCTGTTTGTCTTGTAGTGACACGGTTTGACACTGAAGTACGAAATCTCTTCATTGCAACACAAATAAGAGACATTTTTGATGCAGGAAATCTGCTTCAGTCACTGGGAAGGGTTTGTCTACACGAAGGCGCTGGTGAGAAACTGGAAGTGTGTGAATGGAGAAGCAGCAGCTGCTGCAGACTCACTCTCTGTTTGAGAAGTCTCAGTAGGTACTTACAGCTTCTCTGTGGTTTAGCCAAAGGCATTTAGAAAATGTTTGCAATAAGTAGTAACAGACACCAGGGCCAAGAACACACCCACAACCCAAGTCACTTCAGAAAACAGAGTTTAAGGAGAATTTTTTTCTCTTGCCATGAATTAAACTGTCAAGACCACAAAAACATGGCAAAGCTCTGTACCATTAAGTACACAACTTTTAAGTGCGAGTCTGAAATTTTGAATTTTTAAATTTTCCCATAGCATTTCACGTATGATTTAATACTAAAAAAAAAAAAAAAAAAAAATCTTATTAAAATAGCAACCAGCGCTCCTGCAGGCAGAGCTTTGACATCCCCTGCTGTCCTGTGAATGTCCTTTGTATGGTTAAGTCATGCTCTTGCAGAGCACTGCTCAGGGAAGGAATTATTTTGGTCCATCTCATTTGAGTGTTCACGTAGTTGCCCTGTGGCACACTTACTGCTGACAGAATTCTTCAGACAGCTTTTACATCTCTGCTGACATATGCATATAGCCTGCCTTACTCTCTTATTTATGTGTATGTTTTAGTTTTAAATATCCCTATACTTTTTCCTAAGTGCCTGCTATCGTTATGAATTGTTCAGGGAGCTTTCCAGAGCTGGGCTAATGGATACACACGTGGTGGGAGAGAAAGAGCAGGAGAGAAGGAGTCCAGCATGCCATCTTATTTATGTATTTATTTTCTTTTAAACATACCTATATTTTTCCTGAAGTGCCTGGAACAATATCTGCAATAAAAATATTAATCAATAACCATGCTCAAATCATTTGGCTCCTTCAGTTCAGTGCTGTGAGAAACTAAATAGACCTTGTAGAGTGCCCTGTAGCTCAATAAATCCAAGGTCTGGCTGATCATGGAGACAAGGTAATTTTTGCAATTGACATCTGCAGTACTCTCTCTCCTTTCCTTTTATCTTCAACTGGAGAATTATGAAACTTTTTTTTCCCCTATTCAATTTTTTTTAACAGTTGAGATACAAAATAAGAGGAGAAATAGTTTAAAAAAATAGAAATCACAAACAGTTTTAAGACTACCAGAGTACAAAGAGATTAAAGTTTACTGAGCAAAAGAATCTTGGAGAAAGAGGAGAAGAATGAAGACACTCTTAGTAATAGTATAAAGAAAATATTGAGTTCCAGAAGAAAACTGGGGGAGAAGAGAGTTATATAAAAAGAAGGAAGTGCTAGGCAAAATTAACTACAGACGCATGTCTGAAGTGTTTTGGGTTTTGTTCCTAGTTGTGTTTTCAGTTTTTCTATATACTTTATACAGTTAAAATCTGTATTTAATATTAGTAACTCTTATTCCTGTAAATTTGGGAAATAAAATGAAAGCAATTTCTTCTTGTCAAAAGCTGTGAACAAAGAAAAAAATAAAATTTCAAAACCATGATGATACCAAACACTAGCTACTATAAAAATAGATTATGCTGAGAATTTTCATCATTTATGTTGTAAATTTCTTAGCTGCTGAAGTTTCAGATTATTTAATGGGAAAAAAGTGACAAGAGACCCTTGTTGCAGGAAAATTGGGAAATTTACACAGACATTGTCTGTTCAATATCTGTGTGAACTAATAAAAGAGGCCTGATACAATGGAGAAATTAAAATCTATACAGCAAAAACGCTAACAAGTGAGAGGTAGAAGTGTTTATCAAGTTTAATTTTTATTGCTCTTTTTTCTATAGCAACTCTACAATCTCTTTAAAGATCTGAAGTTGACATTGCATGGACTCATAGCTCCTGAAATATAGTTTTTAATTGAGCAATGGAAAGTGAAGACAACTTCTTCTTCTCAAAACATTTATGAATGCCACCTGGGTGTCTGTGAATTTATGTGAGAAAGAGAACAGGAACATGTATTTCTCTTGTCCTTACAAATTTATTTTCACTACAAACATACCTATGTTTTTCCCTATGTGTCAGCTATGGATATGATCTGTTCAGACTGGTTTTGAGTCTGTGCTAATAATTTCGTATTTTCTTCCTGTGGTTGTAGTGCAATAATGCTCAGGACACTCGGTCATGGATGTGATCTCTTTGGGCTGAGAAGGTTGCACAAGCCCAGAAAAAATTACTGGGGATTCAAATAATCTGATTTTGTCCACACTTTCTTCTGTCCTTTGTTAAGGACATCTTTAAAAACTACTTTTATCATTAGGTTTGGAGTTAGAGTAATCCTTTTCTTTGCTTTGGCCTGATGATTTATTTAGTTTATGAAGGCTCTTAAGTTTCAAAGTATATGTATTATTATATTCTTGTTTAAACTGAAGACACATTTATTTGCAGAGGTTTTATTAGTAATTGAGTGATTGTACCAGAGACAATATGTTGCACTGGCAAGTCTATCTCCAGTATGTTTGCACACAGCTTGATATTCTTCTGCAAGGTTTGTGTTTTAAAGCACTGCAGTCTAGATGCTTGGGTTGATATCGCACAAACAAAATGAAAAAACGGAGAACCAAAGTGCCTGCTTATCCTCAGGGATGCCAGGACAAATTAGCGAAACAATCTCATATTGTAACAATGTTTTCTGTTGTTATGACAGTTGTCATATTTTAATTCCTTATAAGCTTTCATTGGGGCATTATCAACAAAATTCTTTGCGCTGGCTGCTTTGCTTTTGAGGTAAGCCTCCCCTATTCAGCACTTCTTTCAGTGTGTGCCAGCCTGGTCCCCTGTGGCTCAGGGCATCCAGAGAACCACTCCATTTTCTAAGAGCCTGTCTGAGCTCCCCAGGTGCTCATTTGGCAGCAGCTGATGATGGAGATGCTGCAGCCATCCCTGCTTGTCCCTGGCTCTGTGGCCAGGCTGCAGAGAATAAAGCAACTCTGCTCCTCTCATGGATTAGGCAGGAAGGTCACCTGAGAGCTATTTTTTGGGGGCCTACAGCTGTTCTATGCTTCCAGCATGAAAAGTGTCTGCACAACATTTGGAGCGTGGGGTAAGGGGGGATTGTGACTGTTCTTTTGTATCTGATTCCAAGCTGTTAAGTGATGCTTCTGTTAATACTTGTCACCAACTTAACTAGCTTCAGACTGAAAATCCAAAGGTGAAATGATAAACTATCACTCCTAATCCCTGAACATTTCTTGTTTCAACTCTTAAAAATACTATAAGTTGTTAAAATGGGCCTTTGGCAAGAGGTTCTTCAGATTTCTCTTTAATTTCTTCTTTTAATTTAATAATTAAAAAAAAACAAAACCAAACAAAAAACAGTGAAGAGTCAACTGTATTTATTTTTAAGATACAAAATGCCATTAATAGTATTCAGACAGTGTAGATCACACTGTCCTGTATAAATACATCTGGGATCCCCCGTCTCTAAAATGAATATTAATAAAAACATAGAACAGCAACACTTAATCTCACTCTGAGATCATGAACTGAGCAACTAATCTGTTCTTGCTAGACAGAGGAAGCCTCTGCAGACTGAGAAAAGGTGTCATCAGCTCATTTTCATTCCAGGATCAAAACCAAATAAAGCTAGAGCTGAAAACAAACAAAAATGTATTAAGCTGACAAAAAAGTTTCCAGTGGGAAATGAAAGACAACTAGAAACAATGATAATAACATTTTCATGTGCTTTCATTACATGAGCAATTTTGGGATGTGCTGAACAATTCAGAAATATTTCAAATTGCTGGGTATATGCCATAATTGCTGGTTTACAAATATGTCAGATCCTTTAATATGCAGGCTGCTTTTATCCACTGCAAACAATTCTAGATCAGATGTTTTTCATTCAAACTGTTAGAAGAAAATAGTGCAATACAGGAATAGCATTAATTTTCACGGCTGCCCTGATGAGAATTATTGAAGCACAATATCATCCTGGTATTTACCAATACATAATCTTAACTCCCATGGTGATCTCAATTAGTCTCACGCTATATTAACTCTATAATACAGAATATACATACTTACAAAACTAAGTTAAGTCTCAGTAACCTAAAACAATAGCTAAAATGGACACGTGTAAAAATGCTAGAATTAAATAGCAATTACCTTTCTTTTAGGTTATCTGGTTTAATGTTAATACAAAAAATTGATTTGGAACATTTATTGGTGTTTGTGTATACTGTAGCAGTAGGGACCCAATCTGAAGATTTTGCATCATAAGAAATCTCTTTAACTTCTTATTAAAATTAGAACAATCTTTATATCATTGTGGCTTTCTAACTTTGAGATGGTTACTGAGACACCAAAATCTCTCTTATTTATATGGTTTTACTGGCACTGGGAGGTGAAAGAGAAGGAGGAGAGAAAGAGAAGGGGGTGTGATCAGTACAGTGTTAGATCTTTATTAATGTGCATTGAGCAGTTCTCACTGACTATTCATGAACCCTGCTCGGAACGAGTTATTTTCATGTGTTTCCCACATTCTCCCAGATTCTCATCCATATAAAAACCAAATGCTGCTTCAAGGTGTTGTGAATTCCAGTGGGATATCCCCCATCCCTGAGCAGCCCTGGTATGCCATGCAGGCATTAGCCAGTGGCTTTGAGATTGCACAAAACCAATCTCCTGACCCACCTCTATTTAAGGAAAAGTTGGTTCAGCTGTGGAGCAGCCTCAGAGATTGAGAAGGGATTTTTTCTGAGGGACACAAAACTGGAAGATTCACACTCCAAGAGCTTGCCTGCTGCACTTCACCAATCAAAGACTGCCCACGGTGGGTATGAGATAGCCTGCAAAGCACAAAGTGAGTGCTTGGCACCAAATATTTATATATACACTTATGTGCTTCAGGTGTGCTGCAGAATTTGCCCTGGAAGCCATTGCTTATGGCTTGTGGAATTGTACCAGAACCAAGATCAGGTGAACATGTGGTTTGGGATTTCTTGGGAACTTTATGATTCCCTTCACCTCATCAAAATCCTACTTCAAAACAAAGGAATCTGAGAAAATATTTACAATTTTTGGTCTGCTTATGTCCCCAAAGAGTGTCCCAATGTGTTGGTGGCCCTGAATGATGAGATAAATTAATGGATACTTGTCTGTGAATTGTTATTAAAAATGAGCTTAAACAAGACTCCGGAAATTTTAATTTCTTGCAATGTTAAAATTATATATTAAAGAAAACATTCTGCAATGTCTGAGTAAACATTTCCTATAAAAAAAGGATAAAAATCATATTTTAATTGGAAAGTCTTACCCAGTAGGGATTTTAGAAATTGAGTCGATTATAAAAACAAAGATTTGTATGGGCTGGATTGTTTGCAGAAGATTTAAAAAAACAAAGATGTTAGATTAATATCTAACATATATCTAAATGTTAGATGTTATTAATATTATTTTACTTCTCTCTTGCATTCTCTGTAAATAGTCTGGAAGCAGCATCCTGTTAACACAGACATTTGGTGAAATACAATTACTATATTAAAATTTATGTTGTTGATTTAAGGATGTCTGCTCAAACTGCCAAAGCCTGCCACTTGAACCTTCTGTCCCTTTGTGCTACTTAATGTGACACAATTGTCTTAACTGATTTTGAAATTCCTGTCTGGATACACGTTCCATATATTTCTTACATGCACAATTTGCATGAGATGGCATTGATATAACTTAATTACAAGAAGAATACAAGCAAAATGCTAAACATGGCCAGAACTGTCCAGTGCTGGAGAACTGCCAACCAGAAACCCCAAAGAAGCTTAGGACTCCAATTTACAGCTTAGGCTTGTCTCTTGCTGTAATGACATTTTCCTCTTTACTGTATCATTTTCAAATCTTCCTGCATGGATCTGAGAGCCCCACAAGATTAAGTGAATAAATTCAGAGGAGATTCCCTAGATCTGTGTCTATAAGTAATGTAGGATCACAACAAAATCCAGTGAAACTAAGCTTTGATAAGCATGATACATTCAGGCCACCCAAATAATAAGCAATGTTTTGTAGGCCAGAAACATTTCTTGCAGTTATTAGTTAACAGCAAGAATGCAGAAATAGGTTACAAAGCATCCAGATCAGTAATCATATGACAGTATTTATGGTAAACAAGAATGTGCCTTATGTTTGGGGAGTGAGACCAAGTAAACAATTAAGGATTCTCATGCAGGTGCAAACAGCAAGTGATGGATTCACCATCACTGGTTCTGCACTAACAGCAAGACTCACAGCCAAAATCTGAGGTTTGTTCAACCTTTGAAGTATTTCAGACCTAGGTTCTTGTATTTCATTTAATCCAATTTCATTGGATCTTACTCTTATGAAGAACTGTTAGCATATGTGGATATATATATATATATACATATATACATATGTATTTATACAGCAACATATAAATCTTAACTAGAAAATGGTAATTACAATGTCTAAGTGGAGGAAGCATTTAATTTTATCTATTAAATTCAACAGTCTGGGCCTCCGTCCTGCACGTCATGCAGTGCATACATGAGTTCATGTGTCACTAGGCAATAAGGTTACATTATCCTGTGTCCATAATATTATACACTGATCTGCCAAATCCCAAATATTTCACAATAGAAACAATATGCCACGGTGGAAAACTGCAGGGAACACAGTGTTGAACAGCAGTAACTACAATTTGAACTTCACCCTAAATAACACTGTTCAGAAAATGTTTAGAGTCCTTTTAACCTTGATCAGTCTTAAAACTGTAAATTACATATGTTTTGAGCAATAATTGCATATTTCTTGATATCAATGTGGAAAAAAATTATGGAAAAAAGAGCTTAAAATAAATTTGTATTTTAAATGTAGGATATACCCTGACAAGCACTATGTCAGTGTAACCTTCAATACCACAACCCAAAGTCAGAATATTAAACAGTAGCTTTCCTTACTTTTAACATTCAGTGATGTGCTTGTATACAAAACTGTATGATTTTTATTAATGGATACACAGTAGAAATATATGAATAGTAACAATTCACATTTTCTTATATATTTGGCACACTTGGAGAATCATAAAATTAAAATTTAAGTAAATATGTTAAGTATGATTGTGGAGTGGTTTCTTTAAAAATTGAAATTTCTTTTTCTTACAATCATGAGTAGAATGTTGCTCTCCTTTCCATCTCTAATTGGAAAGGTTTTATTTTATAGGCGTTCAGGAAAATGCAGAACACGTTGGCAAATTATATATCCTCTCTATTATTTCAAACCATAGATAATGGTTTCTTAAGTAACACATGGTAAATGTGCTGAAGTATCCTCATTTTTAAAAATCACATTGAATACATAATGCAAATATAGCTATTAAGTGCTCAATAATAACTAATGCATTTGAATGTCTATCAACAGAGACAAAATGTACAGGTTTTTCAGTTTGAGTCTTTCTGTAATGTTGAGATGTTTTCTTTGAAATCTTGGCTGTAAAATTATGGTGCTTATTATACTTACTAGAAAGTAAGAACCATTCTGGTTCTTATCCTGGTGGCCATATGGAGCTAAGCGGAGGTGAACACCTTTATTATGGGTAAAACACCTTCTTTTTTGTGTACTTGTGCTCTTAATGCTGCTGTTGCTACTGTGCCTTTCCATTTTCATTGGTTTTTGCTTCTAGTAAATTCTTGTCTCAAACCAGAGTATCTGTTTTTGTCTCCCCCTCACCAAAACAAGTGGGGGAAGGGGAGTGGCTTATTCTGAGTTCAATTTCCTGCTGGTGCTAAGCCATCAAATGCAACAACCTGAACTCAAGTACTGTGGAGCTGTGGAGGCCCAGAAAAAAAGGATGATTAGTTTACATGCCCTGCTTTGTGAAAATTTCCACTCCAAATTCATGTTGAGCAGATGTGATCTATAAGGAAATCTGTCCATAAAAATAAGATCTTTCTATGAGAGTATTTTTTTTCCTCAGCTGATCTAACTGCACAGTGTTACTTTGATAATGTTTTGGGAAATGTGATACACAATGAGACAGCTCCCAAACCCACCATTCTTTAGCACTGACGTTTACTCTGTGTTCTCTTCCTTATGGACAAAAGTTTTTTGCCTGACAGTGAAATGAGGCAGATTTGAAATATTTGAACATGTTTTCTTTGAGACTAAAAAGTTTATTTAAGAAATGCTGGAAAGTGCTGCTGTTTTAAGTAAAACTCACATCTATGAGCACTTTTTGGAACACAGAACATGAGCCTCATGAGACTGATGCTGTCAGTCTTTGCAGCAACAACATCAAGGTATCTTTCCTGCTGTCTTTGCTCATCCTCTGGTGAGAAGTGATAAAAAGCCACAATTTTTTTATTAATTAAAGACAGAGACTCCTATTAGTACTGTGGCAACCTTGATTTTTAAGAGAAATCCTGATAAGCTTTGGCTAGAGTTTTATTTAAAATATTGATCCTTTGTAGTTGACACAGTTCTAGTAAACTGCTAATTTTATTTTGGATTTGCACTACTAGTTGGATGTTGGGCTGATTCATAAACTGCCCTGTCCTTTCTTGGCCTGATTTGCTCCAGGTTCTTATGCTGCATTGAGACTCTGTAGCCCTGACATTTTCTGCAATGCTATTTTCAACATCCAGGGTTGAGTATTGTTGTCTCATTTGTCTCAGCCCTTCAGCACAAGCAGGAGGCAGAAAGCAATGCTAAAGCTCAGATCTGTATCCTGAAGTGCAGCTCAATATAATCGGAGAGATTGGTAGGCAGCATTTCCCCCCTAATGCTGAGGCAGGGAAAAGCCTGGGGCTGGGAAAGAGCTGAAAGGGACACAGAATGGGGTTGGAAAAGGAAGAGAAGATATTCACTGTCTGAAATAGAATATATAGAAAAAGATTGGAGTGCATGGAGATTCACAGATATGAAAAATATGCGGATGAAGATTAAACTTTCGGAAAAAAAATAAAGCAGAACTGGGAAGAAATAGATGATGAGAAATCTCAAAGTGCAGA
>JANRMJ010000088.1:8071852-8090206 GCA_025584955.1 Alethe diademata
ACAGTAAGTCTTCAGCAAAACATGGATTAATCTGAGATTTCTAAACTTCAGGCTAGCACTATAGCTATTGGAAAATAAAAGACAAAAAACCAATGTCTTCTTTTCAATAACATACTATATCCTAAATAGAGGAGTGAAAAAATCCTTAGAGAAAAAAAATTAATCCTAAAGTACACATTTCAAATCTGTATATAACAGTATACCTACCACACATTTTTTTCCTGGTACATTTCTGAAACTTTAAGTGTGTCAAGTATCAGATGAGCTTAGATTCAGATTCTAATATTTTCTTTTTTTTTTTTTTTCCCTACCAAATGAAAAATCAAAGAAAACAAAAACACAACAGGTCTCCAGAAAACTAGAGAATCACCTGAGTTTTCAAGACTTCAGACTGGCACAACAGATATGCATCTCTTTTTTGAGAACTTGCTTGCTTGCTTTCTGTCTTAAAGGGTTCTTTTCATGGTGCTTTAATTTGCATTGATTAGAAGCTGAACTTTGGAACACTGAACTGGAAAGAAACCAGAAGCTACATGTTGGAGCAGTGAAAAATCTTGGGATTTATCCTTTCTCACAGGACTACCACCAAGAACATTAAAATACACCCTTATTTTTTCTCCCCTCATCCCTTCTATTCACTTCCAAGTAGATTAATGCAGGTAGGTGACATGGATAACTGCATTTGTATAAAACATCTTCTTTGAATACTTTCTTTGCTAACAAACTTCAGGTTGCCAGACATAAAATTTGTGGATCTCAAAGTTACAATTGCCTGAACAAACGACAGCAAATTTAACATTGTTGTCTCTCTTGCTGTCATATTAATAAAATAAGAAACAAACAAGACTATTTTTCAAGTGTGACTTTGTTTCTCAGCTCCAGAAAGCATCCATAAAGAAATTTGGAAGGGGTATCAATATTACAGTCTAAGGCTAGACCTTTACCATCACTTTGGTTTAGGTATTCCATGAATTAAAAGCAAAGCATGAGGTTCAGGTTGCAGCAACAGCAGCATACCACAAAGATTTGAACTAGGTTTTTTTTATTTTTTTCTGATATTCCAAGGGAAGCTTCAGCCACATGGCAGCTTGTGAAGTGCTTGATCATTGCTCAGGTGAGATGATTCCTTCAAAAGTTCTGTCCCTAAGCCTGTTGTAATGCACTGGATATCTCCAGAGCCTCTTATTGAAAAAACCTACTTCCACTGAGGTAAAATGGGTTTTGCTAATAGTAAACTTTGCAAAACTGCATTTAGCTGGGTTATGGTACAGATAATTGAAACTGTACTCTTCTTTACAGTTTTCCTTAGGGCAGCAGAGACATATCTCATCACTGTAATTAAGTCATTATAAATATGCATTGATTATTCTGAAACCTGTGGTCTGATAAAAAATCCCAGTATTACCGTGCTCGAAAACATCACTTTGACATATTACTTACTATTAAAGTATTGTACTCCAGCAAGATAGTAAACTACTCAGTATAGTACTCCCAAGGGAATGGGGGAGGGAAGGGATATAAAACCAAAACCTTGCTACTGTATACTCTAGTATTGATTTTAGTAAAATGGTTTAGTGCTTTCTATGAAGGGCTAAAATATTGCCCTGCTTTGTTTTGGCTGTGAGAGTCAGACTTTTCATCTATCTAAACTACTGAGGTTAAATCTAAAATACAATTTAAATAGCGTTTGCAATCCAGGCCTTTTTAAAACACTTCTGTGGATTGTCAGAAGCTGAGATGTAAAAAGCAGAGATGTGAATAGCTGGCAACAAAATTAATAGTACAGGTGAATTTATATTGTATATCATAGAATTGTATATCACAATTTGTATATTTTATCTGAGAGTTTTGGCAGGCTCTTGCTATCTGAACATAAACTCTGTGAGAGAAACTTTTTCCTTTCTGATAACTAGTGAACAAATCAATTCTACTCCTTTATATTTCCTTAATTCAGCCTTACTGATTTTACAACATTGTGTTTTCAATTTTCTTGGCAACAAAAGAAAGTTCTGTACTTTAAAATTCATCTCTAAGAAGAGGCCTGGAGCCCTAATGCTGAACAACACTTCAGATACAGAGCTTTAGGATTAAGGTTGTCCTTTGAGCACTTTTTCTATCTATTTAGTCTGACTCTCACCTTCAGAGTCCTTGCCTCATTATGAAGTTGGTGATTTAGCTACTTTTTGGTGCCATATGTATTAGCATACAACTGCTCTGTTACTTCACAGCTTCACCCATCAGTTTTCTTAAACAGCACAGTCCATTAAAAATGCTGAACTTATCAGTCACATTAGTTTGCTTTCCAAGTTTATAATGTAGGAAAGAAAGCATGGTGTATTAATTATCACTGTACCACTGTACTGTGCAGTCACCACTACATGTTAGTAGTGCTTGTCCATCGTGCTTTTGTTTATCATCTGAACTTGAAGAAGAGTTAATTTTACTCTTTTTCACAAGCGTGAAAACTTCTGTAACTTACAAGTAGAGTGTAAATGTTCCTCAGGAGGGTGTGCTTGATCACCTGCTGGGAAATCAGTAATGTGTGATTCTGAGAGTGGCAAGATCTCTTAGTGCTGCTCGAAGCCATCCTGCCATTATCCAGAGAAGAAAGCAGTCTGGCTGCTTGCTTTGCTTCAGCTCTGTGAAATAACAAGGCAAGGAAGCACAGAGAAGCAAATTCTATATCTTTTAGACCTTCACTCACTGCAGCTATAGCTTGAATTATTTCTTTTCCTTCCCTTCTCAGACTTGTGCTGGAACCAGTAACTGCATGGTGACATGAGTTCCTTCTGCAATCCTGTATCATTGGAAAGAGTTGGCCATTTATAAGCAGGAGCATATCTCAGGATCACAGGAAGGATGTGGTTCACTAAAGCAGAAACCTTAGGATGTTCTGTCCTGTTTGAGAGAAGGATAGAGGTGAATGGATAGCTGCAGCATTGTTCAGCTCAGTCTTTGAAAACTGCAAGGATAGGAAGCCCACAGCTATCTGGGGCAATGTGGTCTCCACAGCTTTTTAGGGGAGAATTTTTATCACTCTCCCAGTAAGAATGTTTCCCAAACATCCAGCCTAAATTTTCCAAACTATTCTCCATTGCCATTGTGCCTCATTTTACAGTTAGACTTAATGATCTTAAAGGTGTTTTCCAACCTAAATATTTTTATGATTCTATGATATTACCTCCCATCACAACTAGAAAGTATTTATCAACTACAGCTTCTATGAGTTAAATATTTGAGACTAATCCACGCCTTTTTTTTTTTTTTTTTTTTTTTTTTTTTTTTTGTCAGTGATTTCACTGTTTTCTGATCAAGCCTATGTACAATTTTTACTGTCTCTGTTTTGGCAGTTTGGACTCTGCAGAAATGAACAGCATTAAATGTAATTCATTGAACCATGTCTACTTATAACACTGGCTTTGGTTTGCAGCAAAAGTGGAGTTTGAATGTTTCAAACCATACATTTTGCAAATCAGGGGAGGATGACTGATCTTTAGAGGTATAAGCATTTTCACTTTTTCACTTGTCATATGCAATTCTATGGTGTGAGTTTTAAAAAAAAAGTTAGCCTCATGGCTAACTAGGAAATCCTACTAAAGTAGCTTAACTCTGTGCTTTTAAATTGTACCTAAATGCTAGGACAGAAATTGCTTAAAATGGTCTTTATAAAGAAATAGGGCTATTTTCTGGTTTTAGCTGAGGAACAGCCAAAGACACACTTAAAACACCAAAAGATGAGTCTAATGTAGCAAACAGTTAAATGTGACCTTAATTCTAATGATGATTTAATTCACAGTAATATTCAAGGAGTACTTAGTCCTTCGATCCTAAGTACTACTTTTATTTTCAGGAGGGCTTTATTGCTTGATGTCTATTTAATAGTGCTGCTCTCACCTTAACTTCAAATTTCTGACATTTTCACTCACAGATCTCACCATTTTCTATTCACTTATTATCTGCAGCAATAATATCAGTAGAATAATGCAAACTTAAAAGCTGATATACATTGGACAATTCTATTACTTACAGCTGCTTTTTTTAATCAGGATATAGCATCCTAAACCAGACAGTTTTGGTACTACTCCACAAAACTGTAGATGGTGTCATCTTTGTATCTGACATTAAAAAGAGAAAAACCAAGATTCACCAGAGAACTAAACAGCTAGCTGGAAAGAAGTGGATGGGGAGGATGTTAGGAATGATACTGACAGTGTTCTTACATTAGTATGAATATTGAGAGAAGTTAATTTAATACAGTAGAATTGCATTTATACAGCGGAATACTACATCTTATCTCCAGACTTTCTGGAACTCCGGATCCTCATTTGAAAAAACTTGACTGTCACATTCATCCTTCAAAGGTAAATTAATTGAATCGTGGATAAACAATTTGGAGTTCTTACGGGAAGAAATAATAAACTTGTTTCTTCAACATGGAGAGGAAAACTTTTAGTTCATCTTTGTAGTACTAAAGTAAAAAATTAGTAAAATTTTATAAAAAATATTTCATCCAAGTAAGACATTATTACCATCTCCAACCTGTCAGTAAGAGCTTTGCATGCTCCTGAGCTGTTGCAACCCATCCAAGGGATAAGTCATATTTTAAGTTTGCTAGAGGCCTGCAGTGTCTGAAAATTACTGAAATCCTTTAGGTTGGAGGATGTTATATAAATCTTGTATGCTTTAAAATATTTTTTCCTGTCACTGAATGCACACATTTTCGAACATGAAGCAAAGATTACACTGGGAATTTTGTAATACTGATGGGATAATGTCACTAGCATCACAGTGGTTATTGAATAGTATGCATACTAAAGAAGATAACTGAGACCAGAGGTGACCTCAAGGTGGAATTCCAATCAGTTCATTGCAGCTTTTTCTGGGAACAGGAGGCATCCCATTATTTTGATCTGCACTGTCATTTGCAATACAAGCATTTCCTTTAGGGAATCTTTCTAAAGCTGTTTATATGTACATTAAGATTCACAGTCTAGCTTACTTTGCAGCCCATTTAGGGAGCATCAGCTGCATGTGCAAATCTTTATGCTTTTGATTGGACTATATGCATTTTCCCTTCTTTTTATTTTTTTTTCCTTTGGTTAAACTAATAATTTTTTGAGAGGAGCACTAATTGCAGTAGAGGAAACAGACAGTTCTTCGTAATGTTCTGACACAGAAGGATGAAGAGAAAATGAACAATGGAAAAAGGTATTACTAGACATTTTCTAATAGTTTCTCTGCTTTATGAAAACTTCACAGATCTTGAAACCCAAAGAAATGTCAATATATTCATTCCTGTCTTTATGTTTGTGGAGAAAATGGTAAACAACAAATTTATTTTCTTTCTCTTCTTTCCCCCATGAAAATAAAATACATTATCCATTCACCTTAAACAAGATGTGTCTATTCTCTTAGAAAGATGCCTAAGGAAATGTTCAGTTCCTAATCTAATTTTTCCTTTTCTCCACAGCAGATAGGCATCTTCAAAAGTTATGAGAAAGTGCTTTAAAGTTATATTTTAAAATGTACATATTTAGCTATTGTGGTGGAGTGTGCAGAGAGCTGCAAGATTCTTCTTCCTGTAGACTTTTCAACATTGCAGCCAGACCTTGCAGAATTATATTGTTTTAACAGAAATAAATTAGTTGATGTTATAAAAATCTGTTTACCAGGGGTTCTCAGACCAAAACTGAAACCTCTATCCTTCTGTTAACTCATCTCTGAGTGGAGGTGCTTTTCATGCAGCATCTTAAAGCTGAAACCATCTCCAAGAGCTGGATTCACATCATCCCTCTGCCTGAGACCTCTTAATCCCATTTATCCCAACTGTCCAGAGAACCGTAATTATGCTGATCTGTAGCACAGAAGGAGCTATCCTGCCTTTCTTTTGCTGAAGTTGTTCCATTTTATTCAAAAGAATTCAAGACCTGTCAGGCAAAGATTACCAGCATTAGCTGTTCTGTGTAACCAGCAAAAGCTGTCTTGATGCCCAGCCCTTATCTACTCACATTATGTCTATTTCACGTAAAAATACATTAAATTATTGAACTTCAGTTTCTCTCAAATGAAAAGTTTATCATGAGGCAGGAGTTGCATATGAAAGTGGCCATGTCTAAGTCATGCAGATTATACAGGTGGTGTTCAGGCATTCACTCTGGAATTCAGGATTACAGCACCAGTTATCCTCTCCTTGAAGTATTAATTCACTGACATTATCTTTCTAGCTGCCCTTGATTCATGATTTCCCTGTTAAGCCTGTGATTTTTTATGAAGATAAAAAGAAGAAAAATCCTGATGTAATCCTGTAGTAAGCCTTAAGAGGAACAGCATGGAACTTTTTTTATCATACTCTAAATTCTTAGGAATCAGACTAGCTGCTTTTTTTTTGTTGATGGTGGTAGTTTTTTTATCACTGAAATTGCCATTATTCTAGCTTGCAGTAGAAGGTCCCTTGTGGTTATGAATTGTGAGTAAAAATCTATAGTCACACACTGACTGCATATTTTCAGGCAGGAATAGGAAAAAACCAAAAAAAACCAGCTGGTTTTTGTATTATCCCCTAAATTTATTTCGCACAAAATAAGTTTTTACAGCTCTAAGGACACAACTTCTCTTTAAGTTGATTTAATGTTTTATATTTCATTTGATAGCCACTGAAATGTATTACACTGTCTCAAAGTGGTACTAAATTCTGAGCTGCCATCATCAACAGGACAGTCTTAATTTTTCCATCTGTGTTTTGAGAAGAGGGAGAAACTTAAAAAACGAAGGAAGCATACTGTGCCAAGTTAAGGTTTCAAGAAGATAATTAGGTTTTTACTCTCACTTCTCAGTCAACAATTTGCAACCTGGAGGAGTGAGAATTCAGTCATTGAATAGTGTGTCAACACATGTATCTCATCTTTCACTGTGGCATTATCCTGATGCTTTTACAATCTCAGAAGTGGACCTACCACTGAAACTTGCCATTATATGAAAATTAAGATTATTTAATAGCACCATTGTGATTCAAAGGTTTTCCATGTAATTACTTTTTTTTTTTCTGTAAATCTTTATATAATGACAATTGGCAGTGCTTAGTCTTCACTTGTAGCATGAGAGTTTTTGTTTGGTTGTTTGGTTGGGTTTTTTGGTTTATTTGAGGGGATGGGGTAATGTTTGGGCTTTTTTTTGTTTTTGTTTTTGTTTTTTTTAATGCTCTTTTTTTTTCTGAATTAAAAGGTTATCTAAATACAGATAACACAGATCCTTCCCACATACTGATGAGATAAATGATGGATTATTTTGAACCTTTCTTTCTTTTTTAACTTTTATACCAATGACCAACAATATGAAAGATAATTGACTTTCTAGGTCACTCTTTGAAGTCTATGAGAGTGTTTGGAGGTAGCTGTGGGCCAAGGTGCCTTCCCCTAAAATTTTCCTTGGATTGAGAGGCCATTAAGGAGCTGAGATGTGAGCTTGCCCCCTGAGGCTAAATGTGGCATCTTTATGATAGCCCCAGATGCATTCTCAGAGAAAAAAAATATTTTGACCATTGAAAGAACTGGGCCTTCAGGCACTGTGACAGCAGTGACACTGTGATCACAGCAATGACATTGTAGTCACTGGCATGGAAGAGGAATACAGTGAATTCAGGTGAGGCCTGAAATTTAAAAAAAAAGGGTATAAAAATCTCACCGATTTTTGCAGAATGCAGACTCAACAGAGAATTTTCCCTTTTCTTAAAGCAGGTGGGCTCTGTGCACAGGCAGCACTGACAGTCAGAAACTCCCAGATTTTAATCCAAATTTGCATGCAAATTCTGTCTGCGATCATCACAGGTGACTCATGTTGCTTATTGTACTTAAATTCTCATTTCCTAAAAGGGACATGTCAGAAAGTTATTTAGTGAAGGGAGTTTTACATCTGAATCAGCTGCCTCTGGAGCAACATATTGAGGGAGTACATACCGAGAGATTATCATGTTGCACAGCAACAGTGCACATTTTAAACTCACTGGATGCCCAGGCACTGCCAGGTGGCCCCTGGCTCCTCACAGCTCCCAAGACAGTTTTGAACATCCCCTGCTTCCCTGTGAACTCTGGTTTCTCTCCAACATTGGGACAGCCCAATCAGTCCATCTAAGAGATGGGAGGGAAGGAGAGCAGAGGCAGCACACCTGGAGAATGCAAGGGGCTTTAGCCCATACCCCTTTTTGTCCTTGATAATGTTGCCTCTGCTGTGAGGGATTAGCTAACTCAGAGACCTCTGTCAGGACTGCAAGGTTCTGGGCTTGAAAAAGCTGCCCAAATGGAGTATTTGGCCTTGCCTGAACCCAGACTATTGTTTTGTAATAAAAGTTATAAATTGAGCTCCAGCCAACAGTGAATAAATGGTGCTGCTGATGGAATAGTCCGAGCAGGAGCCTTATAGTTTCTGTCTCAAGAATGTCAGCTAGCACATAACCAGAGGTATGCACCATTGACATCTTGCACCTTTATTCCTATTTTGCTG
Organism: Alethe diademata; assembly: GCA_025584955.1. Classification (NCBI taxonomy): domain Eukaryota; kingdom Metazoa; phylum Chordata; class Aves; order Passeriformes; family Muscicapidae; genus Alethe; species Alethe diademata. The sequence goes on from JANRMJ010000088.1 coordinate 8,080,349, forward strand.
GGTCTTTTCATCTGCTGATTGCTGTTCCTGTTGGTCTGTGCCTGGGGGAGTATTTTCATTACTGAATACGGGAGGCATGGGAATTCAGACACCTCCTTCAGAACATAACAAGATTATAAGAGGAGTCATGAGACTGTTACCTCTGTTCATTGTTTGCATTAATTTAGACTTAGTAACGATGAAAATCCCTTTTCCCTGTTCAGCTACTGGGTTCTTAAAGCTGTCAGATTGCCCTGGTTGGAAACAGAATTTCAATAAAAGCCTCCTCGAAAGACTGCAATAAATATTCCTAAGCCAACTTATTGTCATTAAACATTTAGTAAGAACATTCAGTTTAAAACACTGTGAGTTGGCCAACACTTCATTTAATTAACACTGATTCTGAAAGCATAATATAAATTTTAGTGCTTTTTTTTAATCACTCTATATTCCAGTTGCACTGATTCTAAAGCTTATATGATTATCATCATCATGCTCAAAGTAAAAGGATTTTTTTCCCATGTCTTCCATTCCTTAAATTGTTTTTAGATTTCCCAAGGGGGACACATCATATAAGATTATGATGATAAAGATTTTAAGGCAATTATGTTTCTTTATTTGGAAGCTGAAGTTAATGTTTTTGAAGACTGCATTCCCAAGAGCTCTGGTAATAACAGAAGCCATGATGCCCCTCCCTTTACATTTTAGTCGACCAACTGGCACAAAAAAGCAAGAAAGGGTAGCCTATCTTTGTGAACCACAAGTCAATTTTTCACTTAATATATCTGCTTTTGGTTGACTAGAAGATGTCTGTAACAGAACATTAACAAACTCTGTAATTTGCTGGGGTCAGCTAGGCCTGCAGCTTTGTGACTCTGAGCTCTCTTAAATTATGCTATCAGCTTTCAAAACCTTATTAGGTTTAACCCATTTCGGCGCCACCGGCTTCTCGGAATCACCAATGCACCTCTAATCAGAAAACCTCAGAGAAACCAATCTGCTGCTATCAGAAACCTCAGTACAATTTTGTGTATTAATATTTCAGAGAGCATGTAGGAACACATGCTCCCTGCTGAGCATTACAACCAAGGAGGCTACAATAACAGCAGAGATTGATCGCCAGTAAACCTGGCCAGAGAAATTGCTGTCTCTTGTCTGGCTCTGGGTATGGTGACCAAAGAAAGGAAAATGAAATGGGTTGTTTGGCTTGCGATTAATAAATTCCCATAACCATCGAGTGAGACAACACGTAGCAGCTGCATCTCTTACAGGAATAGAAAATACTCAAAATGGTGCCTAAGCACTAAAATTTTTGCACCATTAACCTATGGCTGATGTTATTGATCTGTTTTTCCTTTCTCATCCCGTCTCTGGTGGAAAGACATGCAGCACATCCTCAGGCAGGAGCAGCTGTACATCCCCAGCACAGACAGGCTGGGCTGGAGGCACAGGTCCCTGGAAAGGGATAAAGGGAACAGGTCACCAAGGATAAGAAACCCAACCTCTTGCTTTCCAAGCTGGCCCTGCCAGCCACTCCTCAGTCTAGGACTGCTAAACTTTCAGCTCACTCCATTTTAAACAAATTTACATCTACTGAGAATGTTGGCTATTATGGCATCTTTAGAAAAAAAACCATAAAATTCTTACAAAACCGGTGTTGTGCTGACTCCTGTGATATCAGGTGAGGTGTTATTTGTGTGGAGCAGGTGACTGAAATAAAGCATCAGCATTTATTTAAAGGCCCAGCTTTAACTCATTTACAAATTATCTCTGAGAGCTTCCAAAGTAAGCAGCGGATTTATAGACTACAAAAATAGTCCTTCAACATCTGTACACACATAATACTTTAGTGTTTAGCAGTCTCTTGTCTTGGTTTTTTTTTTGGTTTTTTTTGTTTTTGTGCTAGAGAATAGAAGGTAACAGTAATTTTATTTTCTGTTATGAGATCAGCTTAATGGGCCCTTCCAGACTGTCTCATCTCTTCAGGCTTTATTTTCTTTCTTTTAACTTCCTCCAGGCTAGTGTACAGAAAAGCTAGTTCACACTGCTTTTGTTCTTGGGGACCTTTATACCTAAAGTATGAAAATAACTGAGTTTCAAATAGAGACATACCTGTTGGGGTCTGTAGGTTATGGAGACATGCAGAAAAAACTAAAATACTATGTCTACAATTTACCTTATGATCTCTAAGCATACGAAGAATTATCTTGATTCTAGGGAATCCAGATTTGAGATGTCGTCAAAAGTCACTAAAGTTTATAAAGCCAATAAAGTTCTAATTTTCTTTTTTTTTTTTTAACTGTCCTGCTCACACACACCTCCTATTTTAATGTTAGTGATATTTTGATGAGCAAGTTGCAAATTTTGGTGGTTCTCTGTACTTTATACTTGAGCAGTTGATGCTCTACCATATCAAAACCTAGATTATTTTTCTTTATTATTCTTCTAGATCTTCTCACCAGCAATGACTTCCTCCCTGCTTTCATATCTTGTTTTACCACTCTGACTTAAATCTCTTCTACATTATGTGACATATTATTACTATTAGCAGGAGTGATGGATTTACCCTGATCTAATAAGATAGATGGGAAGTTGAACAGTTTATGCAGGATATGAGAGATTTCTAGTTCTCAGTCATATCCCTAACACATTTTAGTATTTGCACTTTTTTGCTTCTAAAAACAAGTGACTAGAACAGTTGAGGGAACTCAACAGAAAAAAAAAAACAAAACAAAAACCAAAAACAAACTAACCTTTAGGAACTACACTAAGTATTTTAGATTGAAGCATTTTGATCAATCAGTAACCTTCTGCCGATTTTTAGACCCCTTTTAACCTTCTGATCAGTATTTGCATCAGTAGAGATATTTTATTTCATGAGTTTGCATAAAGCAGTGTCTTTGACCTTGCCCAGATATTTGATAAGTCATGCATGTTCTGTGTGCTCTCAAAGCACTGCCAGCAGCTCCAAGTTTATATCAGCCAATTCCTTCCATATCCTAGAATGACATCCAAGATCAGATTATTTCAAAATTTATTCTTGCTGCCTAATTTTCCTTTGTCATTTTCAGAGTGATTGACGGTTCTGATGACCCTGTAAAACCACTAGTGTCTAAGCAGGTCATTAAGAATGACATGGAAGAAAAGTAAGGACAGTGTACAGCAGGAACCAACGTGGAGGAAGGATAAGGAGATGTTAAATATCTCAGACCAGAATGTAGGGAGGTTTTATCCTGTGTTCTTCTTCTGTAGAAGAAGTATACCAAGTTTTGTGCTGCCCGTGTTTCAGGTATTTTGAAACACTTCTGCTTTTGAGAAAATGAAATTATTAAGCCTTAAACATTTTGCAAATAATTTTGAAGATGAGTGCTCAAGATTTAATATTTATTATATATTTTCTTAATATTTATTTAATATTTATTTAATATTTATTATATATTTATTGATCCATCTAGCATTTAATTTGATAGTGACTAAAGGAAGAAGCTTTTGGGCACTAGTTTACAATATCAAAATGCAAAACTAATGCAAAACTTCTCATAAAGAGAAGAAAAAAGCAATTGTGTCAATCAGCAGCTATGGCTACTTGACATTGGTACCATTTTGTTAGTTTCAAGGAAAAAGTTACATATAAGCATAAAAAATAAGCTTACCCAAAGAAATCTCCTAATTTTATGGTAGCAACATGTCTCTAGCGATATTTTCTTTTTTGAGGATTGGGTAGAGACAAAAAAATATTTGATCTAACATTTTTGTAGAAATTTTTGTTAAACAAAGAAATTAACTTCTGGGAATATATTTAATATTTAGGAATATCAAATTGTTTTTCTTACTGCTGATACCACATTTAAGGGGCAGAGTTGTAGCCAGTAGTGAAATCCTTCTGGTGAATTGGAAAGGTAGGATTCTGTAGAGGAAAAGGGAAAGTTAATCTTTAATTCCACAGTTATTCCACAGCATTATGAAGATAGCCATCTTAATGCCAATCTGACAAGAGAAAGAGGTAAAGCTGTCTCAAGGTATTATGATTTTATTTGTTAGAAGGATGCTGGGAGGGGGTACTGGCTACAGTGCCTCACTGATCAAAGCTAAACCATCTCCTAATCTTTTATGCATAGATTTTTATGACAAGATTATGGAAATCCCTAGCTCATCCAGTTGTCCAAGGCTGGATCATAGAAATTCTCAAGCACATGAGGAATGTTGCTAGCTATGATTATAAACATGGAACTCATTTCTTGAGTGAGTAATCCTAATACAAGCAAGTAAACCATTTTTTAATATTTTTTTCTACCCACCTAAGCACTCTGATCCCATTTTCTGTAATGGGACTGTTGGCATGAATATGGATTAAAAGATCAGAAAAAATGATGAAATGTATGAAGTCTCTCATACCTGTTTTCGGGACAAGCTTAACATATCAAATTAATATTTTTTGAGAAATCCATGTCTATTTCCAATCTGATCAGTGTAACTAAAATAATCTTCCTCTGGTGTAGACTGCCTTGGAGAGCCTCCAAAAAAGCTCTCTCACACACACCCCTCCCTCCTTTTTTGCAACTTAAAAGTCTTTGAAGTAGCAAATATAAAGAAGAAAAATCTTTAAATATAAGAAAGATCAGTACCACATGCATTCATTTGATTATGGAAATGTTGAGGAACTATGTTCTCCAGGGTGGGGGATGGGATGAGGGAGGTACAGATGTCAGTGGTGCTTACAGTAATTTCATATTTTCATACACAAAAATTATCTTGATTTTATTGCAAGCTAGAAATTAAACCACTTCTTAAAATAGTCTTGAGGCAGAAATCTTCATGCCATGTAATAAAATATATTTTTCTCAATTAAGGAAAACATTTGCATTGCTTTTTTCCTAGCCAAAAAAAAAAAAAAAAAGTTAGTTTGAGAGAAGCACAGCTTTATTATGCTTCCATGAGGATTCAGAAAAAAAATTATTCTGCTGAATTAAAAACCTTGGCAAGCTTCTCTTTGCCAGAAAGAGATAAAGGCCTTCTCCCAGCATATCTGGATGATGTGACCTGTGCCAGTGGTGTCTCATCCAGGAATCCTGGTTTACTTCTCACAGGTTTTTCTTGGTGCTACTTGGCTTTGTCTTTGCAGAACCAAAGCAGTACAGTTTCTTCCATTGGGTTTTCTAAGCATGACTTTAATGCACATTTCTCCAAATTACATTGTTGGGGTTTTTTCTTGCCCTCCACCTCCTTGCCCTCCTAGTTGTATTTTGACTCCATTTGCTGCCCCAAATACCCTAGAAATTATTTGGTTAAAGAATTTCAAGATTTCTTTCCCTACTGATTGGATGCTGTCTCACTACCTTGTTTCCAGCAATGCAAAACTGATGAAAATCAATAATGGTCTGGCACAGTTTTACACAATATTGTTTTTCTGTCACCTTTCTGCAAGCCACATCTTACCTTTACAATTTCATAATAATATACAGCAGGTTCAGAATGAGTCTGGGCTTCACTGGGAGAATGTGGAGAAACTGGTGTCAGTGAACTAATGTTTTGCTGTGGCTTTGTGTAATGCAGTCATTACTTAAAATGACTTTTATGTTTAAAACATAAAAGCTTGTGTGGTGGTTGCATACTTCCTTCTGAGTTGTTAGCACTTTTTACAAGCTGGGTTGTAATTCATGGGAAAAAACCTGATATGCTGATGAGCACTGCACATGTGGGGCAGTACAGGTGCACACACGTGCACAATGCTAATGAAATATGTGCTTTCTCTCTGCACATCACTTATCAAGGTATTTTTTTGCCAAGTGTCAGCATAAATAAGCACTTCTTGCAAAATTGCCTTAATTTCATCAGTATGACTGCAAGCTTTTGGGCCTCTAGCTGGCTTTTCTGCACCTTGTTCACACATCTCCCCTAATCACAAGTCTGAAAAGTTAACTCTTGTTTACGGAATTTCTTGCCAACTGTTTTTCACAAATTAGTCCTGTTAACCTGTAGTGAAGTAAACATCCTGATGAAAATGCATTTTTTATGAAGCTTCAGATGCACTTGACTGTTGTTAACTCTGCTTGAATATTACTCTTATTTGGATGTCAAAATTACGTGATGTTTAGCTATCGGGACAAAATGTGGGAGATTAAAGGAGTAGTTAGCTCTAAACCTGCTTTTTCAGATTTACTAGAGCTAAAAGAGCTGAAAAATAGTGAGGTAGTAGTGGAGAGGTTTTGATCCTTGCAAACTTTAATAGCTAGTAACCTGATAGTGCATTACACGGTCTTGCTATTGGTGTCAACAGGTGATCAACAGTCTCTGTCTATTTGGGAGGATGGAAACATTTATGCCTGCATATAAATTAGTACATATGCCCCAAATCAACGAGTTGCAAAGGTAGTGTGGAATGAAAAGAAATCAAACATTTTCTTTCATGAGACTAAAAAGATTTGTGGGATGTACCAGTTCTTTTGTTAAACCTATTTCTGAAGAAGGACTGTTTGTTCCCTTTCTTTAAAAGAAAGCAATTGTTTTGAGGTAATGCATTCAGACTGCAGATAGGCATGATATCATTTGTTGTTGTTTATATAGTACTCCTCAAAAATTGTGTTTTGCAAGATTTGGAAGTTAGGAGTACTCCATAAAGCTTATGGAGCTTAAATTCACATTAATTTCTATAAAAATTGGATAATTCTGTATGACTGGTAAGTAAAAGCAATTTCAGGTAATTTCAGGTATTTTTTTCCCTCTAAATCAACAAGCTGTCAAGAAAATTATTTCAGGTGTTAGGGGATTAGACTTGACAAAATTTTCAAAGACTTTTTTATACTGTATCCATCAGTGCCTGACACACATTTCTTATTCTTTTCTTGATATTGCATCTTACTTCTAAACTATAAAAATTTTAAGTTCTTTAAAAAATATGTCAATACTTAGAGACATATTGGGCCTTTTAAAAGTTGTTTTATTTAAATATGTATGTAGGCATTTACTGTCTGCTCATATTGTTACAACCTAACTGTAGGAGGATGCAAAAAGTTAAAAAGACCATTTTCCTTTTTTTTCTTTCTCCTTAGAGTCCCCTACCCTTTTTTCTTCTGTAGCTGCAAAGCCTTCTGACAGAGTAGAGGTTAAGGTTCTTGCTTTGTAATTTTACTTTGTGAAATAGTTGCTTTATGATGTAATACAATATTTAGGATATTATAACTTGTAGTGCTTATGAGACAATAGTACTGTGTCTGGTAGGATGTTTTTGCTTTGTTGATTACATGACCAATTTTTATTCTTTTTTTTCTGATTGTTGAACATTTTCAGCTGGATATAAGGTTTAAGAGAGCTTAAACCATCACCTCCCTTCCCCAATCAACAAAAGAGTATATAGATATTTCTATTAGTGTAGAATCTGTTAATTAGATAGTTAGTTGTATTAGTTAATAACACAGACAGCTGTTATTCATTATTTTTAATGGATTCTTCCTATTTAGATATTCATACAGAATAAAGCAGAACAAGAGATTTATGTCTTGTTGAGACTTCTTGCACATTGTTGACTTGCATTCACATCAGAGGAAATTGAGTTGCATGTAATACTCCAACAAAATTGTTCAGTATTATTCAGTATTACCTTAAAGGATAATATAACAAAATTTAGTATCCAGCCAAAGCCTGAATAACTGCTAATGGTATCCTGTCAGAGTGAATCAGAAACTCAATACTGGACAGAGCACTAAGTGTTACTCATTTTCAACATTGCCAGTAGAAATAACAGAACAAATGGGCCGATACAGCACTGTGAGTTTTCTGTGTAATTGGCACCACCTAAAGCTGACCTTTAGGTTTCCAAAGCATAATGTATGTCCTGGGTACACAGCAAGAAGAGAAATAATGAAATTGACAGGCTGGACTCATCATTGGAAAAAAAAAATATTCCATTTTACATTGCCACATAATTCTTTGACATTCTGGAAGCCATCCAGAATCCATTTTAGTATTTTCAGACAAATGGCTGACACTTTAATGATCAGCTATTTAAGGTCAACAATTTAAACCAGAGTGGTGTACTTGTTCCAAATGAAATTTAATGTTTGAAAAGGAGTTTAACATTCAGCTGTATATGCAGCATCTGAAAACATAAATTGACACCCTCGAAGGAACATATCTGCATATGTATCCATTTACACACACATCTTATAATGTTAATAGTGTCATAAAAGTTGATCAGTTTGATTAAACACATTTATCATTCTCTAGTAGTGTGCACAGGGGCATGTACATTGGTTATAAAGTGTTCTGCTGCTGTGACATATTGAAAGACACATGGCATATATACCCAAATCACATATAAGACCTGGCTTTTCTAATTAATAAACATTGTGGCAAAATTTTGCTCTAGGCATGTTTTGACTTTTACTGCATATGTTTTGAAAAGATTGTTCCAAATGCTGGTCTGTCGTGTTATGTCATTCTTTATTTCATAACTTAGTCATCACAACAGACTTTTGTAGGTGTACTGCTTGCTGAAAACCAGCATCTTGGTCAACAAAGCTTATTTAAATGAAAAGAAACCATTAACTGTGTTAATATCATTTTCAGTATTACAGAGAACAGAACCATTGCTATATTATGTTCCAGCAGTGATATACAAAATAATACCTACATCAGGATGAGGTATAGTTCACAGAATTACAAAGTACTTTTAACATGAATAAAGCTAAAGATTAAGAGAATTAATTGCAACATTGGATGTAGAGCACTTTGGATTATCTTTCTTGATCATTTGATTGAAAAAAATACTTCCTACACATGCTTTCTCAATACAAGATTAGAATAATTACATCTGAGTAAATGCCTCAAAAAAACCCTCATGTGTTTACACTGAGTAAAACAATATGCTAAATTGCCTATGTTTGTGCTTATAGTTTCCCCTGCTTGCCCCAGCTGTTTTAATGAACAGCTTAAAATGAAAAATGTGTGCAGAAAATGCTGCTATCTGTATGACTTTTCAGTAGTTTTTTTGAAGTTATCAGTCTCAAAATACAGTTCTAATTGCTCAAGAAATATAATTATAAAAAGATCCTTTGACCAGCCATACTGCAGATCATATAGCATGTGTCCATTTCTGATTAAAGATCACAGATACAAGTTGAAATTATTTGCAAATATTACCCAAGTTTGCTAGCTAAAACTGCTTGGACAGGCTTGGAAAGTACAAAGTGACTAAAAGGTGGACAGTTCCTCCACCTGCTTCCTCAGAGATATTTCACTCAGAGCCTGGATAAAGCATGACTGGTATCTCCATGGCATATCCCTGCAATGCTCACTCAGGTTGAAGTTACAGTGCTCTGAGCAGAGGGCCCAGCCAGGGGACATACAAATGTCCTTCCCAAATTGCATTATTATCTGTTTTTTTTCATGATCAGCTTCCACCCCCAAAAGGCAAAATCTCATTGGTGAATTTCCTTCATACTTCTGAATCTTTTTTCCTCAGTTGCTGTCCAGTTAAGTCAGGAATAAATTCCCCAGCTCAGCTGTGCTGCTGGTGGGACTCTCAAAGGCAGTTCAGCTGGGTTTGTCTTTGTGGAAGCCACTTGCTTGAGCCACACTGATTATCAACCTTTTGTTAGCACATTAGTTGTCTTAGTATTGCATACTTCCTCCAGTTGCTTTTACAAATCTGGAAGTTCCTTGTGCTATCTCTTCAGCAGTTCATAGTCATCAAACATTGCGTTGACTCAGTCTCCTTCATTCCTGTGGCTTTATTGGCAAATAAAAATATTTTCTCATGGGGAATAATTTAAGACTAAACATCTCAAAACATTTTTTCTGTCCCACATTTTCTGACAGAATTAAAGGGACCCCAAATAACCAAAGGGATATTCCATACATTATGGTATCATGCTCTTTATA
>JANRMJ010000088.1:8090306-8118298 GCA_025584955.1 Alethe diademata
GGACCCCAAATAACCAAAGGGATATTCCATACATTATGGTATCATGCTCTTTATATAAAATGTAAGAAGAAGGAAGGGGTTTTCTCACTTTTACCCTTTGGATTCTCTCCCGGATCCCTCTGGTGGGGGAGTGAGCAAGCAGCTGCCTGGGGCTTGGCTGCAGGCTGGGCTTAAACTACAACACAAGGCCAGAATGCAAATAAAATGCTTCAGTGGACAAACCCATCTGATCAGGCCAAGTTCTGCGTGACCCCCTGTTTTACAGGGAGTCATTCTCAAAGACCTTGTCTGTGTTAGAAGGGTACTGCTCTCCAATGGTCCTGCGCTCATGCCCATTTAATTCCTTAATTGCTCAGCTGGTGTGAGGTGGTAAACAGCTGTGCATGGAGGTGTGAAGGAGAAGGACCTGCAGCACAAGGCAGGAGCTACAGCCCTCCCTGGGAGTGCTTCACTGCCATCAGGACAACAGGACACATCTTCAGAGCTCTTGAAATAAAGGGGGGGTCTGAGATAGGCTGAAGAATGCTAACAAAGGCTTAACAATAAACTATTTACAACCTTCTGCACCTTGATCAAACAAGGAAATGAACAGGAGAATCTTAAGAAGCCTATTGTATAGGGCTGGAACTAGATGGTCTTTAATATCCCTTCCAACCCCAAGCATTACATGATTTCTTTTTTGAGTCAGCAGGCAAAAAACCTGGAAAAGGTGACAACATTAGGGTTCAGTTGAAAGATGTTACTATCATCATTCTTCTTAGGGCATTATTAATGGAATAAATAAAATCCCTATATACAAAGATGATTATACATATGAATAAAAAAATGTTCCTTTAGAGTTTTTGCAGTAGATCTTCATCTTAAATATTATTATTTTCTCTTGATGATATACAATTTGTTTAACCTCTCAATACATCGAACTAAAGACTCATGGAAAAAAAAAAGTTTTTACTGCATTTGCCATAAGCTCATATCTTCTTTAGTTATTTACACCTATTCACAGTGGATGCAAACAGTGTTAGATTGTAATTATCTCCTTGTGTGAAACAGTGCTAGAGGTTTATCATTTACACTTTGCCTGGCTGTAAATTACACAGTCAGGCCCAGAACATTCTCCAGAGAGTGGATTGCATGAAGAAAACTTGAGAATGAGGTCATCAAAGCAGTAAAATCCCAGTTCATAATTTGAGTATCAGTGTCTTGCTTATGAAGAAAACAGTGCTTATATTTTTTTCAATTGTCAGTGGGGTAAAATTTGAAAATTAGGGCTTTTACTTGAACTGTGGAAGGAAATTACAAAGCAAGAATGAAATAATATTTTCACTGTTTCTTGGTTTGCATCAGCTACAGATAGTTGGCCCTGCAGTTATGTTCCAGGCATGCTTTACAATTAATATTGTTTCATTTTGTGCATATGGAGCTACCTGAGTGCTCTTCTGTCAACATGACTGGAAGTTGTAGTGAGATCCTGGATGTCACAGGAGCTAATGTGTTAGTCTCACTGAATACATCAAGAACATCACATGCTGAAGAGCAAGATGGTGCTTAATTACTTAATTATCACCTTTTTTTTTTGTTCACCCAGACCCTGTTACAGTTCCACATTGCTAAAGGATTGCTTAGGGACAGACTGTACTAAGAAAAGTGCAGATGCTGTCCTATGTCAGTGCTGTAATTTCTGTTTTCACTTCTCACCTTATGTTGTGAGAATTAATCATCTTTATTACTCAAAGCACCTTTGGTCTCTGTTTTTATATCACATCTTGAATTTTGATTTGAACAGTTCTGGTTTTCAGAAAAGGAACTTCACCACTTAAAATTCATTGATGTAGAATTTTGCAGTGTGTTCAATGGTAACTTGTCCATGGGTAAACTTTGCTGCTGTTGCAATCTCTCTGAATACACAAAAAGAACTTCAGTATCACAGAGTTAAGTAACATGCCCATACAGAATCTGAGCAGTTCTGCTTTTGGGAATAACACTGAGGATGAAGGAATTTTAAGACTTAATTCTTGAGGAACTAGCTACAATTAAACATTTTAGTAGTTAGGGTAGAAGTGGTTGTGAGAGCCAAGATAGCATATCTAGATAAATATAAGCTTTAGAACAATAAAAATTCGGCTTAAAAAAATCTATGAAGTTAATATTATTAGTTGAAGTTAGGATCTATTACTTGTAGTATGAAGAATTGTGTGAGGAAAACTTACTTGGAACAAAAGAACACAGGGTCAAAGGGCAGTTTTGGAAAGAGAGCATCCTAAAAGCAAACTGATGGCCTGTCTGGTGTTGAAAAGAATAGAAAGATACCCAACATATATCATTTACCAGGGCCTTTTTGTGACCTAAAAATCAAAATGTAGTTGCAGAGGAGAATGAAAGTAGGTATTGTTGGGAACGGATATAAAATAATAACATTAAAATTTTTGGATAAGAAATATTAAGATTTATGGAAATATTCTGAAATCACATTTAAAGACAGGGAAAGCTAAAGGAAACTATGGTTCTAGTGCCTACCCAAGTGAATAAGGAAATAGTGGGTGAAAAATATGAGGCTGGAATGTTTTGTGCATTTTCTTTCAAATTTTGAAGTTATTAGTGATCATGTGGTCAGCAGTATGATCACAGAGCAATGTTTGTTAGGGCAATGAAAGTAATAGGTCCATAATATTTAAACAAACTGAACATCTAGATCAAGATAATATGATGAAAATCGTAGTGGGTTGAAGAGTTACCTGAAAAAAGATCTCTGGATACCTAGAATTTGAAAATTGTCAAGGGTCCCTAGTACTCTACATGAATGGAAGTCATCTGGCACACTTAGAAAGAAGGTTAGAATTCAGAAGAAGTTTAGTCTAAAGTTTATAACAAGGAAAACTTTGAAATAACTTATTTGAGGAAAAATAATGTTTATATTGGAAATCTCACCAGCACAGAATACACTTTTGATCCTCAAATGAGGAATTTCCTTCTATTATATGTTTTTGTTTGTAGTGCTTTTGACAAAAAAGAAACAAATATTTTCCTTCCTGTCTCTTTATCTGTAATGCAGGACAGTAGAGAAATCTGCTTTTTTCAAGAAGTTGCCACTCACTGGTGTTAGGCCTGGTATCTCAATCAAGGTGAAATATCCCATGAGATGGAAAAGAACAGGAAGTATAGAAAGGAAATCCTATTTTCCTTGATCCATGTACTGCACTAGTTCCATCTCTTCCTTTATTCCCTTTGATGCCCAACTATCCTTTCTCAGCCTATTTCAAGGCTTATCCTTGTGTCCCTTAATTAAGAGTACGTCTTTTGCCTGCTTAGCAAGGATATTTGTTGTCATTGGAAGCCCAGAAGACACAGATGACTGCTGAAGTTCACACGTGCCTTTTCATGTTGGAAACATTTAATATGTAGGTATTTTCCCTTTATCAGTTTTTCAGACTCCTCCTGATTTTTCAGTAAGCGTGTAGAAAGTTGGTCTTTTTGATATCTCTATCCTTCCCTCAAACTAGGTTAAAATTGACCAATAAATCATAGCATCCTAAGGAAAATAAGCACAGAATGCAATTCCAGAAAACTTTTGGGAAACTGGCTTTAAAACTGTAACAAGCATCAATCCTGCAGCTCTGTTTTAAAACTGGTGGCAGAAAATCCAGAGGTCGCATAATTTCAATTTACTGGTTGGAAGTTGATAGATGAAAAAATTTTGCAAGTCTACAGCTAAAAATCTAAGTCAAAGCTGAGACCTGAAACCATGTGAAGATATGTGATTGATAAATAGAGTGTACAAAGAAGTGTAGCAGATAAAAACCTGATTTTTCTGTAGGAGATTGATTGTACTTGAGAAGCAGATGATTCAGTTCTTTGAAACAAAATCTGATTCCATTTGTGTGAGCTTAAAACAAAAATGTTTTGTTAGTTGTTCAAATCAGGAAGGTTAAAGCAGTATATTTAAAGCAAAAAAAGAATTTTACCTGTTCCCCCTTTCCATGGAGATTGTCCCAGTCACAGCCACAGGGAGAACAGAAGGACCAAAAAGTTCCACAAAAATTCACATATATAATGGGATAGAATCCCTTAAAATACTGCAAAGATGAAAAGTAATGATAAAAGCAGAAAGGAAGAAAATGAAAGAAAAAGGCACTTCTGGTGTTTTAAAGAGGTCTTAAGAAGGTACTTAAAAAGTGAAGTGGAGCTGGGGAAGTGTGATCAGTGCAGTTAAGATGGAGAAGTATCATAGAAGAGATGTGCAGGAGGAAGATATTTGTGCACTGGGTAGGTAAAACATGGGAAAATGTTCTTCTCTTTCTCAAAAAATAGTATTTCTTTGTCCACATCCATTTTAATAGATATGTGCAATGCAAATGGTGAGAAAAAATACTGAGTTTTGCCCTGTCATTCTATAGCTTATTGGCCTAAATATCTCATGCTTATGCCACAAACATAAAGCTGTTTAGTTAATACTTCTTTGGCAAAACCCCAAAGCATTAATGAAATTTTAATTTGTTTTGGCAAGTTGTGCATGGAAAAAATATTTTCGCTGGGATCTTATAGATTAATTTATGTAAGCGCTGGAAAATAGTGATAAATACCTTGCTAATTTTATATTTTTTTTCTGCTTATGGCTTCCATATCTTGGGTAGCTTTTATAATTTTTCCATTGACATAATATCTATTTTTTTTACTATTTGCACCTTCAGATTGTCTTCTATTTTTCTGCTAAAATAATTGCCACTTGTGACTCCCAAATTCCCCTGAAATGTATGATTTTATACCTTTACACAATATCAGCTTGTTTAATGCCCAGTCAGGGCATGGTTCAGTGGTGGACACAGCATTGCTGGTTTGACTTTATAATCTTGGACTCCTTTTTCAACTGTAATGATTCTGTGACTCTATTTATTGCTCATATAAACTGCATACCTTATGAGACATGTGAGATGACATTCTATATTCTCCAGCTTCTGCCACTGATGAACTCAGTGCAGACACAAATATTATTTTAAGGGTACCTTCTCACACTTTTTTGACTGTTACCAGTGCCCCAGGAGAAAATGGCAACAGTGTGGGAAGGAATAGCACTGCTCTCAATGTTCCTCAGATGTGTCTTATTATAAAATATTAAAGTGTATACCATGAAGTGTGTCTGTGGCATTGCACTCTCACAAAGATTTCATCATTAAAGAAGATAATTACTCATTCGCTTTTTCATTTCTTGGCTAGCATGGAAGGCAAAGAGGTTGCCCTTTCTCCTGCCCCTCCATTCCTAATATCTTACTGGTATGAGGACTGGGACATGACTTGAAAAATGCCTGCTAGGCACTGGCTGTGCTTAGAGTAGGAAATATTACTGGTGACAAGACAGGTTTATTTTAATATAGGCAAAATAGCTCAGTGTCCTTCCCAATACTTTGTGTAGTCCATTTTCATGCCAAGTCTGAGAAAGAAATATTTTCTTACAGTGGAGCTTTAACTGAATCTGTCATCAGCTACAAGTGGGCAAACATTTAAGGTTTATGTCTGCAAATTGCTTGAACTCACCATCTTCTAACATAAATGAAACAAGGGATCCAAATCTCTTAAAGAGATTTATAATTTCATAGTCTGGAAATTTAAATTTTCACTACAGCTATTCCAAACTTTATATATCAGTGGTATAGGTTAGTTTGAGGAATAGAAATAACTATATATTCAAAAGAAAAGTCATCATATGGATTTTTCTTCTTACCTCTTCTTTTGTCTTAATTTTTGGTTACATAAGCTCAGAGCTTTAAAATTATTCTTTTCTAGAGAATCAAAACTTAAGCCAAATTGCCAGTTTAAATATTTGATATGTACTCTTACTTGCTGTAATATTAACTTGTGATGAAGAATGAGTTACTTTTTGCAGGTGGAAATGCCTCATGTTGATGAACAATATATTAAGGCAGATTAACTGCAGTAGTTATATTATGGTGATTCAGGTAAAAAGCCTAGTTTTCTGAAGGGGACATGAATTTTAAGCTAATGTTTGAAAGGCAGGATAAAAGGACTTGAAAAAATTTATATAGGTACAAATAGAGAACAATGAAAAACCAACCTGTATTTAAATAAATATTTAGATTATCTCTGTTTTTTCATCTCATTTTCTATCCTTTTCAACCATGTGATGTCAGGTCTCCCTCATGGAAAGGAGTTGAAGTTTGGAGAATTCACACTTTTTAATGTATACTTTGGATAGTTTTCATTTAGGGGGTTTAATTCCTCCCTTCTAAGAATGGCTCAGTCTTTAAAATTACAAGAAATCAGTTTCAACAGTTCTTTGCACTTAGCAGTGGAAGCATTAATATCCATTGGGCATTTGTAGATGCAGCTGTCATCTATCCAAGTGGGTTAACAACTAGGCAAGCCAAAAATCTGTCACAATTTTTAATAGGCCTGGACAATGTTCCTAATCAGAACAATACACGTGTTCTGGGTATCTCTGACAATTCTGCTACACATAAAGATGGACATTGCCAGTCACACCCCATGCAGCCATATAAATGGGATTAAGACAAGCCCTCCATTGCTGGCTGCCTTCAGCATGTGATGCTTGGTAAGCAGTCATTTTGGGGTAGAACCAGGCCTGATGTTCTGACTGATTTCTTGAGTGATATGGCACTACATTTACTGCAAGTTTTCATTTTAAAACTACTCCCCTAAAATGATATTGCTGACATGCTTGGGCTTAAAAGTTGTAACTTGCTGTTCTTTGATCACTTGAAATGCTAATATATTCAAAGTGTTCCCTTAGAAGTATCTTCCATATATATATATAACCTATGGTGCAAGTGCCAATACCATTTTTATGTAAATGATGTAATATGATATGAGAATAGAGCATTCAGGCAATAACTGTTTTTAAAACTGGAAAACATTTCACTAGCTAAAGTTTCTAATTCATACAACCTTGGACATATTAATTCACTGACCAGCAGTGTTTAGCCCTCTTTGTACTAATCAGAATGGTGAAAAAAAAAAACCAAATCTAAAACAGCATAAACTATGATGCTTCTTTGTTGCTGGAGTTCTTGTTTATGCATTAAAGACTTTGAGATAGAAGAACACAAAATACCCCATTCACAGAAAATAGGAAACTTGATTCAATCTCTTCATACTCAGAACTGCTATCTTACTGCTTTATCTGTTTATGCATGCTGTAAAAAATAACATCATCAGGACAATTCTTCCCCCTCCCCCCATCTCAATTTTCTGTAACTTGGATAGGGTAAACATAAATTAAACCAGCACTGAGTTCTGTCTGAGCAAAGGCTGACTTTCTAAGATGAAGCCCCTATTGAAAACTTTCCTTAGACAGAGACAGATTTCTGGGAGAAAAAGATAACTAGAAACAAAGTTAACACTGCAGTTACAAAATCCAAAGTCTTAGTTAAAATATACCAACAATTTTTAGCTGTAAAATTAATTATGAATTAAATACTATAAGCATATATATTAAAAAAAGTTCAATTTAATAGAATAAATGATGAACAATATTTGAAGGCTCCTTTTTTACTTGGTTTTTCCTTGACTGTCTATAGTTTTGCCACTCATGTAGCAGCAATATCTGCTTTTGTGTGCAAATAGGAGATTGTGTGGCCTTGTCATTCTTCAAAGAAGGCACGAGTGTCCTTTATATTTTGTACTGAATTTCAGCGCATTACAAAAAGAATGACATCAACTTCTGTAATAAATACTGTAATTATGTTCATGTTGCTATATATTGAAAATCTCTTTGAAATATAGATATTTTATGATTTTCATATGTAATTGTGTTGTAGATGAGACTTTTGAATCTCAGATTTGCAGCAGAGGAAGAGTTGACTATGTATCCTGATGGAAAGTGGATTTTCACACTGCAGTATTCAACTCTTTTAGTGGGAATGATAAAAGCTTGAATATTAATAGCAGGATGGAAACTTGAAGTTTTCAGAAGAAAAATAAAGGACTTTTAATTCTTAATAGTCTTTAATTAGAATTCTTAAATAATTTATTTATGCAGTACATGTCTAACTAATGCAGTACATTTCTAACTAAAACTAATATTATTCAAGCTATCACTATAATTTTCTGCTTTTCTCATGTTTGTTATATAGCCAGTGAGTTAGCAGCCTGCCTTGACTTCTTCCTGAAGGTTTTGAACTTCCATTAGTTGGCTGCTTAAAGTAACTGAAAAATTGCCTACTATCAAATATGTAGGTGAGAGTATAAGTATTTTTCAGTATAAACATGTTGAACTGAGGTTATATCTAAACAGTTAACTGCTTTCAAAATCACAGTTGATAAATTTTCTCCTTATGACATCTGTTGGATATTTTACACTATTACATCAATGTAAAAGAAAAATATTTAAGTACCAATTGCTTCAGTAAAAAAGTGCTATAGAAAACTGAAGCTTTCTGTGCATACACAGGGCAAGGGAATTCTCTAAAGGACCAATAAACTTAGATCTTAACTAATGACATTTCAAATGCATAAATTCTTTCATGTAAAAGACATAAAAAGATAAGACATAAATAGAAATAAAGTGGAAAATATGGAATTTGGGGTGGGAAAAAAGTAAGGTGTATTTGTTGTCTTTCAAAATGAAAAAAAAATTAGATAAGACCTTTCAAAACTGTAAACTTAGGCAATAGTATTTATTAAAAAAAAAGGCAAGGAAAATTTTTTTTATGTATATTTACAATGTGTTTTAGGAAGAAGTCTTGAAATAGATTTAAATTACAGAAGCAGAGGCTTGAGACACTCAACTTTAACTCAGCCCTGCAGTGACACCAGGAGGAAAAAGGAAATCTTTATCTTCTAAAATCACTTTTCTCTAAGCTGGTACCTTGGTCACTAAAAGGCTTTTATCATGTCTTCATGATTAATGCATAGAATCAGTAACAGGAGCAAGCTGATGCCTCTCATGTCTTCTTCCATGTCTGGAAATCTTTTACATTAATCTTAACTGGTTTTTCATATTCATGTACTACTTTGTTTGACTAATTTTTTTTTATATAGTCTTAATAGCTTATCTTCTAAATTTTTTGGTAATTGTAATGAAATAAGTCTAGAAATACCTTTATATGTTGTGCAAGAAACAGATATACTCCCTGGTATACCTTATGTGTGGTAGATACCCACTTGTGTAATTTTTTACAGGAAAACTGAATATATTTTATATATTGATAATAATCTTGCTTTACTTTCAGGAGGAAAGAAAAATCTATTTGATTTAAAATATTGTAATTCAGCATGGCCACAAACAAGCATGAAAATATTGGGTTGAGGAAGAATAGTGGTTTTGTTTTATACAGCAGGTCTTGTCAAATCCAACAGACTGAACCATGTATGTGCTCAAATTCTACTTTATGCTTACAGTGTTGCTTCCAAACCTGAATATCTCCAATGACTATTTATGAAGTCAAATGTATGAAAAAAATGCTCAAATGGTTCAGAAGGACATAATGTTGCTCAGATAACATTAGTGCTTGATTTCCTAAGACACAGGAGTGGCCAACTGGTATTGGTCCGGCCATCTTTGTCAGTATTGTTCCAGGAACTCTAAAATTTTTTTACTGCTATAGACTGTGAGCTTCATATGCTTTACCTTTCAGATTTTCCCATATAAAATTGGTTAGAGAAGGACAGGGAAGAACACTGTCTCTTGTCTGAAGAGGTAGAAGATTTTAGTTATTAAGAATTTTCCAGACTTTTGTTCCTCTCATCTCATAAGAGGAAGTAAGGCTTTGGAGGGGCTTTTTTAGTTGCTAGAAATACTTGAATTAGAGAAGATTAAAACCTCACAGCAGGAGTGCACAGTAAAGAGGCTGGGTGGTTTCCACTCTGTTCTGCACTTGTGAGGGCCCAGAACCCTTTGTTGTGTTTTACCTTCTCCCACATCACCCTGAGGTCTCTGCTCTTACCTTCTGCAGGATCCTTTGGCACTTCATAGCCACTGATACCTTATGCCTTCTGCAACAAAGCACAGGGCAGAAGAGGCTTTGGAAGAGAAATAAAAACATTGGTTCAAATGGAATAATGTATAAATGCATGTGGGATAGTGTATGGGTAAAATAACAAACAGACAAATGTCTGATCTTGGGTACAGTCTAAAAACCTGCTTCTAAATGTGTTCTTTTTAAGGTAATGGTTGTTTTGGGGAATGCTATCTGCAGATCTGAAATGTGCTTGCTTATTATTCTTAAAATAGTTTGCTCTGTAGATTGTATTTATGTAAAGCTCTGCTTCAGGGTGCACATTTCAATATGAAATTTCAGTAAATGTTGAGGCTGTTAGGTTTAAACACTGCTTAGCTCCTGAGGTGATATGTGTAGAACAGTTCTGCAGAAGAAATGGCAAATTTCATTGGAAAGCTGTTACTGACAAACATAATATGGCTCAGAGATTGCTGCTTCCCCCCTGTGCTTTATGAGGTGATGCAAAGTTATTTCCAGGATCTGTGAAGGAAGTCTAATAGATTGATAACAGTAATACCTTTATCTCAGCCAAGAGGTCAGTGGAAAAACTAGGTGTATTTTTTGATTCATCAGTGAACTATTGATAATCTAACTTAAAATAATTGAATAATTGCCCAAACTTCTCATAAATAATTAGTATCCATTTTATTAGCAAGTAATGACTGGCAGTTTTGATTTTCCAGCAGTGTCTACTGCTTTGTTTAATACCTCATAAGCAGCTTCAAATATGAAACTCCTGGTTTGCAAACTCAAGAAATGTGTATTTTAACACAAAAAGCCAACCATATAGTACTACTTTGACCCTAATATTGTACATGTATTTTAGAATTTTATGAAAAAGTTATTTACCCTTATTTATAGGGTAAATAGCTAAATTAATTTTCTCAGGATTAAAGTATTCCTTGTGGAGTAAGGCATTGTTTTACTTTCTCTTCATTTCCAACAGTGGCTCTCCTGCTCTTTTGTGAGTGGCCTTTCTGTATTACTGAGCCAAATAATTCTTTTGAACTTTAAACCTACTGTTGTGGCCTACCACACTCCAAGCTAAGCCTCACCTTCTGCTTCCTCCCACTCATTAATATCTTTCTTAAGAATAAATAGGTGGTGAAAGTAGAATTTAAACCAGTCTGCCTGCCCCTATCTGCAAACTCCTTGAGCACTAGCATATGAGACAACTTGACCATCTGCATCAGATGAAAAAGCACACAATGAACAAAGGTAAATGTTGTGTGTGTTTTGGTGAAGTGACAGGCTCAAAGGGTGTTGTTCTGTCCCTGAGAAGCTTCATGTAAACATAGAACAAGAAAGGCAGCAGAGTGGAATGATGAAAAACCTGGTGCTGAGAGCCCTTTGGGTGGAGGAGCAATTGTAGGGCACTGCCCTCGGAGACCTCCTGGAGAGGAGAGGTCACTGCAGTGATTCCTGGCCACCCTTGCCAGTGTGTGCACATGAGTCAGCAAAACCCACTGGTTCATGTTAGCAGGGGCTGCTGACAAATCTACGACAATCAGCCTGGAAACTTGACCTCTGTATTTTGCCAGGAGTAGATCACAGACCAATTAAGCCAGTATAGTCTTTGTACCTTACCTAGGCTGAAAGCCAGATTGAAAAGGGTCATGGAAGTCAAAGATGCCAGATGGCATAACAGCTGTTTAACACAAACTTCTCAGTCACCTTTTTCTCTACAGGCAGTTTAGACAGCGCATGACAATTGATAAAATTACCAATACTAAGCTGACATCTCAAAGGCAGGTGTGTAGCTGATTATTAGAAGAATGCTTTTAGCATTTTAGTTTTTCATGTTCTGATGAGAAAAGCAGACTTGATAACACTTCTGACAATTTGATTTTGTGTCTGAAAAATAGTTACAACCTGCCTCATTTTACCATTCCTATCAGGATATGGTTAAAATGTCCCGAATGCTTGGAATGGATCCATCTATTTCTTAGCAATACAAATACCTTTTTTCCCCTATTATAATTTCCTGTTTACAGTCTCATCTTGAATCAGAAATCTGCAGCTTCCTTTCAGGCCTGAATAATTATATTAATCTGAAGGATATCTGCTGGACATTGCTGTAACTTTTGCAGTTCATCTGAATAGAATAAATCCATCTTTTTCTTCTGGATAAAATATGAAAAGAAGCTGATAGGTCACATTAATGATGTCTATGATAGAATTTTGGCAAATTAATTAATGGATCCATAAAATTGTGGATTAATTATCCGTAAAATTGTATTTGAGGATTTTTTTAAATGGTTTCCCATCTCCAGTTTTCAAACACAGACATGCTTACATTTTAAGAAAGAGACACCCTAATTTACTCTTCTGTTACGAGGGAAAGTATACTTCTTACAAGTAGATGTAACAGTATTTCTTCTGATGGCCTTTTTGATAAATAACGAAAAATTATTTGAGTTTAAAAGGACTCAGTTCATTCAGCCTCCTGCAGTCTAAGGTATTCTCATCTGGGACTGTCTGCATAGTTTATAAATAAAGTTATATTGCAGCACATGCTCCAAAAATTTAGAGCTCTAGCTGACAGATGTGTAAGGTCATGTAAGAACCAGGCACTTGAACTGTAATTTCTGAAGTTTAAACCTCTTTATATCTGCTGAAAGTGCAAATCCATTAGGCCTTGTGGCCCTCAAGCCAAAATGAACACTTGTAATGGCACTAAGTTTGACCTGAAACGTAGCCAGGGCAGCGAGCTATAAGAGCCAACTCTTATAAAATGACCTATTGATTGGAAAACTTGTCCAAAAAGTGGAAATCTGGGCTAGAGAATTTCCCCAATGGGAGGGAGAAGGTGTCCTATCTAACCTTGTTAACTGTAAAGGTGTCCCAGCTGCACAGCCTGTGGGACTACATTTTGGACCACCCTGCCCTGCTTCTCATAACAGGCCATTGAGTAGAAAGGAATGCAAATTGAGGTTTGAGGACTAAGAATAAACCAGGGTCAGCCTGGATCTGTAGGCATCATTGAAGGCAGTAACAGTTTCAGAGATAACTTGTGGATTTGGTGGTTAAATTATATATAAAATGCACAATAGCACTAGTAGTGAGGACCTGAAGGCAGGAGGTGGCTCAAACCCAATCTGAAGCCAGACTAACATTGATTTCCTTACAATTTACTACAGTGAGAGGATGTTTTTTGAAAAATGTCCGATGTAGTCTGAAGTTTTCCACTGATCAGCTTGAACAGAAATGGAGACACTGGCAGATGGTTTGTGTAAACTACTCTATTCATGTGAGACTGCAGAGACATAACTTTTATTAAAGAAAGCTCTACCCACTTAATAACTAAATATCTGTTTTTTTCATAGGTATTCTGCTTGTGTGTCTAGATGTGAATTTACAGAAATTGTCATCATAAAGAATCAAAGATATTCCTGGATAGGGAAATGAAGGAGAAAACTGAAAGACATTTGCCTTCCTCTCTGCAGTAGTACAGAAAGGAAGGAAAAAGCAGTGACTTGTGCTTACCAGCAAGTGGAATTTTTTCCCCCTTTAGACTGCCTTCTAGACTTTGAATTTAACTGTAACAATTTGAAGAACTACAGGTACACTTTTCTTTTTCTCCAGCTACCGGTGGCATCCTTGCAATACTAAAAGTGAAAAGAGTCATTCAATCTGATGATGCAGGGAGCTTTAATATGCTCTTTTCCTTTACTCTTCTGTGAAGCTAATAGGTATCAGAAAGAAACCGCAGATGAGAGCTTTTGCACATGTGCATTAATGTTTTCAGCATTGCCTGTGAGTTCAAAAGAAAAATGACTGTGGGACTCTTTTTTTGTGTGATGCTCTTTTGTTGCATCAATTGAGAAAGGAAGTAATCACTTGGGAATAGCTACTTTATACAAGTTGAAAGGACTCCCAAAAGAGAAGAAAGTCTTGCATCTCTGTACAATACAGAAAATGCCAGGAAAGGTGGGTCATTCTCACAGCAAGCCATGGGACACATGAGGCCAAATTTAACCCTTGTTTAAATTCTATTTGAAGTAACTGGAATTATCAGAGGATAAAGCTAGAAAATTATTGATGGAAAAAAATATTTTAAGAGCATTTTAGAATATGTGGTAGTTTCATGGTAGTATGCACAAAGGCTATCAAAAACTAGAGACTTGTCAAGAGGTACTTGCTGACTTTTTTCCACTTACTGGCTCAAGGGCTGATTAGGTAAGTGTTTACTTTCTGTTCTTTAAAAGAAATGTGTTCCTTGCAATCTGGAGGATATCTCTAGTCCCAGCCTAAGTGACCAGGTCTGTTGGTGGAAAGGTGTAGTGCAGTGTGGATCTCAAATATGACAGATCTCTAGACCTTACCCTGCTGGGAAGGATAGATAATCTTACTAATAAGATTCTATGGCATGTATCTAATCTGTCCTGAAGCTTTGTTTCTCCCTCATTAGCTCACTTCTGGGTTTATACAAGCCTACATAAAAGCTGACCCAAAACTAAGAGAAAATCTAGATAAAATGTTAAAATCTGCATATACCAATCAGAATAGAAATACAGGGACTGTTCAGGGAGGACAGCACAGTTATGCATCAATCCCAATGCTGTGTTCCCAGGATTGCACAGTAAATATGGCCTGTGCCTTTTGTTACAGACCTTGTTATGACAGGATTTTCAGAGCATGTAGTGCTTGCTTAATTCATCATTTGGATGGAAGCACCATGATTTTTATTCCTGATTTCAAAGTAAACAGAGGTTGCATGGCACAAAGGACAAGGTTTTCTCAATACAATATTAAGAAAGCATATTTTTAAATAGAGAAAGTGTTTAAAACAGAACACCTATGTGTACACTTCTGATTGTGTTCAGTCAAATAAGTTTTCTGCTGTGAAGTCTTTGATTAGAAGTGATTTAAACCACAAGCACAATTGCTCAGTAATTGCTTACAGCATCTACTCACTGGTCTTGTATGTGATCTCAGAAAATGCTACACTTCACAAAGTCTTACTCCTGGAGGTCCCCAGCACCTTTCTGTGTTGGCAGAAGGAAAAAGATAAGAATGGACTTAGCAGCAAGACTCAGGAGTCTGCCTTCAGACCTGTCAGATATCTGTGTTTGTATGTCTGCAGTTTCTGATAGCACCTTTCCCTTCTTGCTTCAGCTTTGGCATCCAAAAGTGCTCGTCACTGCTGCAAACCTCACGCTTGTTAAAGGATTCCAGGGAAGGATAATTTGTATTGAGTTTTTCCCCTGCTTTTTGTAGGGGAAAAAATGCATTTTCTCATTACTTTTTTCAGTTTGGGCCTTTTCCTGCAAAAAGAGAACACTATTCACAATGCCTTTCCTAAAGTGAACAATGGCTGGTTTATAACACAAGTAGGTTAAAAATGCTGGAACTTTTTGCTACGAGTATTTTTCTATCTGACAATTTTGTGGCATTCAGCTTCACTGTGTAAGCACTTGAAAAACTTTGCCTGTACTCCCATTTGTAGTTCTAAATCTTGTCTCGATTAATTGGTTTTAATTTACTCTATCACTTTAAATATCTTGTTTGTTAAATCTGCCTGCAACAGTTGCTTTAATGCACATTGTTAGCAGTCATAACTGAAGCTGCTGAATGAGCATTATAATGGATCTTATTATTTTTTATTAGAGTTTTTAAAAGGGTTTCCAAATTTGTGCTTGACTCTGTTTTAACAATATTTACGTTACCATTTATTTCTGTTTAGTTTATTCTTTTGAAGAAATGAACCTCTTCAGGGAAAAAAATGTAAGCAAGGAATGTTTACTCAAGCAAAATGTTTTTAAGTATTGAATTTAAATAATAGAGACAAGATTCTGTTGCCTGGTTTTATTTGTTCAGTTCCCTTGTAATATTTGTTCCAATGACTTTATTAATTTCTTAATGTAAAGATACAAAGTATATTGTACCATCCTCTCACTGTGTAGTAATTAACAGATTTGCAATATATTTGCCAAGTTAATTTTATGAAAACTTCTGGAATTATTTTGATTTTTGCCATTGTTGCTCTGCAGTTATGTGTCAGCTACAGAAATGCTAACATATTCCCCAGGGTTTCAAGGAAACCATTAGCCCTAGACTTCTGCATGTGTATCCTGGCAAAGGGTCTCCAACACTAATTTTGAATGTCTGCAATTTTCACCCCAGCTGGTTGCACAGCATCCACAGTGAGAGGAATGAAGCCAGTACTACAATTTGCAGTCAGAACGTTCTCTACTCCTTGAAGATTAAATGTACTCTTCTTTAATCCCTTATTTTTTTTTACTCTGAAGTATACCATAGTGATTTCATTAGGCAGATGCACTATAAATGCATCCCAAAAAGTGGTGCAATTGATGTTTTTATTTGGTTGTTTCAGCAGCTTATTCTTTACATACTATCGTCATTCTTCGTGTGAAAGAATTGTGTTTCTTGCATGAGATTTAAAAATTACTATCTGGTTTTGGCCAAAATTATTGTAATTGCTATCTTATGACTTGTGGCTCTGTGGTTTTCTGTAACACAAACCAGTGTAAATTGTGCCCTAGTGGTCAGACAGTAAACTGGCAGATTGCTAATCTCTTATTTGAACTGTATTTCCTCCCACCTTAGTGACTTTCCCTGGCTCAGTAGCTATCATTTAAAGAACTAAATTATTTCTCAGTACCACAGTGCAAATTGGACTAGTTGTATGGGGTTTTCTTCTCCTTTTTACATGGGGGAGAATCAACAACAATTAATTTACTTTAAGACCATAAACTGCATTTGTTACTTCTTGCTAAATACAAAAATGGAAAGGTTCCATTGCATCTGTGTGTAGAATTCACTGAAATGGTTCCTCTGTGCATGCATGTACTGTACAGGCCAGCTCCTGTGTGCTCAGAGACATCCATTTAGAAGGAGCTTGGTCTTGTGATCACAGTGAGTGAATGTGGAGATAATTCTGTGCCTCTCTGGGGCTGAGGTTGTTTACAATGAGCAGTGGGAAAGCGCTAATCCTCCCTCAGAGCTCTCCATCTGCAGAAGCAGATGACTGTTCATTTCAGAAATTTGTCCTGATATAGGGCAAAGAGCACATCTGCTTAATCACCCAAATGGCCCATTTTTATAAATGGGTTCTTTCTTGTATAACTATCATGAATACATACAAATACAGACAGAAACTCCACTGTAGTTTTGGTGATTGATTTCATTATTTTAATGGGTGATAATCCACGTTGTGGAATAACATGGCCCTTTTAGGGTAAAGCTTTTACAAACCATTTTGTTAGAATATGCCACTTAGAATAGTGAGAGAAAAGAAACAGAAAAGCTACCACTTAACATGCATATATGTTTGTGTCTTCTAAATACCCGAGCTGAGAGACACCTGCTTATTGTAAAAACATATGCAAAGAAAGAATTATATAAGTAGCAGATGCTATCCCTGAACCAAAAAAAGAGAACACTAGAGATAGAACACTTTGTGTTAAAGACTGCTGCCAGAAGCACTATCCCAGTACCCTACACACTTTTAATGCTTCATGCTCTGAAGCAACTCTTTTTATCAGCAGGAACAGTGGAATGATTTTATGCATAGAGAGTAAGACTATGCATTTTCCTTGTTCAGCCAGTACAGTTTTTAACAGTGGGTAGCCGCCAGGAAAACATACTAAAATAAACATGGTAGAGATTTCTGAAATAATTCTAGAAGATTTACCATATATTGGACAAATATTACAGTTCCGTGCAGTTTTTATATTTTGGAAATTGGGACAATATTTCTCTGTTGACAAGACAGACCTCAGCCCTAAGCAATGACAGAACTATAGCAGTGAGAGAGCCTACATGGAAAACACATTTCTATACTGTAAAACTTCCCAGCTTTTCAAGTTCTCCCCCATCTTTCTTAAGAACAGAGAAAAAAGGCTTAATAAGTGTGTGCGCATAAAAGTTGATTTTCATAGGCAGAGAAGAGGGATGTAGAAGAGAAATAAGATGAGACAAGCATTAAAAAAACCCCTCAGACACACCAATATGTGATAGTCAAGTACCTGGTCTGACATCCCAAGTCAAGCTCTTACATTATTAATGCAGTTTGTCTCCTTTCCCAGTGGATGTTGTGCCAAAGTTGACTTACTTTGAGTGAAATGTTTCATTTTTGAAAACCTGGCAGTATCCCAACAGCCACAGTTCATTAAAGCTTTCCCATTAGGAGAAGCAATCATTCAGTGAAGTGTTTGTAAGCGTGGGCTCCACAGTACCTGTCCTACAGCATTGTGAGGAATGAGCTCCATAGGGCTCCTGGAATGTAGCATACCCACCAGCACTGTGATTGTATTATGTGTGGCACACAGTAATGTAGAAAACCCATAATGTGATGAATATTTCATACCTTTCCTCATATAAATTATTAATTTGGTATTCATTCACCTTTAATGGGCTAAATTGGGATCACATTTGAAACATTGTTTAAAACATTGTCCATTTTTACTTGTCTTATAACATAAGCACATGTTAAAGATTCCATATATCAAGCTGTAGACCACATTTTTCTTTAGATTTCCCTCCCCAAGTCCTTCTGCCACTAGTGACAGGTGCATCTTACATTTTGCTTTTTTGGTATGAAAAACTGCAAGTAGCAGGAAGAGCTGTGCAGAAGTGCCACTGAGGTTGTGGAAAAAACAAGCTGTCATTCCTACTCCTCTAGTTTCAGCCTGGAAGAGATGCACAGAACTTCCCCTTTATCTTCTTCTTGGTCAGAGCACAGGAATACCTGATACAGCCACTCCCAAAGACAAGGAGGCCTGGCTTCTTTCATTAGATGCCACCACAATTTAGACTCGGGTGGTAATGCAGAATAAAAGCACTCATTTCCATCGAGCACACTTCAGAGGGATGTGAAAAGTACAGGATGAAATTTTCAGAACAAAATGAAGCAAAGTGAGGAAAAACATAACGGGGAAAGGAAGAATAATCAGAGAGAACGAGGGGGATGCCAGGTAATTGGCCAGGCAAATGGCATCAGAATGCGAAAGGGCACAAAAAAGAAACAGAAAGCAGTAACCAAGAAGATGAAGGAAGCATATGTTAAAACAAAAGACATCAAGCACAAGTGTTTAAACATTACCTGTGCACCTTTTCAGATGTATCTGAAGGGGAATGTTTTCTGCAGAAACTTTTCAACTTTATGAGTTGGTAATTACGTAGCCTGACTGCCTCAGAAAAGTGAATTAAAATACAGTATTTAAACTCCTGTGAGCTGCTATCTCATCTGCCAGGTGTTAGGCATTTCAGATGGCTTGAGGACTCTATTTATATGTATTATATGGTCTTAAATATTGTACAGATGCAAATACAATCACATAATTTTGAGTGTGCACATTCAATAAGGCATCTGTGTTTTTCACAACCATAACTGCGTAAAAGAGGGAATTGTGAATGAATCCTTGGATCTGTGATTTAAGATAAATATGTGGTAAATATTTTTAGCTGTTTATTAAAAGGGATATGGGCTAAATACAATGAGTGTTGAGAAGAGGTATAATTTCCAAGTGTTATGTGTAAAATATCTCATCAGCATGGAAGATTCCAGCTAAATCTCAGCAATATAAAATGAATGACTTTCATTTTAGCTTTTTACTATATTTTTTGAAGAAAATTGCAATTCTACTAAAAAGAAAAATCACCCCGCCCTCAAATTCCTGATCCCTGCTCCCCAAGAAATGGCTTTCAAAGTCATATTTTTATTGCAAGGATTGAGCTGAATGCAATTCTTGTTTAGATAGATTTTCAGTAGTAGTGTGTAGTTTTTCAATGTAGTGTGTTTGGTGAAGAGGAATAGCCACTTTATAAGCTTTATAAAAAATACTTCATAAAGGCAGATGCTTGTATTTTCAGGAGTGATTTACATTGCATTGCTATCACCTGGCAGGCTCAGGCAGGCATGGTTGAAATGAAGTAACTACTGGCTGTCACCCACCTGAAAGAAAACCCAGATGCATTCACAGCTCCTTCTTAAGTGTTGCTTTCTGCTGATGTGGAATATGTGATGATGAAGGGGAGGCCATGCAGTTAGGCTGTTGTTTCACCTGGAGGGTGCTCTCTCCCTCGTAAGAATTGTGCATTTCTGCATGACCCCTTTCATTTGGTCTGTCTTGTGCTGCTTATCCACTCTTGGTTTGTCCTGGAATGGAACAGGCAGAACTACATGATCAAACTGGTCTCAGATTGGTAATTTCTTTGTGCTGTAATTTTACTACATTAAGGGAAGATCAAATGTTTATTCGAACCATCTCCTGTTGTTTTCAGTCTAACCCTACACCTCTTCTGTTCTGAAATGGACTAGATGTGTTCACAATGTTAGATACAGCAGAAAACAGATTAAGGTGGTTTCCTTGCCTTTTCCAACATATAGCTGTGATTCTCCAGGTAAGACTTTATGTCAGTGTGACTGAGTGTAACTGGCATGTAAATACAGTGTTCTTTAAATATGAGCACAACATGACAGAGCTTATATTCAAGAGCTTGACTTCACAGTGCCACAGATGTGCCCCTTGTTGTGCTGGGTCAGGCTAT
Organism: Alethe diademata; assembly: GCA_025584955.1. Classification (NCBI taxonomy): domain Eukaryota; kingdom Metazoa; phylum Chordata; class Aves; order Passeriformes; family Muscicapidae; genus Alethe; species Alethe diademata. Next base: position 8,110,790 of record JANRMJ010000088.1, read on the forward strand.
TGAAACAGAAGATGTTTGCTGCAGAGCTGAACTTTGACAACTCATACACCTGTGTTTATTCTGGGCAGAGAGGCTTGGACTAAGCTGTATGGATTTTTTTAAAAATCTCATTGACTAGGAATGTTTTCTTATTACATAATGGTGCATTTATACTGGCAAAGTCATCTTCATTGAGATCAGATTTTTCAAGTTTAGTTTACACTGCAAGCAATGTTCAAAATCAAAATGTATCAAAATACAAAGTTTTTAGAGTTTAAAAATGTTAATAAATTATGTATCTTAGTTTTTACATAATTTACATTCAGGACTGAATATTGTCAAGACATGTTTTTGAAAACTTGATTTCAAGTTTAAAAATTGCTATAATTTGTCAACTAAATAAACATGTTTTTTTTTTCCCTGAAATGCAAGCAACAGAATGTGAGACATTTTATATGACTGACATTGCTGATGCTCCAATGCTAGAGCTCCAATGCAAAATCTTGAGGAATTTGTACCTAAAACCTGTACCACTACCAGTTCAAGGTTATTATATTCATACATCTATTTGGTTATTTTCAGCAGCAAATTCCCAAACACCTATGCTATTTTTATTGTAAGAGGGTTTTTTTTTTGGGTTTTGCTTTTATTTTAAAGAAATTCAGCACATCCTTTTGAGGAGAGAGTTATTATTACTACTGCAAAATCAATTAGAATGCATTTGCATGGCTTAATTGACCTTGAATAATGCAAAGTCTTCCACTCCGGCTGAGATGAGATGGAAGGAAAAGGAAGTGAGACTTGTATAATCTTCCTATTAAATTCAAAGTGCTAAAATGAAAGGAAAAGTGACTTGGAATTTGTCTTAAATCACTTTTCTCTTTCCCCAGTGATGCAGATACAGCAGGAATCTGAAAAGAATTTGGTTAGCCCTCAGGAAGGAACAATTACATTTAATTTCAAGACATTTAATAATGACTGACATTTGCTATGGTCCGTGGAGGTCTCCTTTATAAAGATTAAGGTCCCAGAAATGGTAGTCAGGTTATTTTAGGTTTATAGTAAATTTTTAATTTTTTTTTTTTTCTGTTAGTGATTACTACTCACCTTGCTATTTCCCCATGCATTGTAGAGCAATGCTGAGTTTTACTGAGATGCCTAAGCAGCTTTATTTGTTGATTTGCTCATCCATGCATCCATCCACAATGTGTAATTCCTTTCCAAAGCTCTTTGAGATGTTTTTGTTTCTCGCTAACCTGTGATGACAATTCTGGTCTTCATTAAAATTCTTATATTTTAAAGAGACATTACAGTTACCTCCAGTGTTTTCCTTTGGTGCTGGTGGAAGAAGATCTTCTGGCTGCTAACTTCTTGACTGTCTTTCCTCAAATTTTATTAATATTAAAATAATAGAAATAGTAATGGCAAAAGGTAGTGTAAAATTAACATCAGCACATTACAGGGTGAGGATGGTCACCTCAAAAAAACAGACAAGGCATAGGTATAGGTGTTTAACACATTCTTTACCTCTGCTTTCAAAATGGATAATGAACCAAGGGGGTTTCAGTACCCTGAGCTGGAAGGCCATGATTATGAGAATGATCAACTTCCAGTTAACCCTGAGCTTGTGTGGCATCTGCTGCTGCAGCTGGATCCCTACCAATCTATGGGGCTTGATGGGATTCATCCAAGAATCCTCAAAGAGCTGCTGATGTCATTGCAAATCCTCTCACAATGATTTATTCATTGGATCCAAAGATCATTCAGTGTGATCCTGGGAATCTGGAGAGGCCTCAGCTGACAGGAAGCTTGAGAACATTGTCTTAATTTTCAAGAAGGACAGAAAAGAGGACCTTGGAAACTAGAGGCCTGTCAGTCTCTCCTCAGTGCCCAGTAAAATCATGACAAAGATTATTGTGGAAAGTATTGAAAAACACAGTCATCAGTCACAGCCATCACAGCCTCATGAGGGAGAAGTCTTTCTTGTTAAATCCAATTTCCTTCTAAGTGTAACCACGTAGTTGATCTAGGAAAAGCAGTAGATGAGGATTTTTTTTAACTTCAGCAAAGCTTTGGAAACTGTCTGTCATGGGACCCTTCTGGACAAGAAGTTCAGCACACAGGTGGATAACAATGCACCTTTTATAGGGTGAGTGAGCAACTGGCTCACGGGTCAGGCACAAAGATGAGACTGAAGGGAGATCTCATTGAGGTCTTCAGCATCTCACAAGGGTAAAGTGGGGGGGCAGACAGTGATGTCTTCTCTGTGACCAGCATCAGGACTCGAGGAAATGGCTTGAAATTGTGTCAGGAAAAGTTTAGGTTGTATATTAAAAAGCGGTTCTTCACCCAGAGGGTGGCTGGGCAGTGGAACAGACTCATCAGGGAAGTGTCACAGCACCAACCTGACAGAGCTCAAGGAGCATTTGGACAATGCTCTCAGGCACAGGGTGTGACTCTTGGGGGGTCCTGTGAAGAGTCAGGAGTTGGACTCCATGACACTTGTGGGTCACTTCCAACTCAGCATATTCTGTTGAAATTTCATTCCATTAAATGTCGTCACCATGTTGTGGGTTGCTCTTTTCTGAAAGCACATATGTTCCTTTCTAAAGTCTATAGTCATATTTCAGAAAAAAAAAAGCACACAATATTAATCTAGTTTTGATTTTTTTTTTTTTTTTATTTAGTGAGTTCTACTGGTGACTTTTCTTATTCTGACGTTGTGATTGCCTTGAAGCTACATTGCTTGTGGTGATTCTAACCACATCAGTATAGTTGAACAATAATCCAAATATAAGAGTTATGGAAGTCCACATTACTAACCTTTCTGTTGCACAGCTGCAGTATCTGTGGAGAGAATTTGGTTTTCTTTTGTATTAGTAAACCTCCCTCTTCAGTTCATCAAAGGTCTTCCTGCTTAAGTCTGAACATGTATTTCTCAACCTCTAATATCAACCATTCCTTGAATCCTTCTGATTTTGTTTCCTCGAGTTAGCAATATTTCTTTCATTGCTGTCTTCTGTGGTCTTGTTGATGAACGCTATCATTTATTGTATTTGTGGGAAAAATTTTAAACAGTTGATGGGAGTTGTATGCAAAGTTACAAAGGTTCTTCAAATACTGGAACTACTTTACAAAAAACCTTATTTTTACAGTTCTCCAGCCTTATTAGAAACTCAGGACAGTGTAAGGGTCTCAGAGTGTACATAGTGTCTCACATCACCATCCTTGTACCACATTTTTCCACATGGGAGGATGTTTGGGGCTCTGGAATAATGGAAATCTAGTGGCCTTCTTATTTCAAGAAGAAAAACAAAGAATTAATATATTATACTTTATCTATTTTTTGTTCCTTTACTGTGTTTCTAATTATTTTAAGTATTCCATCATCATTTTGCTGACATTTCAGTAAATGTATGAGATCAAATATTAAAGTGCAGTCAATGCAAGTGAGACTTTAATTAAACTATTGACTCAGGATATTTCATTCTGAATATTATTGAACTTGCATTTTCTCATAATTCATTGACTAACTGCATTTGAAAGTAAGTTTTGGTTTCAAATAGCCTGTATTATTTTTAATCGAGGTAATATTTTCTTTAAATATGGCAATTTATTTCTGAATCAATGTTAGTGAGAATATAGTTTTTACTCTAGATTATTTATTTTAGGAAACTAACTGGAACAAGGAAAGGTATACCTTGAACTATTCATTTTTTTTTTTTCCTTCTACAGGCAATGTAAGGCCTTTTGACAACATTTCTGGATTTTTAATCAACCACTGTGAATCTGTGTAAAGTGTATCTGTGAAGGACAAGTAAGCACTGTACAGAATAGGAGCTTGAAGTCATTGCATGTTCAAGTATCTGGCAAATTTTAGCTCATAAAAAAAAAAAAGAAAAAAAAAGAAAAAAATTTAAATGCATTTAAACAAATGGTGTCTATTAGAAATGGTGACCATTTCTGTTTGGTATTAGCAAAGCTAAACATTTGACCTCTCTATTTAAAACATCAGGTTTTGTTTGAAAATTGATCTATCCTAAGTCGTGTTTGAACTTCCAAAATCATAAGCCAACTTTTTTAGAATCAAATGAAATCCTTAAAATTTAAAATTATTTTAAACTTTTCTTATTTTTTGCTTAATTAATAGAACTACAACTATGTTAAAACATTTAAATTTTAACCTGATTACTTCTTCTGCCTTCTTTACTGTAATTCGGGTTTCAAGTGTTCCATTTTTTGTGGGTCTATGCTTAGTCCCCTGCTGTGTCTGAATCCTTAGCCTGGTCCACTAGGCTGTGACACCAAGGTCAGATGTGAGGTAGGCCTGCTCTAGGACAACCTTGCTGGATTTATTTACATATTTACAAGTTACATCCCACCAAACAGTGGACATTGCTTTTGTTTCAACTAGACTAGTAGCTTATTATCATAATTTTTACATTGAAAAAAGAAAAGTAAGCACTTCTGAGATACAGCTCATTTCCCTCTGTGGTGGATGTCTGCAACAGACCACTTACATCAAACGCAGTGTCTGTTTATCCTCAGCAATTCTAGAGAGTGCTCAGGGTGGTTAGCTCAACAATTAATATCTCTAGTGCAACATGAAACCAGGTGAGATTAATTTTAACATCCATGGGCAACTATACTCTCCTTTAAAGGCTTTAAATTGACTCTCTTAGCAAATGCATAATCACTTCCAAAATATTTATCACCCTACTCAGAACTTTGAGTTGAACAGAATCAATTTTCTCTGCTTTGAATGTTTATTTTCTAGTTTTACAGCAGTAACTGCACTGGGATGACATCTGTAAGTATCATGTTGTTTTATGTAAGATTCAAGCATTCCATAAGCCAATTTTTAAAATAAACCCTATCTGCTTTTAAGGTAAGTCATATCTTAATAATGATCTTGTGAATAATAATTCTGTGATGGTATCTAAAAATCATAGGGGGTTTTTCCTTCTGTTCAGAAGCTGTTCTTTCATATATATGAAATGATGAATAAAATTCTCTCTTAAATCTAGGGATTTGGGTACCTCATTATTAAAAATTCAGATTCATGCTAACTCTCAACGAAAAGACTCAAAATAAGTTTACAGTTTTTCCTGCTGAGAAATATCTCTAGCGTCAGTGATGAAAGGATTGATCTCAGGGAAATGCAGAGGAATTGTCTTGCAGTATTTGTTTAAACTAAGCCTATTTTATTGGTCTTTTTGCACCTCAAAAGGACCTCTCATATTAAGGTGAGTTGAATTCTTGTCATTTGGTGACAAATTCATATGTCTCACTTTCACAAGCATTGAACAGACACTGCTCATGTTGCAATCCATAAGTGCTGTGTGAAATTGTGCTTGTACAAATTCAGGCCAAAAGTTTGTAGTGCAGTGTTATTATGCCTAGGCAAGGGTGCGGGATTTGAATTTTTCTCTCAAAAGTCTTTAGGCTAAACCCCTTCAGATTAATGTGAATGTTTGAGGGTGTTTGAGCACAATTTTACACATGCTCACACACAAGATACATAATCTGAGGAGCTGTTCTCTGTCTGAGCATTCATAGTGGCAGTGAGAACACTCATTGAGATGGAAGACTTGGCCTCCATAGCTCAAGGAAAACTTTGTCAGTGCATAAATAATCACAGAATTAACTAGACTGGAAAAAACCTTTGAGATCATCAAGTCCAATCTATAAATAAAAACTCTTCCTAGTAGTTTCAAATGGGAAAGTATATCAATGATGGGGAAAAAAAATTGCAAATGTTTGTATAATATAGAAATGTTCATACATGTATAAATATACAATTAATATAAAACAAAGTCTTGGCAATCAGTAATTTCAAGGTGTTTATACAGTAGCTACTGCTGAAATTACTAGCTAGTAGGGTCACATTCCATTTTGAATTGTCTTGAAATGTCTTCAAATGATCCAATGCTCATTAGCTTTTGTTGTTAATATTATCACTTTTTAATGGTAGTTTAAACTGCTTCTACATGCATATACAGCTGTGTGATTGCAACATTGGATTGCTAGGATCTCTGCAATATAACACATTTAATTAACAACATTGTAAAGTATTCAGAATTATATGTACTCTAGCTCCTTTATCTTTCACTGCTTTCTGGGGCTGTGTGAGAATATGATGGGTGAAGCAGAAAAATTTTTTTGGGGCATTGGATGTTTTTTGTCTTCTTTACACAAAGTGCTTAAATGTCACTTCAATTTCTTTGTAAATTACAAGTTAGCATAGATTGTCTTGTAAAATCTTTGCAAACAATACAAAAGCAATGTATATGCCACTTTTTGTGGTTTGAGGGAAACAGTACATCTGGGAGGAAAAGTGTTTCCACTGAGAAGGATATGCTTTGATGTAGTATAAAGATTTTCTAGAAGAATGAACTTCTCTGTTGTACTTGCAAGCAGAAAAGCATTATTTTGTTTTTGTTTGCTCTATTAATCTTACATACTGTACTTAGCCTGTCAAAATCCCCTTTTAGAGTTCTCTCCATGACCTGTGAAACATGACACATGAACCATGAAAATCAGACTCGTGTGTTACTGAGTTACTTTGTGGTACTGGTGGTTCTTTTGTAAGTTCAGCTAATACAGCTTCACAGGTCAGCTGTGGGTTATAATTGAGTTAGATCATGTCCTTGTGGCTTTGAAACAGCAGATCATGCAGCAAAACCTTAACAGCTCTAACACTTGTAACACACTAAAACCAGACACAAGTAACCATACCTTGAACTATTTCAAGTCCTGTCTTACCTCTGGGGATGCTACAAGTTGTTACTTTAAATGTAGGTAGAGGTTTGCTCAGAAATATATGTATTTGTATTTTTCTGGGCTGTTACATTTGCAGTTGCCTCATATGGTGTGGTTTAATCAATGTAATGCAAAACTTTGCTTATTTTGAATAAAGATGGAAGAATTTATTTCAGGTATAGAAAATAGAAATATCATGCATTGGCAAAGAATGGATTAATTTAAGCCATGCTTAGAAAATATAAAGATTTAACTAATGCAATATGAAATCTGGGGAGGGTTCCGCATATTCTGCAGAAACAGCTCTGTCTGTTGTGGTGCTCTTCTTAAAAATGTTTCTGGCAGAAATAAGCTGTGGTCCTCTTTAAAGTCCTTCCCTCCAGTTCGGTTAAGTTTATATGATCAATCCTATTTTTCATGGATTAGTTTCACTAGTTCTCACAGATGAGTCTCACTGTTTCTAGGGAAGCAACACAACCCTGACTCCAAATTTCCCTCCCAGTGCCGTAGTGTACCTGCAGTGCCAATTGCTTAGCAGTGAGAGCTTTGCCTTGAAAAACAGAAATTATTGTGTTAGTGATCCAGAGTGGGAATTCTTGCAATGTGAAACACATCTATTTCCAGAGCAGTATCTGCCCTGCAGACAGTGGCCATGCCAAGTGCCATTTGCCAGTGTGTTTCCAAGCTGGGATTGCAGCTTCTCCAAGCATGGCCATGTCCCAGGAGGAGGCAGTGCAGACAGTTCTGCTGTCTGGGGGGCTTACAGCA